>OZ025290.1:251198878-252398878 GCA_964019185.1 Maratus speculifer
TCTAAACGACCTCTAGAACTGCTACACACTGATCTGTGGGGTCCGACACAAATAACAGGGCGAAACGGGGAGAAGTATTTCCTAACTATAACAGACGACTTCTCTCGCAAAGTGTCAGTATACCCCTTATGCAGTAAAACACAGGTGTTTAAGGTATTTTCTAACCACGTAAAAAGAGCAGAAAGGTTTTTGGGCACCAAAGTAAAAGAAGTTCGTAGCGACAATGGGCGGGAATTCGATAATGAAGCATTCACTAAATTCTTTGAGGACAATGGCATAAAACACGAATTTACCAATGTATATTCTCCGGAGCAAAATGGAGTTTCAGAACGTTTAAATCAAACAATAATGGACGGGGCTCGCTCAATACTCAATGAAAGTAAACTCAGTCTCAAATTCTGGCCAGAAGCTGTCTTATACATCGCATACACTCTTAACCGAATATGTCACAAAACTCAGAAAAAAACTCCTTTCGAATATTATTGTGGTAATAAACCATCCGTAAGACATTTACGACCTTTTGGTACGGTGGCATATGTGGGGGTACCTAAACAACTAAGAAATTCCAAATTCGATCCGAAGGCTAAAAAGGGTGTCTTAGTGGGTTACGCAATGTCTACAAAAGGCTACAGGGTATGGATTCCCGAAACCAATAAAATAATAGAGACAATAAATGTTAGGTTTGGTGACGAATCTGTATCCGGAAGTATCCACAAACACAGTGAACAAGGTCCAAGCTATTCAATAGGCACAAACCCATTTACAACTTCGGAGCAGCGCAACGGAAGCGATCTGGGACCCTCTTACATTCTAAGTTCCGAACCACCTGAAATAGACCCTTTGACTGACCTTCAACCTGACAGATTTACTTCAGAAGCACCACCCACTCAAAGTATTAGACCGAGTACCTCTAAATCTTCCGACTCTGCCTCCTCACACCCATCTGAGGGTGACAGTGACGAGGATGGCGAGGATTTTACTAGAACTCTCAGGGAAGCTATCTGGTTCCGTAAGCCTGTAACTAGGCCTGACAAATCGAGAACCGACGTCTACTATTACGAGTTGGGTGAAACACAACGTCTAAGATCACTGAAGGAAGTAAGAGATTACTGTCATTCTAATGGTATAAAATTTGATCCGTCACTGTTCAGTTTTAAAGGAAGCAATAAGTACCAAGGCATTGTAAAGTCCACTCCGAGTGCTAGCTCAAGTCCTAGTTACACACCTCCACACACTTCTTTCTCTGAAACTCATAAAACCAGTTCCTGACTAGAAGACCCCATACCTACCACATATAAGCAGGCATTAAAATCACCTCAGTGGGAACTCTGGAGACAGGCAATGAAGGAAGAGATGGATGTTATAAATAAAAGACAAGTATGGGTATTAACATCTCTGCCACCCAACACCGAACCACTAGGCTGCAGATGGGTATTCACCATCAAACGAGACGACAAGGGACGGGTTGCAAGATATAAAGCGAGACTTGTAGCACAAGGCTATAAACAAGTCAGGGGTGAAACATACGATGAGACGTTTTCGCCCGTAGTCAATTTCAGTCTAATTCGCTTTTTCTTTGCAGCCCTTGTCTCATGTCTCGGATGGATCCACACTCAGTGTGATGTAAAAGGTGCCTATCTGTACGCCCCTCTTTCTGATAACATCTACATGAAACAACCATCAGGGTTCGAGGTAAAAGGTAAAGAACATTTAGTCTGCAAACTCCAGAGGGCCCTTTATGGCCTCCACCAGAGTGGACGAGTATGGTTTTATGAATTACATAAGATTTTAATTTCTCTTGGTTTTAAAAAGTTAGAGTGGTGTAATTGCGTCTATTCGTTTTCTAATTATGTTGTTTTATTACTATATGTGGATGACTTTGTAATATTAAGTAACCATCAGAAACATATTAATGAAGTTTTAACCCTTTTAACAAAACATTTTGACATAAAAATCCTGGGGAGAACACGCAAACTACTTGGTGTTGAATTTGAGGAGGATGGGAATGGCACTGTTTCAATTCATCAAAGGCAATATATTGATGATATTTGTACAAGATTTAAAGAATTCAACTTTCCCATTACATCACTCCCTATAACTAAAGGTACTGTATACTCCAAGTCACAATGTCCTCAAACCGAAGCAGAAACCCAGGAAATGTTACAATATCCATACAGAAGTGTTTTGGGCTGCCTTTCATTTTTAACAAGCAGGACACGTCCTGATATTTCGTACGCTGTAAATATCTTCAGCCAATTCCAGAGCAATCCTGGGATTGTTCACTGGAATGGTCTCCTGAAGCTTTTAGGGTATGTCCAAAGCACAAAACACTATAAACTGAGGTTACCTTGCAACCACATAAACCTAATAACTTACACCGACGCGGATTTCGCCGCTAATAGGGATGACAGGACATCAATGGGAGGACAACTACTAATGTTAGACAAAGCTCCTATCATGTGGAGAGCCTTTAAACAAAAATCTGTCTGTCTGTCTACTATGGAATCAGAATTTGTGGCTTTAACAGAAGCAACTAAAGAGCTTCTATGGTTTAGTAGGATCATAACTGAATGTTATAACAAACATATTTTTACAGGTCCACAAGTTAAACCAACACTTTTAGTAGACAACATGGCCTCCATTGATTTTCTTAAGTCTCCCATTGAAAATTACAGAACGAAACACATTGACGTAAAATTATTTTTTGTTAGAGACCTTTTAAACCAAGAGATTTTTAATGTTAAACACGTAGCCAGTAAATCTAATCTCTCAGACATTTTCACTAAACCTTTAACAAAGTTTGATCTTAAAAAATTTATTGATGTAATTTTTAGTTATAAGTAATTTATATATATACATGATATTTAAATGCTATGAAAAAAAAAAGAAACTCCTCCTCCTTTGAACTGGTGTCAAGCATTAAGATGCTTGTTTAACTTTTTATATTAAACCTTGAAGTTTAGCATTTTTTAAACTGAAATTTTTGTATATTTCAGTACTTTTCTTTTGAAGAAAAATGTTTGAATATGTAATTATACTCTTGTTATTTCATACTTGTTTCGTATGCATACGTTTCATAATATTTTTCTCATACGTTTTGATATACCCTCATTTCCAACATCGCGGACAATTTAACTCCCGCTGGAATGTGGTCAGACCTCAGGATCGTTCATCCTCCGGGATCCGAGCAGCCTCGAAAAACGTCTCGTGAGGTGCCCTTGTAAATAGCCAGAGTGGTCTGCAGGGGGTAGCGGCGTTCTTGAGTGTTCTGATCACAGGAAAGGCCTGTCGCGGGCATCGTTCTTTTTAAGTCTGTAAGTCCCTGTTTTTGTATAATGGAAATGTCACATAGGTCCCGTCCGTGGTGTTGAAAATCGAGTTGTATTTTTTTTTATTGCATGTGTAAATATGAAAACCTTTTTTCTTCTCGTTTTAAGAGTATAGATAACAAGTTTTTTTCATATTTAAATTGGTCAAATCATTTGCAAATGTATATCGTTTCAAAAGCTTAAGCATATTTTTTGTGTTGTCTTTCACGTGAGCGCTCACAGTCATTTAACTATGTCACTAACATAATCATAATTCATAATCGTTATCATGATCATGATCGTTATTGTTCTCATTATTGAAATTTTCTCATTTGCATAACATGTATCTTTCATATATTATCAAAGTATTTGCATATTGTAATTCATGTATTTTTATTCTTCATATTATCCTGAATTTGCGTTTATGTGATAATCATTCTCTTTCAGAATAAATATGCAAATGTATAATTGTTTAAAATTCATTCGAATATTGTTACAAGTCAAGACCAAAGGAAAAAATCATCATATTAAATTGTTTATGTAAAGGTAACTCGTAGTCACTTGCACGTGACGAGGTAATTGTGATTATCTTTCACGGTTTTTTTCAGGAAAATGTTATCTTTATAGACTGTTGCTATTGAACTGTATTCGACGTGAAAAAAAAAACTTTTCGTTAAAGTTACAATTGTAACTGAACTTTCATGAAATGAAAAAATTGTTAATCTAGTTGTTATATAATTGTTAAAATTGTTGTTATTGTTGAATATTGTTATTAACATTATTGAAAATTGATGTTTTTGATTAACCCTGTTGAAGTTATTGAATTTGTTGCATTTATACTTGTTAATGTTAAGTTTCTGTTTTACTGGTAACTATCGAAGTGTGATAGTTTATATTCTAATGTTTTACATTATTCTATATATATATAATTTACAATATCTGTTGATTATCCATTTTATTTTTAAGTACGAGTGTTAAGGGGGGGGGGCGATTGTCAGCCATTTTTCTTCCTTAACACTCTAAAATACATAATTCTAATTATATATATCGTAATATTGTAAAATGGCATGGCTTACTATCTTATATTTTGTTCCAACTTCCATTTTTCTTCTTTGCCGGCATTTTTTTCAATCTTCCGATCTTTTGTTTACATGTTCAAATCAATCGCTTATCTTTTCCGATCGTCGCTGATGGGTACGTTCATCCAGGTTTTATCGTTTCGTTCGTTCGCAATTCGCAAGCATCGCGGATCGCAACTCGTAAGTGGCTGTCTTGCATTTCTTCCATCGCAAGTCAGGAGCTCGCTTGCTCAACTCGGAGGGGCGTATCCAGTTTCGGATTGCCGCTGCTATTTAAACCGGCGGAGATAGATTGTGCGGGGGATTTTGAAGTGATGTTATGTCTCAAGATAATTGATGTTAACGTCAATATGATATAGTTTCAGAAATGTATTTTAATTCATCCAGTTTTAAAGTTTTAAAGTTAACATCTAGTTGTTTAATTACGCCAAATCCATTGCTGGACATTTGATTGTGAAAATGGTTTATCAACTTCGCCCGTGTTTCATTTTACCAGCGGTCATAGTCCATTTGTGTTGTTAATTACGTCTTCATACTCTTTTATTTGTGGACATTATTATCTTCAGTTTTCTTAAGACTTTTCATCGAAATAGTTGGTGTGCCATATCATGGGAATTCTTTCAGTACGTCGAGAGCAGTCATCCATACGTGAGTCCGTTTTGTTTTCATTGCTATCCTAGTATTGTTATATGCCATGCCATGCCATTCAATAA
The DNA here is from genome assembly GCA_964019185.1 of Maratus speculifer. Taxonomy (NCBI): domain Eukaryota; kingdom Metazoa; phylum Arthropoda; class Arachnida; order Araneae; family Salticidae; genus Maratus; species Maratus speculifer. The sequence continues at coordinate 251,203,979 of OZ025290.1, forward strand.
GTAACATTGTTTCATTACATAGAATGTTTTTAATTTAAATACAGATTTGAACTTATTTTCTGTTTACATTTTACCAGTTATACTTTTTTTCTAAGTTTATACATATTTTATTTAAACTTGAATATTATTTCATGACATAGAATAATTTTTAACTGAACTTGTTTCTGTTCACGTTATGCCTGTTATATTTTTCACCTGGATTTATACATGTTTTTTTTTAAACTTGCACTTATTTTTCGTTAATAAACGTTAGCCTTATTTTACTGAAAAACAGTTTCTTTAATGTCTTACACTACACTGTCACAATGTCACCAATACTTACTCTCTTAGGTCACCGTAGTTACACTGTTATAAGCTGCTAAATTTTATTTTGTTTTAGACGGTTCTTGTTACAGAACCGATCACCAAGTTTCAATAAAAGTTATCAGTAACCAGAGTTCAGAAAATGGGGAACAGATGGGTGGAGGTGTGTTGTGTGTATGAGGGGGGGGGGGGGGGGCAAATATTCATGTTTGGACGAAATTTTCACATTTTTCGAAATTTTTAGACTAAATGAGCGCTTTTTTGGCGATCTCTTGACGAAATGTGCGTGTTTTTCGCGATCTTTTGACGAAATGTGCGCGTTTTTCGCAATCTTTTGACGAAATGAGCGCGTTTTAAGCAACATTTTGATGAAATGAGCGCGTTTTAAACAATTTTTTGATGAAATGAGCGCGTTTAAAACAACTTTTTGATGAAATGAGTGCGTTTTAAATGATTTTTTGACGAAATGAGCTCGTTTAAAGCGATCTTTTGACGAAATGTGTGTGTTTTAAGCAATTTTTTGTCGAAATTTGCGCGTTTTAAGTGATTTTTTGACGAAATGAGCACGTTTTTTGCAATCTTTTGGCGAAATGTGCGGGTTTTAAGTGATTTTTTGACGAAATGAGCACGTTTTTTGCAATCTTTTGGCGAAATGTGCGGTTTTTACGTGATCTTTTGACGATATACGCACGTTTTAAGAGATTTTTTTAGCGAAATTTGCACGTTTTTCGCGAGTTTTTGACGAAATGCACATATTTTTACACAATCTTTTCTGTTTTTTACCCGAGATTCCATATCGAAATTTGTGCTTTTCAAGCGATTCTTTGATGAAATCCACAATTTTTTTATCCGTAATTTCTATCCGATGCCCGTAACGCCGTAACTTTTGTTGCAGATCCGTAATAATTACGGACAAATCGTAATACTTGGCACCTCTGTGTTTATATAACGATCCTTTCACAAAATTCGTGTTTATTCCGCAATCATTTCACGAAATTCGCGTTTATTTCACGATCCTTTCACAAAACTCTTGTTTATTCCGCGATTTTTTTTTAAAAAAGAAATTCGTGTTTTATCGAGAGGAAAGTCGAGATTTTTTTTCGTGATTCTTTGAGAAAATTGCCGTTTTTATCGCGTAATCTAACAAAATTTTCTGCGAACGATTGGTGAAATTGATTGTGAAAATATGCAATTCAGCTCGTTTTCAAAAGCTATAAAAAATCGGTAATTAGCCCGGAAATTTAGACATAACTATCCAAATTTTGGGGTTGATAAACGATGTTTCATAACTTTTGAAATCGAATGCGTTATTTTTATCGAAATTTTGAAACGGAATTACTCCGTTCTCGTGACTGTAAACCGCACGAAACTTGTCAATTGATCGCGGGAAAAAAAAATGCGAAATTTGACGATTGGTTGCGGAAAAATAGCGTGAATTCCAACAATTTTTCGCAGCAAAATGTCATTCAGTCGCACGAAAATATCACCAAAAAAAGGAAGTTAATCATAGTTTTAAAATGCAAAATTTTTCGGAAAATTCGGGAATTTTTTTGGGCGGGAGAGTCCTGCCTACGATATTTTTTTGGGCGGGATTTCAAAATTTCGGGCGCGAATCCCGCCATCCCGCCCTGAAATTCAAGCCCTGTGTAGTTATAAAGGTACACCTTTGTTATCCCGTCGACTGATTTCACCAAATTATACAAATCGCCAAACTAATAGCCAAATTATACATATTGATGTAATTTTTATTTTAAATAATAATAAAAAAAAAAAAACAAATAAAGTAGAATATTAATAAAAATACAAATAAAAAGTTGAAATAAAAATAACTTAATGACTTTTAAACACTTGTATCGTATTTAATGTCATTGAATTTATATTCACGATCATCCATTTTTGCATTTAATCTTATAAATTGGCGATAATATTTTGGTTGACAGGATAACAGAGTAGTACCGTTATAAATTATGTCAGATGAACATTTATTTCTGAACTTTGACAACTAATTTTGAAAGATGTTTTTCAAAAGAAATTCTACTAGCAGACTTAAAATTAAATTATTTTATTCAGATCTTTCTTTTTAAGACTCTTTTCATACAGAATTACTTTTCTTTATGATAATTCTGGAAAATATAAATAAAATAAGTAATTTTTTGAAAATATGGTACAAATATTGTTAGTTGATTAGATTAAATATTTAAGCTAAATTTATTATTATATATTCATTTTACAAGAATTAGCTTTGTAATTTGTAAACAAAATTTAATATTTTTCATTATCTTTATAATTCCGCTAGTTCCCATTATAATTTCTAAATTTAAATTTAATTGGAAATTAAAAATAAATAATTTTAAAGTTTAATATTTTTATGCTCATTATATTTAAAAACTATGAGCAGAATACACATTAAAATATTGTTTTAAAAAGGTTTTATTTGATATGAATACAAATACAGTAGCACCCTGATTTAACGAATATCACAATTTAACAAATTTTCCTTTTACTCTAACTAAAATGAAGTTAAAACCCCTTATTAAACGAATAATAAACCTCGAATTAATGAATTTATCCAACAGTCGAAAAAAAATTTTGTTGTTTGTTTGAGTTAGAAAAATATTGGATTGTCTTTCAAACGATATATCCATCTCTTCTAGAACGGAAGAAGACTTTGCATGCAGTAATTATTGATTGGGGAGGAAGCAGCCACAAACTTCTTATATAAGTGGACTCAGAATCTATAGTCTCTTCTTAAAGCAAAAACATCACTGCCTACTTTTTCATGATGAGCTAAGGAAGCACTCCAAACTGATTTTTCTCCCCCCAAAATCTCTTTGAAATTTTTCCTCAGATGTCACCCGAATCTTCATTGGCATTTCTCTAGAATTCACTGCATTTTTGCTTTAAGAAAAAGTCATTGGAAAGTTTCCAAGGAAGCGATTACTGCCCAAAAGATACAACCTATAAAGCTCCAAAAAGGATCTGACGTACAATAAAGTGTACAATTTCTAATTATGGATTTTTTTGTGTGGCTTATTGGAGCTTTTCTATAAGGTAAGACCAGATATTTTTCATTTTTTGTTTTGGACTCTGATATTACGAATAACCCTGAACCAACGAATAAAGTTTTGAGCCCCAATGAATTCATTAAATCGAGGTCCATCTGTACTGTAATGTTAAATCAAGGAAAGATATTCCCTGTGATAAAATCATGAAAATGTATTTTTTGATAATATTAATTTAATATTGTTTTTATTGCTAATTTGTTGTGATATATTAAATCTTATTTATTAAAAATGAGATTTAGAGTAGATTGAACTTATTAAAATGCTACTATAGAAATAACTTATGTCAAACAAACAATAATTTCTGAACTTTGACAATTATTTTGAAAAACATTTTTCAAAAGTAATTCTACTAGCAGACTTAAAATTAAATTATTGAACTAACATTCTTCTTTTAAAGACTCTTTTCATACGGAATTATTTTTCTTTATGATCATTCTGGATAAAGTAAATAAAATAAATACATTTTTGTAAATAAGTTATAAATATTGTTAGTTGATTAGATTAATATTTAGAGCTAAATTTCTTATTTAATATTCGTCATTGTAATGTTTATAAACAATTCCACTAGTTCCCATTATAATTTCTAAATTTAAATTTAGTAGGAACATTAAAAGTAAATAATTAAATAATTTTAAAAAAAGTTTAATATTTTTATGCTCATTACATTGAAAAATGATGAGCAAAATACACATTGAACATTACTTTAAAAAGGTGTTATTTAACAAGAACACAAATAATATTAAAATCAAGGAAAGATATTCTCACTGATAAAATCATTAAAATGTATTTTAGTTGATATTATTATTTTAATATTGTTATTATTACTAATTTATTGTGATAATTTAACTCTTATTCATTAAAAATGAGACTGCGAATAGATTGAATAATTTAACAATTTTGAAAAATAGTTCTACTAGCAGATTTAAAATTAAATTATTTAATTAACATCCTTCTTATTAAGTTTTTTTTTCATATGCATTTATTTTTTTTTATCATAAAACTGGAAAAAGTAAATAAAATAAATACATTTTTGTAAATAAGTTATAAATATTGTTAGTTGATTAAGATTAAATATTTAAAGCTAAATTTCTTATTGTATATTCATTTTACTAGAATTATCGTTGTAATTTATAAACAAGATTTAATAATTGCCAATGTAATCTTTATAAACAATTCCACTAGTTCCCATTGTAATTCCTAAATTTAAATTTAATAGGATATCAAAAATAAATAAATAATTTAAAAAAAGTTTTATTTTTATGCTCATTACATTGAAAAACGATGAGCAAAATACACATTGAACATTACTTTAAAAAGGTGTTATTTGACATGAATATAAATAAAGAAGGGAAGAAATTCAAGGAAAGAAATTCCCTCTGATAAAATCATGAAAATAGTATATTATAGTTCATATTATTAATTCAATATTTGTATTATTACAATTTATTGTGATATATTAACTCTTATTCATTAAAAATGAGACTGCGAGCAGATTGAATAATTTGACAGTTTTGATAGTTAATTTTGAAATTCATTTTTCAAAAGTAGTTCTACTAGCAGACTTAAAATTAAATTATTTAATTCACATCTTTCTCTTTAAGACTCTTTTCATATGCAATTATTTTTCGTTATGATAACACAGGAAAAAGTAAATAAAATAAATATATTTTTGTAAATTAATTATAAATATTGTTAGTTGATAAGGTTAAATATTTAGAGCTAAATTTTTTATTGTATTATCATTTTACTAGAACTATCTTTGTAATTTATACAAGATTTAATATTTGTCATTGTAATCTTTATAAACAATTCCACTAGTTCCCATTATAATTTCTAAATTTAAATTTAATAGGACATTAAAAATAAATAAATAAATAATTTTAAAAAAAGTTATATTTTTATGCTCATTACATTGAAAAACGATGAGCAAAATACACATTGAACATTGCTTTAAAAAGATGTTATTTGACACGAATACAAATAATGTTAAATCAAGGAAAGGTATTCCTTCTAATAAAATTATGAAAATGCTTTTTATTTGATATTATTAATTTAATGTTGTTATTATTATTAATTTATTGTGATATATTAACTCTTATTTCTTAAAAATGAGACTGAGAGTAGATTGAACAAATTAAATTGCTAATATAGAGATAAGATATGTCAGACAAATATTTATTTCTGAACTTTGACAATTTATTTCAAAATACATTTTTCAAAAGTAACTATACTAGTAGGACTTAAAATTAAATTATTTAATTCACATCCCTTTATTAAGACTCTTTTCATATGGAATTATTTTTCTTTAAGATGATTCTGAAAAATGCAAATAAAATAAATACTTTTTTGTAAATAAGCTATAAATATAAGTTGATTAGCTTAAATATTCACAGCATATTTCTTATTGTGTATTCATTTTACTAGAATTATCTTTGTAAATTGTAAACAAGATTTAATATTTGTCACTGTAATCTTTATAAACAATTCCACTAGTTCCCATTATAATTTCTAAATTTAAATTTAACTGAACATTAAAAATTAATAAATAATTATTTTAAAAAAAAGTTTATATTTTTATGCTTATTACATTAAAAAACTATGAGTGAAATAAACATTAAACAATAATTTAAAAAGATGTTATTTACCACCAATGTAAACAATTTTAAATTAAAATAAAGGTTTTCCTCTGATAATGAAAATATTTTGCACCCAAATACTAACAAAACTATTTACAACATTTTAATATTTTTTTTTAAAGGAGGGGAGGGGTGCTTTTTATTATTTATGTTTATTTTGCAGTACAACTAAAATTAACACACTAATTGGGAATAAATTAAAATAAGTAATTAAAATAAAAAACAAATTACATTGTTGTAAACTCTAAGATAGAATTTTCTTATTAAATAGGTAATTAATATTAATATTGGTATCTAAAATGAACAAAATATAAATAATGAACTAAAATCGATATTTTAAAAATTATTTTAAGTTTTAACATATTAGTATAATATTAGCGATCATACACTTCTGCAAGCAATATGTATCTCATTCAATATTTCTAAATTTTCTCTGAAGTATAGGCACAAAAATTTAATGAACAATCTTGATAAAAATTTCGTAGGCAAGATTCATAATTTTTTTAGTCTAAAGATTTAGGAATAATTAAAATATTATCAATTACCAATAGTAAAAGTTTAACCACTCACAATTAATTCATTATATTATAAAGTGAAATAATCTTAAAACATACATTTAAAGATCGTTTTAAATGGAAAATAACTAAACATTGCATATTCTGCTAAAAGTTTTAAAATATCTGAAGATTATAAAACAATTTCAGAGCACAAATATCTATCTTCAAAGACTTATATTTGAAATATCAAACATACAATAAAATCATTGAAATCATACCAAGATTCCTTGATTTATTTCTGTATCAAAGATGAATATCAAAATTTGAAAACCCAAAACTTGTTTACTTGAACATAAAACAAAAATAAAAGATCGCAAACTTTGAAACAATCGATTATAAAACACCTTGATTTTGTTATCATATACGTATGCCTATTTGTTTACTTCTCGATACACTCATAAAAATACTTATATATTGCGAAATGAACAACATAAATATCAATAAAAAGAAGTAAAACATTTTAAAAGTTAACTTTTATTTCAATATAATGTATTTGGTACGGAAAAAACATTACTTTACAAGTGTAAATAAAAGTATGTTTATAAAATGACCATTATGTCAAAAATAAGCCTAATACAAGAAAAAATATATCAATACTTACATTTATTGCGCAGAAATCTCTATTTTCACTAACATCTACATAATTATTTACAGTTTTTATACAATTACTTTTAAATATTACATGATGCACTTAAGTGAATCATTTTTAACGATTTCACTGGGCGTTATTGAATGGAGAATTTTCAAGTGTATAAACAATCTGAGGTCCACAACTATAAACATCAATTCATGATTATTGTAATTATCCCAGATTAAACTAAAACAACTTTTAGACACTTAAGAAAATATTCTAAAGCAATTACAGCTGCAATATCGACAATTTATTTGTTGTTGTTATTACAATCATCTCCTCAAACGACAGATTACACGGTTTAAGGTACATCCTCTACGCATACCAAGCCCTCTTTCGACGTGCTTGTTGAAATCATAATTCTACATTATTTGTCAGAAAGTAAACAAAAAATGCTAAAAATCAATGAAATATTGAAAAAAAATTGCATTAAATGGAAATGTGTAAACCTAAAAGAACTATAATGTTTAAAATTTCATAAAAATTTTGTAAACTAAGTCCTGAAAATTAAATAAAATTAGCAAAACAGAAACCGAAACTAACATATTTTCATTACAGATGCATCGTAATTTTAAAAAGAAATTGAAGCTTATTTATGCATTTTATTTTATTTCTATTTAATTTTGTTCTTTTTTTTTTTTTTAAAGAAATTGCATTATCTTATGCGTGCGGAAGAATCATTCGTACTAGATGACAAAACAAGCAAAAATATCAACAGTGCATTAAAACGGAAATATCAGTGCATTCGAACAAAAATATTATAAAAAGCAATGCTAAATATTAATTATCTAAAAAACAATTAACAGTGATTGGGAAATTTTAACAGAACTTTTTAATAAAAATCAAAAACGCTCTAGAAACGAATGCTTAAAGATTGTCCAAGTCTTTAGAAAAGAGGTCATTCTTGTGTTTTTACACTTAAATATAAAATTTTCTTTTAAAAAAAGAAATATAGCATTTTTTTTCTATTTATTAAGCACTGAAAATACTCTTTCTAAAGCTAAAAATGTGAAAAAACAAGCGTAAGAACATAAGAAAGTATAATGATATGACTTTGTGCATCTTTTTTAACTGTATAATATGTTTCTTTATGATCTTTGATGAGAAAATTGTATTAATATTTATTTGTACAATTTTTGAAGGACCTTTTAAAATGTTTTCAAAAATTTAGTCAAGGAGTTTAGTTTCAAATTGCAAAGATGGCCAACCATAAGCAGTTATCAAACAACTAACCAACCAAACCAACATATATTTTTTTTGTTTATCATTATCGTCATGGCTGCTCCCATAACACGAAATTTGAAATCATTTATTTACCGCTGGTAAAGTATAATTAAATTTTCCAGTTTTAAATAGTTTTAAAGGGCTTTTCAAATTACTTTTTGCGACTTTAATTATATCTTTCAACAGTTAATTTCTCGTCAATTGTCTTTCTTATATTTTATTTATTTTCGGATCATTGATAAGTTTATATTTAAAAAAATTTTCTTCCTTCCTAATTTTAACATGAAGATGTTTCATATGGGATACTGTCATTAAGTAAAACCTACGATTTAGTTAAATCCAAAAATCAGACTGTGAGACTTCTAGAATGAAGCATACCATACCATTATATTTTTTCAAGAATCTGTAAAAGCAAAATTGTTTGTAAAAATCACAGAAAATATATTGAAATAATCGGTCAACGGCGAGTTTTACTTACGCATAAGGATTCTCTACAGCACATTTATTAATTATTAATGAGATACTACAAAATTGAAGGGATTTGTACTAAGCGAAAAGTATTATATAAATTAATTTCACATTCAATTGCATATGATTGTTGTCTCAAAACTACTGACTTATTCTAATTGAGTTCAATTGGAATGACAAGACATTGATTATTATTTGCCACTATGATTTAAATTATCTAAAACAAAGACCTTGTACAAAGTTCGAAGTTTGCACATATTAAAACAAGGTCACAGAGTTGTAATGTTGCATTGGTCCGCGACTTGTTTTTCTGAATTGTTTTTAATTAATATGTCCTCTAATTATCGATGATTTTTTTTAAGAAGCATTGTCAATAGTCTGTGGATGATTTCATGTTGATAAGTACTCCAACATCCCTCAACTCTTCTGCTGTTTATCGGTTATAAATTTTTCTGAAAAATATTTGCAATTGGTTATTAATCTGTAATTTTTTTGGGTCAATAACAGAGTTTCTTCCAGGTCTAAAAAACGGCAGAGTCTTACTAGTGGGTAAAGGACACATTTTAAATTTGTAAGGTTAATTTTTTTTGGATTTGTTTTTGCAATTATTAGATTTGCAAGAGTGCTTTTTAAATTGATAAAAGTACTTTTTAGGTTCTTAAAGATACAAATCTTAGGGACGTGCTTTTTTATTTTTAAAGGCTTACTATTTAAAAATCAGGGAACCTTTTAATGACACAACAAGTCACTTTTTATTATGTGTGCAAATTTTTGAATACAAAAGACAGTAAAGGCACAATTTTTCTGTTAAGAAATGAGAATGGTGCAATAATTTTGATCGACAGATAATATTTTTTTGGATGAGGGGCAAGAAGGCTGCTATTTTCTTAATCAAAGGGCAAGAAGAATGTAGCAGCCTTTTGAAACTTTCAGGAGAAAACTCTGTAATAGCCTTTTTAACAGGTTTGGACGGACGGTATTTACTATCTGATGGTTTTTACCGGTATTTACCATGGTTTTTATCGTCTTTGGAAAAACATGTTTTTACCACTTATGAAAAACTTATGAGTTTGACTGTTTTTTTCACTTTTATGAAAATTTATCAATTAAGTTTATATTTTCCCAGGGGTGAAAATTTTCTGGTATTTAATATGATAATTTCACATAATGATATTCTCTAATTTAGTTTCCAATTTAAAAAATACTATATGAAAATGTTTTTTTAAATTAATATAAAAAAAGTCCAGAAAACTTTCATGCTTGTTTTTTTCCTACAAGAATTTAAAAATATTGTATATTTATCATTATTATAACTATTATAAGAATGCACATTACAATATTTATTATAATGAAGACCAGGGGCGTAAATCCCGGAGGTTATGGGGGAAGGGGTGCGCTGCACCCCCCCCCCCCCCTTGAGTAAATCAGTCGGAAAATTTCGTGTTTATCGGTAAAATTATAAACTTAGTCGGGAAAAAAATTGTATTTATCTATATAAACTTATAAATTGGATAAATGAAAAAAAATCAGTCGGCAAAAATGTCCGTTTAGTCAGAAAAATGTTATTTACTACAAAGACTTAGAAACTGGAAAAACGAAAATATCAGTCGGAAAATTTCCCGTTCGATAGTGAAATTGTATGTACCCTCCCCCCCCCCCCCCCTTCCCCAAGAAGAAATCAGTCAGAAAATTCCCAGATTGATCAGAAAAAGTTTAGTCAGAAAATATGGTACTGACCTATAAAAACTTATAAACTGGAAAAATGGAAATATCATTCGGAAAATCTCATGTTACATAAGAAAAGGCATGTTTTGTCAGAAAAAATACTATTATGTATTATCCTATAAAAACTTATAAATTGGAAAAACGGAAAAATCAGTCAGATAAATCGTTCGATCGGAAAAAATGGCATTAATCCATAAAAATTTATAAATTGGAAAAACGAAAATATCATTCGAAAAATTTTCCGTTTCCATCGGGAAAAGGCATGTTTAGTCGGAAAAAATAGTATTACTTATTAACCTATAAAAATTTATAAATTGGAAAAATGAAGAAGTCAGTCGGAAAAATTCTTGTTCGATCGGAAAAAAAATGATATTAACCTATAAAAACTTATAAATTGGAAAAACGAAAATATCATTCGGAAAGTTTTCCGTTCCATCGGAAAAGACTTATTTAGTCGGAAAAAATAGTATTACGTATTAACCTATAAAAAATTATAAATTGGAAAAACGGAAAGTCAGTTGGAAAAATTCTTGTTCGATCAGAGAAAAGTAAATTTAGCCGAAAAAAAAGTATAAATCTATAAATATTTATGAATTGGAGAAATATTTTTATAGTTTTTAATTAAATAAGAAAAACAAGTTAGATCGAAGAAAACCTATAAAATTTTATTCGTAATCGGATTTATTTCCACTTGCAGTTTCTAAGTAGAAAAATAAAAAACAATTTAGAACGAAGAAAACAATTATTCTTAGCCGGAACTATTATTAATTAATTTAAAGAACTGGTAATTTACTAATTAATTAATACAATTTATTAATTTATAGGGTTTTATTTTTCTGATAAAACTATTCAGAAAAATTTTGATTTGACAAACATTGTGTACTCGAAAACCTCCACATGACAAAAAAAAAAAAAAAAAAAAAAAAAAAAATGTTTATGTACATATTCCTGCAATATTAATGTTATTTGTAACCGTGATATTTTGAATAAAACCTTGATATTCCGATTTTTTTTCTTGTGCCTTTTGGCTTCGAGATATCGAAATCCACCTGTATTGATTTACTGTCGGAAAGCTTTTTAGTTTAGTGTCGAAATTTTAAGATATACTGATTAAAGTGAAGAAACTTCTATTTTTTTACTTAAACTTTAAATTTAGTTAGAAATATGTATCACAGAATTTAGGTGGTATCCGATGAAAATTCAAAACTGAAATACAAATATTTTGTATTTTTCCATATCAAAATCTGAATATTTTCCACTCCATGCAAATTTTATCTTTAATTGAAAATAATTATGGTTTTAATTATTCCTACTAACTAATTTTGTGTTTACTTTTTATTTTATCAAAAAAAAAAAAAAATAAATAAATAAATTACAAATGTGAAATTGCTTTTCATTTTATTTTTAAAAAATTAAAAATGTGAAATTGTTTTTATTTACTTTGTTACATAATTTTTGATTGATTTAAAAAGGTGCTTAAGAAATTTATATGATACAGGATGAAAATTGAAAATACCCAACTACTCAAAATAATCTGGATACTTTACAGTCTATACGAGTTTACTTCTCTCAGAAATAATACGTTCGTTTTCTTTTTCCTGGATCAACTGTATTCGATTTTTCAATATTTTTATTAATACTATTACATTTTGTTTAATCGGAAAAATGATGGGTAACACCAAATTGTTACGCTGCTTTAAAGTTTGTTGTTAGAAAGAATTAAATCTTATATTAAGAAATGCCGTATTTTTGACAAATTTTTGTCTCTAAATTATTCCTCAAGCAAAAAAAATTCAATTTTACTTAAAAAAAACCCGATAAAAAAATTTTAACGGATTGAAAAAAAAAAAAAAAAAAAAAAAACATTGTTTTCTCTTCAACGTTTGGGCACCTAGACGGCTGGATCTCCCACCCTATGTGTCAGTTACAAAACTAACAGCTCGAAAATTGGACAGAAAATACTTCTTATGATGTAAGCGTGCATTAAGATGGAATTTTTGAAATTATCCCCCTAACACAAGCGGCGGGGGTAAAACATTCTGGAACAACTTGCATATCTCAGCAAACATTTAAGGTGGGAGCGTGGAGTTTCAGAAAATAAATCTACTAAAAAAATTATCAAACACATAATCCAATGATTTCAGAAATTCCCCATAAGGAGGTTAAAAAAGGAAGGAGGGCGAAAAATTTTTGGACATTTGGTGCATCTCAGCAGTCTTTTTTAATAAGAGCGTGAAACGACAGAAAATAAAATTATTAAAAACTAATTAAATATATGTTTCAGTGATATTTTAAAATCCCCCCCCCCCCCCCCCCCCCCGATATGAGGTTAAAGTGGGGTGGGAAAATTCCATACTTTTTTGGACCCATCATGTGACCTATCATAGAAAAACACTCAGAACACTCTTTCATATTATAAATCTTTCTTTCTTCCCGCTGACCCCTTCCTATTTCCCTACCGGGGACAATTTTCGATCTTTTTCGAAATTGTAGCGTTTTATCATTTTAGTTCTGGTTTTTTTACAGGGCCCTCTGATAAATATTATTTATAATATATGAAAATCAGTTAGGGGAAGGATCTATTCTGGTAGGGAGGACAATTTCTTAAATATGGTCTACATCTCTCTTGTGATATATCACGGGCGACCACTTTTCTAAATTTAGCCGGCACCTTTCATGTGATATATCGATGGAAAACTCTTATTCGTACTAAGCACTCCCCGTGGCCTTCTGGTGGTACGATTATTGTATCCCATCAGGAGACCTTCTAATAATGGGGAAAATATATGGTTATAGAAGACTAATAATAACATAAGATTATTTGACTAACTCGATACACTAAGTCGATATACTCAATGCACTAATTATCTTGGGAATTATCTATGAATATACATATATAAACAGTTGGCTCTCCTTAATTCGAAATTGGATAAGCCGAATTTTCGCTTAATACGAATTAAACATGAAGTCCGATTTTCAATAGCAGAATAACGTTAAAAATGTTCATTTATTCGAACTCATTTTCTCTTGACTTTGTTTAATTCGAACTAACGAAACTCCTATTTTTTCCCTTTTCTTTACTTTCTCCTGGAATTCAGATCTTTGAAATAATTTTCTTTCTTTTGTTTTTGTCAGAATTGTTTTGAACAAGCATACATATAGTCCTATGCATTTGCTATCCTCTTTTTTAGTGCCCTGTGTGTCCATCAATAACACCTCCACCCTATCTTCGTTTCTGCTCATTCCTAATACTTTAATCAGTTTATGTATTTACATATTTTAATTTAATATTAAATCATATTTTAATGATAACAACCGAAATATTTTTTTAAAATATTGTAACATTAATTCTTTTTAAATAGTATCCCTTTAAACATGTTTTCCTCTCTTACTTTCCATAATTCGAACGCTGGATAGTTCGAACATTTTTTGTAGTCCCGACGAATTCGAATTAATGAGAGCCGACTGTATATATATTAGTCCTAAGGTTGGCCATAGTTTTCGGAAATTTTCCTTCTTGGAGTCGGAAATTTATGAGCCTACACCCCCCCCCCCCCCCTACGCAACTAGGGTGGTTTACGCCCCTGATGAAGACTAGTTTAGGGTCATTCCATGGTAACTTATGTTACATTTTGAACTATTTTCAGCAATTTTAGTAATATAACACATATAAAAGAATTATTCAATGTGTAAATTTAGCATGGTTTTCTAATTAAACTTATTCAAAGTTCAATTTAGATGAAAATTACCCAATTTTAATATTTCTAATTTTTTGGTAGTTTTATTTACTTTGGTAACTGCCATTACCTAAAAAGGAATGTAAATTATCATATAAAGTGTACTTTTCATTCTCATTTTATTTTCATCCAATTTGACCTTTAGATAAGTTTTATTTACAAATCATGTTAATTTTATATTTGAATATTTTTTAGAGTTATATTACTAATATTACTGCAATAAATTGTTCTAAATGAAATGTAAGTGACCTTGAAATGACCCTTTACTAATTTTTATTTAAACTAAATGAAAACAAAAAAATTATAAGTATATTTTCCACACTTAAAAATTCTAATCATTTTGAGAAAAACCAAATACTTAACAAATATTAACTGTTGCATAATCATAATATAGTCTGCACAGATATTAGTATACTTTACCAATCTATGTCCTTGCAGCCTCTTAGCATTCTATAACAAAATACAAGCTTTGTAGCTTTCTGTACACTAAGTTTATTTCTTAAAATTTACATGTGAACATGTTACATTTACATTTATATGTGAACAGTTCGAAAAAATTTGCTCTATCGGTGAAAAACTACAAGGAGTAAAGATTCGCCATTAATTTAGGAATTCAGGAACTATTTTTTTATTGTTTAATGCTTTCCACCAAATTTAGCTTTTTTTGTCTTTTGGTTTAAAAAAGGAGCTCTTTGGAAATGAGTAGAAGTGGAAACAGTTAAATTGAAAGTTAAGCTACTTTGTGAAACAGATTGTAAATGCTTGTTGAAATAGAAAATATAAAAAAATCTATGATTAAAGTATATTAGCTATTAGCTGCTTTAGAAAACTGACTGATTCTTTATTTACCATTTCTGTATAAATACATCAATTACATGAAAATAGAATTTTTATCAATAGTATTAAAATACAGTTTTAAGGATTAATTGATCAAAGATATATCGTTAGGTTTTTACCACTTTTTCCCAGGTTCTTACCGGTAAAAACCTGGTATTTACCATGTCCTGGTAAAAACCAGTTTTTTACCGGTAAAAAGACAACCCTGCTTTTTAACTATATCAAATTTGAGCTTTCCATCTTGCATAACTTTTGAGAAAAACAGTTGAGACAGAAGGACATACAGACACATGAACATCTTATAATATTTCCATTTTTAATTTTAAGTATAACATTAAAAATCATCTTCAAACCAATAACTAGTAATATTCTGAATAAAACTCTGATTGCATACCGTTTTATAAATATTAAGATAACTTTTATAAATACAGGATTATTACAAAAGAATCATTGGGTTTTGACATGCTACTATGTGCAAACTAGGAAACGTATAATGTTTCCATGACAACTCAAACGAGAGGACATTAATTATAGTTTCGTGCCGCGCATGTGTCATGTGTGTATGGTTGCCATGGTTGCTGTGCGAATGTCATATTCAAAATGGCAACTGGACAACAAAAAGCATTTTGTGTACTAGTATTTTCAAAGTGTAAATCACTTATAAGCATTCTGAGAGCATTCCGGGAGGGATACTAATGCAACCCAACAAAGCATTCTGCACTGGTGTCGACAGCTCAAAGAAACCGGCTGTTTATGTAAAGACTTTTTCTTGTATTTGTGAAAGTTCTAGTCATAATTTTGTTAATTTTAAATTATCGATGCATTCAGGTTCTGCCCTTCATGTATCTTATACTATAATGCAAGCAAAAATTGTGTGTGTCTGTCTGTGTGTGTGTGTAAATTTTATCTCAAAAACGGCTCTAACGATTTTCACAAAAATTTGGATTTTACCATTTTTGGGCACGAAAAGACCATTGGGCTAGGTCACATGTTCGAGAAAATTCGATTATTGGGTCATTTCGGGTCATAATGGGTCAGGATCAAGCTATTTATATATAGAGAACGGCTGGATTGATTTTAAGGAAATTTTGTATCCAATCGTTTTTTGGCACGAGAAAACTATTGGACTGGGTCGCATGTTCGAAAAATTTCGATTAGTGGGTCATTTTTGGGTCATTATGGGTCAGGCCATTTTTATCTAAAAAACGGCTCTAACGATTTTGACCGAATATATAATTTATCATTTTGGATTACAAGAAGACCATTGGGTTAGGTAACATGTTCAAGAAAATTCGGTTAGTGGATCATTGTGGGTCATGCTGTTTTTATCTAGAGATTTTCTCATGCAATTTTGACTAAAAATTGCATTCTATGGTTTTCGGGCACGAGAAAAACATTGAGTTAGGTTACATGGTCGAGAAAAAATTTTAATGGGTTATTAAGGGTCTGGGTCAAGCTATTTATATTTAAAGAGCGGCAGAATCAATTTCATCGAAATTTTGCCTGTAACAGTTTTTTGACACGAGAAAGCTAATGGGCTATGTCACACGATCGAGATATTTCGATTATAAGAGTCATTTGTGGGTCATGATGGGTCATGGTCAAGCTATATCTAAAGAACAGGTGGATCGATTTTAACGAAATTTTGTATACAACATTTTTTTTGGCACGAGAAAACTATTGGGCTAGGTCTCAGTTCGAGAAATTTCGATTACTAGGTCATTTTGGGTCTTAAAAGGTCTGGGTTAAGCTATTTATATTTAAAGTACGGCAGTATCAAATTTAATGAAATTTTGTATGTAACAGTTTTTTGACACGAAAAAACTAATGAGCTATCCAACCTGTTTGAGAGATTTCAATTATAAGAATCATTTATGGGTCATGATGGGTCATAATGGGTCATGTCAAGTTATATCTAAAGAACATGTGGATCAATTTTAACGAAATTTTGTATATAACATTTTTTTTTTTTTGGCACAAGAAAATCTTTGGGCTAGGTCACATGATCAAGAAATTTCGATTAATGGGTCATTTTGGGTCATAAAGGGTCTGGGTCAAGCTATTTATATTTAAAGAACGGCAGGATTGAGTTTAAAAAAATTTTGTGTGTAACAATATTTATACCGGAGAAAACTAATGGGGTAAGTCACATGTTCGAGAGATTTCGACTATAAGGGTCATTTATGGGTCATGATGGGTCATGGTCAAGCTACATCTAAAGAACCGGTGAATTGATTTTAACGAAATTTTGTGTACAGCATATTTTTAGCATGAGAAAGTCATTGGGCTGGGTCACATGTTCGAGAAATTTCAATCAGTGGGTCACTTTTGGTTATTCTAATTTTATCTAGATAATGTCTCGTGCAATTTTGACTAAATTTTATATTCTATCATTTTCGGACACAAGAAAATCATTGGGTTAGGTCAGATGTTTGAGAAAATTCGATTAATGAGTCATTTTTGGTCATAATGGGTCAAGGTCAAATTATTTATATCTAAATATTGGCTCAATCGATTTTATCTAAATTTTGTATCTAACATTTTTCGACACGCAAAAATTAATGAGCTAGGTCATACTTTCGAGAGATTTCGATACAAGGGTCATTTGTGGGTCATACTAATTTTATCTAAAAAATTGTTCTCACCATTTTGAGTATACTTTCTGTTATATCGTTTTCGGGCAAGAGAAAACCATTGAGCTAGGACACATGCTCGTAACAATTCAGTTAGTGGGTCGTTTTAGGTGTTAATGGGTTCGGGTCATTCTAATTATACATAAAACCGACTCAATCAATTTTACCTAAATTTTGCAACGAACAGTCTTTTGTCATGAGAAGACTATTGAGCTGAGTTGCATATTAAACAAAATTATATTAGTGGGTCATATCGCTTCATTGCTGAATGCTGTCAAGCTAATTTTACTTAAGAAATGGCTTGAATGATTTTGATTCATTTTATGCTCTATTGTTTTTGATTACTTGTAGACCATTGAGTCACATGTTTGATCACATTTGATTAGTGGATTATTTGGATAATAAGGGTCAGGATCACGAGAATATGGCAAAAGCCAATAAGTTGGCGATATTTGACAAAATACTGGCGAAATTTGGCCGAAAACTCGACTATTAAGATTACGAAACCAAAACATGTATTTGGCACCAAATGAAAGAATATGTCCAAATTTGGCTATATCTGGCAAAAAATATTGTCTTTCAGAATGTGAAGAAATTTCTTATGCATTCTTAATAGTATTCGAGATGCATAGTTAAACTAATCAGAGTCGAGCTAAAAAAGTGATTTGCATTGATGTACTTTTGTTGTAAATTTTAAAATAAAATTTAAGAAACATGTGCAGACAAACATAGTTTTCTTATTGATTGTTTTTGTAAGTAATACTATTATTAATAACATGTTTTACAGTAATAATGCAGAGTGAATGATACAGGGAAAATACTATATCGAGTTGAACACAAAGTTAATTTTGACCGAGCTGAGCTCGGTCACCCCTGCTAGTAAAAAAAACTAAGTAATAAGTTCTTTGGAGAGTTCAACTGTTTATTTACAGGCCACATTTTATATTTAAATGATTAGATTTGTGAAAAGTCCAATTAGAAGGTGAAAAATTCTGTAAAAAGTCTATTTAAGAGAAAAATAATTTTGTGAAAGGTCCTGTTTTAGGATGAAGAATTTTGTGAAGGGTCATATTTTAGGATAAATTGATTTTATGAAGGGTCTTTAAAGGACCTAAAATTTTCCTAAACATATCCCTGAATACAAAATAGCTAAATATTTATTGTTAAATTTGCTATTGTTATTTGTTTCACTGTAAAATTTATATGTGTAAGTTTTAAAATGTAAAATATTTTATTGATAAAATGCTTGTTGTAAGTTATGAACATCCGAGAAGAGAAAATTATTTATTTATAGCTTATATTTATCGGCATTATGTGTAATCAAGTTTCCCTTTTAGTATACATGTATCGGTTTTCATATCCTTCTTTCAATTTTTTTTTTTTTTTTTTTTTTTTTTTGGTAACGAAATTAATGTTATTGAAAAAACTGAAAGCTATATTCATTGAGTTTTTTAAGTATGTAAAATAAATTCTTTTGTTAGAGATTTTTACCATTAGTCTAAATTTATTTTAGTTTTATAAATTTACAAAAAGATAATTATTCTGTTATCTGATTTTTAAATGATGTTGTTAACTAATTAATATCTAATTTATGTGGAATTTTATCTTTCTAACAGTTTTTGATTCAGTGTTGTTTTATTCTAATTTATTTTTATTATTTTTATTTTCAGTATAAAAATCAAGAAGTTTGCTGTTTATATTCAAAGAAGTAATTGCACTGATTTATTATATAGCCTTAAGAGAAGAGGACTAGTAAAAGAATTTTTTCCTAGCAATCTGTAAATATATTTTTGCTGCTATAAAATATAATTTTATTCTCTGTGGTATTTATTTTACATAATAAAATGTTAGTAATTTCATGAATAAAATTTGCCATATTGTATCTTTGATTACAGTAGGTGTGCACAATCTTTTCAAAAGAAGGGCCTCTTACAAAAATGTTTGCATTGGTGACATCAGTAACACAGAAAGAATTCTAATTCGCAGAGGTGATCTGTAGCCAATAATAAGATAAGAAATATGGTTTTAGGGGGGTGGGGGAGACCCCTTTAGGTTCACTTACCCAATCAAAATATTTAATTCAGTTGGTAAAGATATATCAATAGTTTCTGTGTTTGTATACAGGGTGATTCAGCTCGTTGGTGACAAACTTTAAGGATCGATAGAGCACACCTAGACGAACATTTTTGAATAGGGAATGTAGGGTCCCTGACGCGATGGTAAGGCGCTAGGCGCTTTCGAAAATTTGGGTGCCGAAATTCGAAACGTCATAAAAACTAGGGAAATGGTTAGATTTTCTTGCTTGTTGCGTCGAAATGATTCTGTTTGTTTAGACTTTCTTCAGTACCAATTTGATAAGCGTATCTCTTAAAACATGGATAGGGGGCGCTGCAGACTTTGGAGAGCTAGACAACAACTTTAAGCCCGTTATTTTGATAATTTAACACATGCTCGCCAAAGTTTATACTCTAACTTAAAGTTTGAACCCAAAAGTAGAGCC
Organism: Maratus speculifer; assembly: GCA_964019185.1. Taxonomy (NCBI): domain Eukaryota; kingdom Metazoa; phylum Arthropoda; class Arachnida; order Araneae; family Salticidae; genus Maratus; species Maratus speculifer. The sequence continues at coordinate 251,224,295 of OZ025290.1, forward strand.
CTGCAAAAAGCGTAAGAGCCGGAATAAAATGTCAAAGTACAGGGTGGTCGAAACTCGAAGGCTCCTAAGAGATAAACAAACAGATTTCTTGACTTATGGCATGCATTTTCATGATTCTGTTTGCTGGGGCTCTCTGAAACTCAGTTGAACGGTACAAAAAGAAACATCGATAGGGGGCGCTTTGGGCAAAAAACATAATTCGTTGACATTTCGGACGCTAACTGGAAACGGGGCGCTACGATCAGTTAGAAACAAAACAAGAGAGTAATTTACTTATCATAAGAAGCTATTAAAACTGCAGTTTGTTTGTTTTTTTTAACAAACATAGCTGGTTTCAATCATGCACAATGCGCGCAATAAAATTTACATAAGGTGCTTTTTGCTGATTTATGCAAAAGATATCGTACCATATCGATATGCAAAAGATACGTAATGCGTAGACGACAACGCGAGATGACGTAGTTGTATGCGCAGACACGTCTTTTGAACGTGCGGTACCTACTTAAGCTTCGGGTTACTTGTCTGCAGATCGGTAGTAGGATGGAACGGTACACAAACTCTGAATTGGCTGACATGCATTTGGCGTATGGCGCTGCTGGTTGTAATGGACGAGCCGCTCAGCGGTTGTACGCCGAGCGTTACCCCAACAGGCAAATCCCCTGCCATGCCTTCTTCGCTCGAGTACACCAGAGGTTGTCCACAACGGGATCTTTCGACGGAGGCAGGCCTGAACAGGAGCGATCAGTGAGCACCCCCAACAACGAAGAGGCTGTGCTTAACCTGGTTGAGGACAACCCAGGTCTTAGCACGAGAGATATCGCCAGACATGTTGGCATTTCGCAAGCAACTGCGTGGCGCATCTTACGTTCCCGGAATCTGCACCCCTACCACATCCAGCGGGTGCAGTTGCTCAGAGAGCAGGATTTTGGCCCTCGAGTGGAATTCTCAAGATGGTACTTGGCGATGAGATCCAGGGATCCCCGTTTTGTAAACAGCATTTTGTTTACGGACGAGTCCACCTTCAGCCGGGAGGGAATGTGGAACGCCCACAACAGTCATGTGTGGTGTGATGAAAATCCACATGAAACCAGAAGCCGAGCAGCCCAGGAGCGTTTCTCAGTAAATGTGTGGGCCGGCATTCTGGGGGATTGCCTCATTGGCCCTTATTTGTTACCTGAACGGCTGACAGGTGGAAATTACCTGATTTTCCTGGATCAAGTGCTGCCGCAGCTTCTGGAGGAGGCGCACGTACCCGAAGGTTCGCGTCGCCAGGTGTGGTTCCAGCACGATGGAGCTCCGGCCCATTACACGAACGACGTGCGTCTCCATCTAAACGCAAGGTATGGCCAGCGGTGGATCGGGCGTGGGGGTCCAGTTCACTGGCCTGCCCGATCACCAGACCGCACCTGCTTGGATTTCTTCCTTTGGGGTTACCTGAAGGCCGAGGTATACCATACACCTGTCAGCAGTGCTGAAGAACTTGTGGCGCGCATTGTGGCAGCTGCAGGGCAGATCAGAGATACTCCTGGCATTGTTGGAAACACACACTCCTCAATGCGACGGAGGTGCGAAGCCTGCATCATGGCCCAAGGTCGAAATTTCGAGCATCTTCTGTAGTGTTATTTTTTGTAAATAAATTTCCAGTATCATTGATGTTTTTGGTCTAAATTTATTCAGAAGTGTTGAGCAGAGGTAGAAAATGTGTTTTCATTATTACTAACTGATCGTAGCGCCCCGTTTCCAGTTAGCGTCCGAAATGTCAACGAATTATGTTTTTTGCCCAAAGCGCCCCCTATCGATGTTTCTTTTTGTACCGTTCAACTGAGTTTCAGAGAGCCCCAGCAAACAGAATCATGAAAATGCATGCCATAAGTCAAGAAATCTGTTTGTTTATCTCTTAAGAGCCTTCGAGTTTCGACCACCCTGTACTTTGACATTTTATTCCGGCTCTTACGCTTTTTGCAGGGCTCTACTTTTGGGTTCAAACTTTAAGTTAGAGTATAAACTTTGGCGAGCATGTGTTAAATTATCAAAATAACGGGCTTAAAGTTGTTGTCTAGCTCTCCAAAGTCTGCAGCACCCCCTATCCATGTTTTAAGAGATACGCTTATCAAATTGGTACTGAAGAAAGTCTAAACAAACAGAATCATTTCGACGCAACAAGCAAGAAAATCTAACCATTTCCCTAGTTTTTATGACGTTTCGAATTTCGGCACCCAAATTTTCGAAAGCGCCTAGCGCCTTACCATCGCGTCAGGGACACTACATTCCCTATTCTAAAATGTTCGTCTAGGTGTGCTCTATCGATCCTTAAAGTTTGTCACCGACGAGCTGAATCACCCTGTATATGACAGACATTGCAAGGCTTATTTCTGTGTCTAATCAATGAAATTTGTAATTTTTCTGTGTTTAATTATTCAAATTAAGTTTTACAAAGCCAGTTGACAAAATTCATGATTTTCTAATCTGATTGACGAAATTTACAATTTTTTCTCACTCGATCGACTAAATTCACAATTTTTTTGAAACCGATCGGCAAGATTCGCAATTTTTTTCGAATCTGTTTAATGGAATTCGTGATTTTTCCTCACCTGATTGACAAAATTCACAATTTTTCCAATCCTGATCAACAAAATTCACTATTTTTTTGCACTTGATTGGCAAAATTTAAAATTTTTACACCTTTGATCAATAAAATACACATTTTACGGTGTTCAATCAGCGAAATTCGTAATTTTTAACTGGCTATGACAAAATTTATCCCTGTTCAAGTTGACTTGTTTGTTGTCTCATATCCTAAACTTATTGCATTTTGGCAATTGCAAATATTGCTTTTCTGTCACATATTTTTGTCCTGTCTACAGTTGTTGCTAGTTCTAGGTTTATAATATTGATAAGCCTGTATCTTCTCTTAGTTTCAGGTAGATCAGAACCTGATGCTACACTCTCAAACAGTCTTATTTCATGGTTATGTTCTTCAGTTTCATTTCTATTTTCATTTGAGCTATCTGTTGAAGACTTAATACTGAAACTGCCACTTATTTATCTAGTGAACATTACATTTTTTCTAATCTTTTCTTCAGAAGATTTTTCTTTTTATCAACAATCAATGTTTTCCAGAATAGATTTAAGTTAAAACTGATGATTGATCTTCGTTTGCCATCTTTTAACTGTGCAAGAAATTTCTATCTTCTATTTTGGCTATGCTTAAGCATTGGTATGAGCAATATCAATACAGTTATTTAGTTTTGGAGAAATTGCATGCTCTTTGGCTTTCTAATTGGGTATTTTGCATCCTTTGTTCTTCTTTAACATTCTCTATTTTTCAAATAATTCCTCTATTTTTTTCTGAGAGTTTTAGATTGTGTATAGGAATTCTGGTCTTCACCCAAAATTTTGTTATTTAAACTGCTGTGACCCTAGACCCGTTTTGTACTATATAGCTTTCAAATCATTATGATTATAATGAAATAATCTGGATGACATGCTTATTGAAAGTAATTTGTTGCCAGTCATTTCAGTAATAACATTATCAACAGCATACACATTGTTTTTAAGTTTTGTTCTCATCATTTTATTCAACTTTTAGGCAAAAACTTTAATTTTTAACCATTTATTAATCAAATTTAAAAAATACTTATCTATAAACAAATGAAGCACAAAGCAAATTTCACAATAGAATAGTTTTATTTTTAATTAAATAAGGATAGAGAATAAAAAAATGATTTGCTGCTGGTTTCAGTTAAGACTGAAATAATATAGTTATAAATAACTCAAAACTCATCATAAAAAAAATACAATTAAAAAAATTGTATTTTTTATCTGTATTGTATTTCTTATCTGTATTATATTCTTATCTGGCTTTTATAAAATTCATTTAACAAGCTTATTAACTTATCTAAGATGAAAAAAAATTGAAAATAATAATAGAAAAAATTAAGTAGAATATCTGTTGCAGGTACTGCCAACTCTGAGAGGTGACAGACATTTATTATTTTTATATCAGCAATATTATCTTTAGATAATTAACTTAATAGTTGCATTTATAGATACTTTTATGGCTTTTATAGTGTAAATAAGTGACTTTCAATACATTGAAATAATTTTATGAATATTGGGATTAGAAATATCTTTTTTTTTTTTTTTTTTTTGGTAAAAGGAGAAGAAAGCAACAGAATGACCCTAAGTTAGGAAATTTACTCTTACTTGAGTTACCTATAAATATTATTTGTCAGTGATAAAATCTTACAAGAATGGTTTTTAGAAGTAATGGGACCAATTTAGAGGGTGAGAGCGTTAAATTTTGAAAATAAGGATCATCCTACTGTCCAGCCTATCTAGATAATTTAAAAAAAAAAAAAAAAAAAAAAAAAAAAAAAAAGGTGTAAGTAAAGCTTCTACTGCCTGTTATCACATAACATTTACAATCATTAGATCAAAGAATAATTCAAGCTTTCAAGCTACATTATAGAAAGTTCCTGCTCCAGGCTATAATTTCTAGAGCAGATGAATTTGCTTTATGTATAAATGTCCTCAGTGCCCTAATGGTGGGTTAATGATTCATGGAATTTGAATAGTCAAAGTACAATTTCAAAGTGTTTTGAAACAGTTTTCTCCAAAAATTTCTTATGATATTGATGATTCACAGTCTGCAAATGATGACGACAATTTTTCGAATATTCAAAATCTTCCTAATCAATTGCCCTTTGAAGATGAACCAGCGAATGCTGAACTATTCTCAAATTTTGATAGTGATGTTCCAAAATGCAATGTTTCTACTGATCAAGAAAGTTTGAAGTAAGAAATTTGCTGTTTGTTTAAAAATAAAATGGAAAATGAAGATTGTGTTATTGAAGATGAAGTTGAAATACAAGGAATTAATGAGATTCTCGATGTTGAAGATGTGCAAGAGAAAAAAAAAAGGAAAATGTATGCCATAAATAACTGCCCACTAATGCTGGATTTATTGAGGATACTTGAAGGCATGGTTAAAAACATAAATGTAAAGAGAAAGTATTTTAACTACTTCACCGGCTGTCCCGAGATAAGTCGGGGGTTAAAGCACTGTTTCTCCATACCCGTCACCGGTTAAGTGGTTAAGCAACAAAAAATCTCTAATATTTTTGCTGTAAATAAAATAAAAAATATATATCCTATAATTTTTTAATTAACAGTTTATTACTGTCATTTTGAAGTTAGCAGTTGCAATTAAAATAAAAATCCTTATTAATTACATTGTTATATGTTAATTTGGAAGAATTTTAAGCAGTTTTCCATGGATGTGAAAGACTTGATTAAAAAATAAATAAATAAAACTTTCACTGTTCAAAACTAGTATTCACAGTTAAAATATCAGTAATAATTGCATAAATTTATATTATTGTATGTACAATCAGGCTTCCTTCTCTCTCCCCCTCCCACCACTACAAAAAGAGATAGGGAGAGAGAGAAAAACCCAATGCATTTTAATCATCAAATTGCCCCGAAAAAAAACAAGATTGAGAATTATGTCTTTAAATTTATGTTAAAAAATATACTTAGGGGTCATCTTCATAATGACATTGTACCTTACTCTTAAAATTTTCTTTCATGTTTGGTTTTTTATTAAATTATAATTTAGGATATCAGGCAGGAAATCATTTTTTAAATAGTTTAGGAATTAAGAAGGTTTAAAATTCAGAACTTCTAGTGTTACATTCATTTGTTATCATTGTAAATCAGATTCACAATACAAGTAGTTTTTTGAGCATAGTTCAAAAGTTTGTTTTTTCTTAATTTCAGATCTCTGAATTCAACGGGAAAGTTAAGTGCTTATGCAGGTTTTGATGCTACTGGGGATAGTTTGCATGTTGGTAATTTGCTTGTACTAATTGCATTATTGAATTGGCAAAGACAAGGATACAAGACCATTGTTCTAGTAAGAATTTCTGTATTTGCTTTTAATCATTAAAAATAAATTATTTTATTTTATTTTTTAAAAATAGGTCAATTTATGCCAAAATGGGCCTAAAGTGAAATAATCCACTAAAAGCTGCAAGAATCCATGTTATCTTATGATACCATAAATGACATAAAAGACTAAACTATCCTTTAATGATTGCGCTTATGCATCTTATCATTATGGAAGTTGAATATATAAATACTTTTATAAATACATCCAAAGTTATTCAGACAATACCAATAAAAGAACCAATGAAACCAGTATTTTTACAATCATATTATTAAAAACAGTTGAAGTTTGAAGAGAAATAGAAGGCAGATTACCAAATTACTAAGAAATATATGGATAAATGGTCATTATATAACCAGAGTAATTCATATATTACCATACAATAAACCAATGAAACCAGTATTTTTACAATCATCTTATTAATAACAGTTGAAGTTTGAAGTGAAATAGAAGGCAGATTACCAAAATAATGAAAGATAAACGGATAAAAAGGCAGTAGAAGGCTTTTCTATTAAACTACTTCTTCAGGGGTGTATAGTTTAACAAAAAAGCAAAAACATCCAACCAGTTTCTGTTATGAGTCGTACTGAAAGCTAAGAATTCGACTCACAATACACCCGACTGGCTGGAAGCTATTCAGATGACAAATTAGTAGAAAGATACACATAGAAGAAAATAAAATCAATATGACAAAATAAAAATAATACAATATTCCATTAAAAAAAAGGATATATATATATACTAAAATATTTACCATTACCCAAATCCTAGCAAGATTTGTAGTGCAATCAGAAAACAAACTACATGTGACTTACTAACAGTCAAGGTTATGGTCATAGTATAAATCACATAGATAATAAAATAAAGTTGTTACAATAATTATAAAAATTAGTAAAACATATATTATACTATATAATTCATAATATATTTAGAAAAAAATAGATGCTACTATTAGAAATATTATATTTTTATTTTTAATCAATTATTAATATTACTATATTAATTATTTAACTAGAATATATTACTACAACTTCTAGCAGAAAATTATTTTAGTGCTGCCTATATTATATTTATATATTAATCTATAGGATTAATATATAAATTAAATTATATGCTTATGGTGCTGCCCTCTATTATAGGAAAAAAAATTATTTATTAGCTAAGAATTTCCAAGAATAATTTCTATTCTAATATTTTACAAATAATTTCTTTAAGACAAATACAATAGACAACCATATCTTATCTCAATAGCTTGATCATTTTTAAGTTATGCATATTAGTTTTTAGGTAAACATAAACTTTAATACTATGTGTAAAGTTATTTTTTTTTATTATTATTAAATATATAATAATTAACCATTGCGTATTATCCAGACAACACCGCCCTCCTCCATAATCTAACATCTAACCCACCCAACCATCCTATTATTCATTTTTTTTTTTTTTTTTGTATTATTTTTATTTTTTATAATTTTTTTTAAACATTATTTTATGCAATGTGTTAATTATTTTTAAGATCATGTAAGTTATTTAATGATTATACTTGTAAATTGCATTGTTTATCTATTCAGATTGTTAATTATGATTTCATCACAGCAGTTCCCAACCTATGGATCATGACCCACTAGTGGATCACAAAGGGTATTTTGGTAAGTCACGAAATCGGCCACAAAAATTTATCTTATTCATCTGTTAAAAAAGTACAACAAATGCAATATTTTACAACTGCAATAATCATAAAAGCTATTAGCTTAAAATAAAATTTTGTGAGAAAACAATATTTTCTTAGACAATGAATCAATATTATGTTACAACCTCATTGTAAGATGCCTCAGCTATTGTACAGTCATTATGGCTTCCCTGGACTTCTGATCTCAAGCTTGTTAATTAAGAATACTTTTGAAGAAGAACATTTGAGAAGTCCAAAACTGTCAAAACTTAATGAAGACTCCTTAGTTGATCGATCTTGTGTTTTCTCTTTGAAAGAAGTTTTCAAGGAAAAATCCTTAATTTTCATTTGGAGAATATGCAAGTACAATAATCAGTAGGGCTGGGCAATATACCGTAATATCGTTATATATCGATATTTCTTTAAGACCGCGGTAACGATATTGAGATTTCAATCCTTCCGATATATCGTTTCAAACGGTATTTCGTCCTACTGTCGGAATTACGGAGTTACGGAATTTCGAGAATACCTCTGTCGGCACAAAAGTTGTTTACTTTTGCAAATGTTCGCGCTGTAATCGGCACTTGCGTGATACTTCCGGTTTTGAGCCGGTGTCGCGCACACACCGGAATATGGGCGAACCGTCTACTTTTTGCGCTGGTGTCGCGCACATACCGGAATATGGGCGAACCGTGTACTTTTTGCGCTGGTGTCGCGCATGTCAGCCATTTTTTTTCTTCCTTAACACTCTAAAATACATAATTCTAATTATATATATCGTAATATTGTAAAATGGCATGGCTTACTATCTTATTTTTTGTTCCAACTTCCATTTTTCTTCTTTGCCGGCATTTTCCAATCTTCCGATCTTTTGTTTACATGTTCAAATCAGTCGCTTATCTTTTGTTTTTCCGATCGTCGCTGATGGGTGTGTTCATCCTGGTTTTATCGTTCCGTTCGATCGCAATCCGCAAGCATCGCAGATCGCAACTCGTAAGTGGCTGTCTTGCATTTCTTCCATCGCAAGTCAGGAGCTCGCTTGCTCAACTCGGAGGGGCGTATCCAGTTTCGAATTGCCGCTGCTATTTAAACCGGCTGAGATATGTTGTGCTGGGGATTTTGAAGCGATGCTATGAGCTAGCAATATTGAAGTCAATATGATATAGTTTCAGAAATGTTTTTTTTAGATTCATCCAGTTTTTAAAGTTAACAAACTTGTGTTTAATTACGCCAAATCCGTTGCTGGACATTTAATTGTGAAAATGGTTTTTCAACTTCGCCCGTTTGTCATTTTACCAGCAGTCATAATCCATTTGTGTTTTTAATTAAGTCTTCATATTCATTTGTGGACATTATTATCTTCAGTTAAAAAACTCTACATGTTTTTAAGACTTTTCATCGAAACAGTTGGTGTGCCGTATCATTGGAATTTTTCCAGTACGTCGATAGCTGTCATCCATAAGTGAGTCCGTTTTGGTTTTCAGTGCTATCCTAATATTGTTATATGCCATGCCATGCCATTTAATAAGTAATATTATGTCATTATATAGAATAGTTTTAATTTAAATACGGAATTGAACTTATTTTCTGTTTACATTTTACCAGTTATATTTTTCATCTAAGTTTATACATATTTTATTTAAACTTGAATATTATTTCATGACATAGAATAACTTTAATATAAATCTGGAACTGAACTTGTTTCTGTTTACGTTATGCCTGTTATATTTTTCACCTGGATTTATACATGTTTTATTTAAACTTGCATTTATTTTTTCGTTAATAAACGTTAGTCTTATTTCACTGAAAAACAGTTTCTTTAATGAATGTCTTACACTACACTGTCACAATGTCACCAATACTTACTCTCTTAGGTCACCGAAGTTGCACTATTATAAACTGCTAAATTTTATTTTGTTTTAGACGGTTCTTGTTATAGAACCGATCAGCGCACATACCGGAATATGGGCGAACCGTCTACTTTTTGCGCTGGTGTCGCGCACATACCGGAATATGGGCGAATAGTCTACTATTCTGATGTACCGCTTTATTTATCGGAGTTCGTTCGAGAATCGAAGTTGAAACTCTCGTTGGAGAATCGGGCATTTCCGATACAATCACTTGTTGATTCCATCGGTGGCTGACTGTTGTTTCCCTGTGAGCTTGTGTACAGTTATTGCTGCCGGAATGCAGAATTGATTGACATATTTTTAAGAATGTGAGCACAATTAATCGATATTGCTTGTATGTTTGTTTTTCATTTATTAGTAGCATTAATAAATAATTATATTAAATCACATATTATTTTATATTTTTTATTAATAACATGAATAATTTACATGTATGGTAATTCTATTATGTCATTTATTTTGAGCAGAAATTTTACTTAAAGCGAAAGTTTTTTCTTTTTTCATTGTAATTCAACTTAGTTTTAAAGTTTATTGGATACTAGTATTTTTATCCGTTTTGCGTACGGGTTTTTGAAAAAATCCCCCCCCCCCCCCCCAAAAAAAAAGAAAAAATTGAAAATCTTTCTCAAATTAGGAAGGAAAATACTTTTCATTTTGAAAGATCGCTAAAACTCTATGGATGGTGTCTTTCTGCTTGGCAAAACATATTACCCATCCACAGCAGATGACAATATGATTATTGTATAAACATTCAAGTTTCGATTTCGCTGAGTTCGATAAAAAAAAAAAAAAAAAAAAAAAAAAAAAAAAAAAAAAAAAAACGATGGATAGTTTCCTACGTTTTATTTTAGAGGTTCTTCTGTACTGGACACTTGTAACAGATGCTCAAATTTTGTAATAACTTATTATATTTTAATAAAAATTTGTCACACAGCCTATTTTACTATTATTTCAAATTGCTGAAAATTTAAAAAAAAATCGGTAAATTAACTAAGGATTTATGAATTTTTTTCCCTTTTAATGGTAAAGAATAAAAGGTTTTGTTTTTCTTCCTCCCCCCCCCCCCCACCTTTTCGTTTGTATTTCCCGTTGAATGTGCTTTTCGCGCACTTAAACAACTGAAACTAGTTGATACTTTTACAAAACCCTTTTTATAAGTTAAAAAAATAAAAAAAAAATCGAACAGTTTATCTCTCATAAAAGAATGAGGATAGTTTTGATTTTGAATATCATGGCTCCTTTTTATTTCAAGAGTTCACTAATGCAAAAACATCCGCTCACAATGTCAATCTTATTTTTTTTTATACCTCGTTTGCATTTCCATATTTTTGTTTATTTATTTATTTTTTTGTTTTTGCATTGCACATCTGAGGTTGATCTCTTTCAACAAAAGCCGTTTTTTAATATTTGTTTTCAAGTTTTTTTTTTCTTTACTGGAATACTTTCATTTTTGAAACTGGTTTCGAAAATAAAAGCATCGTAGAAAAAAAATCTGTAAACAAATTCGAAAAAGTAAAAGATCATTATAGAGATTAATTCAGCATTATTATTAAAAGAAGGAAAAAAAAAAACGGTAGTTAGCAAAACGCCCTGATTTGGGACTTTGTACTCTATTAAAGAAATTCCGTGTTTTCTTAAAATTATTTGATTATTCTAATGCTTTCATTTGTATTCTGACTAATAATAGAATTATTTATTATAACAACGAAAAGAAGGTGTTCCTTACTGCCCAAAATTGCAGAAATGCAAATTTTTTTTGTATTGTAATAAAAAAATTCTATGTTTATAGGTAATTAAAATATTTTTTTTCAATATATCTAATGTCTATATGTTGTCTTACATACATTTTCTTGTTTCATTTTAATGATTTATAATGTTTAACTTTCTAAGAGTTTTCAATAACACATATTTTAGATCAGATTTGCTTATTTTGAATCAATACATAAAAATTAAAATTTATGTTCCTTGGAATATGTTAAGATATTGATATTTTTGTTTTTTTTTTTATAATTAACGTACACTAACACACACACACACACATATATATATACTATTATGTGTTTGTAGTATTTTATACAAAGGACAGTTACATTTATGACTCTATAATGGAGTGACATATGAATTGAAATATATCGATATATCGAAAATTATCGATATTTGGTCAGCGATATATCACGATATTAAAATTCTGATATCGCCCAGCCCTAATAATCAGAAATATCTAAATTAGCTTTGAGGTCCTTGAAATTGTTCAACAGAACAATACAGAAATAAACTGCATATAGAAAGTGAAGTAAAGTTAAAATTAATCACTTTGAACTCTGATATAGATGCTGTCGTTGTTAAACATCAGTGCCAGAAGTCTAATTAATTATAATGTTGAGTTTTGACAATAATTAAAAATATTTTTCATTATCTTAATAATATGCAAGTTTCTTTAATTATTATTCCATTTGCACACATTAGGATTAACGATTCTTGATTTTGTTAATAGTGCAAAAACTATACGAATTTTTTTTTTTTTTTTTTTTTGGAAGAAAGGACAGCTGATAACTTAGAGGTGATACAAAAATTTTTATGCTTAGATTAGATACATTCTCATATTAAGTGGGTCACAATTTTTTTTTTTCATTTAAAGGTAGATAACATACCAATAAAGGTTGGAAACAGCTGTTTTATAATAGTTTTATGATTTAATATTGTTGTGATGGTTGCTAGTTTAAAGAAAGTGGTACTGGCCACTGTGGTATAGTGGAAAGTGGTATAAAACTGTACTGGCCATTGGCCAGTAATGAAATTTTCCAGTTTTGCCCATTAGAGTGATGACTGAATGTTTTTGAGTCTAATACATTTCATTTGTAATTTTATTTATACAGTAAGTATGATATATATATCATTTCCTTTTATGCATCCTGTAAATAAAATATTAATTATTAGGGTTCTGCACTTATAAAGTGAAAATGAAACCATTATAAGATCACTTTTGCATCTGGAGGTCTATCACAGCCATTTTACACATAAACTATGAAACCTGGAAAGCTCAAATTGGGGGAAGTAATAAATACTGTTGACCCACATATTTACTGATTTTTAAACATTTACAAATATATTTAGTAGGGAGGTAGGGGAGCTAATTAAGTTACTTGAGAAAAAAAATCTTAATTGTATATCGTGTGGGGCATCTTGTGAAAGCTTTTCTTACACAGAACTCAAAAATATATTTCTTTTAATTTTAGATGTTACATTTTTTGAGATATCGTCAAAAATGTAGTTCAAAAATATGTTTCCTCCCATCTAATTCCAAATCTATTGAAACTGAAATTATGAAAAAATTAGAAGTTATAGATGTTATCTTGCAAGAAAACTATAGCTATTACTCTAGATCGCATAGTTTTTGAGAAAAGCAGATTTTTCTGTTATACACAAATTTCAATTTCTGGGCATTGAGCAAATGTGTTGAGATTGTTGGTGGTACCTATCATAGCAGATGTATAAAAGTTGATAATGATTTTTGAAAAAATTCATCAGTAAATAGCCAATATATTAACCCTTAAAGACAGGGACAGTTTGGACATAAATACTTATGGGGGCGGCGTACTATGCATACCATCAGCCTTTAAAGCATAGATAACAACTTTTAATAATATATTTGTGTAATGCAATACCTAGTAGCAGTACAAAGGCAATAAACTTCCTACTGTTGCAAACATACTAATTTAATTAGAATTAATCGCATAAATCAGGATTCGTACGAAAAAGCAAAAAAAAAAAAAAAAATCCCCTTTAGTACCAACATTTTTTTTAAAGTTTTATTTGCTTTCTTTAATGTAAAACGTTCCTTACATCTGACATAGTGGCTACTATGTTATGAAATTTCTTGCATTAAAATGCCTATTTTTTTTTTTTTTTAATTCCTTATGCATGCGAGCCCTTTATAAATACTGTGGGGTCCACACAGGGTTCTCGCTGTCGCTCGCCATTACCCCAAATTGCGACAAAATTCTTCATTTGGCGAGTGAACAAGGAATTAGGTTCGCCAAATTGCTAGTGCTCAATTTTTGCTTGTTCTTTCTTTTCTTTTTCGTTTTTCATGCATATGCATACATATATATTTTTAATATATTTGTAGCGGTTAGTTGAAATTAGATTAATAACAATCATTATCACAATTATAAAAACTTAGGTTATTTTAGAACATATTAAAAAAAAGTGATTCATTAAAAGATTAAAGGTAATTTTTTTATTGCTACACAGTGAATCTATTTTGCTAATACTTTTTTCATTTGGTGAATGTTTTTTATTTTTAATTAGCCAAATTACTAACATTGGTCAAATGTCAGCGAAAACACTGGATTTACAACTAGCTTACGTTGAGTGGGCGTCTCAATACGATTCATGTGTACTTAAAAGTTAATTAAAAATCTATCTGGAAAATTGCGTCATAGACTAAAGCGGCTTTGCAAATTTGCGAACTTCTTTCTACACAAGCTTCTTTAGCACAATGCCATATTCAATGCCTTCTTTAGCAATTGAACAAGGGTTTTGTGTTAGCTAGTCTGGAAAAAGAAAAGGTTATTACTACACTGAATTTAGTTTTATGAAATGCCAAATGAAGTTTTAATACGCACTATCTTTTATTCTCAGTACCAAGTTAAGTTCCCTATAAATAGATAAAGATGAGATAAAGGGGAGTTATACAGAATAGCGACATCTGATATTATTTAGGCTTCATATCTCTTTGAACTTTTATGGTATATCCATTCATACTTTTCTGGTATATACAGCTATAAGCAACCTTACTTTGCATAGTTTTTTAAAAAGTCTTATTATACTTTCAGTAATGATTTTCTTTTAATGATACAGTTAACTCCTTTACGATGCGTAATTTTTAAGTACCAATTTTTCAAAAAAAAAAAAAAATTCTTATTTGAATTTTGAAAATGCTCCAATTAAATAAGGTAAATTTTGCAATAAAAAATAACTGGTGGAAATAATGAGGGATTCTGAGAATTTTAAATGCCACTTATATCAGTCGCTCGTCCCCAAGGGGTTAATAATACAGTAGACTCCCTTAAATCCGCAACTCTCTAAAATCCGCACATATTTTACGGATGTAAACAATGAAACATTCAGTTCAGATGTAAGAGCAAAAATTGATTTTTTTAGTTTTATATCAATTCCATACATTTTTTAATTTATAATTTTTGTTAAGGTTATTGAATGCATAATTTTTCATGAAGAAAGAATAATTTATTTCTGAAAAAATAAAGATATTGCTAATATCATTGGTAATCACAATCTTACCAAATATTTTTATTTATTAATCAAGCTTCTTTAGTTATTAAGTCTGGCTAAACCTGAAATAGAGTTTCATTATTTTATGATCTGGATGTGAATTAGTAATGTACCTTTATGAGGCAAGTTTCATTGAATAATTTAGGAAAAACACATTTCCTCTTTTATAATGAATATTTAATTGTACATTATTGATTATTAATTTGACCTTTCCTTTTAGTATTTTAATCATTTTTAAAAATATCTAAATTTTTATTATTTTAGTATATTGTATGCATTCATTATACTTTTCATTTCATTATTAATTACATCCAAATTATTTAAAAAAATTGTAAACAAAGCAATGACCAAAAATCCGCAAAATTCTAAAATCCACAAAACCTCTGGTCCCAAGCTGTGCGGATTTAAGGGAGTCTACTGTACTTATTTTTATTCTACAGAATCCCCTGAGCTTGAGTAGTACTTGCACTTGACTGTTTATTTTTCTTTTCAAATGTATATATTTTTATCAATAGAACACCGTAATTATGGAGCTTTAGTATACATAAGTATAAATTCGTATACTAGAACACTCCCCTCCCATCTCCCAAGTTAGTAATATATAGAACTAAAACAGTACTTTTAGCTGATTAAAGCTGTTTTAAGTGATACATCTATTACAAACAGTTTAACACAATATAAATTTATTAAAAGACAGTTTATTGGGGTTACAGTCAATTAAAGACCATTGAATTTATGCTATCATCATTGTTTGTCTCTTCCTTTTTTTTTTTGTAAAAAAATTATATGTTTAAACATATTGGAATTGTTATATATATATATATTTTTTTTTTTTTTTACCAGAGAACAAAATAATAACTGATCTATATGATAAACGCAAACATTTTAAAGTTAATACCTTTACTCATTTTAAATCTTACCACCATATTTCTGTTTATCGAAATATATTCCTCAATCACTTGTTCAGATTCAAAAGTTTATGTTCCCCTCATCTTATAAACAAAAACATTAAACATTTGATGCGATAAATCACGGTTTTCCTAAGAAATTCATTTACTCTTTATTATACAATTAATTCTTTTATTACTTATCATTTGCAGTAGGATGTTTATTGTCAGTTACTTTTAACATTTTGTGCATAAAAAAAAATATATATCAATAAAAAATAAAAATTACAAAAAAAAAAAAAAAAAAAAAAAACTATAAAATGTTAAAAAAATTAATCAATAGGTCGGTTGCGTGGGTAGATGTTAGATTAAGGAGGGTAGGGCGGAGCTGCTGGAAAGTATATGCATATATGTTAATTTACTTTTAAAAAAAAGGAGAAGGGTGTTGGTGGTAGGAAAAGGATGCAATGTAACAATAATATAGTGTTAATTTATTATTTATGGTAATGTATTGTTATAGCATTCCTTGTTTATTCCTCTGGCTTTAATATGTAATGTAGTTTGAGGCTGATCAATGGTTGATAATTTAATATAATATTATATTACTTTTACAATATTTTAAATTCATATTTTAGTTATCAAAATAAGCTATCCTTTGATGGTATATTTTAAAAAGATAGTATAAATTATTAATTCCCTGATTTCTGCTTTAAACAAGGGTTGGCACAGTTTAAGCCGGTTGGTTTTAACCATGGTTTAAACCACGGTTTAAACCAATTGCTTTTTTCTTTTTTTCTCGAAATAGTCTAAAGATATTTTCTTATTTTTCTTTATAATTTAACACTTATAATTATTTGTAGATAAATTTTTCTACTTTTAACTATTTTTCAGCAATACATATTTTATACAATGGGCCTTGGTCTTTTTTTTTTTATTTATTTATTGGACTGACTGTTTAAATTGAAGTATGATTTTTTTTTTCAATTATCTACATAATCCACTGTATGTAGGTTGTTTAAAAATAGATACCCGGTTTAAACCAAAAAACCTAGTTTAAACAAAAAATAAAAAACCGTTTTATATTTAAAAAAAAAATACCTGGTTTTTTCCAACCCTGCATTAAACAAATAAGTATCGTAGTTTGTAAAGTTTTATTTTTACAGAGTTAATCAATTTTTGCATTAATTTATTGTGTTTAGAAACTAAAGATGGCGCCACTGGTGCTCTGTGTAGTAAACTCGTATTTATTTTACATGAAGTAAATATTCATCGATATTAATGGATTTAAAGTAATTCTATAGTTATAAATTAAATCTTGTTATTAGTATAAAATAGTTTAACTATTTTTATTAAGTTCATAAAAAAAATTGTCTACTTATGTTTTGTAATTAATTATTTTTAATAATAGTTATTTTAATTATCTATTATAAATTATAACTTTTTGGTTTTTGAGTTAGCTTCGTTATTAACTGTTAATGTGACTGAATGCAAAGTGCGATTGCTATCACATGGTAGCAATTGATATTTGTAAGTTTATCTTTTGATAATTCAATTATAGTCTAATTATTTCTCTTTGAAATAGTTTTTCTGTTGAAATCAATCTATGATAATTCAATTATTGTCTTTTTTTTTCTTTTTTTTCTAAAATTTTTTTTTTGAAGTCTGTTTTTAATGGTGATTAATCTGGTAGCGATTGATATTTGTAAGTTTATCTTTTTGATAATTCAGTTATAGTCTAATTATTTTTCTAATATTTTTCTTTGAAATAGTTTTTCCAATGCAATTAATATATTAATAATTCAATTATTGTCTTATTATTTTTCTAATATTTTTCTTTGAATTATGTTCTCAACTGCGATTGATCGGGCAGTATGGAAATCATTTTTAGGTTTATCCTGATTTCTATTCAGAAATTAATTGCAATTAATGTGTCTATTTAGCATTGCCCTTGATAACGAGTTAAATACCACATTTCCAATATTATTCCAATTTTTGACAACTCCTCTGTTTGATATAATTTGTCATTAACGAGTTATTCCGCATATTGATGTTGATTTGTAGTATTATCTAATGGTTCTATATATATATATATATATCCATTAATTGTATTACAATATATGAACCATTTGAATTTAATAAAATATAACCGCATTGAACATAGGGAAAAATTAAATAAATAAATAAAATGAATACAAATGGAATTTGTAGAACCAAAGCAGAATTGTCAAGCCCCAAATACTTTGGAACTACAAAGGAAGTGTGTGGTTTCATCTTCGTTTTAGCCATGAAAAAGCAAAATAATACAAATTTGGAGCTACCAACACACATAAAACCAAAATTAAACAAAGAAATAACAACAAAAACAAGGCACATCAAAATTACTAAATTGGATAGAAAAATGAAAAGGGAGAAAAATAAAATAAATAAAAGTAATTATTGTACACATGATAATAATAAATTAACATAAATAAATTAAAAACAGAGTAATGTGATAACAGAAAAAATAAACCTTTTCCCATAGTTTACCCTTTTAAGATTTAAAACAAAAACATTTAATTTGACTATGATAAGCTAAACATAATATCTTAATATAAGATGATTTAAGGTTTAAAAATAGCTAATTAATATACATACCCTATACACTTAGAATAGTATTATAGGTCTTCCATTTATTAAAAGTGCAATTTAATCATGTAAATCAATTAAATTATATAAATATAATTGATATAACTATACAATTATCCATACATTAGTGTCAATTAAACATCCATTAGAATATGTTTTTCAATTTAACAAATGCATTTCCCAATCTCAATTTATTCTTATTTTTTCTTCTTCCTTTTATAAATTAACCATTGCATATTAACCAGACAACACCGCCCTCCTCCATACTCTAACATCTACCTACATATAGAACATTTTCGAAATAGCATGTTGTTTTTTCTTGAAATCCAAAAGAGGTTATACTGTACTGCTAGATTTATTTTTTCCACACGTGTTTTCCGGATCCTGTTTCCAAAATATAAGTGCAATGTTCTTTTAATTTAGTTAAAATTAAACCTTTCAAAGTTCCAAAATAAACACCAAACATGTATTCAATAGAATTTATTCAAGTTTTTACACTTTTGAATTTTTTGACACCTGTTCCAAAGAGAAATGGTTTGTGTCTGTGAAGGGATAGAAACTTTGCCTCAGGTACAATTTTCTCTTTGTACGATGCTGGCTATTAGAGATAGTGATATCGTGAAAAGTTTTCATTTTCCAATATTAAATAATGTAAGCAAAAGAATCTTTTCATTGAAACAAAATGAACAAGGAAGAATAATGTCACAGAATGTTTAGATACCTGCTCATGAATCTATAATGCTTTATGTACAGACATGCTACTTTTCAGCAGAAACGTGAAATTCAGCTTTTTCAGCAGTGAATTTTATTATTATTGGGATCGATGCAAATATGCATAAAAATTTGTTGACATTTTTATCTGGGAGGGGAGGGGGGGCTTGACGGAAGAAAAAAACCAAAATGAGAGTACAAAGAAAATGCGCAAATTTCCCCAAAGGATCTCAAAATAAAAACTAAATTCACCAAACTGTCATGGAAAAAATACTATTTTCTTCAGAGGATCACGGGAGATAATGCTATTTTTGTGAACAGGTCACAGAAAAATACTTTAATTTTATCAAAAGATTATGGAAAATTCTTAAATTTTGTAGAAAAATCATGGAAAAATATGCAAATTTTGTCAAAAGATCGGAGAAAATACATGCATTTTGTTGAAAAATCACAGAAAATAGGCGTGAAAAATATGAGAATTTTGGTGAAAGACCATGAAAAATATGCAAATTTTGTCAAAAGATTGCAGGAAATATGAGATTTTTGTCGAAAGATCATGGAAAGTATACCAATTTTGCAGAAAGATAGCGGAAAATATGCAAATTTTGTCAAATTAAGTAAATTCTGACAAAAGATCGGGAAAAATATGCGACATTTGATGAAATTTCGTGAAAAATATGTAAATTTTAATGGAAGATCGTGGATAATATGCAAATTTTGATGAATAATTGCAAAAAATACTCACATTTTTTCAAAAAATCGAGGAAAATATGCAAATTTTCTCAAAAAATTGGGGTAAATATGTGAATTTTCTCAGAAAATAGGCATATTTTGTCGAAAAAGTTTGAGAAAATCATGAATTTCGCTAAAAGATCATGGATAAATGCAAATTTCGTTGAAAAGACTGTGAAAAAATGTGCTTTCCATCAAATGATCGAGGAAAAATGTTAATTTCGTTAAAAAATTGCAGAAAAATGCAAATTTTGTCAAAACGCTGTGAGAAGATACAAATTTTGTCAAAAGTCTCTGAGGCCATGAAAGTTCAGCTTTTTTCTTGCTGAGCCTGTAGCATTTCTGTATGTAGAAGAGTTCATTCAACATACATTTTTTTCTAAATTATTTTTATTTATTTATTTTTTAAATAAAAAGAGTGCAGTTTTACTTTCTGTTGTAATATTTTTTCTGTTAAAACAGCCTGTAAATATTGAGTATAATTTTATTTCTCACCATTTCATAAAATTATTCCAGTTAAAAAGTACATGAAAAAACAAACATTTTTTTAAAATCAGGAATACATTTTGCTTCTTTAATAATTGGCAATACAGCTAATGTCTGAATATACAGTGAAGATGAGAATTTTATAAGAAATTTGGATTTCTTGATAATTCGAAAAATAACTGCAGATTTAATGCCATTGTAGTCTGTTAAAAATAGGATTTTCCTAATATTAAATTAACTCATAATAAATTTAACATCCATATACCAGAAGATGTAAATATACAACTAGGAGCAGGAATTATTTATGATCTTGTAAGGTTGAGGCAAGTTCATTTATTAATTCTGATTTTATTCTGCAAGATACAATTTTTGGTTTTGTTGCAATGGGGGGGGGGGGGGAGGGTTATAAACAGAGAATGATAGCAGGGTTTATTATACATTCATAAAGAAAGAAAAAAATCTTGACAAAATCCTTAAAAAATTCTGAGTGATAGATAGTATGCGAAGTCGAAAGAACAAAAATAAAAAGACTAATTTGCCAGAAACATCTTTTAAAAAATTATACATGGGATAAAACTAGAAGGTATGTGTTTAAAAGTGGATCCAACTACTTTAGGAAATTTAAACAAATTGCAGAAATGAATTCTTTGTGAAATCATTTATTGAAGAATTCTATTCATATGATTTTAGTTGTTTAAAAATTAAGATCCATCAATATAATTATAATTTAATGATTAGGTTAGTAAGTGTAAAAGCACAGCAAAGAATTTTTCAGAAACCAATTACTAAAATTTATCTCTTATCCATGGAAAAATTACTGTCTAATAATTTCTTTGTAATTTGTTTTATACTTTAATTCATTGTTTACTGCTTGTACTGTATTAATTGCTTAAAATTATGTATATCAATTTAACGTAATTGTAAAGTTGAATGAAATTAATTCAGTGAGAGACAGTATGTACAGTCTTCTTTAAGCTATGTATTTTGGCAAAATGTTTTATTTGGTAGTCAATATTCCATTTTAGCCATGCACACTACCTTCTTGATATTGTTATGAAAGTTAATGTAATATATATATATATATACAGGGTGTCCAAAAAGTCTGGAAACGGCCGAATAACTTGAGAAATACATATGAGATTGAAAAACGTAAATATACGTGTTAAATATTTTTAAATAAGCTACTCTGTGATACCAAATTTGACCTTCGAAACCAACCCCCTGGGGGTCAGAGGGGGTCCAACTTTGAAATCTTAAATTATAACCCCCATTTTTTATTGCAGATTCGGATTCTACGGACAAAAATACGTAACTTTTGTATTTGATGTTTATTTCAAATCTTCGTTTATCACGGTGTAATCGAGCATATTAAATCAATACATATTCCCGCTTTTCCAATGGGATTTTCCCTAATCGAAACTGATTGGGCAGAATTTTTGACGTCAAATTCCTCGTCTTTTGTAGGAATAGCGTTTCCTGAAAATCACCCGTGGCGATTATTTCAATAGTGCTACACTGTTAAAAATTTGACCCATTTGCTGCAGCGTCACTCCACAGCTATTATAGAATATCTCTTTTGTGACCAATGAGAATGCTCCATAACACAGTAAAGTAATCGTTTTCTATAAAAGTGACGATGCAGCAAAAGGGTCAATTTTTTTACAGTGTACTTTACTGTGTTATGGAACATTCTCATTGGTCATGAAAGAGATATTCTATAAAAGCTGTGGAGTGACGCTACAGCAAATGGATCAAATTTTTAACTGTGTAGCACTACTGAAATAATCGGCACGGGTGATTTTCAGGAAATGCTATTATTGCAAAAGACGAGGAATTCGATGTCATAAATTCTCCCCAATTAGTTTCGATCAGGGAAAATCCCGTTGGAAAAGCCGAAATATGTATCGATTTAATATGCTCAATTACACCGTGATAAACAAGGATTCGAAATAAACATCAAATACAAAAGTTACGTATTTTTGTCCGTAGAATCCGAATCTGCAATAAAAAATGGGGGTTATAATTTAAGATTTCAAAGTTGGACCCCCTCTGACCCCCAGGGGGTCGGTTATGTAGGTCAAATTTGGTATCACTGAGTAGCTTATTTAAAAATATTTAACACGTATATTTATGTTTTTCAATCTCATATGTATTTTTCGAGTTATTCGACCGTTTCCAGACTTTTCGGATACCCTGTATATATATATTGTGTTTATTGAATAGGGAGTTCATTAAAATTATTAAGGAATCTTCATTTTGATACAGCTAGGTGATTCTACTGCAGAAATCGGTGATCCAAGTGGGCATAAGACTGATAGAAAAGTTCTTTCTCGTGAAGTTATCAAAGCAAATAGTGATGCTATTGAAAAGAATATAGAATATATATTTGAAAATTTTAAAAATTATGTTGTCCCAAAGTATGACAAGAAAACAAAATCTTTAGGGGAACTAAGGTATGGATAATTTATCACTTAAACATATAATTTTGAATGTAATTGTAATTTAATTTTGGTGTAAATGTTTAAAGATCTTTTAATACATTGCTTATGATTTTTGAATTTATTGTTTAATATTACAAAACATAGTAGCAATTGGTTCATTAATTTTACTCTTCACTACTACTGTTATGGAAGCATACAAAAATGTAATGTCAATAACAGTATTTTTAAACTTCAAATATTTCCCTACAATTATTTAATAATAGTTTTTAAGATTATTAAAAATAAATTGTTGAGAATATGCAGCATATTTATTGTTGAAATGTGTTATGTGAAAGTATAAATGTGGAACTTTATATAATTTTAATTTTGAATATAATTTCTACTTACCAAGCCTAATTTTTGGTTTGACAAGCCTTCTGGGCAGAGACGGGAAAATATCAATGTTAAGTTGTACTTTTACCCATAAAGCAATCATGCATTACAAAGTACACATGATGCTTTCTTTTTCCGTTCTCTTTTTTACACAGACCTATACCTAGCTTTTATTTATTTTTTTAGAAAATGAAGGTAATTTTTTTTATTCCCTCCAATATGTTTAATTTTATTAGCAAAAAAAAAAAAAAAAGATTTCTAGACTGCCAGTTATTTCAAACATAATTTTTCAAACAGAAATCAGTGTTGCTGTCATGAAAAAAAAAAAAAAAAAAATTATAAACCAAAGTCTTAAATGAAAATGTACATAATATATTATATTCTGAAATCAAAATTTTTTATTTCTTGTTAAAATATACATTTGTATTTATTTTCAATTTGTTAATATGATTGTCTCAATGTAACATTCTTTAACAATATTTTAATAAATTAAGTATAGTTTTTTTAATTCATCCTAATTAGTTATTTTTATACCTTTATAATAAATTTCTATAATCATAAATATTTATCTCAACAATATTCTTTAATTTTAAATTGTATTTCCCTCTAACTGCTTTATTTTTTGCTTTAAACATTTCATTTTTATTAAATTTTCCATAATTTCTGATTTTTTTTACTTTAAATATTTCATATGTTAAATCTCCTTATTTTTCATGGTGATATTTAGATTTTTGGGATTCAGCACAATTTTCAATTTAAGATGAGTGGTATGAATCTACTAGTGCTGGTGATTTCATATCACAAGTTTTTTTATAATCATAAATATTTATCTCAACAATATTCTTTAATTTTAAATTGTATTTCCCTCTAACTACTTTATTTTTGCTTTAAGCGTTTCATTTTTATTAAATTTTCCATAATTTCTGATCTTTTTTTACTTTGAATATTTCATATGTTAAATCTCCTTATTTTTCATGGTGATATTTAGATTTTTGGGATTCAGCATAATTTTCAATTTAATAAAATTAGAACATTTATTCTTTCAATGCATATTTAAAATATTTTTTTACTATAGGATATTGAGAAATAGTGAGTGGTATGAATCTACTAGTGCTGTTGATTTCATATCACAAGTTGGTAGAGAGATAAGGATCGGAGATATGCTATCTCGTACAAGGTTAGTGTGACTCATGATAAAATATAATCAAACTGCTATAATTCTCTTAAAAGTTTGTCTTTCAGTTTCACATTAATTATTGTTCATATATTCTTTTTTTATATTTGTGTTCTTAATAAAACTGCCACTAGAATGATAATAGAAGTTGATTAATTTAAAAATTAGGTTGATAGCCTCAGCCAGAAATAAAAAATATATATATTTCAGGAAAAGGTATTTTAGGCAGAACCATTATAAGATCCCTATTTATTATTTTTTTTAATAACCTGAATAATAAGTAATTCTTGATTTAAATAACTCTTGACTATTTCTTTTTTTTTTTATAAAGTCAAAAGATGTGAGGCATTACTAATTTCTTAAAAAAAGGGAAAAAAAAAGTAAATAAATAAAAAAAAACTTAAAAAATTTCTTTTTTTTTTTTTTTTTTTTCTTTCTCAAAACTACGTTTTGAGAACTAACTTTTTAAAATAATATATACATAGATATATATTTAATTGTGTATTTTTTGTTTAAAAAACTGAAATAGTTATGAAAATCAACAATGTGAAAAATCTAATTTCTTGATTTTTTTTTTTCATTATTATTATTAAAATATGAAATAAATAAGTAAAAAATGTCCAATTTTAAGATAATTTTCATGTTTAAAAATTGTCTCTAAGATTTTAAAATTTGTATTAATTATGTTGGCCAAAATAAATAAATAAATAAAAATATTTTTCATTATGTGTAAAATTGATTTCTGTGCATCACACAGTTTAAAAAATCCTATGGATTATAATAATCAACTTGCAATTATTGTTCATTGTAAGGTGTTGGCAACATTAGAATAATTTACATACTTAAATAATCAATTAATTTCAACTATTCAAATTTTAATATTTAATTTTAAACTATTTTATTTAATCATTCATAAAAACGATAGTCTGCAAAATTATTCCTAACAGCAAAAATAAAAGAATTAATCTTTAATTTATTCAATAAAAAGTAGCTATTTCATTAATATCCCTTTCATCAGATTAAATAAAATTATCTAAGTTCTATAAAAATTAATCACAAATTTTGGGTAAAAAATAATGTATTAAAAGTAAAAAATTTATTTTTCTCTGAATTTTTCCATTTTAAATAACCCGCTTGCCATCTTAATCTGTTGTAAAAAACAACAACATTTTTTGCAGATTTAGACACCATCTTGTGTGCTTTGGTAAAGGAATTTACCACCCACACTCTTTGGAAGGTAAACAAACTCATTAAAATGCTTTTCAACTGCCTATGTTGTTCAGCCATCACAATCCGCAGCATCCAACATATTTTTCATTCATACGCATTGTTATTTGTAGAATGCAATTGCTGTTTGCTGATAGCAACTTTCATTTTAACTTTCATTTCAACCAATGGGATTGTTTCCCTTCTTTTTCAAAAAGAGTCATAAAAAAAAAACTGACAGTAGCATCACTCTCTTGGCTTTGAACTTTGGTGGATTAGGATTGTGGGGTCTGACCAGAGCATTGTGTTCTGATATCAATACTTTGGCAGGCCAGCCAATCATGTCTGCTTTACAATAATTAACTTTAAATTTTATTCCTTTAAAAATTAATTAATTTTACTAATGATGCATAATTTTTACTAAATAAATTTTTGTGTTAAGATGGCTGGTGAAATAATTATCCTATTACAATGTGTTTAAAGCAATATGTTTAAAAATTGTTTAATGGAGATTCAAATAATGATCGCTAAGACAAACTGTTTGAAGAAGCATCAGCAATATTCAGCCTTTATACTTTGCAAATGATACATAATCGATGATCTTGTTATTACTGCACAATGTCTGTCTACAGTCACGGAAGTATAAACTCATCCAAGGTATGCAGTGTTGAATTCAGGAGGTGGCTCGAGGGGGGACATCGAACCCAAAGCAATGAAATGTCCCCCCCCCTTAGAAAATTTGAGATTTTGTATTTTCAATGCTCCAAAAATTGGAATTCCCCCCCCCCCCCTCCCGGAGAAAAGTATCTGTTAATTCAACACTGAAGGTATATTTTATAACTCATAAATTATGCCATTCGAAATGGGGAATTCAAGCTTTAAAATGACGATTCCATCATATTCTAGAGAGAAGTTTCCCATTAAAATATCTTTTATGGACTAATTATAGAGAGATTATCTAATCTATTGTCCCTCATGAAGGAATAAAAACATGTAAATAATATGCAAGAGATAACAATTTTTGTGAACACTGAACACTTCAGTTACTTTATTGAATTTTAATTTAATCATAAATTGGACATTTGGAACTCTATCTTATTTTCAACTGATATCCAGTGGAGTAATGTTTCTCAATACAATAGCTTTAATATGATCACAAGTTTCATTGTCCTAAGTATATTTTCTGATTGAATTGAATAATTGTAAAAATCTGCAACTTTGTCAAATTTATCAAATAAATATAATTGCAATATAATTTGTACGGATTCTGTACTGAAGTCTTTAAATAATAATTTGATAATAATGTTAATAAATATATTAATTTCCTTATATTATTTGTGCTTATTTGTATTTTGTGCTATATTTCATTTTGTTAATATTGGTAATACAGTCTCAATCAGGTAAGTGCATATTTTTTTAATATTCCTCATGAAGAATCTCTTAGTTTATTTGGTTAACTGTCACATGCAATGTACTTTTATTACCTCTGTGGTTCACAAGAGTAAAAATTTAATTAATTACTTCTGTAAATCTAAATTTTTATTTATTTATTTATTCTTTTAAATGTAACATTTATTAAATACCATATCAATCAAATGTCACATAGATATATTATAAGTGACACAGTAAATATCACATCTTTATATATTAGTCATGAAACTATTTTTTCCCTATAATTTTGTTATTTAGCTATTTTTAGGAATTTTATTTTTAACATTAAATTTATCTAGTTTCTAATGAGAAAATGAGCACAATGGGTTGCAGACATTCAATTTATCATATTATTTAAACTATGTATATTATTTTCTGAGATTATTTAAAATTAATTTAATTTAGCATTAACTATTGTTTAAAATTCTGTAAATAATAGTCTTTTTGAAGACTAGATTTTCAGTTTTATGATCATTTGAATAGAATCTTTATTTCATTAAGTATTTAAATTTAAAAATAATTATTTATTGATATTTAAAAGTAATTTTAGTACTATTTTGGAAGCTTCAATTAGAATTTATCTATAATGAATATTAAATTTTATAGTTTACTTTTTTCAGCCTGTATTTTGATAAATTGATTTTAACAGTTACAGTACCTATCTACAATTTAAAACTTTTTTGTGCAATTAGAGATTATTTTGAAAATTATTTTAAACATTATTTTATCTGATTTGTTCTATGATTTATTGCAGTGTAAAATCTAGGATGGAAAGTGGTGCTGGTATGTGTTTCTCAGAATTCAGTTACCAAGTTTTTCAATCTTATGACTGGCTCCATTTATTTAAAACCCATAATTGTCGAATTCAGGTAAGATCTCATAAATTGCTTTATGCTGCTATGCCAACCCAATATCATATTAGTAACATTGATGTAGAATCACAAATATATTTAAATATCTTTCAAAACTCTAAGAATATTTTGAAGATTATCTAGTTTCAAAAATGAAAAATTTATTGCACTATTCACATAGAAAATCATATAAAAAATAGGATTACAGACCAATTTGTTCAAAGAATTCATCTTGGGTTTGTACTTTATTTAGAGCCTTGTGAGTCAGCCTGACTTGCTAATCATAAAATTGTCAATCAACTAGAAGATAATTCAGTTGTGGAAAATGAAGAGTCGGGTTCAAACAAATCAATTGTAAAAATATAAAAGGTATATTAATGGGTACTGTAAAGTATGAATTTGCCAATTTTTTACTGTAAAGTATTGTAATCGAATTTTTTTTTTTTTCATGGATTTATATGTTTTAGGGGTAAGAGATTCCAAAAAAACATGTTTTTACAAAATATCTGTGTGTCTGTATGTCACCATTGTACCATCGAAAAGTACATGAAGTGAAGGATAGAATTGAACTAAATTTTTGTGTATGATTATTTTTGAGTATAGCAAGCAGGTCCTGCCTGAATTTGAAAAAAATCTACCAGAAGGGGGGTGCTGTAAAAGCGATTTCCATGCAATTATTATTATTGTACCATCGAAAAGTGTATAAAGTTATGAAAAGAATTAAACAAGATTTTTTGTGTATGTTTTTGGCTTTGGGATTAGCTTTGGGGTAAGCTTTGGGATTGGCATATCCAACTAGTTCACTCTGTCAAAACATGATTTTAGATTAGAAAATCCAGTGACAATTTTTACACTGATAAATTTTTTAGTAAGCCATGGAAGGTACTGCTAATTTTAAAAAATATGAAAACTGAAACAAAGTCAATCTTTTTTAAATAAGATACAATTAGAACTCTGGAACACCCTTTTTCTTATAACTTACCAACTAAAACAATTCACTATTTTTGAATTGCTTTTGATTGCTGATAAGTGAGTAGCATTTATAGTTCATGTACAGAGACACTCAAAAGAATTTCATTTCATTACATTATCCTCTACTGGAAAAAATTATTTGTAGTATATTTTAATTATGTTAGACTATTTCAAGCATATTTAAATTAATATACATGTGACGATTTAAGGGAGAAACTCAAAAAATCTTCACTGGTTCCCCCTTTTTTTTAAACACACGGTCGTGGCAAGCGAGGGAAAAACAAAATAAATAAATGTAGAAGATTCTTTAAATTACACATTGGCTGCTGCAAGTTAATTTATTAAACTGTAGTCATGAGAGAGGGAAAGGCTCTCTTTGCAAGCCGTCTTTAACCAAAGCATCAAAAAGAATATTCCATCATTACTTCAGCAAGCCGTACTCATCGAAGAAAAAACCAAGAATCTATCTCACCATCTCCAGGCTTCCCTCTTTCTTAAATCCAAGAACAAAGTTCTAGAAAATTCTCTACTCTCTAACCATAATTTTTCCATGTAAACATAATTCATGTCCAGCGTCGAGATTTTTATTCCACAGACGACAATTTTATTTTAAAAAAATATTATTTAACTAATTTATAATCGAC
The DNA here is from genome assembly GCA_964019185.1 of Maratus speculifer. NCBI lineage: Eukaryota > Metazoa > Arthropoda > Arachnida > Araneae > Salticidae > Maratus > Maratus speculifer. Next base: position 251,253,651 of record OZ025290.1, read on the forward strand.
TCAAAATTTCGAATATATTAGGCAGACCATATTTTTTACAAATGATTAATTTTAAGAGAAAAAGAAAAGAAATGAATTTATTGATATGGACAAATATCAAATGTTGAAGGAGGGAAAATAAATAAATAAAAATAATGATATTTTTTGAAAGATATGGTTTTGGAATAAATTTAATAAGACTTTCTTGAAAAGGGTTGATAAAAACATAGAAAAAATGAGTTTTATTTGGAATATTAAGAAATAAGTTTAATTAAGAATATTTTTAATTTAGAGCCATCTTTTTAAATTTATACATATTGGAACAAATGTTTTTTAAGGCGAATTAAGATTTTATATCGTTTCCATAAAGATTAATAGATTAGATCTAGAAACGAGATTTTAATTTAATAAGTTGAACTAAGTACAAAATATTGTTAAAAGGAAATTAATATAGTATAAAGGATAATCTTGGCGAAAGAATTTAAAATTTGTAATATACATATCACTAAGGAATGAAACAATTTTATTACAAGATAATTACTGCATAATAGGATGTGTGTAGCATTTATCGTTCATTTACAGGGACATACAAAAACAATTTAGTTATAAGACTTGTCTATGAGTGATAGTTGCTGTAAATGTGTTTTCAACTGTATTACATGTTTTTAAGTTGACTTATTTTTTAACATATTACTTGGTGTGTGATTCTGTGGATCATATACAGGACTGTAGAAAAGAATTCAAGTGTATTTTGTTTTATTGATGGAAATTGTTAAAAGTGAGTTTTTAACTGTGTTATGGTTTTCTTAACTGAACTAAATTTTTAGCATACTGTGTTGTACATATAGGGCTGCATAATAGAATTTAAATACTTTTAACATTACATGATTATTGCTGAAATTGGGTTTTCAAATATGCTAGGCATTCTCCAGATTGTTTACTTATATCATTTTGTCTTTGATCTTATTAGGAGGATGTTTTATTACAGTGTTTCATGCAAGTATACATTTCTCAGTAGATACGCTTCTTCCACTGACATATATGTGTGATATTGGAGACAATGTAAGATTGTTGGAAATTATTAACTAGCATATTTCAAATAATATTAAATAGAAGATTTTTTTTACAAAATATTTATCTTAAAACACACAATAATCATTATAAGCATGGCATTGATCCAGCCTTACATTAACTTACATGCTAAGATGTTATCTACATTCTATGTTATATCATTAAAAAATACACTGTTCTCATCTCTATAAATAGTATTCAGATGGGATTATTAAGTAAGGTAATCACACAGGTTTTTCTTGAACTCCCATGCATGCATACATACTTTTCACCAGAAAAACACTCCATGCTCACAGCATGATCAGTAATTTTTTCTGGCATCCACATTTTACATTCAATTGACTCATTCTTTTACTCTCTTTTTCCTTTTCCATTCAGAGTTCTACAGGTCTTCACAGCCAAACCCCACATGCTTTCCCCACTCTTGTTTACTTACAAGTCATTACATGGGATTACCTTTTGTTCACAACTCTTGTTTTTCATTTATCTTGTTGCCCATTATATTATCCACATTCCAGATACAAGTGTCTCTTATAGTGTTCTTTATTATATAATAGAGTTTTTCATGCAATATAATATGAATACAATGATACTCATTTTAATCCCATAAATAAGAAACATATGCCCATAACTCAAATATATAGATAATGATATATAGATAAATATAATAAAGAAAGAAAATAATATCAATTAACTGTAATTTTCACTAAGCACATGTCTCATTAACATCAAGGACCTGACATATCTATTGATGTGATCTAATAACATACATCAGGAGGAGGAAGATCACCAATCACAACTGTGTATGTGCATTTGTGCCCACCGATACTTTTTATAAAACAATATAGTTTTTCACAAGTTTTTTAATGAAAACTTAATTTAAATGGAAATATATTTTATGAATGATAAATGCTTTATTTCAAATAATTACTATAGTTTCTTATATTTTACAATACTTAAAATTGTTACTTTGCATTTTATTTAATAATTGATACTTATAAAATTCATCTATCATTAATAAATATGAGATTTTTATTTTCTTTTAGTTTGGTGGAAATGACCAATTGGGAAACATCACATCTGGCTACCATATGATAAATAATTCTCAGTATCAGCATGTGTATGGTATTATTTTACTCTGAAAATTATGATTTAAATTTTGATTGTTAAACATATACTATGAAACCTACCTTTATGTAATAATATTGTCTGTTATGACGAGTTCTGTGGACATTTCAAAGTCTAATTAAAATTGTTTTAGACATATTTAATATTAATTTGATGATTCATAATGTAAATATTAACTAATAGTAATTTATGGTAGTGAGACCTGGGCCACTACTACAAAAGATGAAATTTATTTATTACTTGGGAAAGGAAGATCTTAACACAAATGTTTGAATTAATTAATTAAGGCAGCGGTCCCAAACTATGGGTCGCAGCATATATTTTGGTGAGTCGCAAACAATTGAGGTTTGTCACAAAGCTATCTTTTATTTCAGCTGTTTAAGAAATATAATACTTTTAAGTTTAAGAAATATAATACTTTCAACAGTAAATAATATTTCTAGGGAAAATCATTAATTTCCTTCTGGATGAATATATGAACAGCAAAATCAGAAATATCTATGAGGTCCTTGATTGGGTTCAATATGATATACTTATGTGAGCATTCTTTTTGTATTTTGCTGTTTTTAAAAACAAGTACAAAAACAAATTGTGTGTAGAAAGGGATTTAAGGTTAAAATTAGCCAGTCTTAACCCTAATACAGATGCCCTCATCGGTGGTGAACATCAGTATAGAAATCTCACTGATTATAAAGTTATGTTTTGATAATAATTAAACATATGTTTATCTTTGCATTTGGGTTGTTTTAATTATTAATCTACTTACATTCATAGCCATTACCAAGTCTTACTTTTGTTAATAGTTACGAAAAATTGCCTTTTTTGTAGAATAGAATAACCAATATCTTGGAGGTGATGCAATGAATGCTTTACTGATATGGTTCATGAAAAATTAAAGTGAGTCTCATATCAATAAAGTTTGGGAACTGCTGAATTAAGGTAAACATGGTGTATCAAGTAACATATGGAGATTGTACAACTATATACTGAAAAAGACATAATAAATACTATTAAAATAAGAAGAAATTCATCATTTCACATAAATTAATTGCTAAAGGAAATATAGAAGAACATTTTTTTTTCTGTCAGTGGCCATTGTTCCTTAAGCTCTTATGCAGGGTGTACTGCCTGTTTTTACCTTGATTCAAGCCTGAAACATCAAACGGAGATTGTCATACATTAAATGAAGATATAAATTTTATCTTAGAGGAAACGTGGTAGAGTGGAACACAGTTAGATACCCCATGTACATTAGGGTAATGCAAAAAAAAAAAAAGTTTTTATTTCCGAATTGGTATAGTGCAGAATAGTTGTGATTGTTAAATACAAGAAAAACTATAAAAAAAAAAATTTCAAATCGGACTTAATCTTCCAATTGCGCAAACCACATACAAACTCAAAAAATTGAAAATTTCTGATTTTTTTCAGAATTTTTAAAAAGATATTACATATACATATATTTTATTACTATAGTGAAAAATATTTGCTTATTGTACTGTTTAATAATAATAAAAAAATAAATTGCGTTTAGAGAATATCTTCCGATCATGCAAGCTCATTAAAAATCAGGACAAATTCAATTTTCAGTGATTTTGGTGTATTAAGAAAATAATTAAATGAGTTCAGTTTGTGGTCTCTTGTTAAAATTGAAATGCAAATTAATACATTGAGCATATTATGCCATTTTTGAACAATCTAGATCTTATCATAATGAGATTGCTGCAGGGCGAAAAGGTTTAGTTGTTCGCACAACTCCTGTTAGCCTCTTTGCTAAACAGCATTGAATTCGCCCTACGTGTGCACACCCATCTTTCCTCACCCTGTCCATTTGCACAGTGCGCCATTTCCTATCAGTGAGTCCGTGAAAGAATTTCATTTGTTATTTGGATGTATTGTGTTACAGAAGACTCCCTCAAATCCGCAAACCAGAAATCCGCAACTCTCTAAATCCGCACATATTTTATGGATGTAAACAATGAAACTTTCAGTTCGGATATTGAAGCAAAAATTTATTTTTTTAGTTTTGTATCAATTCCATATATTTTTTAATTTGCAATTTTCTTAATAATACTCTATTCATTTTTTTTCATGAAGGAAGAATAATTTTTTTAGAAAAAATTCAAGATATTTCTGATATCACTGATAATCACAATCTTTTTACCAAATATATTTATGCATTAATCAAGTTTTTTTTTTTTTTTGTTATTAAGCCTGGCTAAACTTGAAAAAAAAAATCCTTATTTTATGATTTTCATGTGAATTAATAATGTTCTTTTATAAGGCAAGTTTTGTTGAATAATTTTGGAAAAAGTACATTGTATCTTTATAATGAATTTTTAATCATACACTACTGATTATTAATTTGACTTCTGCTATTATTGCTTTAATCATTTAAAATTTTTATTATTTTAGTTTATTACTATATAATTATTACTTTCTTCTATCTTTACAAGAAGAAAGTATTGGATTCATGAAAATTTTCGACTTCCGGTTTTTGACAGATTTATACGTCTTAGAAGGTCCTGAACATGTTTTGACTATTTTTAGAAAATGTCTGTCTGTGAGTCTGTCCGTCTGTCTGTCTGTCTGTCTGTCTGTGTGTGACAAAAAATTTGTGGGCGCTCTATCTCAAGAACTAATGCTCGAAATTTAATAAAATTATGTATTCAGTTAGAGCTTGATATGAATTAGTGCCTGTTGATTTTTGGTGAAAATTGGCCTGCAGGTGGCGCTGCTATACTACGTTTTTCATGATTTTCAAGATTGCTATATCTCAAGAACTAATGCACAGAATTTCACCAAACTTCAGATTCTGTGACCCTTTTATATACATAGACGCTGATTAAGTTTTGGTGTAAATGGGCCAGCAGGTGGTGCTGCTATGCCGCATTTTTCATGATTTTCATGATAGCTATATCTCAAGAACTAATGCACAGAATTTCACCAAACTTCAGATTCCGTGATACCTTGAGATACATAGCCGCTGATAAGGTTTTGGTGTGAACTGCCCTATAGGTGGCGCTGCTATGCTACATTTTGCACGATTTTTGCGATAGCTATATCCCAAGAACTAATGCAGAGAACTTCATCAAATTTTTGATTCTGTTACACTAGAATATATAACATAATTAGATGCTGATTACATTTTGGTATTAACCTTGCAACAGGTGGTGCAACTATGCTGCATTTTGCATGGTTTTTCTGATAGCTATATCTCAACAACCAACGCACAGAATTTCATCAAACTTCAGATTTTGTTACAAAATGACATGTAACATAATTACACGATGATTACGTTTTGTTGTAAATCCTTCAACTGATGGTGCTGCTGTGCTATATTTTACACGTTTTTTTTAAACTAGCTATATCTCAAGAACTAATGCACAGAATTTCATCAAACTTCAGATTCTTTTACACCATAACATAATTAGACGCTTTTTTACATTTTTGCATAAATTGTCCAAGATATGGTGTTGCTGTGCTACGTTTTGCAAATTTTTTTTTATAACTATACCTCAAGAACTAATGGACGAAATTCCATCAAATTTCAGATTCTGTTAGGTCTTGACATAAATAGATGCTTATTAGGTTTTAGTATAAATTACCCAACATGAGGCACTACTAATCTCATTTTCTCAGAATATTAATTAAATTTTGCGTTTTAGGATTTTCGGATACCAGAATCTGTGGACAGTAACTTTAATAGGATAATGTACAGAAATACAGACTAACAAATAACAACACAGTACACTCTCTGTAAAACAAAGATTTGTCTAACTCAGGAAGATTTTATGACAAAGATTTAATTAATGAAGATTTTAAAAAAGCTTTATGATAAAAATTTTATTTCAGTCTCTGTGAATCCATAATCCATAGACATAGAGTGAATTTATCGAAGGTGGAATATTGTTTACTGCAGAACATTTTCTTGGTCCTAATTGATTTGGCTTTAGATAGAATTTACTGTACAAATATTACATTTTTTTCTCTTATAATAATGCAATTAACAAAATTAGCTTAACAGAATGCAAACAGTAACTGATGCCAATTGCTAATGTAGGAACATGTTGTATTAGAATAATTAGTGGTAGATATGCCAGATGCCAGACTGAAATAAAAAAGGAAAACATTTAAATTTTTGAGCTCGAAAGACACAATGATGTATTCAGAATGGCTATCTGCTTTTTCTTTTGGATGGAGTGGCAAAGTTGTCATCTCTGCTCAAAGTGAGAAGCTCTCTTTATTTTTTCAACAGTGTTGTTTATATTGTAAGCTGTTGTGTAGTGTTGTTGATATTGTATATTATGCAGTGGTTTCTGTATATTTGGTGTGAGATGGAGATCACATGGAATAGATCAGTGGAATATTGGAAGGAGTATGTTGTAGAAAGAGGGGGGGGGGTACAACACTTCCAAGAAAGAGTATTCACATTGAGTAAGTTTAATCTTGCATGATTGTAGAGTTTAGACATTTTATGTGCATTAACCTTGCATACCAATACTGGACAATTATGTCCTCATAATATACTATGAACAAGCTTTTAGACATTGTCTAATTTCATTTATTTAAACATGTAATTGGCAAGACTTGTTCTTTATGTAAAAAATTTTTGCAATTTGAACAGTAATTTTATTTGTTAAATAATTTTTTTGAAATTAAATTTTTTTACAGTAATGAAGGAATTATTATATAGCTTATGAGTAAAATTATTATTTGTAATATTACAACTTTTGAAAGATGTTTTCTTGCTCTGTACATGTTATTAAGAAAAAAATCTCAAAACTATACTTTATCCTTACTTCATGAATGATAATTATGGCAGAGTCAAATACAAGGGAAAATGAATGTTCTGCAATGTATGTTAATGAATTGAAGCCAAGAAAGGGACATGTGACCTTGACACATCTTAAATGAGCTATAATTAATTATCTAAAATGTGTGTAAAAGAGAAAAACATTTCACATCAAATAAAAAGAGTTAAAAAGCCTTGAATAAATCTTACCCCCCCCCCCCCCCCGCCCCAAAGTTCATTAAGAAAAGTAGTTTTTCTGTTATCCAACAGAGTAATTTTCTATTTCTTAATAGTATGTAATTATTTTATTTCCCCTTAAAGTAAATCTTGTATTGTTTTAAATTTTTGCACTATAAAAACTCATAAAAAAAGTAAATTAAATAGTGACAAAATTACTCAACTCTTTGTATTAAACTACTCTTAGTATTAAATAACTCTTATTAAACCATTTTTCAATCTGTGAATTAATATTTTTTTTTATTTATTATAATATTGTCTTATTTATTTATAGGTTGTTTACTGCCTCTTGTACAGTCAGAAACTGGCGATAAATTTGGGAAAACTGCTGGAAATGCTGTTTACCTTTCACCAGATAAAACTGCTCCATTTGAATTTTATCAAGTAAATCTTCTAATCTTTGAGATTTAGACATTTTTGAGTGGTTAAATGAAAATCTTGAAAAGTTTGTGTTATATTAGTTTTACATCATTTAATTAACATGCAAAATTTTATACAAATGCTGTTTGTGACAGAGAGCATATATAAGATGCACAAACTCTTTGAATTTGAGTACCATTATACAGTATTTTTTTTTCTCTTCTAATGATAAAATTTCTGCAATTAAAAAAGCAAAAATTACTGTACAAACAATCAAAGCTTAAAAGAACTATACAATGCACTAATTGAAATAGCTTTGTGGTAAAAGCTATTTACGAGAATGACTTGTCATTCTTCATAAACACTGCTAGAAATAGTAAATAAATAAATAGTTTAGTAAAATAAATATATATATATATATTTAATTTATTATGTTAAATGTGTCTCCTTAATTTATTCAATATTACATACAATTCATACATAGAAATCTATATGCAGCCAGTGGACCTGGCAATCTGCAGCTAAACAATCACTAAGTACATAAATTCTTGTCAGTTGTGTAACTATGCATGCTGTGATCCATGTTAAGACTGATTTCCAGGTTCTCTCAGCATCATATTCTTGATGTCATCCATCAACAATAATAGTTGACACTGGTTTTGTATTTTATTAATTATATGAATAAGTACAGTGCCAGCAAAAAAAAAAAAAAAAATCTTGACACTTGCTGAAACTCCAGGTATGTAAACAAAATAGTAAAGGTCCGTATATTTTCATGAAGATTTTTCCCCAAAATCCCATAGGTAACCATCAACAAATTGAAAAAGAACGAAGATCTTTTGGATAACCCTGTCAAAACTAATGCAGTAAAAGTGTTCAAACTGCAGATTATGATTAAGTGGCTTATTGTAATAAACTGTGTTCATTTTTATGAATATAGCATGTATACTCGAAAATAAATTAAAGTTTTTATAAAAATGGTCTCAAATTTCACCAAGTTTTTTGCTTATAATTTGCAGAGTTCTTAATAAAAAATGTTTTTTACAGAAAATATGACAAACAATATTGTACATAACACACTGCAATCAAAATTTAAAAATATTAATAATTGCATGAAAAATGGAGAAGTTTACTAAATAAAGTTTCAGTGTGCATGCGTGATTTCATTCAAAATATAATTTGCATAATGTGTTAGCTAAATGTATACAGCAACTTTTGTAAAAGTCTCAAAAACATAGCTTGAAAATTCTGAAAATTATTGTCGATAGAATAAGATTGAAATTCGTCATTCCCAAAATGAATGAAAAAGATGAAGGGCTGTGTCCATATTCCATTGATTAGTGTCTACACAATATTGCTCGTACAGCTTTATTTGGAAACAGCTTTTCTTCTTTTTGTTTCATTTTGACAAAAAAAAAAAAAAAAAAAAAAAAAAAACAGACTTTGATGTTATTCTATTGACAATAATTTTCAAGCTGTGTTTTTGAGACTTTAACAAAAGTTGTTCTATATATTTAGCTAACACATGCAAATTATATTTTAATTGAGATCACCATGCACACTGAAACCTTATTTAGTAAACCTGTTCATTTTTCATGCAATTATTAATATCTTTAAATTTTGACTGCAGGGTGTTATGTACAATGTTTTAGATTATATTTTCTGTAAAGATTGTTTTTTTTTTTATCAAGAACTCTGCAAATTATAAGCAAAATCTTGGAAAAATTTGGGACTGTTTTTATAAAAACCATAATTTCTCTACGAGTATACGTGTTATTTGCATAAAAATAAACACAATTTGTTACAGTAAATCATTTAATCGTTTATTCATAAAAATGAACACAGTTTACTACTATAAGCCATTTAATTATAATTTGCAGTTTGAACGCTTTTGCTACATTAGTTTTGACAGGGTTATCCAAAAGATCTTCATTTTTTTTCAATTTGTTGACGGTCCCCTATGGGATTTCAGGAAAAAAAATTTCACGTAAATATATGACTAGAACTATTTTGTTTATATATCTGGAGTTTTGGAGTTATTCCTCATGTATATTTTTAGATATTTAACAAAACGTCTAAAATTGCAAGTATCAAGATTTTTTTTTCCTGTGACTGTATTATTAGTACAGGGTTCCCAGCGTCATGAAAAGTCAGGGAAAATATGGAAAGTCATGGAATTTCAAAGTAGTCATGGAAAGTCAGGGAAATTTCAAAATATGTATGAAAAGTCAGGGAATTTACAAATATTTTCTAAAATTTCATGGAAAATTCTTGGAGAAAAAATGTAAAACTATAAAAAATTCATCAAATAATCTTGGAAAAGAAAATCTAGAAATTTGAAAAACAATTGCGGCAAAAAATCACTAGTTTTGACAAAGAATTTTGGAAAAGTAGCAAATTTCATTGTATACTTGCTTGTTCAGGGAATTTTTAAGATTTCATCAGGGAAAGTCATGGAATTTTTCGAGATTAGGTCATGGAAAGTCAGGGAATTCACCATTCATGTTTTGCTGGGAACCCTGTTGTATTGTTTTGTAAAGAAAGTTTTTAGAAATTATTTGCTTCTGATAAGCAGATTAATGTTACATAATGCAGGATAAAAGTTAAAAAATATATTATTGATAATCCTTTCAATACTTTATTCTAGATTAGAAAAGTTATTCAAATGATGCTAAAATAGAAAAATAGAAGACAACTAAAACAGACATTATTTTTGGAAAATTATGTATATACAGGCAGCCAAATGCATATATATTTAGATTTGTTTCTAATTTTTATGTTACCATTTTGCTGTAGTGAATTTCTTTATAATCTTTAATTACATTAACTTATGGAAGATATAAATTCATAATATTTGTGTTTATTTGTTTATATCATAGGTTCCCAACCTTTTCTGGACCACCGCCCCCTTTATAAGGGAAAAAAATGCCAACGCCTCCCCCCTCTTCCATAATAATTAATTATACAAAATATTAAAATATTATTGCATATTATTTATATTTCATCTGTCTATCTATCTATTAAGAATCATAAAGTAGAAGTTAATTTAAATAAACATCAAATGTAGTTAAAAATTGTTTATTAAAAAGTGAAAAATAAACAGAAAACCAATAAGAATTAAAAAAATAATGAAATGGCTGATGGAGTTTTAACAATTTGTTCATGCTGGATTCAAATTTATTTAACATCAGTCACAAACTGTCAGGTTCAAAGATGTTTGTTTCTTTTTTTTACAGTAAATTAGCTATTGCACGGAACCCACTCTCAGCCAAATATGATGAAGGAAAAACAATTAAAATTGTATATACTCCCACTTTACGTCTGTATTGGCTTTTGAAGTTAGACTCTTGGTACCTATTTCTGAATTTTACTTTTAGTTCTCATTTGCTGTGAGTTCCACTATTTCCTCCTCCAAATATGTTGATACTGGTATATTTCCATTTGCGAAAGGATCTAAAAATAAACTCGATATAATCATGATAAATATCAATGTCAAGAAATAACCAAGTATCAAGTTTGGAAATCCATACTTGAATTCTTGAGATAGAACTGTTGCAGAAATCGTGAAAAAGGCAACATAGCAGTACAACCTGTTGAGAAATTTTCAACAAAATGTAAACATCATCCATTCATATCAAGGACTAACAGAATCTGAAGTTTGGTGAAAATCTGGGCAATAGTTCTTGGGATAAAGCTGTTGCATAAATTGAGAAAAAGGCAGCATAGAAGCGCCACCTGTTCAGTGATTCACACCAAAAACTAATCAGCCTCATTTCCTATCAGTGATTATCTGAATATAAATTTTTGTTGAATTCCGTGCAGTAGTTGTTGAGAAAGAGCGCTCACAAAATTTATGTCACACAAATACAGAATCATATACTCACAGACAGACATTTTGTAAAAACATGCTCCTTGGAATCTGTGACACTCTAAAACATGTAAATCTGTCGAAAACCAGAATTACAAAAAAATTCTCGAATCCAATACTTTCTTGTAAGATAGAAGAAAGTAAAAATAGAACATATCTTTGCCTTTGCCTATCAGCACTCATTTATTCAAATGCTATGTATCCTACAAAGCTCCATGGCTTCATTTGAAAAGACTTTTTGGCAAATTAAGCACATAGTTAACGACTGTGGTTTGTAGAAGAGTGCTTAGATCCATATTTAAAATACTCAATACTATATACGGCCGATATTTCTTCTTTGATTACCGTAAATACGCCCTCCCTAATTTTATAAAAAAATTGAAATTTTCAAAAAAAACCCCAAGAAAGCGTCCCCCCCCCCCTAAAGATCGTTGATAAAACGTAAATTACGTCCAAAAATCGCAGAAAAAAGGAAAATACGCCAAAGAACCTCGATAAAAAAGGGGGGGGGTATCTAGTAATTGCTGAAAAAACGCAAATTTCGTTATAGAATCGCGAAAAAAAGAACGCTAATTTCTTCAAATAATTGCTAAAATTAGTTAATTTCATCGAAGGATCGCCAAAAACGAACATTTCAGCAAAAGATTGCAGGAAGAAACGCGAATTACGTCAGATCTAAAAAAGTGCTATCAAAGGGTCACTAAAAAACGCGAATTACGTAAAAACTCTCTCTCAGAAAAAAAAAAAAAAAAAAAAAAAAAAAAAAAAAATTACTGAGAATTACGTTAGAAAAAAATCACGAAAAAAAAAATCTTGGATTTCTTGAAGGATTGCCAAAAAACGCACTTTTTGTCTAAAGATTGCGGGAATATATCAGATTTATAAAGAAAACACTGTCAAAGGATCGCGAAAAAAGCGCAAATTTCGTCAAGGATCGCGATAAAAAATGCGAACGTCATCAAAAGATCGCATTAAAAATGCAAAATAAGTCAAACGATCGCAGAAAAAAGAATTTTTTGTCAAAAAATCACGAAAAATTGAATTCCGTTTAAAAATCGTGAAAAAAATGTGAATTTCGTCAAAAAGGCGCTAATTTTGTTAAAAAAAAAACCGCCGTAAAAACGCGAATTCGGTTAAAGAATCGCAAAAAAACGCCCATTTCATCAGAGGATAACGAAAGAAAAACGCTGGAAAACACAGATTCCGTCAAAAGATTGCGGGGGGGGAAATGCAATTTTCGTTAATGAATAGCGAAATAAACGCAAATTTTGTCACACATCGCGAAAAACTCTGCTAATTCCATCAAATATCGCGAAAAACTAAATTTCGTCAAAAATAAAAAAAATTCAAATTTTGTAAAAAGATCGCTGGAAAATCCCATGTAAGCGTCCCCTCTGAATATTTTTCAATTTTTTTGTCACATTTTGGGGGAGGGGGTGGGCAAATTAACGGTATTTTACGGTAAGATATTTTGAAATATAAAAAAATTTCCTATTTATGTTTAAATAAATTTACTTTTGAACAAATTTATAGATATAATGATTTTTACCACTTTCACTAAGAACAAACTAATTTCTTGAACTGTTTCAAATCACAGGTTCGTTTAAATATCTCCGTTCATATATATACCGCAAACTACAGAATTTTTCGAATTAGAGGCTAATAAAAAATCTTTAGTTAGCCAATTATCGCGAATTTTGTGCTCCACAATTTTTAAATTCATAATGATTTTTAATGCAAGTAATAGCGATTTTTCGTGTTCCGCTGAGATGACATTCATGAAAGAATTGAAGCTAGAATGTTTTTAGCCTAATATAATACAATTTTGTTCTCCGCGATTTTAGTTCTTCTACCTGTTCTACGGACATTAGTAAAATAAATTCCACCCCCCTCCCCTCTCAGATATATGTTCGTCTTTATAGATTTCCATTTAAAGTTGCAGTTAAAGTTTTTGTCATGGACCGGGCAATGCAGGGGAGATCAACTATTTTTATTACATTAGTTCCTAAATAGGTAGATATGCCATGACCGCCCCCCTTGACTGTCCTAACGCCCCCCATTTTTCCCTGGACTCCCTACCGCCCCCCTCGAAGGGTCCAGCACCCACTGGGGGGCGGTACCGCCCCCATTGGGAACCTATGGTTTATATTATTATAAGCTCTGATATTCTGAGCCCCATGATATTTGCCACCTGAACCAACTTAAAATTATGCCATTGATTCTAAAAAATATTCTATCAAAAAATTAATTACATTAACATTGTATTGAAAAAGAAAAGTTTTTGCAACAACTAATAATGTTAATAACAGCAATAATATAAAGAATATTAATTATTGCTACTGATTATTAAATTTTAAGTTTTTGATACATATTTTTTGAATAATAATTTAAAAAAAAAACAGTGATTCCGATTTTATCAGTATTTTATACATTGAATGTATATATATGTATTCCTAGTTGAAAAAAAAGAAAATATTTCTCTTTAAATTCTGTAGGTAAATTTGGTATTATTGCCAGATATCGATTTATGAATACCACTGTTTACAAATAGAAATATTTGCTATATATAATTGCTAAATTTTTACAATTATTTAAAGTGAATATTTCTATTCAAAACTAGTGATATTTAAAGTTCTGGAAAGTATGGATGAGAAAGCTTCAAACTTTTAATTTGAGTAAAAATACTAAGTTTGAAAACAGTTACAGAGTTTTTATTATAGGGAATTATCAACTATGTCGAATTCTTTAATAATAATTTATGTAATAATCTCCTATGGATTTAAGCTGATTTTTTGTTTAAGTTCGTATATAAACAGAATGCTGTTTCAGTTTTATCTAAATTTATAATTGAGATATTTCTTTAGGATTAATTTATTTCAAAAAGATTTTTTATTTCTAATTTCTCTGATAAAATGTTGTTTCACCTTTTTTATTGTAAAACTTTTATGATATTATTTTTCTAAATTGAGTTTTAAAATTACCTAAATAAATAAAGTAATTATAACAGGGATCTGTTTAGAGCAATTTTAGATCTTTAAAAAGACACTTCACAAAAATTCTCATTCCAAAATAGACCGTTCACAAAATTCTTTGTCGTAGAAATAGACCTTTCACAAAACTTTATCACTTTTGAACTGAATCTTTCACAAATTTAATCACTTGAAAATAAAGTTTGACCTTACTTTTTTTTTTTTTTTTTTTTTTTTTTTTTTTAATGTTTAAAGGATAAATATGCAGGAGCCAGAATGTAATAATAATTTCAAATTTACAATATTAAGACTAAACTTTTTACAAATATATATATTTATGGAAAAATAACTTATTCACAATTTCACAAAAAACAGGACTCTGTGAAACAAGTTTGTAAACAACTATAGAAAATTATTAAATGTATGAGATGCTTCAGTAATAATTTATGTAATCATCTCTCAATGGATTTAGATGAATTTTTATGTTTCAATTTGTATTTAAACCAAATACTGTCTCATTTCTATATAAATTTATTACCATGATATTTATTTAGATTTTCTAAAAATCTAAATTAGATTATTTAGATTTTCTAAAAATCTAAATAAAAAGGAATTTATAGAATATATTTTTTAATTTCTTATTTTCCTTTTCAAATGTTGTTTCACAGTTTGTTAGTGTAAAATCCTGTTTTATTTTATTATTATTTAATTTAGTAAAATTGTTTAAATAAATAAAGCAGCTTATAATGCTGTTGTGCATTTCAGATAGCAAATTTATCTGCTTGATTTTTATTTTTTGATGAAAAATATATTAATATAAACATGAGTAATGTAAATCATTGTTTTTATTGCTTTAGTTTTAGATTTGAAGATTTTTTAATAGATGAAAAAATAAATTATTTTTGATTATATATATATATATATATATATATATATATATATATATATATATATATATATATATATATATATATATATAAATTTCTGTTGCAGTATTTTATGAGATTACCAGACTCTGATGTTGAAAAATTTTTGAGATTTTTTACTTTTCTGTCTATTGAAGAAATTGAGATGACCATAAAGGATCACATGGTGTGTGTTTATTTTTTTTTCTGTCACTTATTTTATAAACACTATTATTTAAACCTATTCATTCATCAAACTTTTCTTGTTTTAAACTGCTACATCATTGTTCTCATTTGAAATTTGTTGACCTTTTGCCACTGGCATGTTATACAATTATGAATTGTATTCACTGTGGATATTGATTTGTAGTATTGTATAATGGTTATATATATATATTTGGAAATCATTTCTCCAAGTTTTGAAAAAATTATAAAATTGTGCTTTACTATTTTATTGTAAATTAGATATTGCAAAATGCATCATTATGAACTGTTTCATCTCTATATCTTCAAGTGTTAGAAAGGTTTTTGGTTCTATTATTTTCATTAATTTTAAGAAGTATATAAGTGCAAGACTTTAAGAGGCAAAAGATTTTTTTTTAAATTAAAATAAAACAGGAAGAAAAAATTAAATATAAAGTTTAATTTGCTATTGAAATTATTTAAGAATGAACAAATGTAAATTTTTTTGAGAAATTATCATTGTGATAATGGCCATCTTTAATTCAATGGAAAATCTGAAAATTTAAAAACAACTATAATAATAAAATAATAAATATTTTATGTATATCAATTCTTAATGATTATTATCAGCTGCATGATTTTGTTTACCATTATTTATTTGGAAATCTCATTCATTCGATACTGGTTGAAAAAAGTATATATCTAAAAATGAATGTTAAATAATATTTTTTCCTGCCAAACAATACATTGTTTTTAAGATATTCATGATAGAGAAATATCACTGAAAATCTATAGCACTAAAACTTGACTGTATATGTACTTATATATTTCATATTTATTTTTCTTAAATATGACAAATTGTAAGCTAGAATAAACATAAATTATTCAAAAGATTTTATTTTATATTTCTCAAAACTTTTAATTTCTCTTGGAGACATTAATTTATTCTTAATTTGTTATGAAATTTCTGTAATAAATATTTATTTAAATGTTGGCAATTTAGTTATTCTGTTGTGAAGAAGTAAAAAATAATAAGAGTTGTTTATGGTATTGTCTTATTAATTTTTAATAAAGTACTTTTAATTTAAATAGATGGTGTTTAAGATTGGCTTGAAGGTTCTAAAAAATTGAATGCTGTCATGGATGTAAATAATATCATTAAAACAAAGAAACAAATAAAACAAAATAGTTGTTTTAATTCACAAAACTAAAATATTTTCTATAATTCCTCCAAAATAATATCATTTACATAGACTTTATCCCACCAGCTCTGAACCAAGTTTTTAAAGTATGAAATTGTGAAAATTATACTTTTGTAATTTTACATTTTCATTGAGAAAACTGCAATATTTTACTGCAATTGCATCAAAATATAAATTTCAATACATGGTTTTTAAATTTTATTAATTATGAATTTTTCTAAATATAGAATAAAATTAGTGTCCTCTTTCCCCTCTAAAATCGAAACACATCATGTAATATTAAGAAATACAACACTGAGCTAACAAGGAAGATCTTCATGCTGTGTATTCTCAGAATATTTTGAAAAAAATATGAATTAAACTACTTATGTGTGTAATAAAGGATCAATCAAATTCAGTGGTGGAATTACAGTAAAAAGTCTGTTAAAAAAAAAAAAAAAAAAAAAAAAGCAGCACTTTTCCTTGCAAAAAGCAAATGATTTTGATACAACTGAAAATTGTTTGTTAATGGATTTTTAGAATGCGTGGAAATGGTATTTAATGAATTTAAACTTTAAACAATGAGAGAGTTTAATATATATATACATATATTGTATTACACATACATAATGTTTGTTACTGCAGTTGCTTAATTTATTGCTGAAAGAAAAAAAAAAATTCCACATTAAAAAAAAATATATATATTGAAAAAGACATTTTCATGCATTTAAGCATATTTAAAAAAAAAAAAAAAAAGGGGGGGGGGACGAAAAATGTTGCACTTGTCATTCAAGAAGTCGTCGCCATAGCAACAGAACTGAATAGGCAATGCTCAGTTGGATTTACCTTTGAGCTTGAAAACAATTTTAATTAATTTGAATTTTGTTTCAAATCATAAATTTTGACAGTTAAATTTCAATATAAATACATATAAATATCTATATGACAAAATTATTGAAACAAACTAAAACTGACAAAACAAATTCAACATGAAACATTTCTTTCTTTAAAGTGTATTTGACATAAAAAAGTATTTTTTGAAATTGTATTCCATCATCAAACTGAAGAATAATTGCCGAATAACTATACTTTTATTATTTTTTTTATGGACATTATCAAGATTCTACCAAGAATTTTTTTATAAACATATATATTCTCATGACAGGAAAATTCTATAATTTTTCAGAGTATGTCCATATGGAGACCTTTTTTTAAGTCATTATTCTACTACTAAACCAAAGTTTTTTATGTAATTAGCTTGTTACTTAATGTAATAAAGCATGGATGATTTAGTTCTGTTTAAAAAGTTAGGCAGGACCTATATTAAATTAAAATAAATGGTAATATTTTTAAATATGCTTATATTGGTGTATATTTATTTTTAGCAATACAGTCAAATCTCGTTAACATGAACACACGTAACATGAATTATTTTTACAGTCCCCTATAAAAACCAATACAAAGAATTGATACTGATAACATGAATTACTGTTAACATGAACAAAATTTTGATCCCCCTTGAGGCTCATGTTAACGAGGTTCGACTGTATTACACAATTTTCAGTAAAAGAAATCTGAATAATGCTTTTCTTTACTATTAATCATTATTCTCAATGAAATTTAGTCAATAAAAAATTTTAACTATAATTATTTTTTTATTTATCCCTTAATCAATGATAATAAAAGAAATATGGTGTAAATTTTATTAGTATCTGCTGTTTATATATTTATTAAACTTCTGTTTCTAATAATAAATTAATAAGTTCAAATGGTTTTCAGAAAAATCCAGATACAAGGAAAGGGCAGAAGAAACTTGCAGAAGAAGTAACTTTGCTCGTCCATGGAGGTATATATTTTTTTCCTTATAAAAACAATTTTAAAGTTCTCTTATCTGTTTAATTTTGTTTTTTAATAGGTTGTTAACAATTGTAATTAGTTGATTTAAATCATAGTTTTAAACAAGTGATTAAAAAAAAAAAAAAAAAAAAACTGGTTAAAATCTATAATTTTCCAAGTGTTTAAAATTACTTAAAAGTATTAAATCTAAGATTAATATATCTTGTGAAGTTTGTACAGAATTCTTGTATTATAAATAAATAGGGCAAGGAAAAAGGCTTTATTTTATTTATTTATTTAATTTTTTTCTTCTTCAAAGCTTAATTTCTGAATCTTGTAAAACATTAAGTACAGTAAGTTTGTAAAGGCACGAAGCAGCCATTTCATTTAAAAATTATATTTAAATTTATTATAATTTGCAGTGCCATAATTTCCATTTAATAATCAAATTATTCATTCTTTTATATAAAATAAGCAAGGCAAATATAATAAATTTCTGCAAAGTAAGAGAATAAATAAACAGTGATCTTATTTTCTCATTCTACTTTTGCAATAATAAATTTATATCAAATATCATTAAAGAAGAATGGAATAATATCATCTGCTCAACAGCTGTTGTATAACAACGTATAAGAGAAAAAGAAGTAATTGGTATGAAAATGCTAAGCACAACTTAATTAATATAATAAGCAGAGCAAGAGATTCTCACTGAGAAATAGTAGTGCTTCTATTGAATATTTTGAGAGTTTCAAATACAACTTGCTATTCAAAGGTTTAATCTGTATGTGTTAGTGATGGGCGATAACGAGAAGTTTTTCTCAAATTTCTCGATTGTATGAACATCTCGATAACTTTCGATTGTGTAAAATTTTTCTCGATGACTCCAGTTTGAAACCGTTTTTATACGATACAGGATTCGATTTTATCAAGAGTCATCTGCAAGTGAATGAGTCGGTGTTAATAAAAAGACAATGGATTCACTCGCCAGAGTGCCTCTCCTTTCATTGGTGTGTCTAACTTATAAGTGCAATCTTGTAATAGGAAATCTCGAACTGGGTCCTCATTGTATACGGCATCATATACCAAACACGGTGCATGGCCAAGCACGCACAGCAAAATCTAGTAAACAAAAAAATAAAGAAAAAATAATCTCGAACTGAACGAACCTCTGACCGGATCCTTGGGAGTGTGAAAGATGGGGAAAGGAACATAGGAGCTGTATAATATGAATAAGTGGGCATACTGCTTCCCAACTATATATCATATGACGAGTATTGGCAAAATATAGAAAAGTGCCCTTGAGAGGGCAAAGTAGAGTGAGGTTCGCCGAAGGTGTATAACTTCAATAAATGGTCACAAGCTTTTCTAACCATATGCCACAGGGGAGGTATCTATCTTAATTTACATAAATGCCCCTCCCTAGCGTGCAAATGGGGGGGAGGGGCAAGGGAGATGCATAACGTGAAAAATGGTCACAGGCCTTTCTGACAATGATTGGTGTTGGTTAATTTTATAAGAATGCTCCCTGGGAGGGGCAAAGTGAGGGGAGGACCGCGGGAGATGCATACCATGAGAAAGAGGTAACAGGTTTTTCCAATGATATGGCACATGAGGGGGGTCTCTACTAAATTTATAAAAGTGCCCCCCGTAATGGTCAAATTGCATTGAAGGGCTGCCGAAGGTGCATAACATGAGTAATGGTCACAACCATTTCCAACACTGTATCACATGAGGGGTCTCGGCTAAATTTTGACCCCCCCCCCCCCAAGGTAGCGAAGTGGGGGCAAATATGCAAGATCGAGGTGCGAAAGATCAATAAGTAGTCACAGGCTAAACTACAACTTCCTGCTTTTCTAAATTCCATATATTATAAATATTATTTACTGGAAGCTCTGTAAAAAAAAAGAAAAAGTGGCATTTCGGGAGTGTTGACAGAATTGAAAATTTGAAAATTTAAATGTGTATTTTTTAACCATCTGGAAATATTTTATTGTGCAGGAAATACAAAGACTAATTAAAGCCTACATGCAAGAAGAGGCCAGAGTCCCAGCAGCAGTGAACAATATTTATATGGAACAGATGTCATACACACATTGACACAATTTTTTTCAGATGCCAATTTGGCGAAATCCTCGAAGAAGTTTGAGAAATTTAAATTTCGTCCCATTATGGGTCCGTAACGTGAACCAAAATAACGGGAAATTTTTTTTTATAATAGATTTGTAATGTATGAAGCATAAGCTTTAAATAGACATATTACATCAAAAATTGAGAAGTGCCCCTTCCCCTGCCCCTCCCCCCCCCAAAAAAAGTGCTATGGGGGAAAATCAGAAAACTGCAAAAAGAGCGGCAAAGAAAAGTTATCTATGCTGTAATTTTTCTCCCTGCTGTAGCTCCCATAGAAACAAATTTATAGGCTTTAAAAAGTTGAAATGAAGTGAAGAAATGAACAAAATTAAGTGAATAACCGAGAGGAGGGGTTCCACAGGCCCGGGGGTGCCATGTAGCTTAAACTTTTAAGTTAAAAGTGGTAGAGAATCAAATAAGCTATATTTTAAGGTGAATGTTGGGGAGGAGGAGGACTTCAAGCTCTTCCCCCCGGAAGAGGCCCTCAAAGAGAGAACTTTAAAATAATGTGCCTAGGTTATGGTAACAACATAACAAGTTCAATGTTTTTTTCCCATCTCGAAAAAATTCTCAAAGCGCCTAAGGACGTTTTCAAATCAAAAATTTGATCTAAAATGATAAAAACGCAAAAAGTTTTGAAAACTGCCCCCTCCCCCCGCCGTGGGAACCAAATTCGGAAAGGGGGGGCTATCATAATATGAAAGAGTAATCCGAGATCTTCAAGATGATATACCACAGGACGGGTTTTAAAAAATGAAATTTGTCCCCCTCTCCCCAGCCCCTGTGTGCCACCCTTCCGCCCCCAAATTCCTGCAGCCCGCACTTTAATTATTTTACATTTGAAAAATAATATTTACCGAATGGTTCGATCAAAAAACCACATTTAAAATGATAGGCATGCTTCTTTCTGTACCTCGTTTCTCGATAAACCTTTCATTTCACAAAGCTTCATCAATAAAACTCTTCTCAATAAACCTCTTCATCTCCATTCTCAGCGAGAACGAAAATCATCCTTATCGAAAAAGGTTTTCATCAGGAAACGACAAGTACTCGAAATGGCGCATTTATCGCGGTAAAAATTCATCGGCAAGTTCAAGTCCTTTGATAAACCTCAGATGGTATCGAAGTACATTTTCATCACAAAGAAACGGCTTTCTCGAAATGGCTGAGTTTATCGAGATGAGATTTGCTGAAATGAGAGGTATATACGAAAGCTCTTTTAACCATTCTTTCATATTATGAATCTTTTCCCTTTTGAAATTGAATTTTAAGGGGGGGGGGGAACGATGAAGGAGTGAATTTTTTAAATCTTAGCTATTTCGGCAATAAATGTTATTTTTGATGTGGATTTTACTCTCCGGTAAATATTGTTTATTAATATTTACCAGATTTGTTTATCTTTATTAAATATAAAGATTTTAAAGTGTGTGTGTGTGTGTGGGGGGGGGGGGGCTGCAGCATTTTTAGGTGCATTCTGGGAAAAATGAGTGAACTCACGGATGACATGTAAATTCACACTTTTTTATGGACAAGTCATGTTTTATATATGAGGAGCCCAGAAGCCAAGGGGTACAAGTGACAAAATGTCGATTTGGAGTAAATTGAGTTTAAAGATAATTGATGTTAAATTGGAACATCAATAACAATTGACTAAATTGAAATAGGAAACATCTGCTTGTTGCATTCTAATCTTTGAACTCTCATTTCAATAACTGTTAAAAAAATAGAGTACAATTTTCTTTAAATGTATAATTAATCAATATTTTTTGTTTTTTGAAAAAAGTGATTTATCTCTATAACTCCCCAAATAATCAGAAAAGGACCTATATTTCTTTACCTGAAATGAAAAAAGCATATTTCCAGATACCCTGTGCACTTAACTCAATTTTTTCAATTTTGTCACTTATACCCCTTGGCTTCTGGGGTCCTCATATATGATCGGAATGTTTTTGCACCTATCTTTCATTTTACGAATCTTTCTCATCCTGGAGTTGAATTTGACATGTAAATTTCAAACTTTTTTTTTAACTCGTCATGTTATACAACATTGGAAAGTCCTCATATATGATCGGAATGTTTTCGCACCTATCTTTCATTTTACGAATCTTTCTCATCCTGGAGTTGAATTTGACATGTAAATTTCAAACTTTTTTTTAACTCGTCATGTTATACAACATTGGAAAGTTTTCGCACCTCTGTTTCGCTTTATGAATCTTTCTCTACTTGGAGTTGAATTTTAGGAGGGAGGGAGAGGGGGAGTGATAAGGTTGTGAATTTTTTAAATCATAACTATTTCGATAATAAATATCATTTAAGATGGGGAGTGTTTTTTTATTTAACTCTCTTTTAAATGTAATTTATTAAATATAAATATTTTATAGTGGGGGGGATGCATCATTTCTGGGTGTATTCTGGGAAGAAAAAATGAACCGAGGGCTGAGAAGTAATTTTCAGAATTTTTTGTTCCGTCATGTGATATATCATAGGAAAGTTTTTGGACTATTCTTTCATATTACAAACTTTTCTCATGCTGGAGTTGAATTTCAAGAGGGAGAAAAGGAGGAGCGATTAGGGGGTGATATTTTTAAATCCTATTTCGACAATAAATATCATTTTAGACGTGTTTTTTGATAGTGTTCTCCTGTAAATATTATTTATAAAATACAGTGGAACCTGTTAAAGTGACCATTTTGGTAAAGTGTCCACCTGGCTAAAGTGACCACTTTTACAAAATTTTACTCGTACTCATGTAAAACAATAAGATAATTTTTTGGTAATGTGACCACCTGTCTATAGTATAAAGTGACCAGTTAGCCTGTCATTGTCAATGTTATTTGAACCTGTAAAATGTGACCATCCATTTTTTTGCATGGCAAATATTTTTAAACTAAAATACTAAAGTGACCATTTTTCGAAATTTCTATTTTCATTCATACAGGAATTTATCTCTTTTGTAATGATCCCCCAGCAAACACCTCATTGAGGTGACCTTCCCTTCCATTTTTTCCCCCGAAATGAGAAAAAGAATGAAGAATATATCTGTCATACATATTGACGGATCCTAGGATAGGAATGCTTGCGCCTGCTACTAATTTGCTAAGTCATGTTAGTACGTATATGAGGAAGTAAAAAGGCGATTGTTTGGGTTTGTTATAAAAGGGGATTTTTGCATATGTTCTCAGAAATTCTAAAAATAAAATTGTACATGCTCTTTCAATAGCACTGGTATTGCTTGTAATATTTGTAACATTTAACATTAAATTTTAGATAATCGGTAGTTTTCTTATTGCTTTGGTAGTTTTTTCAAATTATTATTTTTAATACAGTTATTTTTCTGCTTAAAATATGGAGAATATGGAATCTAATGTAAAATATATAATCCTTAGTTCTTCAATTGAATTCAAAAAGAAGATTAATTTGAAGTTAAGGCCTCTGTCCCTGCTCGCGAAGACGTTTTCGAGCTAATGCTATTTTTATAGGGAAGCATTTTTCTAATAATTCTTTTGCATTTTGACATTTTTAAATATATATATATATATATATATATATATGTGACATTTTAAAGTTAGGAGCCAGAAACATCATCGCTAGGGTCCCCGTTCTTTGCACAGAAGTCATGGCCAGCGAGGAAAAAAATAAAAAATAAATAAATGTAGAATATCCAATAAATCACTCATTGGTGGCTGTAAGTTTATTTATTCAACTGTAGTCATTATAGAGGGAAAAACTCCTTTTTGCAAACGATCTTTTACCGAAATGTCCAAAAAATATTCCATCATTTACTTCAACCAGCCGTACTCATCGACAAAAGAACTCCAGAATCTCTCCCTCTCTCATCTCGAGACTTCCACCTTTTAAAACTAAAAAGAAAATTCTAGAACTTTCTGTAATCTCAAACCATCATCCTTTTATGTAAACAGAATTCTTGTCCAGATACGAGACTATTTTACACAGACGATAAATTTATTTAAAAAAAATATATTATTTAACCAATTTATAATCAACTCATAATTTCTTAGGCAGACGATTTTTATATATGATTAATTTTAAGAGAAAAAGAAAAGAAATGACTTTATTAATGCACACATCAAAGGTTGACGGCGGAAAAATAAATAAATAGATAAAATAAAATAATGATATTTTTTGAAAGGTATGGTTTTGGAATAAATTTAATAAGATTTTCTTAAAAAGGGTTGATAAAAACATAGAAGAAATCAGTTTTATTTGGAATATTAAGAAATAAAGTTTTAATTAAGAATATTTTTAATTTAGAGCCATCTTTTTAAATTTACGCATACTGGAATAATGTTTTTAAAGACAAATTAAGAATTTATATCGTCTGCATACAGATTAACAGATTAGATCTAGAAACAAGATTTTAATTTAATAATTTGAAATAAGTACGGAACATTATTATAAGAAAATTAAGGTAGTATAGAGGTTAGTTTTGGCGAAAAAATTTTAAATTTGTAATATTATTTATCCCCCCTCCCCGAAAATTTGTATGAAATTGATAGTTAAATAAAACTACAAGTTCAGACAACAGAAATATAATAATTTAGAAAAGTCAAATTTTGGAATAAAACTGTCAAACCCAGGAAGCCAAGAGATGGAAGAAAAGAAAATTAACGCAATATAAAAAATATTAGCGATTAAAATAAAATAGTTAAGAGGAAATTAATCTGAATTAAATTTAGGTAGGAGCATTTCCCTGAAAGAGATATAATACTGTTACAATATCACTTACTATTTGTAAGTGCATAGGAGATAATACATACAATAACAGTAAATAAGTTATAAATATAAATAAGCAAGAGATAAAAAATATAATAAAAACAATAACAATTCGCTCTCATGGAAGTATAAATAATTACAATAACTTAATGCATAGGTTATTTTAAATAAAATTCTTCAAATGAAAAAAGTCTTTCCATTGTGTATAAAAGTCTTTTCCAATGTTCACTGAATACAGTCTCTTTAATTAAAGATCTCCAAATCTAGTTTAATCTTTGTTTTTTATGTTATGTTGGATCCAACATCTTTTAAACAATCAATCAAATTTTTCCTTCAATAATATATCAATTTTTTTAATAATAAATAGCATCACTCTCAATATCAATAATAAATAATATAGAAAAATTTAAATAATAACAATAACAACAATAATAAGTGATAGTATAATAAGACTCCATATCCTAATATTTCTCAATAAGAGTATAATTAATACTAAACTTCATTATAGAAATCATAATGATAATAATAATAAAACAAGAGTATAATCAAAAGAAAATATCACAATTTGTTTATTATTGATAGGGAAAATATTGGTTGAGGATAAAAATAATTACATAGCAACTAAATAATTTTCTTATCTTCTAATAGCATAAGAAAGTATTTTTTGCTAGCCGAAAGTATAAATAAAAAAAAATCATAATAATTCCAAAATCCAAATAAAATTAAATCTAACTATTTAGAAAATGGACTCTCAACCAGTATTTCCTTACAATAATTCCTCTCTGATACTCTTTTACAAAATTGTCAAATTTGGTTATAAGTTTTCAATGTCAAATGTAGAATAATGTTTTATCTACACATGGTTTATAAACTTTAATAATAAAATACAAATAGGAATAAAAGGTGTCATTCTTAATTGAGAAATGGAAATAAAAATAGTGTGCTTTTTTGAAAAACTTTTAAATCTGTAGTTTTCACAATCACTGAAAATCACATATTATGTTATAGGTTTGAGTAGAATCATCAGATTTTATAACTGTTATTACATAAATATCTGCTGAATAAATAGAATAATACAATGTCAATAAATGAGTAAATATAGTTAGACTTAAACACACTTAAAATTAATTTATCAACATCAATTTGAAAGCCTTTACAATCAAACCTTATGCCTGCATAAGGAGCCCAATTTAATCCCAAAAACTCCCAAAAACAAGTAATATTCTTGTTGCGCACCAAGAACATACCTGCTAATGTTGAAAATTATGGTGATAAAATATTTAAAGAATAAGAATTAAATTTAATCTACTGTCTTGACTTTAGTTTGATCTAGTGATTGTGATTGTATCTGAGGATTTGTTTGTTTTTTGGGTTGCTCATGAAACAGTTTAAAATCTTCGGGTGAAAAATAGGGTCTTAATTTAGAAACATGCACAATAACGGAATTCTGTCCTGTCTCATAATTAAATTTATCTATTTCATAAGTTACATCAGAAAGTTTATTTATAATTTTGTATGGTCCAGAGATAGTAGGTTCTAATTTTCGAGTGTTAGGGTATTTAAATTCTTCATAAATTACAGAGTCTTGTATTTTTAATGGGCATTCGACAAAATTTCGATCATAGAGCCTTTTACTTTTAAGGTGAAATTCCTGAGTTCGCGCTTTCGCAATTTTTGAGGGCTTTGTCTACTGGAGTTGTATACATTTTAACTGCCTCACACAAAACCATTACCCTCCATTTTAAAAATCTGAATCAAAATTATCGTGAAAATTATAACTATATTTAGCTGCTAACTTTAACCAGAAATTTTATCTAATAAAACAGAAATTGTAAATATCATAGATATACCTTAAATTGGGATCAACTTTTAATTCTATTATTTTATAGATCATAAACATATTCAAAAATTTTAATTATAGGTAATTTCTTACTTAAAATCACAAAATTTACTGAAAAAATTAATCATATTTATCAGTCAAAATTCTAGCAACAGCCTTGCACAGTTCCATATTTCTTACTGAATATAAATAAATTATAAGAATCCGGGAACCAAAGCTCACTGTAACCAGAAATTCTAACAAATAAAATGAAAAACATAAATGTTAACTTAATTTTCAGCTCAAATGTCTAGTTGTAGGAACATTATCATGAAAATACTGCATTCTGAGAATAGTTCTTGATAACAAACAAATATCAATAAAATAGAAAATGTACTTTTTTTAAAAATAACTTTAGCTTCTAAATTCTTTTATACTTCATAATTATTACAAACTTGCCTTTAATCGTGCATAAAAATATCATAATTGTCTTAATAATTAACAGTAATTGTCTAAGAATATCATACTCTTCAATTTAATCCTTAAGAACAAAAATGTTTAAATCTCCAACACATAATAATGATAATAATAATACTCATAAATAGGCAAGTAAATAAAATTCACAGACAAATAATCAAATAAATAAACCTGACAAACAGAGAATAATTAATTTAAATAAATACATAAAAAGTATACAAATAATAATATTCAAAACACTACGAAAAAAAAAAAAAAAAATCTCACCGAAATCCTATGGGTCTCAACTATCTCGAAAAAATATTTTTCTATTCACCAATTAACAAGAAATGGTCTTGTAATTATTATTTTTTTTTTCTTCTTTTTCATCATAAGAGGACTACTTTTTATCGACCAAAGCACTTTACAGGAACAATTCCTCTGTTTTTGTCACTCCAGAAATCATGAGACTATGGCAGTTTTTGTTTAAGAACACATCCAATACTGACGGGCAAATTATTCAGCGATTCACAGTTTTTATTATCACTTCGTTACATAGCAAGTTTCTTTAAAAACCAAAAAAGGCAGCGCAGGCATAAAAGATCCTGTCGACTCTAGAAAAGACTGTGACATTTTAAAGTTAGGAGCCAGAAACATCATCGCTAGGGTCCCCGTTCTTTGCACAGAAGTCATGGCCAGCGAGGAAAAAAATAAAAAATAAATAAATGTAGAATATCCAATAAATTACTCATTGGTGGCTGTAAGTTTATTTATTCAACTGTAGTCATTATAGAGGGAAAAACTCCTTTTTGCAAACGATCTTTTACCGAAATGTCCAAAAAATATTCCATCATTTACTTCAACCAGCCGTACTCATCGACAAAAGAACTCCAGAATCTCTCCCTCTCTCATCTCGAGACTTCCACCTTTCAAAACTAAAAAGAAAATTCTAGAACTTTCTGTAATCTCAAACCATCATCCTTTTATGTAAACAGAATTCTTGTCCAGATACGAGACTATTTTACACAGACGATAAATTTATTTTAAAAAAAATATATTATTTAACCAATTTATAATCGACTCATAATTTCTTAGGCAGACGATTTTTATAAATGATTAATTTTAAGAGAAAAAGAAAAGAAATGACTTTATTAATGCACACATCAAAGGTTGACGGCAGAAAAATAAATAAATAGATAAAATAAAATAATGATATTTTTTGAAAGGTATGGTTTTGGAATAAATTTAATAAGATTTTCTTAAAAAGGGTTGATAAAAACATAGAAGAAATCAGTTTTATTTGGAATATTAAGAAATAAAATTTTAATTAAGAATATTTTTAATTTAGAGCCATCTTTTTAAATTTACGCATACTGGAATAATGTTTTTAAAGGCAAATTAAGAATTTATATCGTCTGCATACAGATTAACAGATTAGATCTAGAAACAAGATTTTAATTTAATAATTTGAAATAAGTACGGAACATTATTATAAGAAAATTAAGGTAGTATAGAGGTTAGTTTTGGCGAAAAAATTTTAAATTTGTAATATATATATATATATATATTTTTTACATTGGATAGCCGTGGTCCCTCTCAAGATCGCTCCTTCATTACTTTTTCGATTTTGGTCACAGATATTTTTTATAAAGTTAGTTTCTCTTTCAGAACCGGTTCAGAAAGTGAAACTAAATTTATAAAAAATATCTGCGACCAAAATCGAAAAAGTAATCAAGGAGTGCATTCGAGAAGGACCTCGGCTATCCAATGCAAAAAAAAAAAAAAAAAAAAAAATGCCAAAATGCGAAAGAGTTATTAGAAAAATGCGTCCCCATACGAATAGCTTTAGCTCGCGAGTGTCTTCGCGGGAAGGGACAGATGCCTTAAATATCTTCTATACAGTATATTTTAAATTAGTAATTCTATAATTATATTTGTTGATTAAACAATTCATTATTTAGTATAGTGCACTTTTCCTATGTTATTTTAATTTGTTTTATTTTTTGAGATCACAAAAATATTTAATGTACACTTCACAAAGTGTATACAAAATACACTTCATAAAGTGACCACCTCTATATAGTGACCATTTTAGCTGGTCCCGAGGGTGGTCTCTTTAAGCAGGTTCCACTGTATAACAATTTTAAAGAGGGAGCTACATTATTTCCGGGTGCATTCTGGGAATAAAAAGTGAATGCACGACTGAGGAGTATATTTCAACCTTTTTTGGGAGCCTGTCATGTCATATATCCTTAGAAAGTTTTCAGGCCACTTTTTCATATTATGAATCTTTCTTCTCCCTTCTCCAATTTGGCCATCTTTTATAGGCACTTTTCAATCTTTTTTTTGAAATTGCAGCATTTTTAGCATTTTAGTATACTGGAGTTCTGCATTAGGATGTGTAAACCTATTTTACTCGCACTCGACACAACGCAACGATCGGGCAATGAGGTTCAAGCTATTTTCTTTTTCTCTTTAAGAGACTACTTCAATCAAACAAAAAGACAAGACCCGTTCGCTAAAGCTAATCCTATGGGAGAAATAAAAAGATATCTCTTTTGCATTTCTATATTTTTAAATGATTTTTTTTTTCATTGGATATTTAAAATAGATTTTTACAAAATCCCTTACTGACTTTTGACTTTTTCGATTTTGTTTACAGGTATTTTTAATGAGAACACTTTTATTTTCAAAACCGGCTTCGATAGTGAAAGTATCACAATGAAAAAAACTTGCAAATTAAATCGAAAAAAGTAAAAAACAATCTTTGTACAGATCCACCTCATCTGTTCAATGTAAATTGCCAGATGAGCCATCTTTCTTTAGTCGCCCATCACTAGACTAAAGAAAACCATATAAAAATATTGAAATGCAAATAAGAGATCTCTATAAATTTGTTAAATAGAATTAGCATTAGTGAACGGGTCTTTTCGCTTCATTGAAGTAACCCCATAAACTTAAAACTGAAGCAAACAGTGTTGAATTCAGACACTTTTCTCTGGGAGGGACTTCAGTGGTTCCGGGGGTGGGAGCATTGTAGAGTTCCAGGGGAAAAATTGTACTTTTTGACATTTGAAAACGCAAAATTTCAAATTTTCCGGGAGTGAGATTTCATTCTCCAAGGGTGGAGGGTAGAATGTCCCTCCCGGGCCACTTCTTGAATTCAACACTGGAAGCAAATAATTATGACAATAGAAGAATTATCGAGCAAGCCTATGAAGTTTCCTGCCAGAATAATAACTAAGAATCACAACAACTGCTTTTAGCTTCTCTGTGTTACAATCGATTGTAAAACATCTCGATTGTAGTTTCTTGGAAATAATCGATAATTTATCGATTGTGATTTTTTACGATGATGATTTTTCTTGATTGTTAAATTTTTGAGAATCGCCCATCTCTAGTATGTGTGTATGAATAGCTGTAATTCATTTTCATACTTATTTTGATTAACATACACATACATTGTGTAAGTTAAGATTTAGGCAATTAAAAGTAATTTTTCTTAATACAAATGCAAAATGAGCTGTCAATAATATTTATTAGTTTTGTTATTTGTGCTACTAACTAATGAAATTACTTATTTGTAGTTGTTATTAATTCTGTAATTAGTTATTGTTTCTTTTTAATCATTTTTTTAAAGTGCTGCACCTTGCTTCTTCTGAAATTGACATATACTGAAATTGACAATGTGACCTCTTAAGTGGAATGTACCTATAGTTGTTGACAGAGATTTTTTGTAAAAAACATCCTCATACCAGAGTATTCATAAATAAATGTGCTTAAGACCCTACCAAAATGAGAGAACTTTATTTCTAGAGAAGAAATGGGATATTATTAAAACATGTTATTTAATTGTATTTTTCAGTTTGTAATTTATAAAATTATTAAAAAATAAAAATATTTTTTTTTTTCATGTTAAATACATATATATATTTCTTATTGTTACAGCACACTTCTAATGTATTTATTTATGGAATAGTGCCATTTTTTGAAACTAGCATCTTGTACTTTTTTTAAAAGAATGAATACTAAATTATCATTTCAGTAATTAAAGCATAAAAAATGTGTTACATACCTAATTAGAAATTAGTTGATTAATAATAATTATTTTTAAGTAGTGTTAACAATTTAATATCAAATAAAGTTACTGATAATTTTAATAAATGTAAAAATCACTAGTATTTAATATGGTTTTACATAAATATTGCAAAATTTAATGTGTATAACTTTATTGTAATTTACTAACTAGTGAAACTACTAATTTGCATATTTATAATTTCTATAATTACTAACTAATAATTACATTTTTTAATTAAAGTGTAAAAAACATAGATTATAATAGCAATTAGTAGTTTAATTGTTTTGGAAACCTAAAACTCCTAACATCTGTTCAATATTTTAATGCTGGCAGGGGGAAAGGAAAAATCTAGTTTAAATTTAAAAAACAAAACAAATACACTCTATTTTTAAAGAATCTTTCAATTATTAAAATAATTTAAAATCATAAATGTTTTGTTAGTCAATCTAATAAAAAAATGTATGTATATATTTTTTTTCAATACACTAAGGAGGTAATAGAATATGGTAAAAAGTAATGTTATCAAATTGACCAAGTTGGATGTGCCAATCCCAAAACTTTCTTCTATCTCATACGTACATTTTAATATTTTTTAAAAATAGTTACTCATTTTAATGTTTTAATAATTTTAATTCAATACCATACGAACTTTGGTTTTCATCTTAAATTTCTGCTTCAATCAATTAATCAGAGTAAAATCAAATTTCCATCTCTACACGAGCCAATGAACGATAGGCAGATAGAATGATAGGCAGATATTTTTTTTTAATTCAGGGAGGACCTATTTGCCTTACCAAAATATAATTATATACAAAAATTTTAGTTCTGTTCTAGGATTAATTCATACACTTTTAGGTGGTGCAATATTGAAAATGGCATAAAATTGGCTGTTGCAGCACCCCCTTCTGGCAGATTTTTTTCAAATTCAGGGAGGACCAACTAGCCATAGCCATATACTTACACAAAAAATTTGGTTCAATTCATTGTATAAATTCATATACTTTTCGTCGGTACAATATTGAAAATGGCAAAAAAATCACGATTGCAGCGCCCCCATCCGGCAGATTTTTTTCAAATTCAGGGAGGACCAACTAGCCATAGCCATGCACTTACACAAAAAATTTGGCTCAATTCAATGCATAACTTCATATACTTTTGATCAGTACAATATTGAAAATGGCACAAAAATCGCGATTGAAGAGCCCCTTCCGGCAGAATATTTCAAAACTGAAGGAGGACATGCTTGCCATAGCCAGAAACATTCACAAAAAATTTGGTTCATTTCTATGCTTAACTTCATACACTTTTTGATGGTAGAATGGCGACATACACACAGACACACGGACAGACAGACATTTTGTAAAAATAGGTTTTTTGGAATTTCTAACCCCTAAAACATGTAAATCCGTCGAAAAAAATTTCGATTACAATGCTTTCTGCTATTGAAGATAGAAGAAAGTAAAAATTTGTCCTTCCATAAGAGTGATTCCTACATAAACAAAATCCATGGTCATGCAAAAAATTTTATTTTAAACTAGCTGACCCACCCGGCGTTGCCCGGAGGGTCCGTAATAATAATATTAAACAAACTTGAAATTTGTATGATTTTCTCTTCAATTTGAAATATATGGAAATACATTGTCTGAAATATGTAACCACTGACTGTATGAGAAATTGGTAAAAAAAAAAAAAAAAAAAAACACTTATATTTAGCTATAAAAATGCTCAAAATGACTGTAATGGAAAACACAGGAGGGAATATGTGTGCAGCGATTGTGCGATTTTCGTGTTAAAGTGTTGATATTTATCTGTAAAAATCACTGCTAAGTCATGTAACTAATTACTTTTTTCACATAGAAATATCAAGTGAAATATTTTGAATTTCAAACTAATTATATCACTCTCTAATCCGCCTATACCGTGAATGAAATCGATACTTGAATGATTAGCTAAAAGTATATAATATTATAAGCATAGCTGTTAGGGCTGGGCAATATACCGTAATATCGTTATATATCGATATTTCTTTAAGACCGCGGTAACGATATTGAGATTTCAATCCTTCCGATATATCGTTTCAAACGGTATTTCATCCTACTGTCGGAATTACGGAGTTACGGAATTTCGAGAATACCTCTGTCGGCACAAAAGTTGTTTACTTTTGCAAATGTTCGCGCTGTAATCGGCACTTGCGTGATACTTCCGGTTTTGAGCCGGTGTCGCGCACACACCGGAATATGGGCGAACCGTCTACTTTTTGCGCTGGTGTCGCGCACATACCGGAATATGGGCGAACCGTGTACTTTTTGCGCTGGTGTCGCGCACATACCGGAATATGGGCGAACCGTCTACTTTTTGCGCTGGTGTCGCGCACATACCGGAATATGGGCGAATAGTCTACTATTCTGATGTACCGCTTTATTTATCGGAGTTCGTTCGAGAATCGAAGTTGAAACTCTCGTTGGAGAATCGGGCATTTCCGATACAATCACTTGTTGATTCCATCGGTGGCTGACTGTTGTTTCCCTGTGAGCTTGTGTACAGTTATTGCTGCCGGAATGCAGAATTGATTGACATATTTTTAAGAATGTGAGCACAATTAATCGATATTGCTTGTATGTTTGTTTTTCCATTTATTAGTAGCATTAATAAATAATTATATTAAATCACATATTATTTTATATTTTTTATTAATAACATGAATAATTTACATGTATGGTAATTCTATTATGTCATTTATTTTGAGCAGAAATTTTACTTAAAGCGGAAGTTTTTTCTTTTTTCATTGTGATTCAACTTAGTTTTAAAGTTTATTGGATACTAGTATTTTTATCCGTATTGCGTACGGGTTTTTGAAAAAATCCCCCCCCCCCCCCCCCCAAAAAAAAAAAAAAAAGAAAAAATTGAAAATCTTTCTCAAATTAGGAAGGAAAATACTTTTCATTTTGAAAGATCGCTAAAACTCTATGGATGGTGTCTTTCTGCTTGGCAAAACATATTACCCATCCACAGCAGATGACAATATGATTATTGTATAAACATTCAAGTTTCGATTTCGCTGAGTTCGATAAAAAAAAAAAAAAAAAAAAAACGATGGATAGTTTCCTACGTTTTATTTTAGAGGTTCTTCTGTACTGGACACTTGTAACAGATGCTCAAATTTTGTAATAACTTATTATATTTTAATAAAAAT
This sequence comes from Maratus speculifer, assembly GCA_964019185.1. NCBI lineage: Eukaryota > Metazoa > Arthropoda > Arachnida > Araneae > Salticidae > Maratus > Maratus speculifer. The sequence continues at coordinate 251,288,567 of OZ025290.1, forward strand.
TTGTCACACAGCCTATTTTACTATTATTTCAAATTGCTGAAAATTTAAAAAAAAAATTGGTAAATTAACTAAGGATTTATGAATTTTTTTCCCTTTTAATGGTAAAGAATAAAAGGTTTTGTTTTTCTTCCTCCCCCCCCCCACCTTTTCGTTTGTATTTCCCGTTGAATGTGCTTTTCGCGCACTTAAACAACTGAAACTAGTTGATACTTTCACAAAACCCTTTTTATAAGTTAAAAAAATAAAAAAAAATCGAACAGTTTATCTCTCATAAAAGAATGAGGATAGTTTTGATTTTGAATATCATGGCTCCTTTTTATTTCAAGAGTTCACTAATGCAAAAACATCCGCTCACAATGTCAATCTTATTTTTTTTTATACCTCGTTTGCATTTCCATATTTTTGTTTATTTATTTATTTTTTTGTTTTTGCATTGCACATCTGAGGTTGATCTCTTTCAACAAAAGCCGTTTTTTAATATTTGTTTTCAAGTTTTTTTTTTCTTTACTGGAATACTTTCATTTTTGAAACTGGTTTCGAAAATAAAAGCATCGTAGAAAAAAAATCTGTAAACAAATTCGAAAAAGTAAAAGATCATTATAGAGATTAATTCAGCATTATTATTAAAAGAAGGAAAAAAAAAACGGTAGTTAGCAAAACGCCCTGATTTGGGACTTTGTACTCTATTAAAGAAATTCCGTGTTTTCTTAAAATTATTTGATTATTCTAATGCTTTCATTTGTATTCTGACTAATAATAGAATTATTTATTATAACAACGAAAAGAAGGTGTTCCTTACTGCCCAAAATTGCAGAAATGCAAATTTTTTTTGTATTGTAATAAAAAAATTCTATGTTTATAGGTAATTAAAATATTTTTTTTCAATATATCTAATGTCTATATGTTGTCTTACATACATTTTCTTGTTTCATTTTAATGATTTATAATGTTTAACTTTCTAAGAGTTTTCAATAACACATATTTTAGATCAGATTTGCTTATTTTGAATCAATACATAAAAATTAAAATTTATGTTCCTTGGAATATGTTAAGATATTGATATTTTTGTTTTTTTTTTGATAATTAACGTACACTAACACACACACACACATATATATATACTATTATGTGTTTGTAGTATTTTATACAAAGGACAGTTACATTTATGACTCTATAATGGAGTGACATATGAATTGAAATATATCGATATATCGAAAATTATCGATATTTGGTCAGCGATATATCACGATATTAAAATTCTGATATCGCCCAGCCCTAATAGCTGTTAACTTTCAACTATCTTCCGTAATACCTAGATTAGTTTGATCTAGGTTAACCTCATTTCGAACCAAAACAATTATTTCATGAATCTTTATTTATTTACTTTCAATTTTTTAAATAGCACTCATTTTATTTCATTTCTTTAAAAAAAATTTCTGGTTTGAAATTCATTAAATCAGGATCAAATTAACACACATATTACGGAAGATTAATGTAATGTAGGCACCTATGTATAAAATGTAATCTAAATGTATATAATATTATAATTTCAGAGCCATTGTAAAAAAAAAAGTCTATATTTTTAATCAAAGTATGCGTAATGTTCACACTGTGGTCAAAATCCTAACTGTAACTAATTGTAGCATAACAATAATCTGTCTGTAAACTAACTGCGACTTAACGATAAGCTAATCGATAAGCTTAAACATAACATAAATGTAAACTTGATGTGTTTTAATAAGTTTTATAAACAGTTTGTCAATTATAGTAAAACCATGCTAAAATATTAGAAATGGAGTGTTTGATAAAAAGTATCAGTTTTAAACCAAACACCCTCAACTGAGAAAAATATTTCTCAGGATGCCGCTTTGTGTACAGTATGATAGCGGGGATGGTGTTTTGCAGCAATTACTTTTTTAATTAATTTTTTATTAACTTAATATTTGTATTAAAGGATAGTTTTGTGTATGTGATCTATTTTTTATTATTTTGTGGGCCGAAAAATCCTGAAGGCAGTGCGATGTCGGGTCGACCTGTGGCTCGGGCAGAATAAACTCCAAACTGCAAGCCTCTGTTCAAAAATTAGTTTAATATTGAAGGGAAGCAATGCTTCCCGTATCAGATAAAAGTATAAATTTACATTTATAATTGCTGGCCTTTATTTTATCGCAACCTTATCTGTAATCTAACCATAACCTAACTGCAACTTAACAGTGTTGCCTGTGGGCTACTTTTTTTAAATTCAGATTTCTTGATTCACACCACTTTTTTGAAACGGCGAAATGCCATTTGTTTTTATATTTATATGTAATATGTTATTACATATAAAATTTTGTTTTTACGTTATATGTAATATGTTATTAAATAAGATGCATTTTAATATTTTAAAAAAGTGGTGTCAGTTAAGAATCTGAATTTTAAATAAGTAGCCCATCTTCCAACGCTGCAACTTAACCTTAACCTGACTGTAAATTAACCGTGATCTAACTATAACCTAACCAGAAATTAAATATAAACTAAGACTAACTGTAAACGCAATTACAATTACAACCCATCCAGACAAAATTGCAATCCGAACTGAACTTAAAAATTCAATATGAAAAAATATTGGAATCTGACCCAATGCAAATTTGAACCGGACAAAAATGTTCCAATGAACCATATCCCGGTCCAATTACAACAAAATAATTTCTGTATACATGTTATTTGAGCCAAACATAAAAATTCAATTTGAAAAACCCCAAAATCTGAACCGAGTCAATTCCGAAACGGACAAAGTTATTCCAAATAACTATATCTGGATCCGAACAGGACAAAATAATTTCCATGGACATAAACCTAATCCGAAACTAAAAATTTCATTCGAAAAAAAATTTAATTTACAAAAAATTGTCTCATGGGATTTTCATTGGTCTATCACATCTGGAAATGTGGTTCAAAAAGCCAAGTTTGACAACATCATTTTAATAATCATCTGATTTTTATCGAGCAACAGAAATACATTAAATAGAAATAATTTGCTTTGATATTTGATAATTTATTATTGTCTGCCTATTTGAACAATTGTATGCATAACAGCCATTTTATTTCCATTTTAAAAGCAATTTAAAGCCATAAAAATTTTTTAATTAAATAGAATACATTTAAATTTAATCAATGATTAAAAAAATAACTTCTAGAAAGGCCTCATATATATACAGTGAAACCTATGAATAAGGGACGCCTATGGGACCAGAACTTTTGTCCCTTAAATAGAGGTGTCCCTTATTCGGAGTTTTTATTAGTTTTTTTTAATTAATTGTCCTGAAGGATATAAAAATAACAAAACATTAAAGGTGAAGTTAAAATTAATTCGAAGTATATAAATTATGTTAATTAAACACAAAAGGAATAGATAATTAATTAATTAAATTTTGTAAATGATTATTAAATCATTAAATAATTTGTAGATTTTTTAATTGATTTGTATTTTTTATGCAAACTGTGTACATGCAAAAAGTATAAAAACATTTAAAAGAATTATACATAGAGTAATCAATCAAAAGTGATTGTTTTGTAAATTTCAAATTTTCACAATAAACTTTTCAAGTGTGAGATTTACTATACTTATAACTTTTAGTTTTTATCAGCAGTATTTTCCCCCCCTTTTTTTTTTTTTAGATGTATTCAACTGCTAAGCATATTTTAAGTCAACAAATCTCTCAACTGGTCAGCAAGCAAAAAATGTGTTGACACATTTATAAATTTATTTTTTACCAGAAAGGTATAAGATTGGAATGCATGACTATTGATTTCAAATCAAACTGTATTTTCCAGTTTTTAATAAATTATCTATTGAATTATAACTGATTTTGATCATTGGACAGATGTTTTTCACCCTTTCTTGAGTCTTGAGTACTTATTCTTATTTCGTGTATAAGTTCAGTTCAAAATGCCCACAGTGACAATATTTTCTGACAAATCTATTGCGTTTGAAATAAAAAGAAAAGAAAGAAAAGGAAAAAAGCAGAAAAAACAGTTTGATTACATAGTTTCTCAGCAGCAATGCCTGCTAGTTTCAGGCATTTCTGAATAAAAATAAATTGAAACATTTGCAATAAAATTTACCCTTTTGGATTTGCCTTAAAGCATCTGTAAAGTTCTCTATTTCACAATTATCTTTTATTCTCCACTTTCAGAATCATCCTCTTAATTTTCAGCATTATTTTCAATGGGGATAAACGCACTGAAATCGAATCAGAATTGTGGGTAAATAAGTGCTTGTCGATTGTGTCGCATGCCTCTGTATCAACATAACTGTCTGTCAGTTTGATAAGTTCACAAAAATTTGTATTTTCATCACAGACTATTTCATTATCTGAAATTCAAATGCTGTCTTTAATTTTATTTTCAAGTGTCCCTTAAACCGAGTGTCCCTTATTCAAAGGTAAATACATTACACGTCTTATACCAAGGGACTGGGACCAGAAGTTTTGTCCCTTAAATAGAGGTGTCCCTTATTCAGAGTGTCCCTTATTTGGAGGTTTCACTGTATTTTTTTACTGCAACATTAACCACACATACATTCTAATGTACGAAGTGCCAACATTCTGACGTACAACAGCTGTGATCAAAATTTTAAATTAAACTGAATGTTTACTGGTCTATGAATTTTAAAGGTCTTTGAGAAAAAACAGTCACTTTTAAATTGGCTTCTTTAATTCTGTCCCAGATTTTTAATTATTGCCTCAAAAGTTTTATACAACCAACCAACCATAAGCTAGCGAGTGGAGAAAAAAACAAAAAAAATGATTTTTTGATGCGAATGAGTTTTGGATTTTAATTAATTACTCAGTTAATAATTAGAATTTTGAAATTCTGTATAGCAGGTGCATCAGGACAGACTTCGAGCTACTTTCAAAAAAATATTTAGCCTTGTATGTGCTGCAGATTTCTCTAGCCATTGCAGACACACGGACACACACACAGAGCGTTTTGTTCTTTTATTAGTATAGATTGTACATGCTTGTTGGTAGCATATGTTTATAATTGAAGAAGTAGTACAAAAATTTTTTGGTCCAAAATATATATTTAGTGATATGTTTCATTGTTATGTTGGCAATCATTTAACTTTTCTTCATAATGTTTGATTTCAAGTTTTTAGTCTTTATTTGAACTTTCAATAAAAGAATATCAAGCTTTTTCCAAACATCAACTAAGACAATAAGTAGCTCAATTTTTTATTTATTCTGTTGATGAAAAACTCTTTTAGCATCTGTATTTTTTATCAGTTTTTTTGAAATTTAATGATTTCAAAATTGCATTTACATATTGAATATATTGTTGAATAATAAAGTCCAGTGAATGAAATTTCCTCTGTGAAACTATGGATCACATAATAGATAATGGGTTATGTGAGTGAATTGCATCAATCAGGATCATCCAAGAAGGTTCAATTGATAGAAAGTTTATATGTTAAGCATAAGATTCTAAGTTCGAGTCTTAGTTTGTGCATATTTCTCTTAGTTCAAAATATTTTTTTTTTTTTTTTTTTTCAAAATTCACTCCATATTCCTTGTATTTATCTAGAGTGTTTTTTTGGTTGGAAAGTAATAAATATCGTATTTACTTGTGTTTTTTTATTTTGTAAATTCTTGTCTGTGCATATCTCAATAATTTCAGAGTAACCCTTGTATTTCCTAATAAATAAAATAATTTATTTTCAGAGAATGGGCTGAATCTAGCAAAAACTGCTACGAAAATTCTATTTCAGTCAGATCTCAATTCTTTAGCAAAATTAAAGCCTGATGAACTACAGCAGGTATTTCCACTTTCAACAGTGACATATATGATTTATGAACCAGGGCTTTCACTTCTAGATTTGACTATGAAAGCAGGATGTTTTAAAACAGAAGGTAATTTGTTATTTAGTTCTTAAATTGATTTATTTTCATGCTTAACTTTCTCTTGATTGATTAAAATAAATAAATAAATATATATATATATATATATATATATATATATATATATATATATAATGAATACCTGTAAAATAGTAAAACATTAAAATAATTAAAGTAATAAGCTAAAATTATAAAACATAAGATTAAATGATTACATAATTGAAAGCAAAAATCTAGTAAACAATTAATAATGTATAATTAAATATGAATAATAAAGATGAAAATATATTTTTCTTGAATTATTCAATGACACTTTACTGTTAAAGATACTCTGTTAATTCACTTCAAAATCATGAAGTAAGGAAGTTTTATTTCAAGTGTAACCAGTCTTAATAACTAAAAAAACTTGATTAATACATAAACATATTTGGTAAAAAGATTACGATTACCAATAATATCAACATTATATATATATATATATATATATATATATATATTTTTTTTTTTTTTTTTTTTTTTTTTTTTTTTTTGAGAAATAAATTTATATTTTCTTTATGAAAAATCACAACTTCAGTCATATTATCAAGAATTAGAAACAATACATTACAGAATGAAAATACATACAGAAATTCGAAAATACATACATAATGAATGTAAAACTAAAAAATTCTGCAATTTTATCCTTATATCTGAACTGAAAGTTTCATTGATTTTACATCTGTGATTATATGTGGATTTTAGGTGTTTGTAGATTTGAGGGAATCTACTATATGTGTATTTACATATTGTTATTTTAACTATTAATTTTCTTTTATTTTGTAGCTGATGCTAAACGTATAATTTGTGGTGGTGGCATGTACCTAAATTTTGAAAAAATGAATTCTCCTCTATCTGTGATAATTCCTGAAAGACATGTTTTATCTAATGGAATATCATTAATAAGAATAGGTAACATAAATTATTTCTACTTTATAATTTCTACTAGTTCTAGTAATTTCTCCTTACAATCATTTATACATAATTATTTTAATTCTTGTTTTATTTTATTAATATTAGTATTATATTATATTATTACCAATATTACTTTTTTTTTTTTTTTTTTTTTTTTTGTAGGAAAGAAGAATTATTATACAGTCATATGGAAATAAGATCATTAGGAAATAATTAAATAAAAATTTTGTAAATAAGTCATATTTTCATATTTCATTATTAATAGAAAAAAGAAGTTATGTTAGTTTAATAACATGTTAAAGACATGTTTTCTTCTGTGTTGATTTCTGTTTATTACTTTTAATAATAAAAGTATTATGAAAATAAAATTGTTTTGTTTAATGTTTTTAATATCATTTAAGATTTTTAATGTGAAATATCATACAACTTACAGGATTGTATTTTACATTTTTCAATAAAATCACTGAATTTCGGCCCCCACCCTCATAAATATCTGCAACCAGAATTCATAACCCAAATAGTATAAAAGTGACACTTGTTAGGCAGTATACACTGAAGCTTAATAAGGATCTATTTATGTGAGTTTCACTTTTATATAAATAGATCCTTACTATACAAAATACAGTATTCATACTAAACAGGAGATTACGGAACTGAGAGGAAAATCAGCAGATAATGCAAAAAAAGTCCCAAACCTGGCAAAATGATTGGCTACTCTGCAAAATTGTGGACAATTTTTTTTGTTCATGTGCTTTATGTTATTAAATATATAATGAAATCAAAATGAACCATGCCTTCTGATATAGAATTGAAAACTTGCTGCTTTTTTTAAAGATTAAATATGACGTATGTTTTGTTTAATCTGTGGACATCCATTTAGTCACTAGACACATTTCTAACATTCTGAGGTATGACTACAGTTCCAGATGGACTTCAGAAAAATAAAGGACATTTTTAAATTGATTATGATTTTCAAAGAGATAATAAAATCACTAAGTGGAATTCAAATAATTCTTGCAGCAAGCTACCAAGTTTTTAAGGATAGCTTCACTAGGCATGCAGACTTAATCTCTGTTTCACACAAATTAAGGCTTTTCCTTTGAAGTTCTATTCATATTGTTTATATGGATCATGTAAAAATTTTATTTTTTAGATTATCTTGTTTTTATTTTATTTTTATTTGAGGAGATGGGAGTATAATGATACTGGTTTAAAAAAAGTCTTTAATTGTTGACATGGAAAAATTGTACATCCCGGAAAATATATCAGAGGATTATCAGCAGATTTTTTCTTGGAAAATGAGTACGAACCTTGTAACATAATATAAAGTTTGGTTAAATTAAATGTATTAGTTTTTGTGATAATGTTATCATTAAAATTGTGAAAAGTGTAAATTAGGAGCACAAATTTTTGAATAACTTACATAAAAATCTAATGAGCATCAAAATATGTCAAAGTCTAATAAAATATCAAGTTTGATGAGATTCTTTTCCATTAATTTTTAAGACGACTGCTATCTGTAAAATCACCTAACTCCTAAAAGATGTAGCATAGTAGCACCATCTGTTGGACAATTTACACCAAAACGTAATCAGCAACAACTTATGTTACCATGTAACTAAATCTGAGTTTGCTGAAAATCCATGCATTAGTCATTGAGATAGAGCTATTGCAAAAATCATGAAAATGTAACATAGGCAAACCATCAAAATGTTGGGCAAGTTACATCACAATGTAATCAGCAACTACTTGTATCAATGTGTAACTGAATCTGAAGTTTGATAAAAATCTATGCGTTAGTTCTTGAGATAGAGCTGATGCAGAAATTGCTAAAAATGTTACATAGCAGTTCCACCTGTTTGGCGACTTACACCAATAACATCTCAGCTTCAAATTTTTATCAAGATCTTACTAATTCTAAAGTTTTATTAAATTTTGTGCATTAGTTCTTGAGATAATGTTCACAAAGTTTTTGCCACGAGCAGATATTGAGACATTTTCTACAGAAAGTTAAATCTTGTTCAGGATCTTCTAAAACATATAAATTCAACAAAAACTGGAAATAATTTTTTTAAACTAATACTTTCTTGTAATTTTTTTTTTTTTTTTTAAAGTAATACAAATGGAATATGTATTACTTAAAAAATAATAATAATACTTCTAATAAGAGTGTTACAATTTATTTCAATGAACATAACTTTATACTTATGCAATTATATTGCTTACATTATATATACATTTCTTGGTGACAGATTTTATTCCTGTAAAGGCAGACAAAAAATAAGTACTAGCATTTCTTTTTGAGGAGGCCCTAAAATATTCCTCTGTAACTTATAATCATTTATAAATCACTTTATCTTTTTAAACTGTAAAAATTACCAAATGATGAAAATTGATGATCGGGTAAAGTAAAGGGAAAAACAGAGTAAGGGAATTAGTAAGTAAAGGGAAGTACAGAAGTAAAGGGAAAAGTAAGTAATTTTGGAGAGAATGAGTAAATTAGATTTTTTAAAAAATCTATTGTTATTATAAAGCAAAATAGGGCAATAATTTTTTTTAAGATATTGAACTTATATTTTGAGAAATTGCAAAATGGGGAAAAGGATATTTCAATGAAGTTATAACAGGAAAACTGCCAAAGCATTGAAGATTTTCGTCTCTTTATATTTTTTAGATGAAACATTTTGTCTCCATTTTATTAAATTTACTGAGTTATTTATAATTTAGAAGAGTCAAACTAACTAAAAATAACAAAAATAACCCCCTCCCCTTGAAACTATAAAACATACAAAATTTTGGAGCTGTTTGTTTTACGAAGGATCAATTTGTCATTCAGCAAGAGAGGTAAAATCTGAAATTTAAACTGAATATTGTACTACAATCCAATCACTATAGGGATCTTGGCCTAGAGTTTTTCCAATGGGTTCTGAAATACTTCAAAACATGTGTCCTGTCCAGGTAGTTAACCTAACACCTTGTAGTTAATTACCCCTTTTCAAACTTTTTGAGAATCCAGAATGTTATTTATCATTGGACAACCCTTTGACTATCTCTGCTAATAAAAGAAAGTTTCACTCTGCATATATGTGTGCAAAACTGTGAAGACTATCAAAATCAATGGCACATGCAAGTATCAACATATTTGTGAAGATAGTTGAAGGCCTCTGGAAGTGCATCTGATTCTCACAGTTCTACTAATTAGTTAAAAAAATAATTAAAAATCTCAAATTAAAAGATTGGAAAAGTAGTCATAATTCAACAAAAGTACTAGGACTTCCCTCAGAGGGATTAGTCTGAGCAATGTTGCTAAGAACACAGATTTAATAACTTGCGATAAGTAAAGAAAATGAGATGCTACCTTTAATTGGACATTCATTGTAATAAAATATAATGATGAAAATAAGCATATTGAATTACAAAATCTTATATATAAATTTGCATACACTGTCTTTTGAAAAGGGAAAACAAACCATGCATGGATATAATATTGGAATTCGAATTATCTTATATTGGAATTTTTAACTCTTTGAAATGATGTCATTAGGATAAACAGATGCTCTGCACCATCTTGAGTAACTTTAAATAACAAAAAAATATTATGTTTGAAGAGAATGGATTGTATTTTATATGGTGCGAGATCCCTCCAAATAATTTATATTGTTGAATATCTGTTTTCCACGCATGCAATAAAATTGTCAATAAAAGTTAAGAATTTTATTATTATTATTATTTTTAATTTGTTCTAAACGAGCATTTACATCTTATAGGTTACTGTAATGCCAAAGTTATAGTTTCTAACCCTAACAGTATCTCAGAAATTGCAATTTAAAAACTTTCTATGAAGTTGTATGTTTATTTGTATTAAATCTTTTAGAAATCATTCATAACAAGTATATTATATCTTAAAAATTACCGTCAAAAAAATTTCAAGTTTCTAGTCCAATCAATATCAAAGAATTTGCAATTTTAGAGCTTTTTTGCTCGCACATTGATGGAGATTATTGTACTGGCATAAAATATAGTCTATTTTGGAGCAAAGATGGTTACCAACATTTTTTTTCCCACACTATTTTTGAAATAGACTAGGTAGTTCCAATGAAAACATCTCAAAAACACAGAAACGTTACTGCTTTATAGTATGGAAGTACAGAATGAAAAGCTATTTATCTCTTATTATATACACATAATTTATCTAATTAGTATTAGCAGATGCATTTGTAACCATACTTAAACCAGTATAATGCTTCATTTTTTTTCTTAGTCATTTGTATTATTCAGTAAAAAAAATCCCTTTCTTACATCAAACTTTTTATAAAAGGGCCAAATTCCATATAACAAATATACATATAACCATCCCACACTGTGAAGAGTATTAAATATATGGTAGTTAGTAAGACATTTAGCCAAGTGCAGGCAATAAATCACGAAATATTGTTCTTTTTGTCCTCTCTCAAAATTTATATTTCCGCACATTTAAAAAAGATTATTTTAAGTCAACTGATTTAAAATACAAAAAAATAAATAAGAAGAAGCAATAATAGCATAAGTCAAAACATTTTATTTCAGTATCAAGGAATTGTATCTAAGTTACATGTCGAAAAAAGCTGCTTTTGGCAAAAAAACAGTCTAGGCTAAATTTAAACCTGACTAAAAAAAATACCTTGATTAATTAAAATGTTATAAGCAGAGCTGCCAAGCATCTGGCTTTTTGGATGTCAGTATTTTAATACGGAAAATGTTGTTTTATTTTATTAGAACATTCTACGTATTTAAAGGAATAACAATTTTTCTAATAAAATTCTGGTATGCAATAAGCCGGAGACTTGGCAGCTCTGTATAAGAATATTTTGTAATCTGCTTTTTTAACCTTATAAAAACAACGGCCATGTTTCATTTACAAAAAGTAGTACTAAAAAAATAGTTCCATTTTGCATATCAAGTACTGATTGTAATATTGATACTTTTTATGGTGATAAATTGTCAATAATTTTTCAGATCCCATTTATTTCAATAAAAATATAAAACTTAAAAAAAAAATAAACCTTTCATTCATTTAATTTAAAGTTAATGTTTTTAACTAATTAAATGATACTTTTACTGTATTACTTTGCTTTGGGTATTTTTTAAACATTTAGAAAATGGTTGTTATTTTCAGTCGAAAATGGATCTTGTGCTGTGTCCACATTTTAATTTTTTTTTTAATATTTGGTCAAGGAATATTAATGCTTAATCCATGGCATACATAATATGCAAAATTTTTTTTCCAAGCTCCTTCGTCATTCCAAGCCCAAGCTCGCACTCTGATTGGTTGTTGCACTCGGCACTGTTTTCACGTAACTTGGTGATAACCATACTTGGCGAAAAATATTTCACTCGTAAGTGAACGAGTAAACCTAAAACCTAACCTACTCATTCTTATTCTTCCTTCATTCTTATCCTTGTGGTCTTGTGCGTAAAAACTTTTAAAGAGTACAGCTTTCAGTAAGACACGTTCCATTCAATACAATGCTGCAAGAGAAAAGTTACTTTGTACTCGGTTTGGAAGGAAATCAAACTCGATGGAAGCATCTATCGCTACGCCAAGTATGATAATCACCAAGTTACATGAAAACAGTGCCGAGAGCAACAACCAATCAGAATGTGAGCTTGGGCTTGGAAAAAAAAAATTACGCACATAATATATGACTGTTATTACATTTTGATAATCATAAAAATTATGTTTTTACTGATTTTTATTAATTCAGTAGGTAATTGTATAAATCTTTAAAAAATAAATCCCGTTGATCCACTTATGAATCAAATTTAAAAAAAGAAAAATGTTCAATTCCTCTATTGCTCCCAGGTATACATACATATTCCAAATTTCAAAGCTCTATGCCAACAGGAAATTTGGTGAAAAATGGGCTCATATGTCACATACGCATCAGGGTACACAATTGATGTCAAAATGGAATTAATTTGCCAGATATAGTAACACGGCTAAAATTGTTTATTTACTAATAAAATGTTTATTTACTTTAATTTCCCTTTTTAAAATTAAATAGTTAGTTATTTTTTTTTTATTTATTGTAAATTTCTTTTAAAAATAATAGAAAACTAGATGGTACCCTTCAATATTTGACGATAAACATGTTAAAATATTAATTAGCATAATGTTTGATTTTCTTTATTAGTTACCTATAAATAAAGTTTAGAAAACTTGATTTATTTGTATGTTATCTATGTGATTTCAATAGATTCAAAGCGTTTCATGGTTCTGTCAGTTTAACCTACTCAAGTAATCATCTAAAAGAATTTTAACAGAAAGATAACTAAAATTAATTGAACTGCTATTTATTTTGGTGAATTTTCTCAGTGTTTTAAAAAAATAACAATGTTTAGTATTTTCTAATTTTTTAAATTATATTGAAAAGTTTTTATTAATTTTATTTTTATCAGTCTCATTTTGAATCCAGAAACTTAAAATTTCATGCTACCAAGTAACTATTTACAATATATTTGAATTTTTCATAACATTTTCATACATTATTTAATTATTAAACCATGAGTATCACAAAGTAGTTCAATTATAATTCTTACATGACTATTTTTCTTTCCCCCTGTTTTCTCTTCTTTATTTTAATTTTTTCCTCCCGGAAATATTATTAATACGTTTCCTTATATGCATACAAACATAAATCTTCCTTGTAATGCTCATACAAAATATAACAAAAATTGTAGATTAGTTTAAATTAAATGAAAAATACTTTAGCTTAAGTATTTTAAGTTAAAATTGTTAAACTTTTTCCAAAATATCTTAGCAGACTTCACAATTTTAAAGATTGAGACATTACTTCAAAACGGCACTTGAGCATTTAGTTAAAAATCATTTAATATATAGTGTAAATGATGTATAACATTTATTTATTTATATAATTCACATATATTACAGTTTAAAAATGGTTTACTTTTTCTAAGTTTCCATGCACATGACAGGAAAGAGGAAAATTGCTGCTATTACCTACCGACAAAATAATGTTTAAACATTTACATTTTTTAGAAAATTAGAATATATTTTTTAAATATTGCAAAATGTTAAATTGAATTTTACAACATTTTTGCAATTTTTATTTGTGTGTGTGTTGTATTTATAGTAGTTTTTTTTTTTTTTTTTTAAGAATGCGATGTGTAAAGATTTTCAATAATTTTATTCTTACAAATATATCTCTAAAGCTCTGAACTGGAAATTGGCTGTTTATATCTAATAATTACTATGTTTTAATTATTTGAAATATTTTAAAAATAAAATTGTTAATTAGTAAAAAAACATTGTTGAGTGTTAAATTTTATTTAAATATAAAGCATCAAAATAATAATAACAGAAGAATAAAAATCATATAACTTTACCTCATAGTAAAATGTATCATTATTCAAATAAATTGTTTTGCTGAGTGCTGGGATCAAACCCTAGTCCTCTACAAAAACTCAAAGCTTTAAATTTGTGCCGTAAACCACTGAGCTAACCAGACTTGCTTTGGCATTCCTCTAGCTGGAAGGAATAATAAATTCAACTTCATACATGCGCAAATGCCTGAATTTTGTTGATCTTAAGGAATTAGCCTACCATTTTAATATGTATGATAATTTAAAGATGTGTTAAACCCTGAAAATGGTGTTTTCGCCAAATAAGCTTTAGAAAAAAAAAAAAAAATGCACCAAATCTGGTGCCAAAAAAATTAGTGATAAGAATTGACTTCTACATACAAACAATGTGTAAGTTAAAAGAAAGCATGAAATAAAAATAAATAAAAGGAGAAAATGATGTCATAAAAAAAAATATATTTTATTAGCACATAATTGTTTCTAATTTTCACACGCAAAGTATTTATACTTTGCGTGCAATATTCTTTTAGCTATTAAAAAATGCTATTAAGAGATTATCACAAAATCTCAAAATAAAGGTTTTTGACTTTTTTCTTTTAAATAAAAAAAAAAAAAAAAAAAAAAAAATAACAGATTTATTTTCCTGCTTGATTAAATTTTAAAATGTTTTATTGCACTTCAATATTATTGCATGAGTATTTTTTTTTCTGTTTACTCCATGAACTCCAATTTGGTTGTCTACGAAAACATCCAACCGATGAAATGGACACATACCAAATTTCTGTGACATAAGCAAATGAATTGTACTTTTTAATCAGTTTTTTAAATTTAATTTTTAAACTATTTGGAGCAAATTTTTCGTAGTAGGTGCATTCAGTATGTTACCTTCATCGGTACCTTCTGGTAGAAACAGAATCGAAAAACAACAAATATTTTTTGAGATTCGCTTGACGAAAGAATTTTGTTTGACTTTTAATATCATTTCATAGCTGTTAATGTCCGGAAAATAATACTGTGCTGTATATTAGCCTTCGCTTTGCTCAGACAATAATTTTTATGAAACTGCAGAATGTCTTTGAAAACTAGAAAAGAGAGGGGAAAGTATTAATAGAATTACAGCACTGCCAAGGATGATAAATGGTTGGTTCATTTAAAAATATTATAGGTTCACACAACACAGTTAGTATTTTCATATTATGTATTCTTGCCTCCCACTAATTTCAATTTTAAACCATTGGTTAAATAACCTAGTCTCTAATTACCTGAGCCCCTACTATCGCACATCCTTGAGCTTGATATGGGGAGATTGTTGCTGTTTGTCCTTCCTGGCCATTATGGGCTTAGTTCCCCTCTTAAAGGGGATACCTTTTGTAACTTTTTCCGATCCTTCTCATGTGATATATCATTGGGTAGCACTTTGACAATTGCTTCTTACTTGGATCCTTATTTTCTCAACTAATATATCTCCAGGTAGGTTGAATAATGGAGTTTTGTTCAGGTAGAAATTTGTTTAGAAATGTGTGCCCCCTGATGGTGGAAAGTGGAACTAACATACATTAGATAAACATATATCCATTATCCTTGTATATATTTTCCATATTAATATCTTAAATATTCCTTTTAATAAATTTCTAATAGCTTATTTATCTTTCTACAGCAATTTACTTTATTTCTTCTTTAAATAAAACTTTTAACAAAGTTTCTTTAGTTACAACCTGAATGTATTCCAACTATCCTTAATTGGTTTACTTCAGAAACACTTTCTCTTATCAGTAAATGTCACTCCATATCAGCAGTCTTTCTCTCTCCTTTTTCTTTGGTGTTCTTATCATTGCTACAGGATGGCGATAGTGATTTTTCAGTCGGGATTTGCATATGCAATCTAACATCACCATTTCATACATTCCAAGGAGCAGAGGAGCTTGTCTAACACTAAACTATAGTGACTAGACTAGTTTTCATATGTTTGACAAGGAAGGTCTCCATACGGGCAAACTCCGAAAAATCTGAAAAAATTGCAGAATGTTCTTCTCATGAGGATTTATATGTTTGTAAAAAATTTTTTGGCAGAACCCCGATAGAATGTTTGTAAAAAAATAATGAATATTTCTTATATTTGGCGATTTATCATCGGTTGGCGACAAAATAAAAATTCAAAAAATACTTTTTTATGTC
Source organism: Maratus speculifer (assembly GCA_964019185.1). Lineage (NCBI taxonomy): Eukaryota > Metazoa > Arthropoda > Arachnida > Araneae > Salticidae > Maratus > Maratus speculifer. The sequence goes on from OZ025290.1 coordinate 251,304,937, forward strand.
AAATTCTTTTTAAGGTAAAAATGTTTCATCTTGAACTTATTTAAAGAAATTTTATTTATATGACGTTAGTTTTATCCGCTTCAGTTTGTTTTAACTATATTTTTGTCATAATGTATTTAGAATGAGAATTAACTGTGATATTTTATGAATTGAAACAAAACTTTAATTAATTAAATTTGTTTCAATCTCAAAATTAACTCCAATCTAATTGAGCTCTGTTGATTCAATTTTGTTGCTATGGAAATAAAAACTTCTCCCATAATGAAATGAATTACTGCAGCATTCTTCAACTGGCTTTTATTTTGTCATACGCTTAAATATATGAAACAATACTTTTCAATATGACAGTATTTTTTATATAAGAATTATCTTTAAAGGATAAATTTAAATAACTGAAGCAAAAGCAACAGAAATATGTAATATAAAATACATCTATGATTCAAACTCTCTCATTGTTCAAATTTAAATTAATTAAATGCTATTTATGCATATTCTAAAATTTACTTGTCAAGAAATTTTCAGGTGCATTAAAATCGTTTGCTTTTGGTGAAGGAAAATGCTGCTTGCCAAATCACGTGACGCTTTTGTCTTTTCGTGCCAAATACTCGAAGATATTTTATTTTTTTTACTGAGTTTCTTCTGTAATTCCGCCGCTAAATTTGACTGATCCTTTATTACATACATGAGTAGTTTAATCAGTATTATTTTCAAAAAATTCTGAGTATGCCCAGTATGGAGACCTTCCTTGTGAGAGCCATATATACTTTATCTTAACCACTTTGTATCTAGACACACGGCAGTGTGTCAGCCAAGTTCACAAAGTAAAAGGCGACACACCGGCAGTGGGTTATATTACCCGAACCATTTCGGGCCACTTTTGATCCCTCAATAACTTAAATTCTATTTGACCTACATAATTGCAATTTTTCGTGTCGTGTAAGACCATCTTCTAATTTCCGAATCCTATAATTTTTTTTTTAAATCTTTTACTGTTCATGAGAAATTGACGTCTGAAAATCACTGTTTTTACCACTGACTCACTCATAGAAATGTTTGACTACTTCCAGGTGACTTAGGAAGTTGAAATTTGGTGTGGAGGTAGGTTACTGGATCTATAAATAGGAAAAAATCAGAAATCACCATTAATTAAATATTAATGGTTGGTTAGGAGATAAATATTGGATTACAATGGGAGTTTATGGGAATTTCACAATACACCAGATGTCAAGTTGGCGTTACTTTTGGCGAGTATCGGGGCTAATCTCTGAAACTACCAAACCGATTTCAAAAGTAATGGTATCAAAATGATGGTATTCGCCCCGATTCAAACATAGACTATATTTTATGTCTGTGCCACTAACCAAAAGGGGCTTCAGAAGTAAAAAACATTATAAAAATGTGATTTTTGTTTTACTGAAGGGCCTAGAAGCACAAAATTTGGCATGCTAATTATTTATAAGATATAAATGTTCACTAATAACATTTGCTAAAAAATACCAAATTTAAAAGGGGTGGAAATCCGCGAAAAGTATTCTGAAAACGTTCTAAATAGCGATTTTAAAGCAATCTCAGCAAACAACAAACCAATCTAAAAGTAATGATATCAAAATGATGATGACAGTCCTTGCTCCAACATAGGCTATATCTTATGTCGATGCCACTAACCCAAAGTGGGTAAAAGAGCAAAACACGTTCCAAAAATGCTTTGTCTATATGTTAAGGGACTGGAATTATAAAGTTTGGCATTTTAGAGTTTATGGGAATTTCGCGAAATATCAGAAATAGTGCCAAGTTGGCGTCACTTTTTGCAAGTATCAAAGCTAATCTGTGAAACTATGAACCGATTTCAAAATCAATGGTACCAAAATGATGGTATTCGCCCCGGTTCAAACATAGGTTATATTTTATGAGTATACCATTAACCATAACGGGGTAAAGAAACAAAAAACATTCTAAAAATGCAACTTTTCTAATACTAAAGGACCTAAAAACATAAAATTTGGCATGTTAATTATTTATAAAATATAAATGATCTCTAAGGGCATTTGCTAAAAAATACGGTATTCAAAAAGGGGGAAAATGAGCGAAAAGCGTTCTAAAAATGTTTTAAATTGGGATTTTTAAGCAATCTCAGCAAACAACAAATCGATCTTAAAAGTAATGCTATCAAAAAAATGGCGACAGGCCTTGATCCAATATAGGGTATATCTTATGTCGATGCCACTAATCCAAAAGGGTTAAAAGAGCAAAAAAAATTTCTAAAAATGTGATGTCTTTATGTTAAGGGCCTAGAAACATAAAATTTTCCATGTTCATTACTTATAAGATATAAATGACCACTAAGAACATTTGTCAACAAATACAAAATTTAAAAGGTTAAAATTGCACGAAAAGCGTTTTAAAAACTTTCTAAATAGCAATATTTAAGCAATATTGGGAAGTTAGCGAACCGATTTAAAAAAAAGATGTCAAAATGATGGCGACAGTCCTTGCTCTGACAAAAGTATTGGATAAATTGCCAGATTACAAGGGAGTCTATGGGAATTTCGTGAAATACCAGAAATAGTGCCAAATTAGCATCCATTTTAGCGTCAATTTCGCGATATATCGTTTAGTTGGCGACAATCTTTTTTTGGTCGATGAGATAATCAAGTAGTACCCAATCACATAAAAGAATCATCCTTATTAGTGGAATTTAAAGGAACATAAGCAGTCCTAATGTTAAAATTTTTTTAATTTGATAGAAAAAAACAGTGAATAAACGCAAGAAAAAGCTGTAAGATGAATTAATATTAAATAAACCTAATTTAATATTAAGCCTGTTTATTTCAAAAAAGAAACAAATACCTACTTATTTGACAAAAAATAATGATATCCTATCATTAAGCCTGTTTATTTAAAAAAAACAAAACAAATACCTACTTATTTGACAAAAAATAATGATATCCTATCAAAAACATGAATGTGAAAGAATGCCAAGTTCGTTAAAGGTTTCGCTAATAAAAGAAGTGAGATCTAACTGCAAACCAAGTTCTTTCGAAGGTTCTTAAATTTTAGCTCCTGTCATGCATAATATTCTTCAGTTGCTTAAAATGATTTTGTATGTTACTTGTTATTCAATAGAGGGACTTGGCAAGTTTTCAGCCACCAACTTTAATGTTTCAATCAGAGTACAATTTAATTTAGAATCTGATTGGCAAAGATCTAGTCAATCGAGTGTTCGAATAAGTACATTGAAGTTAAGGTATTGATAAATTAATTAAGTGATCAACTTTAAGTTCTGATCAATTAAATAGAGAAATTTGAAAAAGAGAAAACTTGCCAAGTCGCTCTATTGAATAACAAGTAACATACAAAATCATTTTAAGCAACTGAAGAATATTATGCATGACAGGAGCTAAAATTTAAGAACCTTCGAAAGAACTTGGTTTGCAGTTAGATCTCACTTCTTTTATTAGCGAAACCTTTAACGAACTTGGCATTCTTTCACATTCATGTTTTTGATAGGATTTTAATTTACTACAGGATGTGTGTCATTTTTATTGAAGATGTTATTTCATAAGATGCTGCAGAAATAGAGGTTCATAGCACAGAAAATATGGTTTTAAGATGTTGATGTAATCTTCTGGCAAGTTTTCGTTTAAGTTTGAGAATCTACAGATGGTGCTTGTTAATGGTGTTATTTTTAAAGGTTCTTCATTATCAATGTTTTGGAATAATTTAACTAAAGAATGTCATCATTATTGTGGATGAATTTCCAACTATGATTTTCCGGAAAAATATGAATGGCATAAACATTCTGTTTTTCCCAACATTGGAAAGACATGTTAGTAAGAGACGAAGTGAACTTCACTGTGAATCGAAATCTTGAACCAAATTGTTTCACTAAAGATATTCTTCTCAAGAGTTATTGAATTCAACTTACAGTTTTTCTGGAGAACTTTTAGTTTGAATATGAATTATATTGTGATCTTCACAATAGAGTGGATTATGAGATATTATTTCGCTGACTCTAATGGTATAATTATATTGAGCTTCAATTTTCAAAAGTGTTTTTCAAAGCAGGGTTGGTAAGTTTTTGCCATAGGTGAGGGGGGGGGGGGGAATATGGAAAAAAAACTGTCTTTGCAAAAATAGTATTTTGCTAAAGTTTTGGAAAAAATATACTGTAAATTAATTTTTTTTTCCCAGAAAGAGAAAAAAATATTTCATGAAAGAAAAGAAACTTAATACTTACTTAAAAAATCAATATTCTAAATTTATTTTTGAATTCTTAAGTTAAATAAGTATAACTATGCATATTATGAAATGCAATTAATACAACTTTTTGTTCTCTTTCTTGGAGCGTAAGAGGGAGAAAAATAAATTCCAGTTTTCTAATAAGACATAACAGGATTTTTTTCAATTTAATTACTTTTTTATCTGTAACAGACTAGTTTCATAAGATAAATAATTATAAATTAGTACCAAAGGCTTAAATATTTACATATTTTTAAGATTGATTTCATAAAACAAAAGTAGTAAAGTTATATAAAACCTTTTGATAATTAAAAAATCTATATAATAAAGGCCAAACGTCTCTGTGCGTAACGCATACGTCATGTTTTGAATGGCAATACTTTCCGATGAAATTTCGGTTTTACGATTTTCGCTATTGAAAATTTTTTAACTTCTAGGCGTAGCAGGTTTTCAACCTTTATACCATCTTATACAGAAAAAAATTCACTTTTAAATGCAGTTTGTTAGAAAACTGTATCTCAATTTGTTTTTGAGATATTAATTTTTTTGTAGTTCTTAGTTCAATTTCTCTAATGGTGGCAACTTGAGTATTTCATTTATGTGGGAAAGAAAGAAAAAATAGCCATAGAGTAAAAAAAGAATAGAAATGCAGTTTGGTGGCTTAAGTTGACGCCAAAAATGTAACCCTAACATTCGTGGCATTGCATCAAACACAATCGTGTGCTTTCGCAAAAAAGGAAAACTTTTAGCAATACAGTTTTAATTCATAATACAATGAAATGCTATTTTAGAATGCTAAAATAACTTCTGAAAGATCTTTTTCATTTAGAGAAAAAATGATTTTGAAGAATTCGGTCTCTATTCCACGTAATTGTTTTGTTTGGGCCGAATAAGAGATTTAAATTAGAAGAATAACGCCCATCAAACCGTTTTAATCGCATACTGCACCTCCATCTATCTCTTTTCTCCATGGAAAATAACAGATCACGGTATAATTTGTTGCTATTTTTTCATAGCAACTGAAAAAAATAGTAATAATTAAAAACCTGTTATGTAAAATATCGTCGGCTATAAAACCCCGTGAATGTTGTTGGTTTTATTTCGTTTTTATCAATCAATTTAATGGACTTTTAGTTCGTTGCAAACTTACTTTACAAAAGATACATCAATTAACTTTCACAAAAATGTATTTTAAAGAATACCTGTGTGTCATATTTTCTTAGTTGGTTTTAAAAACTGAAAGAATTAAATTTTATTCTTTGGATAATAACTTTAACTAATAATTTCTACCTTGCATCTAATACGGAAGTACCGATAATTTTCAAAGCTTTTTATGATTACATAATTATTATGTTTCATATAAAATTGCTGCTTGGAATTAGTTGGCAGTTTAAAAAGCATATTACGCAAGAAAAATTTATTAGACTTTTCAATTTTAAAAAGTTTTCGCCTTTATTCTGTGACCCGGAAACCCCGGGTTCCGTGTACTAGTATATATTAATGGCTAACAAATTACTTCACTTAAAATATCTTATTTTAAATTTGTTTTTTAAATTTTTAAGTGTTAGACTGAATCCCATTTATTTTATAAAGATTTGAAAGATGTAAAAATATTTAATTATATTAATTAGCAAATAAAATAAAATAAAAATATTATATGATATGTTATTAAATTTAATTGTTTATATCATCATTATCCTTATTAGCTTAGATTTTATTACACATTGAAGACAAATAAGAATTTGCCAATTTTTTTCCATTTTTGCCTTGGTTTTTTCAAGTTTTTGCCACTGTCTTGGGAAAAATGCTAACCCTGTTTCAAAGTTTTTTAAGTGTTTGATTATGATAATTGATATTGTTTATGTATCAGGATAAAATGAGTTACCTATGAGACTGAAATCCAGTTAAGTGCCTTCAATATGTTAACAGATTTATTTATTTAAAATAGTTCTATTTTTTTTTTTCACCTTAAAGCTTTTAATAAATATGCTATTTTGTTTTTAAATCGTTGTCTGTATTTAACCCACCACTTTAATTCAAGTTTTTCTTTTTCAGCTTAGGTATAATTAGTTTAAATATAATTTGCTTTTCAAGCTTCAGCAATAATCTATGCCACTATACAATTATAACTCTGCTATACTTTATAAATATAGGAAGATACCCTTGTATCCCCAATCAGTTTTACAGTACATGCACAGCATGCTTTCTGTTCAGTGCTTCAAGCAGAATGAATCTATGTTGAATGTTTGTTTAGAATATAATGTGCTGCATGGCCATGGAAAGTAGAATTGTAGGTTTATGAAGCATGTGCACAGCATACTTATTATAGAATGCTGGAGGCAATGAGAACACATGTCTGAGTTTTGTTTTGAAATATGTTGTAACAGTTTTAAATGTTGTTCTCATACTAAATTACTTTGATGCTATTTTCTCATTTGTTTATGAAAGCTACATTATACATGTCAGGATTATTTAACTGAAAACTTTTATTGATCTGTTGTCATTTAGTCTTTGCTGGGTTCTTAGAAAACATGACTGGGAAATTCCCTGATCAAATCTTAAAACATTCTCTGACCAAACAGGCATACAATGAGATTTCCTACTTATTTTTGCAATCCTTTGTAAAAATTAGCATTTTTTTATTCTTTTTCCCAAATCTCTTTTTTTTTTTTTTTTTTTTTTTTTGTCAATTGTTTGAGGAATTTTTCTTTTCCTCGAGACTATTTGATGATTTTCATGTCATTTTTCATTTTTTGCCCAAGATTTTTTTGAAAATATCTGTAAATTCCCTGACTTTCCACAATGCTAATTTGGTCACAAGCTTCTTTACTTGTTTCTCCCCCAGTTTAATATCTTCATGCATATGTTTTTAATTTCTTTGAATTCAGATTGATGAGGGTATTTTAGAAACTCTAAAAACAGCTGTCTAATATTAACACTTTAGCATAATTTGTCCTACTTTTTTTTTTTTTTTTTTTTTTTTTTTTTTTTTTTTTTTTGTATGAATATGTTAGCAAAAATTCTATCCTTTTATTTTAATAAACATATATGCATATCATGAGTGAAGAACAAAATAAATAAAAAACATCATTTCATATGAAATAAAATATTAAAAAAAAAAAAAAAAAATACACAATTAATGAAGGGCTAGAAAATAAAGTTTTTTTTTTTTTTGTGAATAAATTTTATTCATGACATAATCACAAGTAAGGTTACACACAAAATTAATACTTCACTTGACTTTTATATATTTTTTTAATATACTCTTTATAAACAATAATCATTTTTAAAAAAATTTAGAAATACATTTTTCTTATATGCTTTCATACTCTATGTTTAAATATATATTTCTAAAGAAATAAATTAAAATATTTGAATTTGTCAACAGATATGTTTAAAACAGAACACATATAACAAACATAAACAGTAACACATTTTATTGTTACTGTTCATGTATATACATAGGAATATTTGCACTATAAACTAGAGAAAGCTGTTTTTTTATACATTAGCTAAGTTTGTGACTGTAATATTTACTTATAAAATTTGTTCAGTTTTCTGTAGAACATATATAAATATTATATATATATATATATATGGCAACTAATTAACAAATTTTTGATAAATTTCATGACTGTATATATACATACATACATTTGAATAATACATTAACCAATGTTGAAAAATCAACATCAGAATAAAAGATATGTTACAATAGTAATAAAATATGAATATCTGACAGAATTTGGTTCAGCGAGATCTCCAGTTTTCTGGCCATAGTTTCATCATGAAGCTATGTACTAAACGATACATCTTCTTTGGCAGAATGCATACTTGGAAATGAGTTATAAACCGTCCCCAATGCTTAAAGTAATCTGTATTTCTAATTAAGGAACTTTATGTAATAAAATGAGATTAAGGTAATATAATTTAATAATATATAAGTATGAATTAGGATAATATGATTGTTTTAACATATTTTAAAAGGATCTTTCTAAGAAAAATCATGCATTAAGCATAGATTATGAAACACTTCCTGACATCTTTAACAAAACTTCCTTATTTAGGGAAATAAGGTTACTGTCTATAGCCAAATACGTATTCCAATACTTTTGAACACCCCTGTATTTAATCTGTCGGTTGATATATATACTACATAATGGGAAATATAGTTTAGCAAGAAAAGGACTAGCAAGTTGAAATTTCTCTTTCAGCAATTTATACTGATAGATGTAAACATACTTGAATACTTTTGTTAAGCCCTGTAGTTTATTTGGTACCTTTATTACATGCCAGTATTTAGCTAAAATTTATTTTAAACTAAAATACTTAAAACTACCGAAATCACATTTTCAGAAATTATCAGTCATAGGCGTCCATGTATCTAATTTTTTGCTTGGTCCTGTATATCATTTAATCTATATTCTATAAACATTTCTTAGTAAACAGAATGCAGTTCAACATAAAAATGCATCACTTATTTTAAAACCACCTTTAAATAATTTATGCTCATATTCAGTAATGTTTGCAAGATCCTTTGTGTAGCTCTGTATATCAACTATAGCATTTATACACACCATATAATGTGTATAGATTTAGTGAAACTTAAAAGCACATACAATAATCAAAATGCATTTTAGTCATCATTGGATACATATACAGTACTTCAGAAAGAATGCACTATTTGAAATCTATTGTGTGTCCCTGTAAATGCTATGCACTTTCTATCATGCACAACTATATTGTATAACTTGTATTAAGTCTCAGCAACATACCGTATTTTCGGGTGTATAATCCACGGCTTATACAAGAAAAAACCTTCCAAAAAGCCGCTGCGGCTTATACACGGTGCGGGTTATACAAAGATTTTTTTTTTAAATTGGAAATCGTGATTTTTTTCTACAACTTTTAAACCTCAAAAAATTTGAAAAACATCAAAATTAGTAAATTTTTTTCGCTATGCCGCAAAATTTAAAGTTCTCCCATGTTTGTAAAGGCTTTTTTTTTTACTGCTTAAATACAGTTATTTCTGGGTTTGGAAGAACTGTAGCAACTATCGCCAAGTACAGCACTGATAGATCTATAATAGCTACCGTATATACTTGCGTATAAGTCGTGAAATTTTAGACAAAACAAGAACTTTAAAGTGGGGGGGGGGGGGGTGTCGACTTATACCCGAGACCTAAAAAAAAATCTATAAATGAAATATCAGAAAATAATTTGCTAGCGAATCGGTGCTGCAGCACCCCATTGTGTTTGTAGAGTACAAAATGCAAAGTCCGGAACCCTTCCAACCTCGACGATTCTGAATTTAAGATCATTTAAGATTTAGTTTATTTAAAAAATAATAATAATAATGTACCCTACCCTGTTGCAAAGACCAACAAAAAAAGTGTGTGATTTATGTAATTTCGAAACAATACAGAGCAGTCGGTCTTTTCCGAAACGATTCCAAGGAATCATTCCTTTACAGAGTCGTTTCATTTCGGAATGAGTTCAAGGAATCAAACTTTTCCGGAGTCATTTCATTTCAGATCACTGAGCTCAATATAACATGGGGGCAATATATATGGAGCTCAGTGTTTCAGATAGAGTCCGAGGAATCGTTCCTTTTCGGAGATGGTACCCTACCCTGTTGCAAAGAACAAAAAAAAGTGCGTGATTTATGTCATTTTGGAACGATCCAGAGCAGTCGGTCTATTACGAAATGATTACGAGGTCAAGGAATCGAACTTTTCCAGAGTCGTTTCATTTCAGATAGAATCCGAGGAATCGTTCCTTTTCGGAGTAGGTGCATTTCATACCGATTCCGAGGATTCGATCCCTTTGGGAACCAATGATCTAAGATACGTATACATTTTATGTCCGAAATTTTGAATTTATCACCGATTTTTTCTTTTTTTTAATTTTCAGAAAAAATATTACGCTTGTTTGAAAAAAAAGGTGCGCATCGCTTGAAATTTTATCCTAATACATGTAAACGCCACGGCATTTCTTCCGAAAATTACAGTACTAATAATCTTAATTTTTTAGCCGAATTACTGTAGGTATTATGCATCATGAAAAATTTGGTAAATTTGTGTTAAAAATTATGACTAATGACTTCTAATTTCGAACCCTGATCGAAATATACATTTGTAAATGGTGTATAGCCCACGGACTATACACCGATGCATCTCCGCGGGTTATACACAAACTTTTTTTTTACTGCACTGCTCAATGTAGGGGTGCGGGCTATATACCCGAAAATACGGTACAGTAGACTCCCTTAAATCTGCACTCCTAAAATCTGCAACTCTCTAAAATCCGCACATATTTTACGGATGTAAACAATGAAACATTCAGTTCAGATGTAGGTGCAAAATTTGACTTTTTTAGTTTTATATCAATTCCATATATTTTTTAATTTGCAATTTTTTTAAAGGTTATTGAATTCATGTTTTTTCATGAAGAAAAAATAATTTATTTCTGAAAAAATCAAGATATTGCTGATTTCACTGGTAATCAGAATCTTATCAAATATATTTATGTATTAATTAAGCTTTTTTAGTTATTAAGTCTGGCTAAACCTGAAATAAAGCTTCTTTATTTTATGATCTTGATGTAAATTAGAAATGTACCTTTATGAGGCAAGTTTCTTTGGATAATTTAGGAAAAACACATTTATAATGAACATTTAATTGTACATTATTCATTATTGATTTGACCTTTGCTTTTAGTATTTTTATCATTTTAAAAACTATCTAAATTTTTATTATATTACTTTATTCCTTATTTTAATATTTTAGCATATTGTAAGCATTCATTATACTTTTGATTTCATTATTAATTACATTCAAATTACTTTTTAAAAAATGTAAACAAAGCAATGACCAGAAATCCACAAAATTCTAAAATCCACAAAACCTCTGGTCCAAAGCAGTGCGGATTTGAGGGAGTCTACTGTATATGAATTTTATTATTCACAAAATAGTTTAATATAATTAAAGTATGTCACACACAGTTCTCACCTTTACCATTAGGTAATGAAATTCTTTTGTGTAGTCCTGTAAATGAATAATAGTCATTTTTTTTCATCGCATATTTTATAAAAATCATATTTTAGAGCAATTTGTAAATGCATATAAATTTTAATATATTTGACAGGGTGTAACATCTTTAAAATTTATTTAAAACGAATTTTTCCCATAGGCTGTAATGTAATTTTAAACTTTTGACTGTCTCTGTAAATAAATTTATACGCTAGAAGCTTCATTTGAAAAAGGGTTTGTGCTAGGATAAACATAAATAACATCCAAAAATTTCAGGACAATCCAAGTATATTTATCGGAGTTAGAGTGTGGATAGACGAATAGACAAACTGAAATCAAACACTTTTCAACTTTGTTGGAAAGTGTTTTAAAAAAAGGTCAAACAAAACTATTTTTATTGTTTTTTAAAAGTTTTATTTACACCTTTTAACCAAATTTACACCAATGAAAATTAGTATATTATTATAAGGCATTAATTTTCTATATATTAACATGTTAGATTAAACAATTTTAATATTTTTATACTAATGAAGATTAATTCTTTTTTCTGAAAATGAGAAATTAGCAAGAGAAACCCTTACCAAAATTATACTTAAAATGCAACTTGTTTCAAGGGCAAAGCTTTTATCTAATTTTATGTAGAACTAAGCAAGCTTATAATTAAAAGAAACTAGAAGGAGATAGAAAGTAAATCCACAGTTAACTTCTCTTTAGTTTTGCATTTTTTATTAATAAACTTTGTTTGTATTACATTACATTTTTGTAGCAAACAAATTTGTATACTGTATTACATAGCCTGTTGATAATTAAAAAATATATTTATAAAAAAATACTAAATATCAGTAAATAAAGATACAGTTTCCAAACAAACTTTAATTGAATAAACTTCGAGATCCTAAATAAGCGAGACATTCTGTTGAGTTATATTAATTTCCAGTTTATTTAAGTCACTGGTTGAAACTCTTTTTTCTTTAAAAAGATGTATTAACAATGTATTTTTGAATCAGCATTATGTCCTTAAAAAATAATTAAAATTACAATGCGAACAAAATAGGTTTAATAATTTCCTGAAACTTCATACATAATATTTGTTTATAATTCTTGGCTAAGAAATTTACTTAAACAGGCACATAAGAATAAAAAAATAACAAATGGGTAAGTGTGATCACAGATCACATAGATGATTCCATTTAATATTCTTTTCAAAACACTTTATCCTTTATTAAATAAATGCAAGTTGTTAATTTATAAAGATCGGGATGGCAAAAAAGAGAAAAGATGGAGTAGAGGGAGAGTGTAGAGCAATATTATTGTGCTTATGTCCTTAAATTTTTTGATTTAGAGAGTAATTTTTAAAATAAATTTCTATCATGGAGCCCTTTAAACTTTTAATATCCTACGTTACAAGGTAATTTTAGTTACATTGCTACCAAGTATAGGAAAAGCGAATGGATAGTAATGCACTGCATCAAGAATAAAATCATATTTTGAAGCTTTTACCATATTACATTTTTTTTATTTTTTTTAATTACTATTAGTACAGATTATGTCAAAAGTTTACATCGTCTAAAATTAAGAAATCATAGAAATGACTTGTAATAAATTTTACATTTTAATGTGACGAACATGAACAATAATGTATAAATCTTTAACATAAGATTTGTGATTGGATTTTTTTTTTGCACAAATGTCTAAATTTCAATCCAGTTGCTGATAAATGCAGGTGAATGTCTGATTAGGCATTTGATTTCATTTTGATGCCGGCATAAATCAAAAATCGTGCTTTACAGACAACAATCATAGACTGATTATAATGTGTTATGCAAAACAATGTATTATTTTGATCAATTTCTTGAACTCACAGCAGATCATTGCGGACTTCCAAGGGAAGCCATTTTTCATCTGCATTAACCAATGTCTTTATAATTAATTAGATTATAAGGGAGAAATGAAAATGTCTGCATTAACAGGAGATATGTTTTAAACAAAGATGCATTGACAAGAATCCACTGTAATCAAATTTCAAAAATAACTTAGAATATTACTAGAAAAGTTTAAAATAGATTTTTATGAGTTACTGAAATCACCATGTTTAGAAAAAGATAATATAAAAGAGATTAATGTTTAGTGCTAAAATGATGAGTCATCATGTACACATTGCAAGTCAGAAATTCCAAAGCGTAACAAAATTCTGAATCAAATTACTCCTTGAAATCTTACCAAGCATTCATCATGTTTTTTATACCATTCACTACACCAAGATATATTTTGTGCCATTAAATGTTTATTCATAAAACTATCTCACTTGTTATGTGAAGGAATGATTGTTTTCAGAAAGCTTTTGCTTGTTCATGGATTAAAAACTATAAAATCTATGAAAACTATTATTAAATCTATTTAGAATGCAAACATAACTACAAATTAAGCTAGCTAAATAAATAATTTATGGGGAGATAGGGGGTATTAGAGAAAAGAAAAAAAGTTCTTTAAGCCTAATACAATGTTACAAAAAAAAAAAAAAAAAAAAAAAAAAAAAAAAAAAAAAAACATTGATTTCTATTTTACAAAAATTTGCTGTATTTCTTCATCAAAAATTTCTCATATTAGAAGTGGTATACATATCATTGTTTGAGAAACCCTGCAATAAATGAACAAGAAGCAGAGTAAATAAATGGCTTTTATTTAAAAAGATAATCTTTTTCTTTTTTAAACTGTTAATTGGGAATACACTGATTTATTCAAATAATGTTTTCACACATAATATTCTATGCTAATAAAAACAACTTTTTAAGAAAGACCCATAATTAAGCTTAGTAAAAGGATATAGTATTGTCCAAGGAGGGTGACCACCATTTATGTACAGTACATAAGAATAGCCATCTTTTGCCACATCATGGACTGAGTAATAAAGAGGTAGATATGAATGGAGACTGAAGTTTCTCCGCTCATAGAACTGGATGGCTGTAGTGTTAGAGGTTAAAACATGTAAGTAGACAGCTTTACAGCTATTGCCATCAGGATTTTTTGTTAGGTGATCGACTAGACTGTTTAGTAGCAAAGTAGCTGAAAATATAACACAAAAGATTTAAAAAATGCATCGTTTAGTTCACGATTTAATTTTAGTCAATAACATGTATCAGAAGTCTAAATTCATACATAAAATACTTTGTCCTGACAGACTGATAAAATAATCAATGCACAATCCAAAGTACTAAACGTAGAAGCATGAAAATTGGGGAGATGACGTAAGCATGCACTAAGGCAGGATGAGATAGGGGATGTCAAAATTTATAGAACATCTTGCTGTATCTCAGCAGACATTTTAGGTAGGAGAATGAAATTCCAGAAAACAAATCTTGTAAAAAAATAATTACACACTAATATTTATTACTGCATTTTTACAAATTTCCTTCTTAAGGAGTTTAAAAGGGGACCATAACTTTTAGATCATTTGTCACAATTCAGCAACCGTTTTAGATAGGAGTGTGAAATTGTAGAAAATAAATCTAGAGAAAAAGTAATTAAACATGCTTTTCATTGATTTAAATATTTCCATCCCTAAAAGGGCTAAAGTGGAGGCCGAAAATTTTCTAATTTTTTCAGACCTGTCATGTGACATATCATTGGAAAGCTCTTGGACAACTCTTTCATCTTATGAACTTTTCTTGTGTATTTGCTCCCCCCCCCCCCTTTGACAAAAATTTAAATTTTTGATGATTAAACTTCTTTATCTTTTTATACTTATTCATATCTTTTAAAATTTTTGCTACCAGGAGATACCATCCACTGTTGTGGTTCCCTTATAGCTTCCCCTGTTTATTTCTTATTAATTCCATGTGTTTTTAGCTGTCATGTATTTACTAAAACCTACTTTACAAGCATGTAAAAACAATGATTTTAATAACTGATTGTAGATTCTTGGAAGTAATCAATAACCATACAGATTGTGTTTTAATACAATGACGATTTTTTCAACTGGTAAATTTTTAAAGAATCACTCATCACTAACCATATTCCAGCAGCAGTTTAAAGTGGAAGCGTAAAATTCAAGATAACAAGCCTATTAAAAAAAATATTAAACATTTATTTCAGTGATTTTAGAAATTCCCCTCCAACCTCCAAAACGATTAATGGGAGGACAAAACTTTTAGGACCTCAGAAGATATTTTAGATAGAGGCATAAATTTGAAGACAGCTAATCTACTAAAACAAATTTAAACATGTATTTAATCTACTTTAGAAATTCCCACTTAAGGTTTAATGGGGTGGTCACACTTTTAGAACATTTCACCATATCCCTGGAGCAATAAACATAGATACTTAAGTAATTTTAATGATGTTTTGTCTATAAGATTGTCAACATCAACATTGAACTGGATAATGTAAGATTATATATGAATTAGACAACATTTATAAATATTTAATTCAGGGTTTGTTTTTTTTTTTTTGGGGGGGGGGGGGGGTTAAACCATTCTTTTTTCCCCCCATTTGTTTTTTTCTCCCAAATGATTTTATTTATTTTTAAACTTTATTCAAACATTATTTACACAAAATCCAATTTATGCAAAAGCCAGAAAATATAGTTTTCTTAAAAAAGGTTCTTAGTTTTAAAAACAGCCAAAATGATCAATTTGAGCTAAAGTGCACTCTTACTATTAGATTACTTGATTAATTAAGATTTATTAAGGATTATACTATGGATCAAAGCTCCAATGATGACATAATCATAAGTAATTCTCTACATTGTTCAGTTTTTCAATTGGTTAAACAGATCTAATAAAACATTTTCTTATTTTTGTAATTTAAGTGTTTCAAATTATTGGACATAAATAATTTCTACTTTAAACAATCCAAATCGTATCACCTATGAGACTTTTGTATCTACTCTAGGTCATGTTTGTATGCATGTAGAATGCAAATTACATGTGTTGATGAACATATCTCAAGTTCTAAAGAGACATTTTAAAACAAAAATTTAGTACAGATAAATATATTAAAAAAAAAAAAAAAATCAATATTTAGAATAAAATATTTTCCTTTAAGAAAATGCAGTTTTACAATCAATAACATAAAATAAAAAAGATTTCAGTCAAGCTATAAAAGAAAAAAATTTCGGAGATTAGTTTTTAAGAATAAAAAAAAAACTCAAGATATGAAGTCAACTAAGAAGACATTGAAAAATTGGGTGCCAGTGAAACACCTATTTATTTTTAACTAAAATATGTAACATGCATTTAATCTCTATTGCATAACTGAATCCACTATTTAGATATGACAAAAAAAAAAAAAAAAAGGAAAATTGAGGTAAGACATAATAGAAGAAGAAGAAGAAGAAGAAAAAAAAAAAGATTCATAAAATTGCCTAAAAAGATAGATTATTAATTTTTATTTTAGATATTTAAAGGTAATACATACTGTAACAGCTTAGAAAAAAGCATGTATATTAAGTCTGATAGCTGTTTAATTGTTTCAGTGGATGACAACTTTTATAAAATTACTTTCCATTTTAAGATCAATATATTTTCAGTAGTCTAAAAAGCTGGTAAATAGAAATTTCTGTTTATTTTACTGTTGTTATTATACCTGGTTTTTAGAGAGGAGAAATGTTAAAATGACAAAACACAATACTTCTTGAAATGTGTAAAGACTCTATTGTTAAGTTCAAATAATTCCAGGAATTCTTTATATATATATATAAAAACTTTATTTATAATAAAAGATAATTGTTCATGTCTAACACATAAATCAAACATCTTGCATAACAAGCATTTCAAAGAAATTATTTTGAAAAGCCAAGTGAAAGTTTAGTATTATACATCTGAAACTACATCATATATTTATTTATAAGTACTAGTAATCAAAAGATTGTTTATTAAAATTTTCAAAATATCAATGTTTCACCATGTAGAGCAATCATGGAACATAGCTTTTTCTAAAAATGTTTACATTTTAAATAACTTCAATTTTCTGCATAACTGATTGCAATTATTTAATTTATTTTTTACATAAAATAATATTGCTTATATATCCAACATTTTTTTAAATCAATAAATATGCATATAGATGTAATAGGAAAATATATCTAAAAAAAAAAAAAAAAAAAAAAAAAAAAAAAAAAAAAACAGATTTAAACCAAATAAACCTTATTTTTTATTCCCCCCCCCCCCCCCCCAATAAAACCAGCTTTTCCCAACCCTAATTTGATTAAGTTTATTTTTATTTATTTATTTTTTTTTTTTTTTTTTTACTAGAAGTATTTTGTTTGATTCAAGATTCCTTTAGAGAAACTGACCAGCATAGTGCACAAAGGCTGCTAGTAACCTCATAGATACTTAAATATCATTTTCTCACAAACCTCAAGAAAACAAAAAAAATCTAAATTAAATATTTTAAAATAAAATGTTAAGTTGAATGAATAATTTCTTCACTCATAGAGCTAGATTGTTGAAGTATTAGAGATTAAAATCAGTACACATACAGGTTTATTTACATTAGCATAAGGAAGTTTGCTGATTAATAAGTTGAGGAATAGTAAAAGTAAAGTGACAAAAAATTTTAGGATGCGACCAATATAGCTAATTTAATATTTATAATGAATTATTTAATACATCAATAGCATACATATTTTCAAAAATATTTACCATCATTATTTGTATATTGCCACCACAAATGCAATATTTCCAACTTCAAAAAACATTATTATATGACTGCAAAATATAATGCAATTTGCATTAGACAAAAAATTCTTATATATTTTTAGTCAAGATATCTGTTTTGATTAGCTTATGTAATACTTGTACTACGTGACTTAAACATATCTTTCATATAATAAAAGCTATAGAAAAAGAAAAATCATCATGAGGAATAAGAAAGAAAATAAAATCAGATAGTAAGAAAAAAAGCAAGGAACAGAATAGTAAGTTTATGAGGCAGCAAATAATGTAGGGTCATTCCATATGAATTCAACCAATGAGTGTTGCCAGGGTTCATACAGAGTTGGGAAGAAAAAATCCAAGAAGTACATAAAAAATCCAAGGAGTCCAAAAAATTTTAAGGACTTGCCACTTTTGTTGTTATTTATGTGGCATGCACTTGCACAGCCCCAATTCTGCAGGGATTCTGTGAGTTACCCCCCCCCCCCCCCCCGCGATCTTCAGACAAAATCGGTGCTTTCCCGCGATCTTCAGACAAAATCAGTGATTTATCTGCGATATTTTGTCGAAATCGGCGTTTTTTCTGCGATCTTTTGATGAAATCGGCGTTTTCCCGTGTTTCTTTTTTATGGAATCGGTGTTTTTTCGACGATTTTTAGGCAAAATTTGCATTTTTGCGCGATTTTTTCTCGAAAACGCAGTTTTATTCCCACAATCTTTTGACGAAATTGCCGTTTTTTCCGTGATCTTTTGATGAAATCGCCTTTTTTTTCTCCGCGATCTTTTAACGAAATTGAGATTATATACGTAATCTTTAGACGAAATCGACGTTTTCCCCGTGGTCTTCAGACGAAATTAGCGTTTTATTTGCGATATTTGGTGAAATTGCCATTTTAACTGCGATTCGCACAGGAAATTCGCGTTTTTCAGTGATCTTTTGACAAAGTTCGTTGACAAAAACATTGACGAAATGTCATTTTCCACGAAATATTGACGAAATGTATGCTTTTTCAGAGATCCTTTCATGAAATTTGCATTTCTCCGCGATTGTTTTTTCTGCTCGTAAAACCACACAAGTTGGCAACTATGCGGAACTGATAACCCTATTTCAAATTTTCGGAAGAAGATGCCTTAAATTTTCGGATGAGAATCACCCCTGAATCCTCCGTTATCAGCAAAATTGAGGATGATGATGAAGAAATCAAAGTTGTATATCTAGCTGTGAAGGAATTAAACAGTGTAATCATTTTTTGAAATTAAACGCTTAGAGGTGTGTCTGGATTATTCTTTTCACTTTTCTTTCCCTTATGGACGGTGAAAAATAAATCACTTTGGTGGCGATTAGTATGATCCCAATCAATCACTGCTGTGCTTCTGATGAATGATGGGCATAAAGGGTTTACCATACATTTTACAATTGCGATTTTTTTTTTTTTGAGCAATATTGCTTGCATGCAAAACTGCAATACAATTTAAGGAGTTTCTAAGGAGAATTTTATTTATCTAAGTAGTTCTAAGTACTACTTGGGAACGTTTTCATTTCTAAGTAGAGTCCAAGGAGTCTGTACGAACCCTGGTTGCATCATAGTCACAGATTTTTTTTTAATTTTTATCATAGACAGACACAGTAGTGAAACCCTCAAATCTGAAATTTAAAAGTAATTTTCACAATATTGGCTAAGATATGGGTCATTCCATGTCAAATCAACGAGGCTCACAACCTGACCATCTCCAATTTTTGTGAAATTCATAGGATTGAATCTACTCATGTAATATCGCAATAAAATATTTTTTTCGGATTTTTTTTCAGCTTTTTTTTCGGGGGAGAAGTCCATGAAAAAACGAAAAACACTTAAAAAATGGGGTGTTGATAGTTACAAAAATGCAATTTTCTCAACTCCTATGAGAGGTATAGAGTTTATCTTGGTGTTGTTTTGAAGGTCTTTGTATGGGCTTTCATATGACGTATCACTCGACAAGATTTATAAAAATTAATATTTCAAGGTCACTGAATGTTATCTTTGACCTTGAAAATTTTAAAAAGTCCATTTTTGAAAAATCTGGAAAAAATATATTTTTTTCTTACTAATGTAACATACCAATTGTAAAAATTTCATGTTGGGACGGCTATGGGATCACATTAAAAAAAATATCTTTGGATCTACAATCCACCCCTTCGTAATCTATTTCAACGATTCAAAAACAAAAACGTTGATGAATATTTCATTTGTTATAATAATTTCTGATTGCCTTCTGCATAATACAATAGCAGTTCACCTTTTTCAAAGGCATCTTATTGGTTTTCTGCAATCTTATTTTACCGCAAAACCAAATGTTATCTATTACTTTAGTGATGGTGCTGGCGATCAATATAAAAACAAACTCAATTTTTAAACCTCTGTTTGCATGAATCAGACTTCAGGATCAAAGCAGAATGGCATTTTTTTGCTACATCACACGGCAAAAGTGCATGCGATGGTGTTGGCGGGACTATTAAAAGACTTGCAGCAAAAGCCAGTCTCCAAATGACAAATAATAATTAAATAATGACTCCACGGCATTTGTATGATTGGGCAAATGAAAACATTAAATCAATTCATTTTCAGTATAGTACAATTGCTGAACATAAAACAGAAGAAGAAACGTTAAAACACAGAGTAACTGCAGCAAGACCAATTCCAGGAACGCAAAAACTACACTCTTTTGTTCCACTTGATAGGAATTTCGTGCAAGTAAAAACATTTTCGTTTTCTAATAGCTCAAGAACAGAAAGCACAACAACTTCTGAGGGTGAACTTGAATTCTCAGAAATGGTTGGATTCCTGATTTGCAAATATGATGAACATTGGTGGTTAGGGTGTGTTATAGACTCTGATGATGAAAATCAAACCATCAAGATGAAGTTTTTACACCTGCATGGACCATCACCATCCTTCCACTATCCTGATGTTGATGAATTTTGAATGTAAACAGCAAACATATTGTATCGAAAATTGACCCTACAGTAAATCCAACAGGTAGAATTTACAGCCTTTCAAAAGAAGAAGTGGACAATGCAAATCAAAAGCTGTTAAGAATCAGAAATTAAGTATTTTTCTAGGCCAAAGCCATGATCTTCGTTAATCCTTCACTGCATGGTGTGCCACATATGGCACAAACACTATAGTCCTCATTATATGCCATGAATTTGGCCTATAGGATCACTGTAACTGATCAAGAACAGTCCAAAGAACGGAATAACCCTTATTTTTCCATGTCAAATGGTTGCATTTGACAAAATAACAATATTTTTTGTTATTGAGGAAAAAAAATCAACCTATTAAGCATTTTACTTTTACAGTAGACTCCCTCAAATCCGCACTCCTAAAATCCACAACGCTCTAAAATCCGCACATAATTTATGGATGTAAACAATGAAACATTCAGTTCATATGTAGATGCGAAATTTGACTTTTTCAGTTTCATATCAATTCTATACATTGTTTAATTTGTAATTTTGTTAATGTTATTGAATTAATGTTTTTTCATGAAGAAAGAATAATTTATTTCTGAAAAAAATCAAGATATTGCAGACATAATTGGTAATCACAATCTTACCAAATATATTTATATATTAATCAAGCTTTTTTAGTAATTAAGTCTGGTTAAACCTGAAATAAAGCTTTGTTATATTATTATCCTGATGTGAATTAGTAATGTTCCTTTATGAGACAAGTTCTATTGAATAATTTAGGAAAAACACATTTAATCTTTATAATGAATATTTAATTGTACATTATTGATTATTAACTTGACTCTTGGTTTTAGTATTTTAATCATTTTAAAAATTATGTAATTTTTTTATGATTTTAGTTTATTACTTATTTTAATATTTTAGTATATTGTAAGCATTCATTATACTTTTGATTTCATTATTAATTACATTCAAATTACTTTTTTAAAAATGTAAACAAAGCAATGACCAGAAATCTGCAAAATTCTAAAATCCGCAAAATCTCTGGTCCCAAGCTGTGCGGATTTGAGGGAGTCTACTGTATTACTATTTTACTTTTATTATTTTTACTGAATACTTAATAATATAAATATTGCTAAAGTTGCAGGATGTTAAGCTGATAAAATTTAAGCCCATTTAATTGCAAAGTATTGTAATAGAATATTTAAAAACCCTAACTGTGTTTACAGGGTACACTCCATAAAATATCAAATTTTACCTAAAAATTTTTAAATTAATTTTTCTTACTATTTTTCCCATTTATTAAATCAATATATAGATTTCAAATCTTAAAAAAATCTCACATTTAAAATTTTACATTTCAATTTCTTAATTTTTTTCTTATAAAAGTAGAAAAAAATCATGCAGTGAAGGGTTAAATGTATTAAACAGTAATATGAATTAAAACAATAACTTGTTTATTTCCTTTTGTACAATGCTATATAATGTATATATGCTTCAATTCATAATATATATTTTAAACTGTAGAAATTAAAAACACATAATGAGGATAAATATTTATTTTTTGGTGTACATCAAGATATTTATTTCAATATTATTTTAAATGAAAAGTATTAAAATAACATTTGCCTATAACTTTTTTAAAAACACTCCTGTTGATGAAAGATAAAGAAACAGTGATTTTTGTAGTTTGTCTGGATAACTTCAATCAAATAGCAAGGATTAGAATGACCACAACACAAGACTACAAATGACAGTTACCTAGAGTGTAAGTTAGTTCTGATTTAATTTTTATGTGATCCCATTGCCATCCCAATATGAAATTTTTACAGAATGTCTGTCACATTAGGAAGTAAAAAATATATTTTTTCCAGATTTTTCAAAAATGGACTTTTTAAAATTTTCAAGGTCAAAGACAATTTTTGATGACCTTGAAATATTAAGTTTAATAAATCCTGTCAAGTGATATATCATATGAAAGCCCATACAAAAACCTTCAAAACAATACCAAGATAAACTAAATATCTATCATAGGAGTTGAGAAAATTGTATTTTTGTAACTACCAGAATGTCATTTTTTACGTGTTTTCCACTTTTTCATGAAGCCCTCCCCTCCCAAAAAAGGCTGCAAAAAATCTACAAAAAATATTTTATTGCATCTTTTCATGAGTAGAACCAAACCTGCAAATTTCATTAAAATTGCTTGATGTCAATCTCAAAAGTATATTTTTCTTCGTTGATTTGACATGGAATGACCCATATAGTCATTTGAAAACTGACCATTTTTACGAAATGGCGGCCATCTTGGAATTGTATCAGTGTCTAAATATGGCCATAACTTGACAACTAATGGTTAAAATTTTATATATCTGGTATCAATTTGAAGCTATTTGTACAAAGAATGCATATTGCACATCAAAACAATAATACATTTTTATTTCTTTACTTTTTATTGTGTGCAAAGTGAAAATTTCACCCCAAAAAAGGGCAGATTGTAATGGCTCATAAAAAAATGAATCATCATGAATTTTTCATAAACTTGGTAAAAACATTGCTCCATCTGTGTGCTTTAAATAAAATAAAAATTGGAAAGGTAAAATTTGTTGTTTTAAAATAAATGGTTTTTTACACATGTGTCATTAACCAAATAATGATCATTTTAGAATCTGTAAGTATTCCTTATTCAAAAAATAATGGTTAAAATAAAATTTTCTAACATCTAAATTAATGTAAAAGTATATTCAAAACCTCATTTGTACTAATTTTGTAAAAATCTGCCCCCCCCCCCCCAAAAAAAAAAAAAAAAATTAGACAATTGAAAAAATTTTACACTGAAAAAGATAAGAAAATAATTAAGGACTATAATGTATAATTATAAAATAACTATAAATGCAATGCATATATATATATGATAATTTACTTCACATATAGGGGCGAGTGGGGTGAATGGGACAGTAGGTTTTTCTCTTTATGTATCATTTTAAATATTTCATCAATCAAACATTAGGTGAAGTAATGGTACCCCAATCTTCAATTTAAAAAAGTAGCTGATTTACATAAGCTTGCAATTATATAAAGAAAAAGATTATTTCAAAAATCAAAAGTAAATTTAGTTCATATACTTTCTACGCTTTCTGTATAATGGTTTGATTATGCATAGTTTCTCTATACAGTAGACTCCCTCATATCCGCAAACCAGAAATCCGCAACTCTCTAAAATCCGCACATATTTTATGGATGTAAACAATGAAACTTTCAATTTGGATATTGGGAATTTGATTTTTTTTAGTTATGTATCAATTCCATATGTTTTTTATTTTGTAATTTTTATTAATATGACTGAGTTCATGTTTTTTCAAGAAGGAAGAATAAATTTATTACTGAAAAAGTTCAAGATAGTGCTGATATTACTGGTAATCACAATCTTCTTGCCAAATATATTTATGCATTAATCAATATTTTTTTTGTTATTAAGCCTGGCTAAACTTGGGAAAAAAAACTTTTTTTATGATTTTGATGTGATTGAGTAATGTAACTTTATGAGGCAAGTTTTGTTGAATAATTTTGGAAAAATACATTTAATCTTTAATAATGAATATTTAATCATACTCTATTGATTATTAACTTGACCTTTCCCATTAGAACTTTAATAAATTTATAAATTATCTAAATTTTTACTATTTTAGTTTATTACTTATTTTAATATTTTATTACATTGTAAGCATTTGTTATAACTCCAATTGCACTATTAATTGCACCCAAATTACTGTTTAAAAAATGTAAACAAAGCGATGACCAGAAATCTGCAAAATTCTAAAATTTGCACAACCTCTGGTCCCAAGCTGTGCGGATTTGAGGGAGTCTACTGTATATGGAACATTATACTGTAAAATTAGAGAGGTAAAATTTGTTGTTTTAAAATAAATGGTTTTCTACACATAAGGTGTCATTGACCAAATAATGATTATTTTAAAATCTGTAAGTATTCTTAATTTAAGAAATATTGGTTAAAATGAAATTTTCCAGCATCTAATTAAAGTATTGTGTGTATATTATATAATTCAATAAAGAAATATCAATTTGCAGTTATTTACACTAAATATTCATTTTTACAGTACTTTTTATTTCATTTCATTCAAAATATGATAATATAATTCTCAAAACATAATTACATAAATATTTTAAATACCTTACTATGGAATACATGAAAAAAAAGGCACATAATATTTTCTCCAGAAATGTTGAAGAAATACTAGCTGTAAATTACAGAGTTGAATTATTCAATTGTGTAATTTAAATAAAATAAATATATATAAATAAGTTAATTGAGTTGACATTTGTTATTTTTTGTTCACACTGAGTTAAAATTTATATGAACAAAAATCTAGATACGATGAGACAAAAAAATAAATAAATAAATAATAACAATAATATAATACAAATCCCGGGCAAAACATTGAATATGATAAGAAATAAGCCAAAGTTTAAACTTACACATGGAACAAATCTAGATAAAATAAGAGCAAAATATTTACTTACATGCATTTAACTTTATAATATAATAGTTTTTTCTTCAGATTTACGCTAAAAAGGATTTAATCAGTTTTAAAGTTTAAAAATAATGCTTGAATTGTTCAAGTTTCCTCTGGTGCAACAGTATATGTTCTTCCTGTAGCAGTTACAGGAATAGACACTTCTTTTATTATTTGTTCATACAGAATCCAACAAACATCTGAGGATTTTGGCCATGAATATGAAGAATTAGTGCCATGAGAATACATGAACATCATTTTATAGTCGGTAAGTTCTTCACAGTAATCTAAAATTTTCTCATTCCACCAATTAATGTGAAATAATCTTTTTCTTTATATAATTGCAAGCTTATGTAAATTAGCTACTTTTTTCAACTGAAGATTGCAGTACCATTACTTTATCTAATATGTGATTGATGAAATATTTAGAATGATACATAAAGAGAAAAACCTACTGTTCCATTCCACCCCACTTGCCCCTATATGTGAAGTAAATCACCATATGTATGCATTGCATTTATAGGTATTTTATAATTATACATTATATTCCTTAATTATTTCCTTATCTTTTTCAGTGTAAAATTTTTTCAATTGTCAATTTTTTTTTGGGGGGGGGGGCTGGGGGGGGGCAGATTCCTACAAAATTAGTACAAATGAGGTTTTGAATATACTTTTACATTAATTTAGATGTTAGAAAATTTTATTTTAACCATTATTTTTTTAATCAGGAATGCTTACAGATTCTAAAATGATAATTATTTGGTGAATGACACCTAATCACCTTATGTGTAAAAAACCATTTATTTTAAAACAACAAATTTTACCTTTCCATTTTTTTTTTTTAAATTTAAAGCACACAGATGGAGCAATGTTTTTACCAAGTTTCAGAAAAATTTATGATGATTCATTTTTTTTATGAGCCATTACAATCTGCCCTTTTTTGGGGTGAAATTTTCACTTTGCACATAATAAAATGTAAAGAAATGAAAATTTATTATTGTTTTGATGCAAAATATGCATTCTTTGTACAAATAGCTTCAAATTGGTACCAGATATATAAAATTTGAGCCATTAGTTGTCAAGTTATGGCCATATTTAGACACTGATACAATTCCAAGATGGCCACCATTTCGTAAAAATGGTCAGTTTTCAAATGACTATATCTCAGCCAATATTGTGAAAATTACTTTTAAATTTCAGATTTGAGGGTTTCACTATTATATCTGTCTATGATAAAAATTTTTAAAAAATCTGTGACTATGATCAGCAAGTTTTCTTTAAATTGGTTGATTTCACGTGGAATGACCCTGTAATGAGTTCTTAACTAAAATTTTGACAAGATATTACCACAGATTTTAGAGTTAAATTTAAAGTCCATTAAACAAAATGACATATTTAGAGTTCTGCCACCTCTCATATTATGGTTTAAGTAAATTATAAAATTACAGTAAAACCTCCATAACGGACACTCCCAAATAGCGGACACCTCTATTGACGGACAGTTTTCAAATCCCCACTCCCAAAACTTTAATTTTTGTATGTTTAACCTCTGAATAACGGACATTCCGAATAGCGGACAGTAATTTTGGCAAAAAAGAATAAAAAATTATTTTTTAACGAGGAAAAAAAAAATCCTCTATATTTATCAGGGCAATGTATCACAAATTTTGTGATCACAGATAAATGTGGGGATGAGCTGGAGAAAATCCCCTCTCCCCCATACATTTATCCCCTACATACCCCCCCACCCTCGGATGATTGGAGATTGTATGCTTTTAAGAAACAGAAAAATACAATAAACAATTATACATTTATTTATTTTTTTTTTAGAAAAAGATTATTTAAAAGGATTAAAACTACTGACAGAGTTAAAACTTCACAATGAAAAACATATTACATGTAATCGCAAGGAAAAGCATACTTTTGTAACATTTCTTTTTCTTTTTTTTTTTTTTTTTTTTTTTTTTGTAAGAATGTAATAAGCAAAGGATAAAGGTATGCACAATTTTATTTCAGTTTTATTGCTTTAAAAATTAGTTAATTTCTGGTTTAATCACATAATAGAGGTTTTAGGATATTTTTAAATCGACTAAAGAAACATTAAGCATTCATTAGTAATTTTGCTAGAGGTTTTCCCAATAGCGAACACCTCCGAATAGCAGACAATTTCTGCGCTCCCAAGGTGTCCGTTATTTAGAGGTTTTACTGTATTAGAATTTAAAAAATAATTTTATCAAATTATATTCAAATAAGTTCTTCCATATAAATAGGTTAATGCTTATTATAAATAGCACAAAAGTTGTAAACTAGTATGTGTTACACAAGCAAAATATCACGTAAAATATACGTTTTAATCACCTAAGTATTTTATATATTCAAAATATTAAAATAGATGGCAAATATACAAAAAGAGAGGGAGAGGGAGAGAATTATAATTATACATCTGCTGAAAGAGCTTTTAGTGCTACTATGAGCCTTAATTGATGTTCTTAGTAATTTTCAAACAAAATTATTCTAAGAATGTCAGTAAAGCTAAAATTTAATTTCAACATTTAATTAAACAAATATTGAAATGGTTCAACAGAAATTGGATGGAAGAAAAGATCAATTTATTGGTGGGCTCATGCCCCATGGGTTCATATAAGTTGGTGCTAGTGGAAGTATTGACTTCAACCTTGCATTTATGAGTAAAAAAAAAACTATTTTTGTTTAAGCACATAAAAATATCCTAATTACAAATGTTAACATGGAAATTCTTAATTGAAACAGACATGTGTAAGCAGATTAAACTTACCAATACCATTTCTTCGATATTCTTCTACAACACCCAGAGTAAGAATGTAAGCTACCTTTGTATTTTTGGCAAAGTGAGAGGAAAGAAGACCTTGATCCTATAAAGAGAAATCATTGTGTGTATATAATTTTTAACACACAATAACCTAAAATGAATGAAATGCTCTTTAATTTTGTACCTGTTGAAAATATATTGGCAATGTAAATTATAAAAGTGTTCAAAATGAGATACCAATTATGATTATGTAGATGAAATAAATTAGTGTTATAAAAAGATTTCTTCTGTATATCAACTTACTATACTGAATGTGTTTTACATTAACTGGTTATTTATAACAATTATGTTTTCAAACAAAGTTTTTATTCCTGAAAATCTTTTACAGATATTTATCTGAAATTATTAAAATTCTCTAGATTTTTTATGTTGTACTTCCTTCAATCTCAATATTAAAATTCTTTCTCTCTCTTGTTGAGACCCTTAAATAGCAATTTCTGATTACATAAATACACATTTTTTTGATTTGAGAACTAAAATAAAATGAAACAAAGTTATACTTATAAAGATCATAAGAAGAAAATAAAAACTTTTTTTAGTAGCTAGTTGTAGAGTTTTCCATATAAAACAGATAATAAATGATATTTGCCCAAAATTAACTATTCAAATGCAGTGGAATACTCAACGGTAAGGAAATAAATGAATTTATTTGGTGAACAGATATTCAGACAGTGTGAAAGAATTTTTAGGCAGTGTTTTAAAAACTTCAGGTTACAGAAAATATGCCCCCCCCCCCCCCCCCACAAAAAAAAAAAAAAAAAAAAAAAAAAAAAAATAAGCTAATTAGCTATATTTTGCAACTTTCCAAATTACCATGATGCAAACATGACACAAAATTTGATCTTGTATTAAACTTTCCTCTGTTGTATATATTTCTTAATTTTATAAAAGAAAAAACATTAAAATGTATTGTAATAATAATAGTTAACTATTTTAGTAGTTGTATGCATTTTCTCATGATGATTTTCAACTGTACGTTGTACCTCGTTGGCTGGTAAAATAAAATAAAATGTTACGATTTTCTGAAAATTACCTACTTCTGGGAATATCTCAATAAGTGCCTATAAAAGTGAAAACATAAATGCACAGAAATCAGGACAATTCAGGACAATCTTTTGGTCACATTGATCTAAAGTGTACAAAGAAAGAGATGCAAACTTTTATTTAAATAACACTAATTTAAATTACTTACTTCTTTATTACATTTGGATTGAGCCTTAATTTCAGCTACAACTAATCCGATTATCTGTACTCTATACACAGCAGCTAAGGAGAAGAATCTGTTACTGGAAGTTATATCTTCATACCAGTAGTCAGGATATCTAAAATTATAGAAAAAAAAATATATATACATATATATATCATAGCAAACACGGTAGCGTTTGGTATAATATGTTTAAGAAATAGAAAATGCAAACAACTTTTTAAAATTTCTGGCGAACCAGTTGAGATACGGCAGTGAAATTTTTCTAAAAGATAGAACTCGATGAGACGAACAAAATGATAGCATTCAATAAATTACTGCAACTTCCAATAGTTTTATATTTAATTTTAAATGAAAAAATGAAGGCAAAAAATTCAACTAACTCTAGCTAACGCTTCCATGGATGGATAACTTCGTTTTTGGTTTATTTTAATCATCATGGTAAAACTTAAAACAGTTTTTTTTTTTCATCTTTGTATGTTTGATGGTAGCTGAGAAAATCGAATTTATGACTGAAATCTCCAGCTGAACATAGTCTTTTTCTTATATTTGTTTCTTCTTGTAATTGTTGCACGTAAGTTTAAATGAAAATAAAAATTGCTATGTATGTAACAAAAATAAATAGATTAGATAAATCACGTGAAAAAAAAATACTTATTTATTGTTATTTTCATGTATCATATTCACTATCTATTTTGACAAGCGAAGTGAAATATTTTTTATTTATTAAATTCCTATTTATTTAATCTACTAGCCGCCTCTGGCAACCAAATTGGTCTCCCTTAAATTTTTGCTAAGCATTGTAATATGATATTTTATTCATAATTTTATTTACTTGCGCATCTTACTAAATCTGAAGGTTTCACATAACGAAATCAACATTTCAAGGGCAACATTTAAGGGAAGAAAGAGTTCATTATTTCTTTTCTGTTGGTGCGTTTGGCGAATAAATACAAATTGGCGCCGAAAGACCATTTAGCAGATTCTTTTAAGAAGCATAAAAATATGGTTTTAAATTTTTATAAACATATATTTGAGCCTTTGTGACGTAAGGGAAGGACGTACCTGTAATATATCCGGTTTGGCGCGACACAAGAGTGGTGCACTCCCAGATGATTCGGACGTGAGAATGTGTCAGCTTTTTTTGAAAGTACGTTAGATGATTCTAGATCAATTATTACTAATGTTATGAGGGTCAGATTAATACTCATTCATTTGCCAAAGCTTGGTGCTATTCTGACTTCAAAAAGGGAAGATATAATGCCAAAATATATAAATATCTCTGAAAAAAAACCTGATGAACGTTTTATTTTTTTTCGTATAAATTATTTCTGTTTCTATAAAAAAAAAAGTGCCCCACAAACGTCATAAAAGAGCCGCATAGGCGCATTTTTTTTTTTTTTCTGCCGCCAGTTTGACGAAAATATCGTTTTAGAATATAAGTTACATATATATTTTTAAAGAGGGAATAACAATAAATAAAAAAGAGTTTATTTAATAACTATAGAACAAAACAATTTATATAATTTAGAAAAATTAGTTGGAAGTGTCAATCCCAAAACTTTCTTCTATCTCATAAGTACATTTGAATATTTAAAAAAAAAAAACGTGGTGACCCCAAAGTTACCCACACTATCGAATTTCCTCGAACATTTGACCTAGCCTAATGAGATTCTGGTATCCGAAAAGCATAAAACGCAAAATTTAATTAATATTCTGAGAAAATGAGCTTAGTAGTGCCTCATGTTGGGTAATTTATACTAAAACCTAATAAGCATCTACTGATGTCAAGACCTAACAGAATCTGAAATTTGAAGGAATTTCGTCCATTAGTTCTTGAGATATAGTTATTACAAAAAATTTGCAAAACGTAGCACAGCAGCATCATATCTTGGACAATTTATGCCAAAACGTAAAAAAGCATCTAATTATGTTATGGTGTAAAGGAATCTGAAGTTTGATGAAATTCTGTGCATTAGTTGATGAGATATAGCTAGTTAAAAAAAAAAAAAAAAACGTGTAAAATATAGCACAGCAGCATTATCAGTTGAAGGATTTATAAAAAAAAAACGTAATCATCGTGTAATTATGTTATATGTCATTTTGTAGCAAAATCTGAAGTTTGATGAAATTTTGTATGTTGGTTGTTGAGATATAGCTATCGGAAAAATCGTGCAAAATGCAGCATAACTACACCACCTGTTGCAAGGTTAATACCAAAATGTAATCAGCGTCTAATTATGTTATATATTCTAGTGTAAAAGAAACTAAAATTTGATGAAGTTCTCTGCATTAGTTCTTGAGATATAGCTATCGCAAAAATCATGCAAAATGTAGCATAGCAGCGCCACCTATAGGGCAGTTCCCACCAAAACCTTATCAGCGGCTATGTATCTCAAGGTATCGCAGAATCTGAAGTTTGGTGAAATTCTGTGCATTAGTTCTTGAGCTATAGCTATCATGAAAATCATGAAAAACGTGGCATAGCAGTGCCACCTGCAGGCCAATTTACACCAAAACTTAATCAGCGTCTATGTATATCAAGGGGTCATAGAATCTGAAGTTTGGTGAAATTCTGTGCATTATTTCTTGAGATATAGCAATCTTGAAAATCATGAAAAACGTAGTATAGCAGCGCCACCTGCTGACCAATTTTCACCAAAAACCAATAGGCACTAATTCATATCAAGGTCTAACTGAATATGAAATTTTATTAAATTTCGAGCATTAGTTCTTGAAATAGAACGCCCACAAATTTTTTGTCACAAACAGACAGACTCACAAACAGACTGACAGACAGACTGACAGACTCACAGACAGACATTTTCTAAAAATAGTCAAAACGTGTTCAGGACCTTCTAAAACGTATAAATCCGTCGAAAACCGGAAGTTGAAAATTTTCATGAATCCAATACTTTTTTCTTGCAAAGATAGAAGAAAGTAAAAATAAAAGTAAATAAACAATTTATGGTACTACTTGGGGTACTTACATATTAACGCCACCACAGTTATATTTTGGATTCCTTGTTGCCTTGTTTTTTGCTGATTTTTGACGCTATTTTTTAGTGTTTAAGTGCTATTTTAGTACATTTTAATGCCTTTTAGTGCACTTTTTTTGACGTCATTGCATTAACACAAGTTCTGCTGCGGTGGTGTTAATATGTAAGTACTCAACTTGGTTATCCCGTCAACCAAAAAAACTATCGCCAAATGACAATATTAAATGCCAATAATGATTGACCGTGAATGTCACATTCAATGATATTTGTCATGAAATGCATGTTTAAAACGTCATCAAGTGATTTTTATTTCAACTTTTTATTTGTATTTTTATTAATGTTTTACTAATTTATTTGTTCTTTCGTTATTTAAGATAAAAATTATGTAAATATGCAAAATTTGGCTATTAGTTTAGTGATTTGTATAATTTGGCGAAACTGGTTAACAGGATACTAAGTAGTACCCAATTATATATATAAAATCCATCTGTGTATAACGATTCCGGGGTCAATCCATTCACGAGAAAAAACACTTATTGTGACCAATGACAAATTCCATTGTGAAACGTTGTCTCCGATTTTAAAGGCTATCAATTTTTTGTCCAATGCAAACGTTCCAGAGTCCTAATGGAGCGTTCTCATTTGTCAGATTTACAGTTTGAGCTGTAAATGACGTCACTACATTTTAGTATGCTTTGAAATCTTCCCTATTTCAAACACAATAATCACACTGTTAAAATTTTGACTCATTTGCTGCAGCATTACTCCATCGCTTTTATAGAAAACGATTACTTAGCTGTGTTATGGAGCATTCTCATTGGTCACAAAACAGACATTCTATAAAAGCTGTGGAGTGACACTGCAGTAAATGGGTCAAATTTTTAGCAGTACACTGTTAAAAATTTTACCCTTTTGCTGCATCATCACTCCTCAGCTTTTATAGAATACAGTGTAAGTAACACACACAAAGTAACCGTTTTCTATAAAAGCATTGGAGTGATGCTGCAGCAACTGTTAAAAATTTGACCTATTTGCTGGAGCATCACTCCACTGCTTTTATATAAAGCGGTTACTTTACTGTGATATGGAGCATTCTCATTGGTCATAAAAGAGATATTCTATAAAAGCTGTGGAGTGACGCTGCAACAAATGGGTCAAATTTTTAGTAGTGTAATACGGTAAAGTAATCATTTTCTATAAAAGCTGTGTAATGACAATGCAGCAAAACAGTCAAATTTTTAACAGTGTTTAATTAAAACTTTTTATTTAAAAAAAGCGAAGGTGCGTTTTAAATACAATATTGTTAGAATTTTTATATTCGTGTTGCTTTATTTATTTATTTATTTTTATTTATTTATTTTTACAGCCATGAATGACTTTATTGTCACATAACGAATCCAGATTGTTTACTCTTTATTGTTGACATTTGTTTTCGATCTTATAAAGTATTTTCTTTTAAGTATTAGCTAATGGTATAAAATAGTTAATTCACAAATGTTTTAAAATAGTATTATTAGTGCATGTTTTGCATAATTAATGCATGTTAATTTGCATGTTTTTTGTGAAATAATCACTGTAATTTTGTGAGTGAAATTCATTAGCTGCATATTCTATGCCATTATTTTACCCATTCAATTATTAATTTGGCTACCCTCTCATATTCATCTGGAAATGGCCAAAATGAGAAAAAATTTTATACATTTTGGATATTTTTATTATTTTCTCTCAGTATTTTAAGATATTTTTTGGCGGTAGTTTCACAATGTATTCTTTTATAACTGATATTTTACCTTACTTTATTCTTTTAAAATTTATGCATTTACCATTTGTTCATTACAATCCCTCCCCATCCACCAGATAGTTTTGTTATAATTTTAAATGCAAATTTCGACTGAATATTTTTTTTTTTTTTTTGATTTTTCTCTCATGTTCAATTTTTGTATTTTTCAAAATTGTTTAAAGCTTGAAGTGGCTTCGATTGACCAAAATTGTTGTAATGTTTTATCATCCTTTTAAAAATGGAAACACGTCATTTTGACGGGCTACCTTGTAGTTTATTAATAAATAAACAATACAGGGTTGGCAAGGTTTTTCCCACCCCTGGTAAATACCATGGTAAAAACCGGTATTTACCGTACTGGGAAGTACTATGTTTTCCCACATGGGAAAAACCTATTTTTAAAAACAAATATAATTCAACACAATCTTTAAAAATGTCAAAATAGAGCTTTAGTAAATAGCTTTAAAGGATTCTTCAAGCATTCTGTTATAGACTAGACAAAGATCTGATAACAACAAACAATTTAAACAAATATGATGAATTTCTGTTTATAAAACATATTTTCTGTAAATATTACACCTAACCAAAATAGCAAAAAAAACTAGTTGGATGTGGCAGTCCCAAAACTTTCTACTATCTCAAACATGTTAATACATCCTGAAAATGCAGCATAGCAGTAGCACCAGTTAGATAATTTAAACCAAACTCTAGCCAGCAACAACATATATCAGTTTTTGATTGACTCTGAAGTTTGAAAATCCATGCATTAGTTTCTGAGATAGAACTATTGCAGAAATACTAAATTCTGCATAACAGAACCACTTGTTATTTGTTTGGGTAATGTACACCAGAAACAAATCCGGACCAAATTTTATCAGGAGCTATTTTAATCTGAAGTTTGATAAAAGTCCATGCATTAGTTTTTGAGATACATCTATTGTGAATTCTGAAAAATGTAGCATAACCCCTGTGGCAGAATTTTTTAACTGTGTCTGCGACAAGCCTCATTAATATCAAATTCTGTCTGCAACCGCAACGCAATATTTTGTTCTAACTGTATACACATTTACACATCATATGTTTAGGAAAAAGAAAAGACACTGTAAAATGAATGTATCACAAATCAGGTATTCTATATATTTTATGTATAATATTCTTAACTACTTCATAAATGCATATAAAAAAAGGTCAAAAAACAAAAATTAATAAATCAGCATTGGAAAAATTGTCTAGCATATTTACTATAATATATAATAAATAAATTGTCCCAAAATTCTGTTTAGACATTTGATAATTGAGTATGAAGTTAAATTGCTACAATTTGTAGCAATATATCACAGATTTAAAACTATAATTAGATCAAAGTATTGGGTAGGGGGGGGGGGGTAGAATTGTACACATATGCTTAAATATTTCTAAAACCGTATTTTTGGGAGTATGCGCCGCACCTCCGAAAATACATTAAAATAAAACAAATATTCGTCAGAAGCGCCGCACCAGCGTAAGCGCCGCACTTACGAAAATACATCAAATGTTAAAAATTGCGTTATATTCCGTGTTTTTTCGCGTTTTGCGGCGATTTTTTTTTTCATTTGTGAAATGAATCCAATTTCAAACTGTTTTTACAATATAATATATTTTGTATATTTTTTACGATAAAATTTAATTTGAATTTGTGCAACCATTTTTTGTGAATTTTTCAATACGATTTTTAAAATTTTTCTTCCATTTCACGGAGATTTTCCGAAATTCGAAACACAAATCCTGTTTAAAGAATAAATCTAGAACAGTAATTATGTTCTCTGCAATTTTGGATTTTTTTTTTTTTTTTTAGTTTAATTTAGTTTTTTTTTTTTTTTTTTTTTTTATTGATTACGTTTTAATTCCCTCCCCCCACCACCAAATAATAATTTAAAAAAATTATTTCACAATTTGCAGTGATTTTTTATATTTATGAAACGCGTTAATACTAATTATAAAAACTAGCTGACCCGCCCGGCGTTGCCCGGGTCCGTATTAGCAATATTAAACGAACTTGAAATTTGTATGATTTTATCAATAACTGGAAGCATGCAGAAATGCATTGTCTGAAATACGTCATTTTCATCGTTATAAAGTAAAAATTGTCTAGCATATTTACTATAATATATAATAAATAAATTGTCCCAAAATTCTGTTTAGACATTTGATAATTGAGTATGAAGTTAAATTGCTACAATTTGTAGCAATATATCACAGATTTAAAACTATAATTAGATCAAAGTATTGGGTAGGGGGGGGGGGGTAGAATTGTACACATATGCTTAAATATTTCTAAAACCGTATTTTTGGGAGTATGCGCCGCACCTCCGAAAATACATTAAAATAAAACAAATATTCGTCAGAAGCGCCGCACCAGCGTAAGCGCCGCACTTACGAAAATACATCAAATGTTAAAAATTGCGTTATATTCCGTGTTTTTTCGCGTTTTGCGGCGATTTTTTTTTTCATTTGTGAAATGAATCCAATTTCAAACTGTTTTTACAATATAATATATTTTGTATATTTTTTACGATAAAATTTAATTTGAATTTGTGCAACCATTTTTTGTGAATTTTTCAATACGATTTTTAAAATTTTTCTTCCATTTCACGGAGATTTTCCGAAATTCGAAACACAAATCCTGTTTAAAGAATAAATCTAGAACAGTAATTATGTTCTCTGCAATTTTGGATTTTTTTTTTTTTTTTTAGTTTAATTTAGTTTTTTTTTTTTTTTTTTTTTTATTGATTACGTTTTAATTCCCTCCCCCCACCACCAAATAATAATTTAAAAAAATTATTTCACAATTTGCAGTGATTTTTTATATTTATGAAACGCGTTAATACTAATTATAAAAACTAGCTGACCCGCCCGGCGTTGCCCGGGTCCGTATTAGCAATATTAAACGAACTTGAAATTTGTATGATTTTATCAATAACTGGAAGCATGCAGAAATGCATTGTCTGAAATACGTCATTTTCATCGTTATAAAGTATTAAAAGGTTCTGAAAAAAAAAGAAAACTTTTAGTAATACAATTTTTAGTTTAAATCAAATGTTTTCAATATTTTATTTAATTTTATTCAAAATGAAAAAAGATTTTCTTAGCAGACGATTTTTTGTGATAAATACATTATCTGTTTTATATTTCTTCTGCTTTATTCCTTTTATTTATAGAGTTCAAAATGAAAAAAGATTTTCTTAGCAGACGATTTTCCTGTGCCTCAATTAATTATCCTCGGAATTCCTTTTATTTATAGAGATTACTATTACTATAACTACATTATTATCTTATCCCAATATAGCAAATTTTGTCCTTTTTTCAAAAGTTTCTCGCATTTATCAGCGATTTTAGACGTGTTTCGTGGTAATTTTTAATATTTGTAAAAGGAATCCAATTTAATTTTTTTAACCTAACATTTTGTTCTGCGATTTTTGAATTTTGACACTTAAAAAAATAATAATAATAAATAAATAAAAATTCGCGAATTTTTTTGCAATTTTAAAAATTTTTGTTGTGATTCCCGAATATTTAAATTTAAGATATTATTTATTGAAAAAAATAACACTCTTTTTAATTCCAAATCATTTGCGTACTTGTGCGAATTGTATTCTTTAAAAGGATATCCCAATAAGTCAAAAAGTTTTGCGTTGTTAAAAAAAAAAAAAAAAAAAAAAAAATCGAGCAGCAAACAGAAAAAATGAACTGAAAATGAATTTCTGTTCTTCTACTTACTTTAAAAAACGAAAAAAATATTTTATTTTCGCTATGAATTGACAGATTTTATTCAAATTTTCAGCAATTCTCAATAATAATAAATTAGGCTGTATAACAAATTTTTATTAAAATATAATAAATTTTATGAAAATTATACATTTATCCATGAAAAAGTCCACTCTAAGATTCACTAGATAAAAAAGCCTCATTATTATGACATGGTTGTTTATTTAGCTGCGAGAACTTGGACCTGGCTGCAAGCACACACGATTACTTTTTACGGTTAGAACTCGGCGTGGTTTATGTTCGCTCGCAGGTGGCGTGTTTAATGCAGCGCCGAAACTAGCCTTTTTCGCACCCGCGGCAAACATGGATTTTGGCGCGCCCCCCAAACTCTCCACATATATGCATTCTTTGTATTAAAGACACCAAACAAAATCTTAAATTGGCGCCCCTTCACCTTCTGTTCTGGTGGTGCCCGGAGCACTTGCCCCCTCTGCCCCCCCTCTAGTTTCGGCCCTGGTTT
Source organism: Maratus speculifer (assembly GCA_964019185.1). Taxonomy (NCBI): domain Eukaryota; kingdom Metazoa; phylum Arthropoda; class Arachnida; order Araneae; family Salticidae; genus Maratus; species Maratus speculifer. The sequence continues at coordinate 251,343,440 of OZ025290.1, forward strand.
AATGTATCATGATTTTTCAATCACACTGTAGGACTCTTAAGTAAGATTGAGATAGTTATCTCCTGTACCATTGTAATACGCCCGTATCTTATTGTCAATAAATCGCAGAAGAAAAGAGAAGAAAGGATTTCCTGGAATTCAGTTGAATTTGAGCAAAATACACGTGTGCTCGGAGACGCCGTGAAAATCAGATAAGTTTCGTTCTATTGATAAATGTTTTGCTATGCAAAAAAGAAACAGTTTAAAGCAAAATATTTCCTGAAACAAAATAGAAAACTATTTAAAACAAACTTTTTTTTTTTCACTTTTTTCACACTTTTTTTCATTCAAATTTTCTTTTAATGTTCGTTTGCATTATAATGAAAGAATGACTTTAAAGAATGAAATCCTGAGGAATTTAAACATTTGTCATTCTCGGGTGATTTTCCAATTGAAAATACAATCGGTATCAGTTATTTATATGAGAACATCTGCATGCAATATAATGGAAAACATTAAAAAATATATATCTAGCTGGCACTTCAATATTATACTTCAATTTTGTTCATTTTATTTATATTTGCATTAGCTAGCGGAAATCGATTTTTACAAAGGCCGCTTTTTGCTTATTCGATTTCCTTGACAGGGATACTTTCACTTTCGAAACCGGTTCCAAAAATAAAAGTTTTTAAATAAATAATTAAAAAAAATACTGTAAACAAAATTGAAAAATTCTATGTAAAAATTCACGTTTTTTTCCCCTCGATCTTTTGACGAAATACGCATTTTTCCACGGTCCTTTGAAGAAATTCTCATTTTTTTCTGTGGTCCTCTAACCAAATTTTCTTCTTTTTTTTCTCTCTCTTCTCCATGATCCATTGATGAAATACTTTCCCCTCGGTCTTAAGACGAGATACTTTCTTTTCATAGGATCCTTTAACAAATTTCATGTTTTTTTTCTTTTGAGCGTTTTCAAGTTTTGGACAATTTTTTTTTAAATTTTCGTTAGTGCAGCAAAAATTGTCCGACAGTTGCGGACAAAAGTGTCCGAAAGTTGCGGACAATTTTTTTAATTGATTTCATTAGTACAGACAAAAACTGTCCGCCATTCTAAGCACATGTTCTACGGAATGACAGTTGATCTTAGCGGCCGCACCGCAGAACGCAGAGCTCGTATGCTCTCGGAATGCGCAGATGAATGAATTTAGAGGCGGGAATTTGGCATCCGGATCAGGAGAACAGATGCGTAAGGCGGCGTGCATACTGCCGCGGAAAAAAGTTGTCCGCAAGTTTTGGACAATTTTTAAAAAAATTTTCGTTAGTGCAGATCAAAAGTGTCCGAAAGTAGCGGACAATTTTTTTAATTGATTTCATTAGTACAGACAAAATCTGTCCGCAACAGATTTTCTGTGTCCGCGACTATGTCGCCATGTCGCCGTGTTTCTGCCACGGGGAGCATAACCATGCCACTGGTAGGACAATTTACACCAAAAATGAAACAAAGCAAATCTATATCAGTGACTAACTGAATCTGAAGTTTAATAAAAATTCGTGTTTTAGTTCTTAAGATAGAGCTATTGCGATAATAAAGAATAATGCAGCATAGCAGCGTCAACTGTTGAGCGATTTACACTTAAAGTAATGAGCACCAAATTATATAACTGAATCTTCTAAAGTTTTATAAAAATCCAAATATTAGGTCTTGAGATAGAGATATTGTAAGAATCATAAATAATACAGCATAACATCATTTATTTGTTGAGCAATACCAAAAACTAATCAGCTTCAGTTTATATCTAACAAGTATAGAGTATAGAGTGTTTAATGTCAAGTGTGTGTAACATTTATGTTCATCCATTATTGGCATTTATCTTACACAGGGTTCATACTCTCTTTCAAAGATAAAATTCAAGCACTTTACTCTCAAATTTCAAGCACCTTTCAGAAATTTTATAGGTGAAAATTTTAACGTTAAAAAACATATTTTAAAAGTTTCACAAGAAAAAAAAAAAATATTTTTTTCACTTTAACATGTTTTAAGGCTATACATAATTTACAGTAGCAAAGTCTTAGTGTAAAATGTTATGAGAAAATCTTTCTGCATTCCAATTTGAAAGTTATTTGTGCTAACAGCTAACACCAATTCAAATTTTAAATTATGTCAATTTGATATTTCATCATGAAAGGCTGCACCAAAGGTGCAACTGAAGAAATAAATTCAACAATAAATTTTTATCTTTTAAAACAGATACTATGGGCGTGTGATTGTTAGGTCTCAAGATCTTTTATTTCATTTTATTTATTTATTTATTTTATTATTATTTTATTTTTTTTTGGGGGGGGGGGTCACAAGAGATGAGGGTCACATGATTTCAATGGCACTTCTTTAAACTGGTATGCTGTCAAAATTTCAAGGCAGTTTTGATTGTTTAGGATATTTTATAATAACTTTGAAGCTTTGCTGGACTTAAATACTCTAAATGCTGTTTTTAAAACTATTTTAGCTGCCCTGATCTTAGCAATAGATACAATGATGGATTTAACCAGTCATTTACGTAATGAAAAACACAATCATAGAATGTAAAAAAAAAACTAATTTTATTTTTCAATAACAAAAATTAATAAATAAGACCAAATTTGCAGAAGAATATCAGGCCTAACATCACATATTTTTACCTTCATAAATTATTTATTCTTCCTTAATAATATCATTGATTGAAAGTAAAAGTGCAACATAAATTAAAATAATAATAGATTGTATGCAATCTTTTTATTTCACATGTTTAAAATAAGAAAAAAAGAAGTGACGGGATTATAGCACATTGAGCAAGAAATAATAAAAATAACTGTTTAAAACTGAAATTATTAAAAATAAAAAAACTATTTATATTTATTAATAATAACAAAATGATTTATTTTGAAACTTCTTTTAAAAATTTAAAAACATGCAAATTCAATAGGTCCAAGAAACAACAGACAGAACACACAAATTTTCTGACAAAACCAGTGGGGCCATCAATCATGAGTTTCCCAAGATTTTTGTTTAAAAAATATTAAATCATACAAATTCGATGAGGGTCAAAAATTAAATCCAGCAATTACGATTTTTCTTCTCCCCTCTTCTAGTAGCAATGTTTAACACATGAATAACAATGGTATTGCCTCCAATCCTCCTAACCTTTACAATATCAGAATTACATATTTATTGTTAGAAAACACTGCTCAAATGACTTGTTAATGTCATACAAATTCTCCAATTTCTGAAAAGCACAGTATAGCTTGCATTGAAATTGGTCAAATTAGGAAAATGCATTAGGACAACCCAACACTGGGTTGTTCAAGTGCATTTTCTACATCATTTGATACTATTCTAACTAACGATTGATATAACTTGTTCTACCCACTGTTTAGTAAAAGTATACTTTTTAGATATTGTTATGGCAAATCTCAAATAATAATAATTACTATTATATATCTGCAGAATGCACATGAAAAACTGTTAGTTGCAAAGACTACTTTACATGCATCAACTGATTGAGTCAATATACAGAGCAAAATGAAGTACAAATGCTTGTACTCTAACCTCCTGAAAGGAAAATGATTTCAGAACAAATATTTTCACCTGATTGATTAACTTTATTTTTTAACATTTGGAACTCTTATTTTAATTTAAGATATGAATGAATAGAAAAAATTAAGCATCTATAAAAAAAGTTATGAAAGTTAAGCACCTTCATCAAAATTTAAACAAATTCAAGTACTTTCAAGGACCTTTTTTCTGTCCTAAAAATTCAAGGACATTCAAGCACTTTTAAGCACCGTATGAACCCTGCTTACAGTTTCTGTATAGTTCTTTGTCGACAGGATAATCAAGTAGTACTATAAATACATTGTACTGACATCAGAAAAATAAATGCTTGGGTATATGAAACAGTAAATAGGTTGCTATAATATACATTGCCAAATTTCTTTTCCCGCCAAGAACTTTTTCGTCATGTATAACTACTGAAAAAGTACATTAATTTATTTACTTGTGATATTTTTAATAAGATGAAAGAAAAACGAATAATTTAAATGTATCTGATATAAATATATTTTAAATTTATGTGTTTTTAAATGAAAGTTGTGTATTTTTAAAAAAGTCAGAGACAGCTTTCTTTTAAAATAAAATAATGGCGAAGGAAACCTATTTGGCGATTGAACCATTTGAGCTAGCTAAAATAAAAGTAGCAAAATAGCCACCTGGCATATAAAAAATGAAACAGTCAGACGGGAGCTCTTCATGACAGTCACATAACTTATATAGGTATTTATATAGGTACTATATTGAAATTGTCAGCATCTCTGATGGGATACTAGGAGTCTCGTGGTAACATATTTAGCGGGTAGTGGTACTTACATCCCATTGGATGCAAGTTGGGTAAATTCATTTTTGCTTAGAAATGCTTTTGTGTTTAGTTCATATTCCTTCGGGAATATTCTTATGTTAATTGCTATTCAAATTCTAGAATTATTCAATTTCTACAATTTTTTGTTCCATTCGAGAAAGTACCTTGAATATAATTATTATAGTTTTCAATTCTTTGAATAAAATTGTAAACACATTATTTATTTTTTGTTCGACTCCATGGTTTATTTTTCATATCATGCATTTTAAATAACATGCAATGACTTTTTTGATTATTCTAATACATTAAAAGGGGCCTCCGTGGCCGAGTGGTTAAGACACCATCTCGCTAATCGCTTGCGAGCATAGGGGGTTGTGGGATCAAATCCCGTTGGTTCCATTGCACACACATTTTGTGTTGAGCTTCTGGTTGTACTTCTCTTGTGCAGTAAAACTTCCTTGTGCTATCTCGTCTCTGCATATTGATGATGACTTTTAAGCAGGCTTTCATGTCGAGCACACAAGTCGGATGTATGTTGTTGAATAATAACCAGTGTTCTCGCTGACATTTGACCAACGTTAGTAATTTGGCTAATTAAAAACAAAAAACATTCGCCAAATGAAAAAAGTATTAGCAAAATAGATTCGTCGTGTAGCACTAAAAAAATTATCTTTAATCATTTAATGTACCCCCCTTGTTCAATAATAACCAGTGTTCTCGCTGACATTTGATCAACGTTAGTAATTTGGCTAATTAAAAACAAAAAACATTCGCCAAATGAAAAAGTATTAGCAAAATGGATTCGTCGTGTAGCACTAAAAGAATTATCTTTAATCATTTAATGTACCCCCTTTTTTTTTTCAATATGTTCTAAAATAACCGAAGTTTTTATATTTGCGACAACGATTGTTATTAATCTAATTTCAACTATCTGCTACAAATATATTAAAAATATATATGAAAAACGAGAAAGAAAAAGCAAAAGCAAAAATTAAGCTCTAGCAATTTTGCGAATCTATTCGTTCATTTACTCGCCAAATGGAGAATTTAGTCGCAATTTGGCGCAAAGGCGAGCGACAGCGAGAACACTGATAATAACAATACATCAAAATTTTCTGCTGCTGTCATCATTTTATAAATTTTTTACAACAGCAATTTTTTTTTATTTTTAAGATATTAGAAAATCTTCAGTTTTTATAAAAAAAAATTAAATGACTAGTATTAAAAAATGCTCTGACGAGCACAAAAAAAAAGGTTAATATGTTTTAAGGTATAAAAAAGGATTTGACAAGTGCTTCTGTTAACAATTGAGCATGAGGAAGGACTAGGGATCCCTTCTTGGCTACAACTCACTTCAATGCCAACTTTGAAAAAATCATATTTGCACTTTTTCCATATAAAAGAATGTTGCGGTACTTTAGTAGCGCTTCCCACCGAGTTTTATGTGTTAACTCCACTGTTCACCCTGCAGTATACTATAAATAAATTTTCTGTGCAATTCTACTCTGCGGACGTGGTTAGTGGCAGTGCATGAATGTGATACCTGCATAACTAGTTTTTGGCCCTATGTTGCCTTGCCTTACACTTATGTCTAAATCAAGTCGCATTTTTACTTTTAACGTCTTTACACTGCACATTTTTATAGTAACTGTGACTGATTTCTTTTATATGGAAAAAGTGCAAATATGATTTTTTCAAAGTTGGCATTGAAGCGAGTTGTAGCCAAGAAGGGATCCCTAGTCCTTCCGCATGCTCAATTGTTAACAGATGCACTTGTCAAATCCTTTTTTATACTTAAAAACATATTAACCTTTTTTTTTGTGCTCGTCAGAGCATTTTTTAATACTAGATATATATATATGTAAAAGCTGTATCATATAAAATTATTTAAAAATTTTAAATTATTAATAGCTTTAAACATTGAAATATAAAAGCATTTGGTCAAATATATATTATTTAGCTGGTCCGATAGTAATAGTAATTAATTTGGATAGCTGACTATTTGATTTACCTGTATGTTGAAACAATTTGTATTTTGTCAAAATCAACCAGCTTATATGATTTTTTAAAACTTCCTTTTTTATACAACTTTCAGTATTTTTTTTTTGTATTTTCTATGTTAGTAAAAAGAATTTAATTTCAGTCTTTTAGCACAATACAATAAATTTTGTGCTGAGTATTTTTTTAATTAAATTTTTAGAATTTTTTTAAATGAAACATTGACTAGGATGCTTGACTAATTAATATAAACAGCAAAAATACAAATAAGAAATGCTAAATATATCATATTACAAGACAACATTTCATAATAATCTAATATGTATCTATACAAAAAATTTCATTGTTTACTCGATAGGGAACCATTCTGTACATAGCTTTTTCACTTCTGGCACATCATCAGGACATAGAAATCTTAGCTGAACATTACTGTCATTGCACAGAGGTACTTGCTTGCTCATCAGCTATCCCATCTTGAATAGACAACTTGGCACATGACTAAGTAGTTTGAAAACCACAAATGAAATAGTGCAGCTATGCATTAGGGAGAGGGGAAAATATACTCATTAGTATACAGATTATAGATGTACCAGGAAATATTTTTTTCATGTCAAAATTTTCAGTAAATGTTTTATTATTAAACTATTTCATTAAATCATTATTTAATTATGTTTTTTAAATACTAAACCAAATAATATTAGGACTAAGACAAAATTCATGTGAAAATCAAAATATTGGTTGATATTACGACATTGTCTAATTTTGTACATTAAACAGAGCTATAATACTACCAGACCTTTTTTATTATTTTTTTTAATTCAAAAAGATGTATATGAAATATGAATTTTTTTGTTATTTTGACGTGACAACGTCTTGTAAATTGGTTTGCCGGGAGACACTTCAAGAAACTGCGTTACGTTACGCTCCGCTCACGATACGCGCTCACTTTTCTCTTAACTTTTTCTGGTCACTTGTGGGACCATTTTCTGAACGTGAATGTGAATTCGCTGCAAGGAAGGGGCGGTGCTTAATAGGAATTTTAGATAGTATCAAACTAAGACGAAATACGTTATGTATTAGTTATTAGTATAAAGTACAAAGAAAATAAGTGTAGTTTATTTCGTAATTCGGTGGTATATTATGGAAAACTAATGATATGTGATTAGTGAAAGCCATTTTACTTTAGTTATATTCTGCTCATTGAAAAATTCTTTAATATGCTGTTTACAAAATTCAACATTTGACATCAATAAACATGAAGTAAAATGTGTTTAACAAACACAGTGTATTGCAAGTTATTGTATGTATATTTGTATATAAATACGTATGTATGTGTAAAGGTAAAAATAAAATTTTGTTAATATGAAATTCAGTGCGAGATTCTTTGTATAAATTAATGTTTTAAATATAATTCTTTGTATAAATAAATGTTTTAAATTGTTACTATTATTTCATCCTTCTTCCTACTATACGAATGAATATTCACATTAAAATTATTTTACAACTCAAAGTCGTTGTCACGTAAAACTTTCGCCCGTATACCGACTTTACAGGCAACCAATTTTTTTAGCATTTTTTCTCATATCTTCGCGATTATTTGTAAAATCAGATTGTATTTCAGCATTCAGAAGACTAGTAATTTCAATGTTATTTTTTAATGTATAATTAATGTTTTAACTTATCAGTCAATAGAATAGGTATTTACATAAGTGTTGCACACAGGACATTTTGATACATAAACTAAAATACTTTGTTAAATCACCATAAAATGAAAAAATTAAACAGGACGCGTTTCGAGCTGCAACAATAACAGCTCATCATCAGCTAAAGCAAAGCTTTGCTTAAATCTAGGATTTAAAATGTAGAGATCATTATTTATTATTAAAGATGAGTAACTTATTAAGGTCTACAGTTTAAAATGTGGAGATTTTAAAACTAATTAAAGGGCCATTTCATATCATACGTGAAACAACTTTTCTACATAATAGTGCTATTTTAACAATGTTGTTATGTTCTCAAATTAAAGCAACTATGCTAATAAAAAAATATAGGTTTTTTTTTTTTTTTTTTGCTTTTTTTAATGCATAATATTTTAACAACTTATAAGTTAATAAATATAGGTATTTATGTAAGTGTTTAGTGTGAGACATTTTGTCCATTTCTCATGGAATGGCCCTACTATGAGTCAAGAGTGATCAAGTAATATGAGTTCACTTTCAATTGAATTCACTGTACATAATCTTTAGATATATATATATACAGTCGATTCTTGTTAATTCGAACTCGTCGGGACCTCAAGAAATGTTCGAATTAAGGAAAACATACTTAATATGGTACTATTACAAAGGAATTAATGTTATAGTGTCTTTTAAACTTACTTCATCTGTTATCATTAGAATATGACTTAATATTAAATTAGAATGTATAAATACATAAACTAATTAAGAGATTAGACACAAGCACGATGGAAGAAAATTTTAAAGCGTCACTTATGGACAGACAGGGCACTGAGAAAGTGCATATCAAATGCATTGTATTATATTGTATACTTGTTCGGAACAATTTTCACAAAAATCAAAGAAAGAAAGTTGTTCAAATGATCTGAAATCCGTGAGAAAGAAAAGAAAAATGAAAAATCGGAATTCTCGTTAGTTCGAATTAAACAAAGTCAAGAGAAAATGAGTTCGAATTAATGAAAATTTTTAATGTTATTCTTCCATTGCCAATTTCGGGATTTTATGATTAGTTCGAATTAAGCGAAGATTCGAATTATCCGATTTGAAGTAATGAGAGTCGACTGTATATATATATATATAATGCTATTTTAAAAATGAGAAAGTTAAGTTGAAGTAAATTTTTCTGTCTTATATTTTTTTAAATTTTAGTTACTAAAAACAATCACATTGTCTCCATTATCTTCCAATATTAGTGTATTGAAATTATAATTTACTTCCACCTTTTATGGCCTGCTTTGAAATTTTTTTAATTACTTATCGGTTAAAAAGATAATTTGTTTTCCACCTGACTGGTAATGATTTTAACCTTGACAATTTTCCCATTTTCTCTAACTCAAATAGCAACAACAATTAGAAATGAGAAAAATTGATAACAAGTTGAATGTAGATTCTGCCATTACAGAATTCAGTTTCGCCTCCGATAAGGAAAAAAAAAAAAAAAAAAATCGATAGAGGTCTTTTAGAAGGGCGACCCTGTTTAGAATGCAATGAACTAACTTCATTTTTCTTGTGTTTATCAATATAATAGCAAACAGAACGGCATGAAATACCCAATTGATTAGCAATTTCTCTCTGAGACATTGGAATTGCAGAATAATAAAGAGATACAATTTGACGTGCTACTTCTTCATTGACTAGATTCATCAAAAACGGATTTTTTCTTTAGTTTAAACGCTTTTTTATAAACTCTGAGAAAAAGGAAATGCATTTTAACAATAAAACGAGTGGAATCCTGTCGAATTTGATAAATGAAATGTTTAAAAGGCCCTATCGATTTGGTTTAAAAAAAAGCAAAAGTAATTACATTATTGAATCAATATATAACAAATATATTTCCAAACTTAATGTCAAGTTTACCAGTTACAATTTTGCATGTAAATATTCGCACATCTTCAGTTAAAATTGTAATCTGAGTGTCGGTGAAATCCAGAAATTTTATTTTATATGCACTCACAGAAAAATAGTTCCATTAAAAAAAAACTAATTTCATTTTTACTATGACATTTTCACTAACTGAAGTCATCTGAAAGTAAAATCTCAATCTCAGTGTCCATAATGAAAAGAAATATTGAAATGTAATATCGTTATGAGTAAAAATGCGATGTTTTAAATAGTGACATCATTTTCTCTTCAAATGTTTTTTAAAAGTTACTGTATTGTAAATAGCAATTAGTAATATGAAAAAGGCATTCGTAATAATATTGTAATTCCCATTTATCTGGTTGCTGAATGACACCATTTTCCTCATTTGAAATTTTTCTTATTTTGCTTTAGACATTCATTTTTATCATAAATTATTTTATTTATATTATTAATATTATTTCTCAGTAAATATTATCTCAATTAGTGCATAATTATACGCAATTATTTTATTGTGGTTAAATTTTCCAAAAACAATTAACTTTTTTCTTTTAAATGCGAGGACATGTTCACTGATGAAATAAAGCTTCTGACTGGTGGAAAGTGATAATGGAAAATAAATTTTTATTATTGAGAGAAAAGCTAAACTGAGTTGCCTCTATTTTGAAGAAATATCGTAAAAAGCATTTAAAATTAAAAATAAAAGATAAAAATGGAATTAAATTAAAAAATAGCTAAAATGGGCACAACTACAAATAAATAGCATTTATTTAAAAAAATAATTATCAAAATCGGTTGAGTAGAAAATTCAGGGCTGATGACTGAAAAAACAGCCAGGTCTTTTAAATATATAGATTGTATGAATGTCTTGTTTTAACGGCTAGATTATGAAAAAGTGGGCCACAATTTTTGACACGACACTTTTTAGCTTGTCTGAAAGAAATAGCATCGGAGGCTAAAAATCTGTAGAAAAACATAATTCCTCTAATGAATAATTACATTTTTCTCTGTCATTTAGTTCTTAGAAATTTCAAAATTTCAATTTTGTAATGTTTAAAACTGAATGTGAAATACCCATTAAAATTTACTTCTGTTTCTGCAATTTATATATATATATATTTTTTTACACTTGATGCAAAATGAAGGAGAGGAGCGGTTGCAAAATTTAAACTTTGCTTTGGATACAGTTTTGTTTTCGAATGGTCCTGATCAGGGTTCGATGATATATATCAATGGATATATATCATGATATATATCCGATATTTATTTTCAAAATATCAAGCTTTTTGATATTTTCGATATTTTCATATTTGATATTTATTTTCAAAATATCATGATTCTTGATATTTTCATATATTTAATTTTTATTTTCAAAATATTTTTAGTCAACAAAAGTCTAAATGAGCTCTTCAATTGTTATTAAAAATTAACTCATCTGTAAATAACTAAAATATTAAAAACATGCTTACAAAATATCCCCCACCTCCAAAAACTATTTTTAGATTGCACCTGCTAGAATTGGAAAAAGGGGTGATGACTGGCTAATCTGAATTGCTCAATAGTCAATCAGGCAGTGTAATGTGTAGGCATAGAATAGACATGTTTTAAGAACAAAATTTTACATATGTTGCAAGTCTTTGCTGTGCTGTCATTATTTTGTTCTTGTTGATATTATATTTAAATGATATAAAGCTTAAAAATTTTATTAAAGTTTTTATTGCAATCACTATGCCAAGAATAAAAGATCCTATATGGAATCATTTCACATGTAAAATTAAAGAAGGAAATAATGGCAAATGGGCCATATGTAAGATGTGTGATAAAGAAATGCAAGGAATTCCAAAAAGGATGGAGAAGCATTATGAATTGTGTTCTTCTGCTCAGATTGATAATACAGGTAATTACACATTTTTCTGTTTTATATTTTAATATTTTCTTTAAAATATGGTTATTCAATCTTTAAGGCTGCCAACAGTTACACATTTTAGAGTTAACTTTACATCTCTACATTAAAAATACGGATAAGATTTTATTACACATTACTCTCATTACCAATTTTAGATTATATTTTTGAATTCTTATATCACAATTTAAATGCTCTAAAAGTTAAGACTTTTTTTTTTTTTTTTTTTAAATACATAAGATTTCTATTAAGTTTTATTATGACTTAAAATGTTTAGTATCATGAAATATTAAAAAAAAAATGTACAGTAGACTCCCTCAAATCCGCACAGCTTGGGACCAGAGGTTTTGCGGATTTTAGAATTTTGCGGATTTCTGGTCATTGCTTTGTTTACATTTTTACTTTCTTCTATCTTCAATAGAAGAAAGTATTGTAATTGAAATTTTTTTCGACTTCCGGTTTTCGACTGATTTACACTTTTAGGGGTCAGAGATTCCAAAAAACATGTTTTTACAAAATGTCTGTCTGTCCGTGTGTCTGTGTGTGTGTATTTCGCCATTCTACCATCAAAAAGTGTATGAAGTTATGGATAGAATTGAACCAATTTTTTTGTAAATGTTTTTGGCTGTGGCAAGCAGGTCCTCCTTCACTTTTGAAATATTTCGCCGGAAGGGGGCGCTGCAATCACGATTTTTGTGCCATTTTCAATATTGTACCGAGCAAAAGTATATGAAGTTATGCATCGAATTGAACGAGATTTTTTGTGTATGTGTATGACTATGGCTAGTTGGTCTCCCCTGAATTTGAAAATAATCCGGAAAGAAGGAGGCGCTGCAATCGCGAATTTTGTGCCATTTTCAATATTGTACCGATCAAAAGTATATGAAGTTATGCACCGAATTTAACCAACTTTTTTGTGTAAGTGTATGACTATGGCTAGTTGGTCCTCCCTGAATTTGAAAAAAATCCGTCGGAAGGGGGCGCTACAATCGCGTTTTTTGTGCCGTTTTCAATATTGTACCGACCAAAAGTACATGAAGTTATGCATCGAATTGAACGAAATTTTTTGTGTAAGTGTATGTTTAGGGCTAGTTGGATCGCCCTGAATCTGAAAAAAATCCGCCGGAAGGAGGCGCTGCAATAGCGAATTTTATGCCATTTTCAATATTGCACCACATAAAAGTGTATGAAGTTAGTTCTAGAACTGAAGTAAATTTTTTGTATATAATTATTTCTTGGTAAGGCAAGTAGGTCCTCCCTGAATTTGAAAAAAAAATCTGCCTATCATTCTATTGTCCATCGGCTCGTGCAGACGTAAATTCGTTTTTACTCCGATTAATTGATTGAAGCAGAAATTTAAGATGAAAATCAAAGTTGGTATGGTATTGAATTAAAATTATTAAAGCATTAAAATGAGTAATTATTTTTTTTAATATTAAAATGTACGTATGAGATAGAAGAAAGTTTTGGGATTGGCACATCCAACTAGTTTAAAAAGTAATTTGAATGTAATTAATAATGAAATCAAAAGTATAATGAATGCTTACTATATGTTAAAATACTAAAATAAGTAATAAACTAAAATAATAAAAATTTAGATAGTTTTTGAAATGATAAAAGTACTAAAAGCAAAGGTCAAATTAATGAGGAGTAATGTACAATTAAATATTCATTATAAAGATGAAACGTGTTTTCCTAAATTATTCAATAAAAACTTGCCTCATAAATGTACATTACTAATTTACATCAAGATCATAAAATAATGAAGTTTTATTTCAGGTTTAGCCAGACTTAACAACTAAAAAAGCTTGATTAATACATAAATATATTTGGTAATATTGTGATTAGAAATGATATCAGCAATATATTTATTTTTTCAGAAATAAATTATTCTTTCTTTATGAAAAAACATGAATTCAATAACCTTAAAAAAAATTACAAATTAAAAAATATATAGAATTGATAAAAATCTAAAAAAGTCAAATTTTGCACCTACATCTGAATTGAATGTTTCATTGTTTACATCCGTAAAATATGTGCGGATTTTAGGAGTGTGGATTTAAGGGAGTCTACTGTATATCTAATTGATATTTTGACCAAACTTTTATCTTGTAATGTGATAATGTTGAATAAAAAATGCATACAATTCTTCAATTCAATTTTAAACTTCAAATGCTTTTTCATAAACAAGATAATATTAAAATAACTAAATATATTTTTATTTGTAAAATTTCTTTTTGTGCTTAGTAAAATTTTAATATTTATTCTATTTTTTAAAAGACTTTGCTGCGTTAAAAAGTTTTAATATTAACAAGAGATTTATTAATTTGTTTAGAATGTTTTCATATGTTTTTAGTAATTACACTTACATATGCTACTTTGAAATTATAGATTAGAACTTATTGGCAGTCCTGAATTTTATATTTCTTAAATATTAAATATTTCATTCCACAGTTCATTCTGATGCATTTTTTTTTCTTATTACAGATGATGATGATCCTGAAAGAAGTGTTGATTTAGACAATTGTATCTTATCAGAACAACCATGCAAGAAACAGAAAAAAGCTTCTGCAGCAACAAGATACAAAACAACAACAGTTTCATTGTCTAAAGATTCTGATGTGGTTTGCACTTCAACAGTATATGCTCAAGCTATTGATGAACAAATTGCGCGTTACTTTTTTGCTACAAATACACCATTTAATCATGTTATTCATCCTGAATTTATAAAACTTTGTAGTTTGCTTCGACCTGGCTATACGCCTCCTTCGGAAAGAAGATTAGCAGGGGAACTTTTGGATGATTTACACAAAAAAGTAGTTGAAGAATCAAAGGAAATTCTCTCTGGAGAAACTGTAACTATGAGTCTTGATGGCTGGAGTAATATCTACAACAAGTCACTTATTTGCACCTCAGTGATCACAACATCTGGTGATACTTTCCTAACTACAGATTCATCAGAACATTCACATACTGCAGAATATTTATGTGATGTGGCAAAACAATCTATCTTGGATTGTAAAGAAAAATTTGCTGTAGATGTTCGCAGTTTTGTTACAGATAATACTGGAAATGTTAAAAAAATGAGAGAAGAGCTTGCTAAGTCTGAAGATTTTGATATTATTTACTATGGTTGTTCTGCTCACATATTAAATCTTCTTGCCAAAGACATAGAATTTCCAAATATAAGTAAAAATGTCATCAAGATAATTAAATATTTTAAATATACTCATTTGCCAACTGCTTGGTATAAGAAAAATGGTGGAAAACTGCTAGTAATACCTCAAGCTGTAAGGTGGAACACAATATTCGATACACTGAAGTCTTTTTTAGATAACAGAGGAAAACTGGTGCAAGTCTGTCAGGATCACAAACTTGAAATTGATAAAGAAATTTTCAATTTAGTGAATGATGTCAACTTAATGGTTAATTGCACAGATTACATAAATATTTTAACACCTATTGCAGATGCATTAGATGAAATGCAAAAAGATGACACTAAGATTGCACAATGTGTAGAAATTTGGTGCAAATTAAAGGAACAATTGGGAACATCTGGAAAGGATATCAAGAAAAAATTATTAGTAAGAGAAGAAATGGCATTGTCACCAGCACATTTAGCTGCTAATATGTTGGACCACAGATACTGTGGGAAAAAATTAACTGAAGATCAAAAGCATAGTGCTTTTAATTTCTTGCGTTCAGTAGACAAAGAACTTTTGCCCCTGGCAATGACATTTTTAGCAAAGAAATCTCCTTTTCCAAGTTTTATGTTTGAAACTGAATATATAAAGGTTGAACCAATAATTTGGTGGGACAATATTAAATTGGAGTAGCCCATAAAAGAAAAAATGTCCAACTTAACTAATCAGTTGTTTACAGCTTCTCCTTCAACAGCTGGATTAGAAAGAATCTTTTCCAGTTTCGGTTTAGTTCAGTCTAAACTCCGGAATAGGTTAGGGAATGAAAAAGCTGACAAGCTTACATTCATGTTTAAATTCTTCAATAGAAAAAAATAATTTATTTTTTATTTATTATTATTATTATTATTTTGTATCTTGAAACTTGTTCTTTAAAAATAAATTTTTTTAAAACTTGAAACTGAATTCTGTATTTTGTGTTTTGATGAGTGAAAAGGTAATTTGTTGAACATCACAAAAAATTGTTTGTCTTCATTTATTTAATCATCAAATTTACAAAGGAAAAAAAAAAGATTTAGAATATTGGTTTATGTTTTCATGTTAACTGTAATATGATTAAAATTTTAATTTATATTAAATCAAAAAATATTTGTAATCAATAAGCTGAAAATTTTGAAAATATCGGATATATATCGAAAATATCAAATATATATCAAAATATCGGATATTTTCGAAAATATCATGATATTTACGAACCCTGGTCCTGATTCAAAATGCAAATAAATTGTACAGGTGATTTTTTAATATGATTTTTCTTTCAATTACTGTTTTTGTTTAATTTGTTTTCACTATAAGTATGGTCCTATCAAAAAATTGTCAATATAGAAGTTGTAGATATTATTGAGAAGATGTACAATAAATTTAATCAGATTTGCTATTTTAAAAATTGATGAATTTATAGATTTTTTTTATTCTCCCTCCTTTTTTTGTTTTTATTTAAATTTATTTATTTTGCGATAAGAGTTGCTTCTATCAAACACTTGTAAATATAAAAGTTTTAGATAATATTAAGAACATTTATAATAAATTTAAATGGATTTGATATCTTGAGAATTGATGAAGTTATGAATTTTTTTCACCCAAGAACCCCCCCCCCCTTTTTTTTTTGCCTCTTGAGCCCCTTTTTAACTTTATCAAAAATCTGTCATGCATAAACTTTTGGCTTATTTTTTAGAAGTAATATAAACTTTAAACTGATTTGATAACTAAGAAGTTATGATTTTTTTTCAGTTTCACAAAAATCCTTCCTATATCCACCCCTTTAGTCTGATTTTGCCCATTAATGAACTTGATTGCAATTTTATGTCCCTTGATTTTATAAATCAGTTTGGAAGAGATATCATGTCCATAAAAAAGATATACATATATATATAGATAGATAATGTTTTTTACTGATAGTAGTTTTGGAGTCTAGGGGTCATGATTCGTGTAAATTTGAAAAAAAAAAAAATATTCGGAAATTCCATCATAGGAGTGATTGCAACAGGTAATATTTTATAAGAAATCTGCCAAACAATCTTCCAAAGACTACTTGACAGATCATTTATAATAAATGATATGTAATAACTTGCCTCTTATAGATTAAAGCTAAGTGGTTGGTAGCGTAAGTGCCGCTCGGCAAATAATCCAGGCAATTTAATGGAGAATCAATTATTTATTTGTAACAATAAAAAAGGTTCTCTGTATTAAATTTTATATACAGCATAAATCATTTTAGAACTCGTAGGATCTTAATCCACCAGCTCCAAGTCCAAAGTTCTATTTCAGTCCACAGAATGTTCAGTTTATAAATCAGGTAAATTTCTACAAATCAACAACACGGCGTTCTCTAAACACTGAAGATGAGACTTGTCACCGACTCTCCTAGCGACAGTTCTCTTCCTCCGTCTCACTTGGGTGACGTCACCCTCTACAGCTCCCGATCCGAGCTGATCCACTTTTCTCAGAGAACAAATCCGAGCTCCGAGCTCTGTTCTCTCTCTTCTCACTCCGAGATCAAAATCCTCCTTGCAAAACCTTGGCTTCCTCTTTTTCTTCTCAGCCAAGACCTCCCCTAAAGGTCACGAACCAATCATCAACCTTAATGATCTTTTCTCATTAAAAGATTCGTAACATCGTCTTATCATTCGTACCTGAAAATACACGCCTATGGCGACAATATGTCTGGTCTCTGTGCTTTCATTTTTGCGTCGGCGTGCCATCAAAGGTGCGACTCATGTGGTCCCCTATTCACGTTAGTGTCGCCCGCCTGTCTTTTCAGCTAATCGATGATGATTTAGCGATCCTTTTAAATCGCCGCTCTTTTCATCTTGAGAATGAAAGCCATTTTGTGTTTTCAGTTCCATAGTGAAATCTCTTTTCAGAAAAAATGTCTTTAAAAGCCTGTGATAAATCTAAATTATCACAACTACCCCCGCCTCTAAAGATGATTTAACGTCTGAAAGGCGTGAAATCTAAAAAGCAGAACATGGTTAGCTCATTCATTTTGGGTGGCTCTTTGCACTCAAAATAATATTTTAACAATTCTAAAAAGACACTTTAAAAAACATTTTCAAACTCTTTTAACGACTTTGCTTTGTTTGGAGAACTCTAATAATTTAAAGTTGTTGAAACCAGTATAAATACATTAAGAAAACCTTATATATACAATAAAAGAAACTATTTACAAATGTGAGAGAGAAAAAAAAAAATTTGAGCTTTTTTTTTTTTTTCATTTTATTGCCTTGCTCAGACAATCAACGTGCGGTATATCCTTGCCCGCTCTGTGTTTTATGGCATACAGGAACGGTTGCAGTGATAAGGACCATCTTAACAACCTGGAATTGTTACCTGCATTGTTTTTCAGGAACACTAAAGGATTGTGATCGGTTTCGATACTGAACTCTTGTCCATCAATGTAGTGACGTAATTTTTTTATGGCAAAAATTATAGCTGCACATTCTTTCTCTGTGGCGCTATAACTTTTCTCTTGTTCCGAAAATTTTCTGCTCAAATATATAATGGGATGCTCTTCTGAGCCCTGTCTTTGTGCTAAAACTACCCCTATCCCTTTATCTGACGCGTCCGTCTGAACCACAAATTCTAGATTATAATTTGGCGCATATAGGATGGGTTTTTGGGTGAGTTTAGATTTTAAGGTTTCGAAAGCCTCTTTCATTTCATCGGTCCATATAATTTTTTCTTTTTTGTTTTTTCCTTTTAATGCTCGTGTGAGCGGTTCTACGATGGTCGCATAATTTTCTATATAACGGGAGTAATACCCTGCCATGCCGAGGCATCTTCTAATTTCCGTTTTATTTTTAGGGTCTGGGAGTTCCGTTATGGCGCGGATTTTCGCTTCTGCAGGTTTCCTTTTTCCTTCCCCTACTATGTGTCCCAGATATTTAACCGTTTTTTGTGCGAATCTGCATTTCGAAATTTTAACGGTAAGTTTTGCCTCTTTAATTCGACTTAGTACCGTGTTTAGATGCTGAATATGATCAGACTCCCCTTCCTTAATTATATTTAATTCAAGCATGCGCTTTATCTCTTTTTTCAGTATTTCATTCTGTCTAGGAGATACCCTATACGGTCTAATTCTCACCGGTTTTTCCTCAGTTAGCTCAATATCATGAATAGTCAGGTCCGTTAAGCCCGGGTCATTCGAAAAAACTTCCCTGTATTCGTCTAATACCTGTTTTAACATTTGAATTTCCCCTGCTGTGCACCGCTCGTTTAATGCACTTTGTTTGATAACTTCGTCAAAGTCATAACTATTTGAATCTGCTAATGGGAAAGCTATCTCCAAATCCTGAGATTCATCTGTCTCATTAAATTCTTTTGTCAGAATATTTATTTTACCTACCCTGGTGATGTAGGGTTTTAAAAGGTTTACATGATAGATTTGCGATTTTTCTCTTCTCCCTGGTATACTCACAATATAATTCGTATCAGAAATTTTAGACTCTACTCTACCGGGGCCTATCCAACCTACAGACATTTTGTTTTTCTTGTTAGTTGCTAAAACTAACACTTCGTCTCCTGGTTGAAATTTTCGTTCTTTAGCATTTCTATCATACCACATTTTCCGTTTATCTCTAGTAATTGTCATGTTTTCGACCGCTAGCTCCTGACAGCGTTTCAGTCGGTTGATAAGTTTGAAGACGTACTTAGTAACTAATTCATGCTCCTCATTTTCTCCCGTCCATTGTTTGAAAAGTAGGGTTTCCGGGATACGGAGATTTCTCCCATGAACTAGCTCTGCTGGGCTAAAACCTGTAGAATCATGCGTTACCGTCCTAAGAGTTAAAAGCGCATGGGGCAGATTAGCTTCCCAGTCACTACTGTTTTCCACGCATAGCACTTTTAAAAGCCTTTTTACTGACCTGTGCCATCTCTCGATAACGTTTGAGGAGGGCTGACATACACTTGAATGGTTTAGTTTTACCCCAAACCTTTTTAGGAAGGCTGTCGTTAAATTCGAAGTGAAACTCCTCCCAAGGTCCGTTTGTATGCTAGACGGGTAACCAAGTCTACTAAAAATCATGATCATCGCTTCAATGATCGTTTCCGAGAGCATATCTGGTATCGGTATTGCTTCTGGATAACGTGAATAAACACATATTGCTGTGAGTAAATATTTATTCCCTTTTTTGACGTCGGTAAGGGACCTACTAGATCGCACGATAATTTTGAAAATACTTCTGAAATTATGGGAACTAATTTTAATGGGGCTTTCTTAGTTTCCCCCGCTTTTCCCACTAACTGGCAAGCATGGCATGACTTGACAAAATCCTCGATTTCCCTAATAATATTAGGCCAGAAAAAATATCTCAATATTTTATCTTTTGTTTTTGATTGGCCCATGTGAGCCGCTATACCTTCGTGACAAGCACTAAGTATCGCTTCCCTGTACTTAGTTGGGACAACTAACTGTTTTCTTTCGAATCCGTGATGATCCGTTACTTTCCTCATTACTAAATTCTCTTTAATTTCGAAATTTGATTTCTTTTGTCTTGCTTTTTCGCGAATGTCTCGCAGCGAGGAATCCGTCTCTTGTTCGGTTATGAATTCTGCCCTTTTAATTCTCGACAAGCCGGTCCCTGAGTCTTCTCCTGCTATCGGTAAAAACTCGTTATCTGGCCTTTCCGGATCTGCCTGTTCCGTGAAATCGTTTCCCCCTGCCCCTAAGTTAGTTTCGGTTTCTTGTTCGCCTCCGTCACTCCCGGAGCTAGTTTCGCTTTTTTTCGCCTGCGCGCGCGTCATTACTGCGTTCAATGTTTTGATTTCGCTTTTTTTTCTCTCGTCGATGAGCTTCTGCGTGTCATTCCCTAGTATATAATAGGACATATCTACGTCTCTATCAGTTACTATAGCCTTCGTCGAGATACTTCCTATTTCGTCAATTTCAAGCGTTATATTAGCGGTGGGCAAACAGCGAACATCATTTAAGAGTGGTTGTTTTATCCACATAAATTCCCCATCTAATTGACTGTGGTTTATAAATTTACAGGAAATAACATCGACACACGTACCAGAATCTCGTAATACCGTAATTTTCTCCCCGTTAATACGAGCCTTACTTAAATACGGCGAAAAACCTTTTACAAATTCTTGATTTTTATTTAAATGCCCTACTGACGCGGCGTTATTTTCCCTCTTGTGTTTTTCCGGGCACTGGGCACGATAGTGCGAAAAACTTCCGCAAATAAAACATTTGTTTGCTCTCTTTTGCTCAAAAACACGGTTTCTTTCTTTATCGGGATCCTTGTCTCTCCAATTCGTTTTAGTTTCGGCCGATTTCTCAACACGCGGTTTATCTTTGAGTCTCGGTTTTTCTGATTTTATGGGAAAATTTCTCGGGTTCCAGGTTTTTTTCGAGGGCCCTTTGACTGCCTCAAACTCGTCTAAACACTTAACTAGAACTAACGGGTCTTTGAAATTTGCCCAAGAGTCAATAAAATGCTCTTTATATTCTATAGGCGTACGGCGCTTAATTTGGTCTGTTACCAATAATTTCTTTAAGTCTTCGAAATTTGAAATTTCTAGTCCGGTTAACCATCCTTCTAGATAACTATTTAACTCGAAAATAATATCCTTCCAAGGGGTGCCTGGTATCCGAGAATGCCTTGTAAATTTTTGGCGATACGCTTCAGGACTTAGCCGAAAGCGTGCTAACAAAATTGATTTCACGTGTGCGAAATCGTCGATTTTTTCTGTGGGCTCGCGCAAAATTAATTCTGCAATATCTGCCGGGAGCAGCGATAAAAGATGAGTCACAAGCTCTTCTGTTTCTATGCCTGCTCGGGAGGATTGCCATTCAAAGAGGTTTAAAAACAGAGTAATATCTGATCGATCTGGATCGAATTTATGCATTAACGCTTTTAAAGGGGGTTTCTGACTCCTCTCAGATCCGCTACTTGACGTAGATTCACGTCTTTTCGCATTTTGAGTTAATCTCAATTGCTCTAATTGAAATTCCCTTTCTTTCTGTTTTTCTTCGCTGTCCCGCGCCGCCCTTTCTCTTTCTGCCTCTAATTCTCGCTCGACCCTTTCTCTTTCTTTTTGCTCGACTGCTTGAGTCTCCCTATCGTGTACAATATAATTAGCCTGCGATAAAGTAAGCTCTTTATCATAATCTGCAGCTGATTCAATTTTCTGTATGATTACAGCTATTTTATCACTCTTATCAATATCAATTCCCAACTCGTCTGCTAACATTTGCAAATCGATTTTTCTACATTGCTTTAAATCAGTAATGACTGTCATTTTTAGACTGAGTTGCCCTAACCGAAATTTCTATTTATTTCCTAACAACCTATAAAATTACCCTAGCATATATGCAATGTTAATTTTATACATACACTTTACTACACAATTTAAACACAGTATATGAGAATGAAATGAAAAATATATACATGAAAAGTACACAATTTACCGATTCAACACTTTTTTTTTTTCAACCGACCACAATACAAGTACCTGTACTTATTTCTAATTCTAGAAAAATATTGCCAGTTTTAGCATTCAGATTTTTCGAAAACTACACTTCAAAAATGTAAACATAAATAATTTTAGATCAACAGGTAACAATATCCCTCTCTGTTTAGAAGCCTTTAAAGAAAATTTAAGTTTATGACTAACCTCATAACATTTATGCTGCTAAAAAAAAGTTTTACAATTTTACAAGAGTTTACAATTTTACAAGAGTTGTACACTTTTTTTTTCTTTCAAAACTTTCTAATTTGTTCCGTTTTGTCCGGAAAAAAATGCATTTAACATTTAATGTTTTTATCATTAAAAAAGAGAAGGAATTTTTTTTTTTTTTTTTTTTTTTTTTTTTTGCAATACTCTTTACTAATTTCTTAATTTTAGATTAAAATAATAAAAGTATAGAAACATAGTACATAAATTTCCTTACTGAATTTAATTTTGTGCAATAATTATGAAACAGAGCCACTCAAAATTTAGAATGAATGAGCTTACCTATTTCCGTCGTCTGCATCTCTCTTGGGGCATCTTTCCGTCGGAGGGTGTTGGGTGCTACAGGCAGGTTGCGGCTGGGTGGCCTTTCGTCGGTTAGGCGTTGTATCTCCGGTTATGGCTGGGTGCCTTCGTCAGCTAGGCGCTGGATTCTATCGATGATTAACTCTGGAACTGCACGGCGAACTATAGTCCTGGGCTAGTGGCTCCCGCTGCCACCAGCTGTAATAACTTGCCTCTTATAGATTAAAGCTAAGTGGTTGGTAGCGTAAGTGCCGCTCGGCAAATAATCCAAGCAATTTAATGGAGAATCAATTATTTATTTGTAACAATAAAAAAGGTTCTCTGTATTAAATTTTATATACAGCATAAATCATTTTAGAACTCGTAGGATCTTAATCCACCAGCTCCAAGTCCAAAGTTCTATTTCAGTCCACAGAATGTTCAGTTTATAAATCACGTAAATTTCTACAAATCAACAACACGGCGTTCTCTAAACACCGAAGATGAGACTTGTCACCGGCACTCTCCTAGCGAGAGTTCTCTTCCTCCATCTCACTTGGGTGACGTCACCCTCTACAGCTCCCGATCCGAGCTGATCCACTTTTCTCAGAGAACAAATCCGAGCTCCGAGCTCTGTTCTCTCTCTTCTCACTCCGAGATCAAAATCCTCCTTGCAAAACCTTGGCTTCCTCTTTTTCTTCTCAGCCAAGACCTCCCCTAAAGGTCACGAACCAATCATCAACCTTAATGATCTTTTCTCATTAAAAGATTCGTAACATCGTCTTATCATTCGTACTTGAAAATACACGCCTATGGCGACAATATGTCTGGTCTCTGTGCTTTCATTTTTGCGTCGGCGTGCCATCAAAGGTGCGACTCGTGTGGTCCCCTATTCACGTTAGTGTCGCCTGCCTGTCTTTTCAGCTAATCGATGATGATTTAGCGATCCTTTTAAATCGCCTCTCTTTTCATCTTGAGAATGAAAGCCATTTTGTGTTTTCAGTTCCATAGTGAAATCTCTTTTCAGAAAAAATGTCTTTAAAAGCCTGTGATAAATCTAAATTATCACAGATATTACAAATATGAAAGAAACGATATTGTGAGTTGAATATTTTACAGGATATATTAAATAATTCCAAAATAAAACTGTTGGACTGATGTTTGAGGCCACTGATCTGCAAATTTGCTAGTTTTATGATTACTATAACTTTCATCAATATTACACATTTTCTTCTCTTTTCTTACAGGTGCTTCAGGAAACATTTAAGACAAAAAATAGGTTTTTAATAGCTTCTGTAACTTAATTATTTTTATTTAAACAAGAAGGGATTAAGCCCTATGAGCCCATCTTTGATTGTGCCTCTAAACAATATTTTCTGTTTCCTGACTGGATTGATTGCCATATTATAAAATACACAAGACAGAGTTTATGTCCATTTAAAAAAAGTCAAAATATTTTAAGCACTCTAAACATCACTAAAATTGCATTTTCAATAATGTCTACATGGGGTGTTTATTACAGGAAAATGACTAATTAACCATATCAGTAATGGACCCCCCCCCCCTCTTAAATTTTAAAAATAAATGAAATTTTGCAAATGGCTGTTAGTATATAAAATTCGAAGTTTTCTATTGCTACTCAAACTAAAACATTGAAATTTTGAAAATTTATTAAATGAAGCCATCTCTTAGCATCTTCATTAAAATTTTGATTAAAAAAAAAACAAAAAAAAAAACAGCAGAACATTTTGAAACATTTTTTTCTGCTTCTTGATTCGTTTGATTTAAAGTGTCAACAATAAATCATATTTATGAAACATGCAAGAGAGAATTATAAACAAAATTAGGGATAGGACGAATAGTGATTTGGCCGAATAGCCGAATTATTCGGCCAAGTTTTAGGCCGAATACCGAATATTCGGCCGGCCGAATAGTAAAATTTTTTTTCCAATAAAGAAAATAAATTTTGATTATATGGAATTTAAAAAATAGAAGCTCATTAATAATTAATAATTATTACTCTTAAGTGTGCTTTTAAATGTATTTTTAAATTTGAAAAACTTATTTTAATACAAAAAAATTATGAAATTGCAGTATATCCTTTATTCTAATGGACATCAAATTGATTTTCAGTAAGTCAAGATGGGAAAATATTTCCATTAAAATATGAAGAATATACTTCACTTTTACTATCAATTGATACTTCTTGTATCCAAAATCAATAATATTCTTAATCTCTCTCAGAACTCACAAGGACATATTTTCTGAAATAACCTTTAATGAAGTACATTTGATCATTTAGAGTTTGTGTCCCTAGTGATAAGCAAATTTGTAAGAATGAGACTATTCTGAAATCAAATGCAAAACTTTAAACTACAAATTATGTTAAAGCAAAAGGTTATGCTTAAAGTAGAATGCATATGTTAACAAAATCTTTGACATTTGAATCAGCACATGCAATATTCAACTTCAATATTCCACTTATTCAACAAGCATTAAAAGGATAAACAGAAATTGATAACAATATGAAGGAAGGAAGATTAAATTAAAAATATATACATAATAATGTTACATATTTAAGTCAGTAATTATGCAAATAATTATTTAAAAGTGAAAACTATAGAATGAAAAAATTATTTTGTTGAGTATTTAGAATTTATATTAAAATATTTATAAAACCATCTTCATAAAGCAAGTTGTGTCATCTAATGTGTATCGAGTTTGACACCAGTTCTGCTTTCAGATGTACTGTTGTATTTGGAATGGTGATATATTATATTTAAAATTGAAAATGAATCTTCATTAACACACCTAGTGAATAAATTTTTTCATTTCTTACTTTATAGAAAATAAGTTATGAATTTCATAAGAGCCTTTTTTATATGTGCATGGAATTTGCAGACATTAATAAATATTCGAGCATTTTAGAATAAGGCAGTATTTTTATATTTTGAATTGTAATATATCATTCTCTAATGATGACATTTCCCGTACAATTAAATCTCCAACTTGGGCAGCATTTTCTAGAATATCGCTAACTTTTATAGGAAATACAGAAAGGCTGTATATTTTTTAGTATCTGAATAACTCTATATTTTGTAAGTAAGAGTGAGAATGACTTCATAAATGAAGTAGCCAATTTGGATTAGAGGGAAAAAAATTGCAAGAATGAAATTCTTTAAATCCGAAATTTATTTGGCAAGATATCCTTCACTATTCGACGAGATTTTAGCAATATTCGGCAAGATATCTCTAAATATTTGGCTACAGGTATTCGGTCAACAAGCCTTCAATATTCGGCCAACCAAATATTCGGCAAAAGGGCCGAATACCGAATAATTAAACTAAATATTTCTTATTTTTTTATGAACCAAAACATAAAGAGGTGCCCATCACTCGCACATCTACCCAACATTTTGTAAGAACTCGATAAGTAAATTAAAATTAATTTGGAAGTCTATGAAGAGACTTTAATAATAATAAATAACACTAATTATGATTAAGTTTCCAATTTATTAATCAATTTGATGCCATAGAAACATATTATCAACTGCATGATCGCTAATAAAGTTAAATACTTACATATGCATTTAAAAGAAAAAAAAGTCGTTATAGATATTTATTTCAGATGGATTAAAAACAATTAATAACTATTAAAACATGATTTATGGTTTCTCTAATTATCAAAGAGCTTTTACAGCAAATTGTTTGTTTGGAGGGTTTTTTTTTTTAGACTTATAGAAGTAGGGCTGTTGTATCAAATAAACCAATAGAAAAAAAAAAAAAATTAAAGCTAAATAATCCAATCTAAATGAATCTAAACAATAAAAGTGACTCTCTCAAAGGAAATAATAATAATAATCAAAGCAAGGAACCCTCCCTTCACTTCCAATAAAGTTATTTCAAAATTATCATAAAAATAGCATATTTAATGTGAAATCCCCATTTTATTACACACGAAGAAATTCCTTATCACTTCAGTTACGTCCTTCATAATTTGGAATCTTTATTTTAAAGACCCTTTATATCAAACATTTTGATGAATTTAAGGTATTTATGAAATGCTACAGTTGTTTTAGAAAAATACTTTATTTACAGATTAAACATTACACAACGCAATATCATTACTTTAAAATATTTAAAGAGAAACTACATACCTAGAGAGCAATTAATTGACAACATACCATATAAACACAAATTACACTATTGCCAAACACAAAACAATCTTTGAAAATTAACACTTTGGCTGGAAAGATAACGATTGCGTTGCGTTGCGTCTTTGGAGTGTTTTGCTAAACAAAAGTAAAGATTATATGATAAATAATTACCGGTTTAAATTTTAATAAAATAATTACCTGTACTAACAATCAATAACTCACTATTTATTTTGTAAAACATCATGCATTATTAATAAGCTGAAAATTTACTAATAAGTTACAGTTACATTTTTTTAGTTTTGCTTTTTTTTTGTTTTGAAACATGTGTATGAAGGGCAGCGGCAGCACATTAGCCGTGTTAACTTCACTAGCGATATTTTTATAAATTAGGTTATGTTTTGTTTAATAATATTGTTTTAAATGACGAGAAGAAATATCTACAAAAATATTTTATTAAGCTAGAATTTTCATATAATAACTTAAGGTTTCAAGTATGTAAAAGAACAATGTCTATATTTAAGCAAAAGAATGTAATAAGAAGTTACAAATTAAGACTGCGAGAAAAATTGAAAACTGTTACAGAAGAAACTGAAAATGCTACAGCTTTTTTAAATAATTGCGTGGCAGAGGTAAGTAATTATCTGAAAAGAATCCTGTTGAATTAATATTATAATTTTCAAATTAAGTATTATTGGTGACAAGATATGTCTAATCTTTTCATTTAGCATGACATCCAATAAAAATTAAAGTCTGACATTTCACATTACACTGTATAGCGCATTTATCAATTACGTTTCTCTTAAACTAAGGTATACAGTCGAACTGTAGATACGAGAAGTAAAGAAATTATAAAAGTTCTTGTATTAACAGTTACACATGAAGATAATAAAACACTTAAAAATTCACACTATACTCCAAAATTTTGCTATCTGGTAGTGCTGACATAACATTTTGGATGGCTTTATCTTTACTTCTTATTTTAGAACAATATAACTGGAAAATATCGCAAATTTAGATAAATAGTCGCCGAAAAAATCAGTTTCGTCAATCGTTCACAAAAAAACTAGCACAATTCGTTGCAAAAGTTCGCTAGTTAAACAGAAATTTCCTCAAAGAATCGGGAATAAAACACAATTTTCATCAAAGGATCGCGAATAAAATGAAAATGTTGTCAAAATTTCATGAATAAAACACAAACTTCGTCGAAATATCGCAAATAAAAGCAAATTTTACTAAAGAATCTTGAATAAAGTGCAAGTTCTATCAAAAGATCACGAATAAAATGCAAATTTCATCAAAAGGTCATGAATAAAATGCTAATTTATCAAAAGGTTACGAATAAAATGCAAATTTTACAGAATCGTAGAAAAAAAAAATGTGAATTTCGTCAAAGGATTGCGAAGAAAACGCATTTTTTGTCAGAAGATCGTGGAGTAAACAGGCATTTTGTGAAAAGATTGTAGTGAAAAAAGGCAATTTTGTCAATTGCCTTTTTTTTATTGAAAAAAGGCAAATTTAGTCAAAAATAACAAAAAAAAAAAAAATTTCATTTTAAAAAAATCTTAAAAAATGCTGGGTTTCATTAAAACGATAAATTTTGATAAAATGCTTGCACATAAATTTTTCTTGAAACCCACACTTTTCATCTGGGAACCTATACTTTTCATGTAGTTTCTCAGTCGGGAACATTAAAATTTTTAGAATTTTCGAGCTCTGCCAAGTGTCTTGCTTGTACTAGGATTCAACCTTTTAAAAGACTATGCAATGATTTTTCTAAAACTACCTACCTAATATCAGAGTAAACATTGAACATATTCTAATTTATGCAAGTATGAAAGCTTCACTTTCATGAAAACTACAAGAAAATATCACAGGATACAGCAGCCTAGTTCTGCAGCAATCTGAAAAATATTCACATATGTTAATAAGAACATCTTACTTTTTTCTAAGAGTTAAAATAATTTGTTCTTTTATTGTTTTTTGGGTACTTACGTATTAATGCCACCACAGTTGAAGTTGGCCTAAGGTGTCAATAAAAAGCAACCTTGTTATTCGCACATGTACGAAAAATGGCGTCAAAAACAAGCAAAAAAAAAAGCACTAAAAAGCATTAAAAAATGGCATGAAAAATCAGCAAACAACAAGGCAAGAAAGAATTGAAAAGATAATTGCGTGCAAGTGTGAACAATCAATGAGATTGCTCTTTATTGGCGCATTAGCCAACTTCTGCTACAGTGGCATTTATACGTAAGTACCTTTTTTTGTTTAGAGGATTTTTCTGTAATTTAAAACATTGTTTTAATAAATATGACATATCTTTCTGCATATGAGCAAAGTTGTATAATATGATACTCTCCGTGTGCACCAAATTTTATGAACTTTGCAGAAAATTTTAGGAATGAAACAATTTTTATAACTTTTTTACTTACTCATCTTATGTATAGGGTAAATCTTGCAATCGTTTTGAAAATTGGAAATTTTTTTTTCAGATTTACACATTTCTGATGCTGGAGATTCCGAAAAACATTGCAATTGTTTGACTTAATTTTCATTTTTACAGCGATCATTTCATGACATTCGCATTTTTTATCGCAATCCTTTGACGAAATTTGTGCTTTTTTTTGCAATCCTTTGACTGATTTTCCTTTGTAAATCTGCCGTACTCATGTTATTTTTTTGCAAACTTTTGACAAAATGTGCGTTTTTTGGTGATCATTCAAGCAATTTAAGGTTTTTCTGCGATCATTTGACATAATTCACGGTTTTTAGTTTTTTTTTTTTTTTTTAAATAGCATTTTACAGGTCTGACATAATTTGCATTTTTTCTTGCATTCTTTTGATTAAATGCTCGTTTTTTGACGATCCTTTGAAAACTTAAAAATTTTCATGATCATTTGAAGAAATTAGCAGTTTTTTTTTCCAAGATACTTTGACGGAATTTGCATTTTTTCAGTAATCATTAGATAAATTTTTTTTTTGTTTTCATGATCCTTTGACATATTTTCTGCTTTTTATCGATCTTTTGATGTAATTTATGTCAATCTTTAAGATGGGGGGGGAAGCGCTTTCTCGGGATTTTTTGAAATTTTCAATTTTTTTTATGAAGTTAGGGGAGGGCGTTTGATTGAGACAGACAGATTAACGGTATTTTACGGTACTTAGTATGCAAGAATGGGA
This sequence comes from Maratus speculifer, assembly GCA_964019185.1. Taxonomy (NCBI): domain Eukaryota; kingdom Metazoa; phylum Arthropoda; class Arachnida; order Araneae; family Salticidae; genus Maratus; species Maratus speculifer. The sequence goes on from OZ025290.1 coordinate 251,373,803, forward strand.
CAAAGCCTATTTAATATCTGTAACTTTGATTATCCGGAGCTAGAGATGCACCGGATGCAGATTTTTGCCGGATATCCGGTACAAAATTTTACCGAATGTACGGTATCTGGCCGAATAATTTCTCATTTTTAATTTTAATACTATTTCAATTTTATGCTTGTTTAAAGAGAAAAAAAAAATATTGTAATTTTTATTATGCAAGTATTAATAGATTTCATTTCACTTATTAAGTCAAAGTTACTTAAAAATATAGTAATAATTAAATATTGAAATGTAATATTATTTTGCCTTTTCATTTTTACTTATAAAACTTCTAACTTTACATGTATATTTTTTCTACCTTTTCTTTAGTCTCTATCACCAGATTTAGCTGGTGTTTTGATGTTTTTATAGATGTGTTGTCACATACTCTGTTGACACATAATTAACAAAAATGGGATAGTTATGTACATGTTACTCCTCTTGACTCTGAGTGAGAGTTAGTTTTCCTATTAAGCTCTTTTTGCAATGCAGAGCAAATTTCAGTATGAACTTTATTTTAAAGGTCACTTACAATTTTAACATGACTGGGTGACTTATAACAAGGTGTAATTCAATTGCTTTAGAAATTTTTACTAAATTGTTTAAAAAAAAATGCAATTTGTATATTTAATAATTTTTTTCCTTTGATTTTACCACATTTTTTTCTACTGTTGACTGCTTAACTTGTGCAGTTGATGTTCCAGCAAAATTTGAATGGTTTCTTCAATATCAGTACCATTTTGCTCTTGATTTTCTAAGCAAACACACTTTGAATCTGGAGTATGAATAAATAAACTCTTTAGTTTGCTGGAAACTATTTTTCTACATGGTTTTTAATCCTCAATACTTTAGCACTTATAAGATGGCCCCCCATTGTACACATTTCTGACTCAGAATTTTTAATGTATTAACAGTAACTTCATAAAACTTTTAGATTAGATATTTATTGCTCTTTTGTTGATATTCATAACTCAAATTAATAATAAAGTTATTAACAAAACAATTGAGAAAAACTATAAAAGTCAACTACTTCATTACGGGAAAAAAAAAAAAAAAAAAAAAATAAACTGAAAGCAAAACAAAGTTGAAATTGTAGTTGATATTCTAGTTTTGGTTTTGCAATTACAGTTTCATAACGGTAATTGTAAAACCAAAACCAGGGCTAGCAGGTTTCTGCCGGGGCAGTTAAAACCAGTGGTTATAACCGGTTAAAACTGCCACGACAGAAACCAGTTTCTGCCAGTAAGTGGCAAAAACTGGCAGAAACTAAAAAATAATACAAATAAATGCAATTATTTATAATTCACAGATGTATTTAATATGTAAAGAATTTAGTTAAAAAACGAATGCTATTCAAAGTTACAAAAAGTTTCAAAAGGATCATATAAATATACTTGTTAATATAATAATTTTCTGTCACTTGAAAAACAAATTTTCATAATGGTAATCTGATGCTGTATAAGTTTAACTATTGATATTACTGTTTACAGTTGAATTTCTATTTAAATTAAAAGAAAAAAAGAAAAGAAATTTCATTTCTTCTAAATTCTATAATTTTTTATCATTATAATTTAAAAATTATCTACATAGAAAGAGAAATGGTTCCTGTAAAAACATATAAGTAAATAATTGTAGCAAAAAAAAAGAAAAAAAAAATGGACGAAATATTTTATACTGTTATTTTAAAATATTGAAAGAACAAATTTGTTTATGGAAAATTTAATAACATATTAAGACCATTCCATATTATAGGATTCATTTTGCTAATCTTTTTTAACCTAGCCTGCTTTTTAATTTGTTCTGTATGAAAAAAAAGATTGAAATAAATGTTTTTTCAAGACCAGCATTACTTGCTGGTAATGTAATTATTGATGATATAAAATTTGAAAAATTCTCATTTTCACCATTATTTGTTTTTAAAAGCGACCACCCATAGAAAACAAGATTTTTTTCTAGGACTTCCTTGGTGAAATATGTTTATGAAAAAGGACTATTTTCTTGCTCTTTCTTTATGCTTAAATATCAATTTTGATCCCAAATACTTAGGATGAAGTAAATAAGCTAGCATAAAAGTTAACACTGCAATAAATGAGATTTGAATCTTGCATTTGTAAGTTTCCATGATATTTCCATTATTAAATAAAGTTAAGCAAATTGTATGGGCAGCTGCAACAGAATAGTCATGTTTTTTACTTTTATCTAAAGCAACAGCAATAGATTTTAACATTTGTAACAAGTATTTAACTTCTTTATAAATTGTGATATTTATTTACAATTTCAACAACTGCTGTGCCCTTAATGTCATTTCTATGATTTTCAATATTCTGCAAATATGGTTCATTCTCTGTGAAAGATTCAAAACTATGAAATTTTAATACAAATTTATTTATATTTTAATTTTAACTATTCACAATATTTTATTTGCAATTTATCCTTAATAATATGTATATAAGCAATTTAATACAATTAAAAAAGTCTCAGATTATGTCATGAAATTAGTTTATGCCAGTTTCTGCCGGTTAAAACCAGTTGTACCTACTTTCTGCCACTGGCATGGCAGAAACTATTTTCTGATGGCAAAAAACCCAGCCCTGGTTATGACAGAATGATTGAACATTGCAGTTAAATTTTGACTGGTGAAAATTACAATAAAACTTTCAAGTGGTGTGAAATTACTTCATTACTGAAATTTAATAACAATTTTTAAGAGAGATAAAAAATTTGAAGTTGTAGTACATATTCTATTTTTCATTTTACAATTGCTGTTGTCATATTTTAAACATGTCTTCATTTACGTATAAACATTATAATTTCATAATTGTGAAAATATACAAGTATTTATTTTTGTTAACATTGCTTTTTAATAAGATTGTCAAAGAGAAAATTGGTTTTACATTTTTATTTTTTTTTTAATCTAAACATCAGAAGTTAAGAAAAGTTTTAGTCTCCGGTAACCGGATATAAAAATATTCGGACAAACGAATATCCGGTTTGAGTGTCGAATAAGCAGGATATCCAGCAGGAGCCGGATATCCGATGGCATCTCTATCCGGAACTATTTTTGTCGGACTCTCGAGAAATTAATTCTGATGAAAGGAAAGGTATATAAAAATTTTCAAAATTTTTTATTGTAAGGAATGGATGTAAAAGGAATTTCGTCCATAAATTGCATAAAAAAAATGCAAATTTTGTCAAAATATCACTCAAAAAACGCTGCAGTCCATAAATTGCTTTTAAAAAAACGTAAATTTTGTGCATGTCAAAATAATATAACATGTAATTTTACTAAGCATTAAATTAATTTGCAGAAAGTTTTTGACCCAATATTAACATACACAGAAAATTTTTGGTTTTATACAAGTCTGCATATGTAGTTAAAAACTGAAGTGGATAAAGTCTATTCTTGAATTAAATTTGTATGATTATTTTTTTTAATTACTTTAGTTTTATATTTTCAGATTGTTTTTGGATTAGGTCCATAGTTGTGATGGTTATCTAGAAATGGCAGTAGTAAATTTTAATCAAATGGGGAAAATTACATTGAAGGAGAAACTTTAACTCGATGTTTCTCGAAAGTGTGAAAAATGATCTTGGTCCACTTCAGTTCTGAATCTCTCATGTAGTGTGCTTAGGTACAGTAAACTTCTTCTAATCTGGCATGACTTTTGAAAAAAATAAATATTTGTTTAACCGCTACTAAAATTATTTTAATCTGATGGATCTTAATGAAAAATTATACACAACCCATTTCAAAAGTAGCTTTATTCCCTATTTCTGCTACTGTAAAATTTTGGCTTACAATGAAAACCTATGGACTCGGAGGCTTTTGGCAATTTCTCAAAACTTGATTTTCTGGATAAGGTGAGTTTTGAAACTCATGTCCTCATATGATGTACTTTACATTATTGAGTAATTGTTTTATTATAGTCAAGCTGTTTAAAGAATAAAAAACATGCTTTACTGTTATTTTTTGTTTAAAATTCTAACTTCTAAATATTTTTTCCCAACATTCATCCTGTAATCCAGAAAATTTCATAATCCAGCTTGAGTCAGGTCCCGAGTGTGCCGGATTAGGGGATGTTTTTTGTATATTCCAGAGTTTCCCCCAGAGGGTTTCAGGGGGGCGCACCACCCCTCCTGCCCTTTAGTTTAGAAAATAGTGCCCCTCTTGCCCTTCATCCAACAACTAGCGCCCCTCTTGTCGCTCATTTAAAAAATAGCACCCTTCTTGCCCAACATTAGAAAAAATGCAGCCCTTTATTGACGATGGGGACACGCTATAGTGCGCAAATTATGCCAAAAATTGGTGACAGAACTCAAAAAATAGCTCTTACACGTCCACAAGATGCGTAATTTCGTAACAAATCGCAAAAAAACAGCAAATTTTTTAACAAATCTCAAAATAATGGCTAATTTCTGGCAAGATTTATGAAAAAGGGGCTAATTTCCTCAAAAAATTGTGAATAAATGACAAATTTTGCAAAAAATCACGAAAAACGGCCACTTTTGTCAAAAAATCATGTTAAAATGGTAGTTTTCGTAAAAAGATTTGCAAAAAATGGCATATTTTGTCCAAAACCGCAATAAAATGAAAAATTTTGTCAAAAGATTTGTGAAAAACAGCAAATTTCATCAAAATATCCCGAAAAAACAGCAGATTTCGTCAAAAGATCGTGAAAAAATATAAATTTCGTTAAAGGGGCACAAAAAAGTTAATGCCAGAAGTGAATTTTCAGGCCTCGGAGCGAGTCGCTAAACTCGCTTTTCTCGCTATTTTTTTGCATTTGTCTCTTTTAGTCTATATTTTTCAGATTTAGTCTCTTTTTTCACTTTTTTTTAATGTTCTTTACCCATCGATCGATCGCAGGTAAAAGATCGTATCTTTCTTCATTTGATAGCGGGAAAAACATCACGAAATTCAACAATTTGTTGTGAGGAAATATCGGAAAACTTCCCAGTTTGTCGCAGGAAAATCTCGAAATTTGTTAAATCTTCGCGGGTAAAATAGCAATATTTTTCAGTCGGAAACTGCCGGAAAATCAAGGATTATGTTAATCTGTCTTAGGATGAAACCATGAAATTCCGTGGTACCATAGTGAAACTTAGTCGCAGAAAAAAAAGTATACCAAATTTCCCGGGAGCAGAATCGGCGCAAAGCTGCGACGCACGTCGCAGACTCTTGAGAAGGTCCACAGGCTATTTTTCAACTGTTAAAAATTTAGCAAAAATTAAAAAATTTCGGTCCTAAATCCAAAAATTCGGACATAAAAGTGTATCGCAAATTTCGACAAAGTCTTCAAAAAGAAATCTATTTCGTCATAGATCACAAAAAACACGCGAATTATTCAAAAGATCGCGAAAAAACGGCAAATTTCCTCAAAAAAAATCATTCAAAACATCGTGAAAAAACCGGCAAGTTTCTTCAAAACATCGCAAAAAACGGCAAATTTTTTCAAAAGATTACGAAAAAACGACAGTTTCCTTCAAAAAATCACGAAAAAAATGGCAAATTTTCTCAATAAATTGCGAAAAACGGCAAATTTTGTAAAAAAAAAAAACTCCGAAAAAAATGCCAAATTTCTTCAAAAGATCATGAAAAAAAGTCATTTTTCTTCAAAGAATCACGAAAAAAATAGCAAATTTCTTCAAAAGATCATGAAAAAAGGCAAATTCCTTCAAAAGAACGCGAAAAAACGGCAGTTTCGTAACATGATCACGAAACAACAGCGAATTTCTCCGAAAAATCGCGAAAAAACTGCAAATTTCATTTTAAAAAAATCACGGAAAAACATAACATTTCTTCCTAAAGTTAGCAAAAAAAGGCAAACGTCTTCAAAAAATCGTGAAAAAACGGCAGTTTTCGTTAAATAAATCACAAAAAAACTGCAAATTTCTTCAAGAGATCACAAAAAAACAGCAAATTTCTTCAAGAGATCGCAAGAAAACGGAAGTTTTCGTCAATAGATCGCGAAAAAAAAGGCAAATTTCGTCAAAAGATTGTGAAAAAAAACTCTAATTTTGTCAAAGAGGAGCCCCCCGCCTCCCCCCATCTTTAGGATAATGTATGAGTCGTTAAAAATTCAGAGAACAAAGGCAACTTCTTTTTTAAAGTATATTTTTCTTTTATGTCTATCACAAATACTTAAAGGTTTGAGTGCAAATAATGTAATGGGAGGGATTGGTCTGCAGACTGTTTAAGTTTTTATATGTGTTGCAGACTGCAGAAAAAAATTCTGCTGCATGGCCAAATTTGTCTCTTCTTTTGCAGGGGAAAAAATTCTAAATTTCATCACTCTATCGTGGAAAAATGGTTACGAAATTTGTATATCGTTCGCGGGCAATAATTGCAAAACTTTTCTGTCGGACACTGAAAAGAAAGTGAATTTGGTCAATCTGTGGCAAGATAAAAACGCGAAATTCAATAATCGCATTCGAGGGGTAAAAATCATAAACTTCGTCATTCGGTCGCGGGAAGAATATCACGATTTTGTCTTTTTACGAGAAAAAAAGCATATAATCCGTCAATCAATGGCAAAATCATTGCAAAATTTGTCACTCGATCTTGTGAAAAACAATTGAGAAATTCGTCAGAGGATTGCAGGAAGGAATCTCAAAATTCTTATTTCGGTCATTACATATACAGGGATCACTTTTTCGACAAATGGCAGAATTTCACGTTTTTTAATTTTTAAGAATCTGTGATTTTCATAAAATGATCACTGGCAAAACTGCGATTCGAATTAATTGATCACCAGAAAAAAGACGATTTTCATTAAACAATCACAAATCAAGCCGCGATTTTCACCAGATGATCCCAAAATAAAATCGTTATTTCCAAACAATCCCGAAATAAACTTGTGATTTCTGCCATACGATTGTGGGGGAAAAAAACTCCCGAGATTTACGTCAAACGATTCCAAAATAAGACCGAGCTTTCGTCAAATGATCGTAAAATTGAAAAGGATATTCATGGATGCCAACTTGTACGGTATGGCCAGTAGTACAATGCACAGAAGAGTACAATGTACGAATTTTGTTCGAAGTGTACAGTTATACTAATGAACAGTACGATTGTACGATTTTGCGTGCAGAAAGAATAATCGCATAGAAATGCAAATTTCGTGAAAGGATCACCGAAAAAATTTGTGATTTCTTTATGCAATCGGTAGTCAAAATTTGCGATTTTTTTCTGTGATTGTTTATCAAAATACAGTAAATGATCATTTTTTGGGCCATTGTTTTAGAAATTTGCTTTTTTCTGCATTTATATGACAAAATTCGTCATATTTTCTGCGATCATTTGCCGAAATTCATGATTTTTCAGCGATCGATTGGCGAAATTCAAAATTCTTTTGCGTTTATTTGCCGAAATTCATCTTTTCCATGATCACAGAAAAAAAATTGCGAATTTTGATAGTCGATCATTTTTCAAAATTCGTGATTTTTTTTTCTTTGAAATTGTGATTTTTTTTCCGTGCAATTTTGCAAATGATCGTAGGAAAAAAATTGTGAATTTTGTTAAATAAACACAGAAAAATAGTAAATTTCTGCAAACAGCGGCAAACTTTTGGCAAAAAAATTGCAAGTTTTAACAAATAAAAACCAAAAAAAAAAAAAGAAAAGAAAATCGCAAATTTTACTGAAAAAAAATTGCAAATGTCAGCGAACAATCATGGAAGAAAAATAGTGTACTTTCATAAACAATAGTGTGGAAAAATCACAATTTTAATATTAATTTGCGGCAATTGGTAGCGGGGGGGGGGGGGAATCATTAATTTTGTCAAATGGTCTTGGAAGGAAATGTAGTATGCCAGTTAAATGTGCCCTAAAATATGCAAAAAAGTTTGTGTGAAATATTACTTGGCACCAGTACAACCTCTGATTTTACTTTTTTCACCAACACCATTTGATAAATTTCACCATTCTTTTCCTGAAATAATTTGACAAACTTCACTGTTTTATGCTAATTGATTTTTGCACATTTTAATGTAACCCATTGACAAGCATCCTTGATTTTTTTATGGCTTTATTCGATGAAATTCGTTATTTTTCTGCCGACTAATTGATAAATTTCACTATTTATTTCCGTGACCTTCGACAAAATTAGCAATTATTTGTATGATCGCTCTTGGAATGTCGCAATCATATAATGAATTTTGCGATTCATCCCTCTCTTCGAGACCCATTTAATGAATTTTACGATGTTTAACACAAGATCCATTTGACTAATATCGTGATTTTTTTTCAAGGCCATCTGATAATTTTCGTGATTTTTTTTTTTTATCCTAAGAACATTTGACTAATTTCGAGAATTTTTTTTCCTGAGATCATGCAATAAATTTTGATTTTTTTTTTTTTTTTTTTTTTTTTGAGACTGATGAATTTCACTATATTTCCTGGAATTTCATGATTTTGTCCCCGTGGTCATTTGGTGAATTTCTGATTTTCTTTCATGATGAATTGTTGCGATTTGAGATATTTTTCTGCAACGAATCAACAATATTTGCAATTATTTCAAAACCGACTGAAATGCATTGAAAATGTATTCCACATATTGTGTTAAATCTTATAGTGCTTGTCTGTTTACCAAATACATTTAAGTGAAGAGAAATTTTTTTTTTTTTATTTGGTCTCCTTTTAGTCTCTTTTTTTAAATTTTGGTCTCTTTTATTCTCTTTTTCTTGTGATTTAGTCTCTTTTCTCTCTTTTTTAAGAGTGACTCAGCAGTCCTAGGCCTGAATTTTTCTGTTATAAAAACTAATTTTCCTGCTTCAAAATTGTGCTTTATTGCTCCAAAAGCAGATTTTCCTGCTTCACAATCAGGGGCGTGGAAGAGAAAATTGCATCCAGGCATATTTAGAATCTGATGTTCCCCTCTCAACTTTTTCTAGTAACAGTCCAAAAATGACGTTTGTAGTACATAAATTTGGCACTCCTTAAATTTCCGTGCTCGGGGCAACCATCCTGTTTGTCCCTCCCCCTTTCGCACGGTTCTGTTCACAATCTGTTTTTGACTGTCCAAATCTTTCTAAATATGACTCCTGAAAGCACCCGTTCATTAAACAAAAAGAACCCTTTATTCAACAAAAGTATTAAAAAAAAAAGTGTTTTTCAATAAATCCATGTCTTGCCCCTTTTTAAGAGAAAAGCGAACAATAGTGATATTTCTTATCTTCTACAAATAAACATTATTTCATAATTAAATTTGTATCTTGCACGTTTTTTTTTTTAAAAATAAAGAAAATTTCTCTTAATATTAAAAATATATATATTGATTTTATTTATTCATTTATTATTATTAAAACAATAATTATTGCATTTCATTTTTTGTCTAAAATAAGAAGTATTATTGGGGACACGCTTTTGTAAAAAAGCGACCCTGAATTTTAGATGTCCTAGGTCCCGAGGACCCAGGAGCATCAATTTCCCTTACTGCTGTTGCGTCTGTACTGAATGCTGAGATCGTTCGTTCTCAAAGCTTGCATTGCGTTAGACAAGTCTTAGGTCAAGGTCGCGATGGTCAAATTACCGGTCGATGACACAATGCCTTCTGATCCAAAAAGAGCACATATCGATAAATGATAATAATAATATTTGACTAAATGAAACGAAAAATATGAGAAAAATAATTTGATTTTCTAACCATTGATGATTTTGTTTCGTAATTTCAAAAAATTCAAAACATACCGTTCTGAGAAGAAAAAAAAAGTATCAATCAGAAAATTTAGGCATAAAAAGTATTGCGAAATTCAACAAATTGTCGCCGAAAAATTTTGTCAATCGTTTGCTGGAAAAAAAAAACACAAACTTTATCGAAAATTCGTGGGAAAAGGTGCATTTTGTTAAAGAATCAAATGAAAAAAGCTTACAAATCGCAACAAAAATGGTAATTTCGACAAAGGATCCCGGAAGCAAGTGTTAATTGCACCAAAATGTAGCAGACAAAAGCGTGAATTTTGTTAAAGTACCAAGGAAAGATGCGAATTTCGTCAAAGAATCATATAATTGATACATATAAGAATTAGAAAAACTTCGAGTTTCGTATAGGAACCATAGAAAGAACGTGAATTTTGCCAAAGGGCCGTGAAAAAACGCGATTTTGTTAAATGATCGCCGACAAAAAACAAATATTGTCAAATGAAAGCAGAAAAATGCGTTTTTTTTTTTTTTTTTCAAAGAGCCGCTGAAAAAACACAAATTTCATCAAAGTATAACAGACAAAAAGTGCGAATTTCAACAAAGGGCCGCGGAAAAAACATGTTTTTTCGCGATCTTTTGACAAATTTTGTCGTTTTTCTGATTTCTTGATGAAATGTCCCGTTTTTCAAGATTCTTTGTTGAAATTCACGGGTTTATTTATTTATTTATTTATTCAGATCCCTGAACAAGATTTGCATCTTTTCACGATCCTCTTTCAAAATTCGCGTTTTTCCCGCAATCCTATAACAAAATTGGCAATTTTTTTTCACTAATTTACGAAAATGATTTTTTTTAGATTGTCTGTGAAAATTTGAGATATATTTTATGCAAGATTTTTAGAGTAACGACCGACTGTTTTTAATTTTCGGAAATGAGGCCTTAATTTTTTTTAATTTTGGAAAAAATCTGACAGAATCACACAAGTGATCCTAAGCAAAAAAAAAGTAAAATTCACAGCAAATTTTGTGAAAGTTTACAATTGAGGTGGGAATAAAGAGGGGACACCCGTTACGAACTGTTATTTTTTTTTCGTGTTTAAACGCTACAAAATTGGTGTTTTTTCGCTATCTTTTGACGAAATTTGCCATTTTTTGTGATCTAACAAAATTTCCCCCCTGTGACTGTGAAAATGTCTACTGTGAAAATTTGAGATATATTTTATGCAAGATTTTTAGAGTAACGACCGACTGTTTTTAATTTTCGGAAATGAGGCCTTAATTTTTTTTAATTTTGGAAAAAATCTGACAGAATCACACAAGTGATCCTAAGCAAAAAAAAAAGTAAAATTCACAGCAAATTTTGTGAAAGTTTACAATTGAGGTGGGAATAAAGAGGGGACACCCGTTACGAACAGTGTTCTTTTTTTTTCGTGTTTAAACGCTACAAAATTGGTGTTTTTTCGCTATCTTTTGACGAAATTTGCCATTTTTTGTGATCTAACAAAATTTCCCCCCCCCCTCCCCGATTTTTTTAAAAGCAAAATCTGCCATTTTTCTGCAATTTTTTTTTAAAAGCAAAATCTGCCGTTTTTCGCGATTTTTTAAGCAGAATCTGCCGTTTTTTCACGATCTTTTAACAAAATCTGCTTTTTTTGCAGTCTTTTAACAAAGCCGGCCATTTTTTTCGCGATCTTTTAACAATATTTTTCTTTTTTTTTTTTTCAATTTTTTGACAAAATTTTTGGATTTTTTCTTGATTTCTTGACGAAATTTCTGTTTTTTCACAATTTTTTAACTGCTAAATTCTAGATTCAGCTCTATAAAAGTGTCCTTAAAAATCAAAGTGCCCTTTTCAGAACAGTAGCGCCCTGCCCCTTTTTAAACCTGGGGGAAACTGTATATTCAATACCGTGAATTCCCTCAAATCTTTTCATCATCCCAGATGTAAACAATATTTTCAATTCAAATGTTGGGGCAAATTTGCAGATTTTTTTTTTTTTTTTTTTTTTTTTTTTTTTTATTAATCATTTTGTATGTATTTTAATGTGTAATTCTTGATAACATGACTGAACTGATGTTTTTTCATTGAAGGAAGTATGTTTATTTTGTGAAAAAAAAAAAATTAAAAAAAATAAAGATATTGCCAATATCAATAGTAATCACAATTTTTGTGCCAAATATATTGATGCATTAAGCATTTTTGGTTATTAAGACTGGCTAACAATGAAATTAAACTTCCTTACTTTATGATTTTGATGTGAATTAATAGTGTACCTTTATGAGGCAAGTTGCTTTGAAATATTAAAGAAAAATGTATCTCATCTTTATTATGCATATTTAGTTATACATTATTTACTTTTTAGTAATTTAATCATTTTTAAAATTATATCACTTATTATCATTATAGTTCATACATTACTTATTTTAATATTTTATTATATTGTAAGTGTTCTTTACTTCATAATTTTGATTGTATTGTATATTCAAATTACTGTTTAAAAAATGTAAATAAAGCAACAACCAAAAATCTGCAAAACCTTTGGTCCTAAGCTGTGCGGATTTGAAGGAGTCTACTGTATTATGTATTTATGTAAGACTTATATAATATTTCTTCTTTCTTTATAAATCTCTTCTTATAATTATTCATTTTATTTATTTAATCTTTTATTACAGTTTAAAAGTAGAGTGGAACATATCTTGGAGATAAAGGATGAGAAGTGTCTATCATTGTATAGAAAATTAATCAGAGATCTTGAAAATTACAGTGAAAAAATTTTTATTTTGCAAGCATCTCTTGAAGAAGTTACTGAAGAAGAGACAGATAGTAGTGAGGTAATCGCATATAATAACTTCCTCAAATCTGTGTAGGTTGTTACTAAACATTTTGCAAAATTAAGATTTTTATTTAAATTTTGTTAATTGTATTTGACTTTAATTATAAAGAAACTTTCCTTTAAATTGAATAGAAAAAAAGCAGTTCTACCAACAGAATAAAATAGGTAGACTGGGAGGCAGCAGCACAAACAATCACCTCATCAAGTTCACGATTGAAATCGAGAATTAGTTAAAAGTTTATTAGCATATTAAAGCACAATCATTCTGCCAAATCATATCTTGATGGAAAGCGCCTGAAAACCCAGATTTAGCATTTGACTTGTAGGTTTATCATTGTGTTTTCCTGTGCAGAAATCCTCCATGGTTTCATACCTTTGAGTGCAGGAATTTATTAGAAGATACAAACGTATCTCCTAGGGGTTAAAAGAAATTAGCAGAGTTGCTTAATGCAGATTAGGAAACGTTATTGCTGGATTTAAACCCCGATAAATTTAAATGTTACTTTACTGAAATAAAAATGAATTAAGTAATAAACTATGGTGGACTAAAAATGATGACGACAATTTAAAAACAACTAAACACATTTATTAACATTAAATAAAAATAACAATACATAAACTTGAATGTATTAACCAATACAATAAATTAGGGATGCACAACCTATAGCCCACGGGCCAAAAGTGGCCCACGATGGGTTAACTTATGGCCTGCGAGTTCTGTCAATTTACAGCTGGAAAAGATTGCAATTTTTGTACATATGTGACAGGAAAAAATCGCAAATTTCGTTAATTTTCTGTGGGAAAATATAAAATTTCGTCACTTAAGAATCGCACATTTTCATTGATCGGCACCGAAAAATCGCGAATTTCATTGATTAAATGCGAGTAAAAAGCGAATTTTGTCGATGAGGCTTGCAAAAAACGCAAGTTTCACTCATCAGATATTGAAAAATCGCGAATTTTGACCATGAAGTTAGGAAAAAACAGTTAATTTCCTTTGATCGGGCAAAGAAAAATCGCGAGGTTTGTCGATCAGGCATAGAAAAATTGTAAATTTTGTCTGTCTTACGCAAAAAATCGTCATTTCGTTGATCAGGCAACGAAAAATCGTCAATTTTGTAAATGATGCTTGAAAAAATCGCAAATTAAATACATCGGTTGAAAAAAAAAAAAATAAATAAATAAAAAAAATAAAAAAGGCATGTTTTTTTTTGGTTTATTGCATGAAGAAGAAAAAAAAACGCGAATATCGTTGTTTGGGCACGTACGAAATAATTGCAAATTTCGTTGATAAGCCACAGATAAATCACGAATTTATCGATGACTCCAGGAAAAAAATGAAAATTGCGTAAATCGGCTGCGAAACAATCGTAAATTTCATCAATTTATCCAGAGAAAAAAAAATCACGAGTTTCATCTTACAGCGTAAAAAATGCAGATTTCGTCTGTTAGTACAAAAATTGCGAATTTTGTTGATCTGCCGCAGAAAATGCGTATTTCGTAAATTAAAGGTGGAAAAAATGCACATTTCATCGATCAGACGCTGAAAAATCTCAAGTGTTATCGATCGGATTCCGAAAAATCGCAAATTTCTTTGATCGGAGACAGGAATATCGTGAATTTTGTTGACCATACGCTTAAAAATTGCTAATTACGTCGATTATGGTCTAATATAATCTCAAATTTCCTCGATCGGGAGTGGAAAATCGCTAATTATGTCGAACGGGCTACTAATAAAATCGCGAGTTTCGTCGATCGGCTGTGGAAAAAATGTGTGTGTGTATGGGTGGTGTTCGCGATCAAGGGAAAAAAATCGTTATTTTTCCAATGGCTTATTAAAAATCATGAATTTCGTCATTCAGGCGCAGAAAAATCGGGAATTTCACTGATCTGGAACGGGAAAATCGCAAATTTTATGGATCTTCTGCAGAAAAAATGTAAATTTCATCGGTCATGCGCGGGACATTCATGGATTTTGTTGATTAGACTCGAAAAAAATGCAAATTTTATTGATCATGCGAGGAAAAAACGCGAATTTCATCAATCAGCTTTGAAAAATTGCGAATATGTGAATTAATCAGCTTCGCAAAAAAATAATTTTGTTGATCAGGCGAGAAAAAATTGTTAATTTTCTCGATCACCTTCCTAAAAATTTCGAATTTTGTTGATCAGGATAAAAAAAATTCAGGTTGGAAAGATCCTAAATTTTTACGATCGGCTTCGTAAAAAATACGAAAAGATTTTTGTCGATCAGGCTCGGAAAAATTTTGCCGATCATGCGAAGAAAAGTCGCCTATTTCGTCGATCATACGAAGAAAAGTCGTCTATTTCATCGATCCCGTGAAGGAAAATTGCGAATTTTGTCGACCAGTTTCGAAAAAATCGCAAATTTTGTCGATCAGGCGCCAAAATAGCTAATTTCGTTGATCGGCTTCAGAAAAATCACGAATTTTGTCGATCAGGTCCAGAAAAATCGCGAATTTCATTGATCAGGTCTGGAAAAATCACGAATTTCGACGATCAGGTGCAAAAAAATCGCAAATTATTTCGATCAACTGCAGAAAAATCACGAATATCGTCGACCAGGCGTAGAAAACAGCTAATTTCGTTGATCTGCTTCAGAAAAATCATGAATTTTGTCGACGAGGGTCAGAAAAATCGCGAATTTCGTCAATCAGGTGCGGAAACATCGCGAATTTCGCCGATCAGGTGAGGAAAAATCGCGAATTTCGTCAATCAGACATAAAAAAATAGCTAATTTCGTTGATCGGCTTTAGAAAAATTGTGAATTTTGTCGACGAGGTTCAAAAAAATCATGAAATTCGTCGATCACGTGCGGAAAAATCGCAAATTTCACCGATCAGGTACGGAAAAATTGCAAATTTCCCCGATCAGGTGCGGAAAAATCTAGAAATTCATATATTTGCTTTGCGATAATCGTGAATTTTGTTGATCAAGCTCATAAAAATCGCGAATTTAGTTATTCAGGGCAGAAAAATCGTGAATCTCGTCGATCATGAGCAGAAAAAAAATCGCGAATATCGTTGATCATATGAGGAAAAAATCACTAATTTCGTCAATCAGCTTTGTAAAAATAGTGAATTTTGTTCATCAGGTGTAGGAAAATTTTGCATTTTCTCGATCGGTTTCATAAGAATTGCGAATTTTGTTGATCAGGCGAGGAAAATGATGCAAATTTTCTCGATCAGCTTCTTAAAAATTGCAAATTTTGTCGATGAATTTTGTAAAATGTGCAAAATTGGTCGATCAGGCGTGGAAGAATTACAAATTTCTTTGATCAGGCACAGGAAATTGGGAATCTTGTTGATCAGGCCCAAAAAATCTTGTTGATTGGCTTCTTCTCTCTCTTTTGTTCATAAAGCTAACTTTTTTTTCGGTACCAGCAATTTCTGCTTGTTTTTAGCACTTTTAATAAAATAAAACTTACTCGCCTGAAAAAACTCAAGAAATATTTTTACATCTCTAAAATAATCCTTGCTATATCTGTTATATATAAACTAAAATCTGCTGATATATCGTTACCACGTGAATTGGAAATTTTAACTGGGTAAGCAAATTTAAAGGGGTAACACCCCACCCCCCACCACTCCCGTCTGAAATCAGATTTTTTATCTGATTATAGGCCACAAATAACCTTCTTTAAATCAAATTATCTCCGTGTCATTGATGTGGCCCTTTACCACCCAGACATATTTGTAAGGTTGTGCACCCCTACAATAAATTAACTCATTTTTAATCTTAATAAATCCCATGGCATATAAAAGAGGGCATAAAATATCATATGGTTTAAGCTTTCTCATTGAAAGAAAAGAGATAACGAATACTGGAGCTCACCGCCAAAAATAAACGTATCGTCTAATGCTAACACTGCTCAACTAGTGATGAAAAAGAATGTCTGCTTCGATGAAGTAAAAGTCAGAAGCACGCGTCCACATTATTCCATCATGCCCTTCAATGTCAGCACTCAGTCCGTCAGTTCAGACATCAAAAGAAGCACCGGGAAAAACGTCTTACATAACACGTAGAAAATGTCGACTTCTATAATATGTCCCACGTCTTGCACTTCTTCATTTAAAAATAACTGAATTTGACTTAAAAACTGTTGACAAAACTAAAAGCATTTAAAACTAAAGAAGAGCCATTAAAACTTAAAATATATTGTAAAATCGGAGACCAGCCGAAAGAACAAAAAAATAACTGCTACATCACACAAAACAAGGAACGATCGACTTGACTATCAAACTGCTGGGTATATATATCTCCTGAGCAAACGGAATCTAGTCTACTACGCATTGTGGAAACTACGCCCTCTAACGGCTCCCGTAACTTTCCTCTGGAAGTTTCTGATCAACATCATTGGATTAGCATCATGCTAAATCCTGACAGTGCCGGACCGCTACCACCATCTATTGGATGCCAAGAAAACTATCTTTAAAAATAGAGAGGGAAATGTGTAGACCGCAATACGAACGTAAACAGATGTATGACTAGTTGAAAGTAATTTAGAAGAATGTATGAAACTTTAATGTTGCATTTGAGAGGATGAAGGAACCGTTTTCAAATAAAGGTAAGTGACTTTAACTTAACTAAAAAAGGAAATATTCAAGAGGATGGTTAAACATGTGTACAGTGACAAGAACTAGGGTTGTTAATTCCTAACAGAATTCACAATAGCAGATCTAAGAGTCAACCACTAAGGTAGAGTTTTCATGTGTTTTCCACCAAGATATGATTTGGCAGACAAGTTATCTATTAATATGCAAATCAGATTTAAAATAATTCTAGAATTGCAGCCGTGAGCTTGATGCATGATTATCTGTGCTGCTGCCTCTCAGTTTAAGGGTATGAACAAAGCACACAATCAATCATATCTTTGTTACAATTAAGCTTAAAATCTAAACATTATCTTTTTGCCCATCTCTTCAGGGAAAAAAAAAAAACTTTCATTGATAAAAGTTATACTTTTAACTGGAATGTTTGAAACTATATTTGGATCATTTTAAGTTTTTATTTCATCAGTTTCAGAGACACTATCTTTTTCTACTCTTATATATGCTAAAATAAATAAATAAAATATTAAATTGTTACTTGGTATTTAAGTAAGAAGAAAGTATTGCTGATTTATAACTAACAGATGCCAGAATGATAAATAAGAAAGCTGATCAAGAAAATTTGAAGATATTTTGTTTCTCACTGTGGCAAAGCCAATACCTTTAATAATCATAATTTTCCTACAATGTTCCTATTACCAGTGGTGTAGTTGTAAAAAAAAAAAAAAAAAAAAAAAAAAAAAAAAAAAGCAGAGGGTATACCTTAGAATGTACATACTGTAGCATTTTTGAGAAACAGAGGGTATATGGTATTCCATAAAAAAAATCCTGAAGATATATGGTATATACCCTCCACCATATCCCTGCCTACTATCCCTAGTAGTTTCATGATTTTAGTTTTTGTAGATTTAGAAATGGCAGATAAGAGAAATATTTTTGCAGTACATTTTCAGTGATCTCTCTGAAAATGTAATACATATGTTTTTAAGTTTGGTTTTGTGAGACCTTTTGATTGATATCCCCCACCCTGTGATAAAAAAAATTGTCATTATAAGATATTTTTAACAGCACCCTATACAATATATGATATCTTTTTTCGAATAACGTACTTAGCCATCTGAACTTTTCAGAAAAATATGTATGAATGTCTAATAATTTATAAATATGTGGTTCAATAACTTTTATAACTCTGGCTCGTTTGGGCTTTTCACATTCCATAGTTTTCGAGGATAATGGCTGTGTCAGACTAAAGGGCAAATAATCATTTTTTTTTTTTTTTTTAAGTGCAATATCTTATAAAACAAAAGCATTTTTCTGATTTTCAGAAGTTTTAGAAAGAAAAAATACTAGATAAGAATTGTTCTCTTTGGATAAGAAAGAATTTCTTGCCTTATATGAAGGGCATGGCTACTGCACAGGCCAACTAGGCTGTAGCCTTAGGCCAGGGATACATTTAGGAAAATTCTAGGTCCTTTAAAGGACCCTTCACAATTTTTTTTATACCTAAACAGAACCCTTCACAATTTTTTTATACCCAAAAAGGACCCTTCACAAAATATTTTATCCCAAAACAGGACCTTTCACAAAATTATTTCTCTCTTAAATAGAGCTTTAATATAATTTTTTCACCTTCAAATTGAACTTTTCACAAATTTAATCACTTAAAAATAAAATCTGGCCTGTAAATAAACAGTTGAACTCACCAAAGATAATATTGCTTAGTTTTTTCATATATGAAGGATAGAACCTGAATATTTCGATAATTTAAAATTCATAAAATTGCTAGACTTTTCACAATTATAAGAAAAACTTCACAATTTCACAAAAACAGGATCCTGTGAAAAAAGTCTGGACAAACCCCTGCCTTAGGCCCACTACTGCTGGGGACACTAAATTAATTACTGAATAAAGTAATTTAGTAAAAGAAGTCTTAAAATTGTTGTTTCTGCAGTTATTTTCTTAAAAATTAAAATATATTTTGGTTAACTTTGCAATTGTATTTTAATAGCTGACAGTATGCTCCTCCCTTATGCTCTCCCTTTCTACAAAAAATAGCAACTATTTTGTTGTGAGGGCCTCCTAAAAGGGACTAGTTTTTGGGCCCTCACAACCTTAATCAGGCTCTGTTTATACAGGGGATTAGATTGCTTGTTCAGTTAAGTAATTGCACAGTGTTGCATCATGCAATACTGTGCAGCCATTTAACTGAAAAGAATATCATTATTGCATTGTTAATTCATTTTTCAGATTTTTGGACTGGTGCTGCTTTTACTAAGAATCCTTCATTGTGATGAGGCAATCTCTTAATCATCACTTGTTTAAATTAAAATTATATTGAAGCTCTTTCCACTTGTTAATAAAGTAGATAAAAAAATAACTCACCAGTTTCAAGAAATTAAAAAATATTGTCTGATGCAACAGTAATTTTTAAACACTTTAGTAATGTTTAGATTGGTAGTCAGTGTACATGATTATTTCGGTTTAAATAATTATAGTGGTGAAAAGAAAAACAAAAAAGGCTTTTTTCTCCATTTCTGCTCTTATAATTTTTATCACTACAAATGAAACTGTGAATATCAGGCTTTATGTTCTTTAAATTTTATTTTTTTAGTTTTAATTGTCAATTTCTAGTTTTAAATTCTCATAATTGGGTCCTCAATTTCTCTGAAATTTTAAATTTTTGTTTGAACATAAAAACAAAAGATTTTTTTAAATACAAAATTATTTATTTTATTTATAACATACTAAATCAATGTAACATCTTTAACATTATCCCATTTCATTTTTCCATTTGAGAACAATTCATGAAGCTCTGCTGAATTAGATTTTGGATGAAATTCAGAAATTAATGTTTTCAATTTGTCTGTTGAATTTAATTTGTTTTTACTTTGAATTAATAATTTTGCTTTTCAATACATCATTTTGTCAACATTTATATAAGTCTCTTAAATTAAATAATAAATTAATAAAGGCATTGACAACATTTATCCAGTTTACTGTATTTTTATATTAATTGGAGTCAAATTTGGCAATTATGTTCCCTATCTTTACATTGGTAATACTAATTGAAGGTTTCAGTACAATACCAGGAACTAGAAATGATGTATTTTAATTTGTGGTGCTACTAGAATAGAATCATATCTTTTACTTTCAGAAACACTTTTATATTTGACATATTACTGATACTAATACCAAAATTTCCAACATTTCCATTTATTTAGTTTTGTTTTCACTTGTATTATAATCAGAAGTGGATTAACTACCACCCGAGCCCCTAGGCTTGACTTTCTGAGGGGCCCCTCCTTCAAAGAGATATATACTGGAAAAATTAAAACACATGCTTGCTTCATTAACTAACTCATAAATCATTGATGATAAAAATATAAATGATTACGACGAAGAATTTCGCAGATCTTTTGTTTTTTGTAATAAACATTAATGTAAAAGAAGTGTAAAAGAATATTTTCTTGTTCTTTATATTAAGAAAAATTTAACACCGGGCCCCCTTTCCTTCTGGGCCCCTAGGCTTCAGCCTACTCAGCCTAATGGGTAATCCGCCTCTGATTATAATCATCATCACTAAATTTATTATCTTTAAGAAAAGTCAAATCACATAAACAAGAAATTACTTTAGTAGCTCTATAATTCATGAAGCTCTCAAAATAACCCTGTATCATATAGGGTTCGTAGATATTGTGATATTTTTGAAATATAAAAAATATTCCATATTTTGAGATATATATCCGATATTTTTTGTATATATCCGGTATTTTCAAAATAATCAACTTATTCATAATTATAAGTATTTTCAGACTTAATATTAGAAATTAAATTGAATTTAGCTTAAAAACTTAATACAGAAGTAGTTCTATATAACACAAACCTAAGTAAAGTTGTGCATTATATAGAATTTTGCATTATATGGATCACATTTCACACATTATCAAATTACCTCATAAATATAGCCAAATATTCCTGAAACATATCAAAATATACTACAGTATTTTAAATTTTTGTATTATATAGATCATTTGTATTATATGCACATTTTGTTAAATATACTTGTACGGAGGTATACTAAATTAAAAAGAAATAGCAAGTAGATTGTAAATTTAATGGAATGTTTATTTAGTTAGAGTCGCCGCTTGTTGCAGCATTGAGAGCTAGTTGCTAAGAGACCGTTTCTGTCAACCAACTGCGTAACACAACACGTGAGCAGGGTTACACTAAATTGCCGATTGGTGTGGGCTGTGTTTGTTGCCAAGGTGATGTTACAAAGTTACAATACAGGTACGGAACATCCCGTCCGGCATTGAAATATTTTTATATTTCAAGATACAAATAATAACACAACATGATACAGATTATAAGCAAAAAAATAAACACAAATAGTACATGAAAAATTAATACATAATAAATCACATTTAAGGTTTAGGATCTAAAATGTTGTTCGCAATGGGTAATATACTTATTTTTGAAATAGGTCGTTTAAAATTACCCTTACCGGTGCGAACTTTAACTACCCTGACTATCCCGTCCGTGCCTGGGAAAACCTTATTAATGTGGCCTAGTGACCAAGTGCAAATGGGCAGTTGTGAGTCCTTAAGCAAAACTAGCATTCCTGGCAGAATATTAGGCGTTTTAAATAGCCACTTATTTCTTTCTTGTAACTGGCTCAGATAATTATTCTGCCAACGTTTCCATATTAACTGTGTTAATTTTTGAGTTCTTTGCCATTCATTTAGTAAATTATCTTTTACCTCACTTAAATTGGGTTCTGGAATTAAATTAAGAAGCTTTCCTATGAAGAAGTGACCAGGAGTCAACGCCTGAAGATCGTCAGGATCTGTTGACAAAGGACAAAATGGTTGCGAGTTTAAAATAGCCTCTATCTGTGTGATAACTGTCAGGAATTCCTCGATCGTGAGATGAGCTGAGCCCACAGCTCTTTTTAAATGGTATTTGAAAGATTTGACTCCTGCCTCCCAAAGGCCACCAAAATTTGGCACCCTAGGAGGGAAGAACTTCCAGTTAATACCTTCAGAAGCTAAAAAGCTCGAAACTTCATCATTCGTAACAAGTCTGCGTAAACGTTTTAGTTCTGCTGAAGCCCCAACAAAATTTGTAGAATTGTCGCTAAAGATTACAGAGCCTTTCCCACGACGAGCAAAGAATCTTTTTAAAGTTGCTAATATAGCCTCGGATGTCAAATCTGATACAAAATCCAAGTGCACAGCTTTAGTGACCATACATACAAATATGGCAACATAGATTTTCTGAAAAGTACCCTTTCTCTGACCTTTATATTTTATTTCAAAAGGCCCACTTAAATCTAATCCCACATTTGAAAATGGGGAACTGGGCACTATTCTTTCAGGAGGGAGATCCCCCATCATTTGATTAGCCGTTATAGGTTTACTTTTAAAGCATTGTACACACTCATGTACAATTTTACGTGCTATATTTCTGCCACCAAGCGGCCAACATTTTTGATGCACAGTGTTCAAAAGAGCTTGGGGTCCTACATGAAAATCTTGTTTATGATAATATTGAAAAATTAATTTCGTCAAGCGACAGCTTGCCAGAAGTATAATGGGGTGTTTGTGGTCAAAATTCAAATTTGATTTTGCTAGTCTTCCTCCCACCCTCAATAAGCTATCTCCATCTAAAAAGGGATTTAAGAATTTTAACTTACTTGCGCGATGAACCGAAGATCTCGCTTGGAGGGTCAAAATTTCATTTTTGAAATACTTTACCTGTTCATTTTTTATTAAATAAACCTCGGCTCTCTTTAATTCCTCCAGCAACAGAGGGCCGATAGCTGATGTTAATTTTTTACATTTCTGAATGAATCTGAAAATATATGCTAGAATTCTAATTAATTTTTGAAAATTATTGCAAAGATTAATTAAATTATCACACAAATTAGAGTCAGTATGAATAGCGAATGTCAAGTTGTTGGGAGCTTTAAGCTCACTAGAATAATGTTCATCTTTAATGTCACTTATATTCGAGCCAGTTTTTGCTATTGTTTCTATTCGAGCCAGTTTTTGCTATTGTTTTTTCAAGAATTGAAAGAGGCGGGCCATGCTACCACAACTGGTTAGAAGAACGGTTTTCCACACTTGCACCTCTTGATATCAAATCAGCTGGATTGTGTTCTGACAGAATATGAAACCATGGAAAGTTTTTAGTTTGTTCCTTAATTTGCACAACGCGGTTTGCCACAAACGTTTTCAGGAGATGAGGAGCAGTGTCTATCTAAGCTAAAGCAATGGCTGAATCAGAAAACAAATTTACTGAAGCTACCTGTTTGTCTAATGAATTTAAGACCTTGTTAGTGAGTTTAGCCAGAAGAAGACATGCTGAGAGTTTGAGATGTGGCACTGTTATTACTTTGGTTGGACACATGCAGGATTTACTACATAAATAAATGACTGATGGTTTCTTTCGAATTAGAAGTTTGCATGTATATCACTGAGCCATAAGCCTTGGAAGGCGCATCTGCGAAACCATTTAGTACTACTGATTGGTTCACAGCTAAGAAGCATCTTGGTACTTCAAAGGATTCCAGTTCTTTAAGACTTTCGAAGAAGGTTTTCCATTGTTTGGAAACATGAGACGGCAGCTTCTCATTCTATTCTATTTTAAGAAGCCACAGCTCCTGCATGAATATTTTTGCTTTCGCAATCACGGGCCCTAAGAGACAGAGAGGGTCATAAATGCGGGCAATTTGCAAAAGTACATATCTTTTTGTGAAATCACCTTTTCTGTTAATATTAACTTTATACCTAAAGATATCATTGAAACTGTTTCACAACATTCCTAATGTTTTAACAGTTATTTCTTCAGAATTTCTGTCCAGGGGAAACATGTGATTATCAGTAGATTGGACCTCATTGATACACCATTTGTGTAAAACCATCCCTTCCTTTAGGAGGAGTTGTATTAATTGTGATTTCATTAATCTGAATTCTTCTAAATTGGATGAACCTGATAAGCAATCATCCATATAAAAGTCCTTCAAAACAATTTTCGATGCAACGGGAATTCCTTTTTCTCATCTAGAACTAATTGCTGCAATACTTTGGTGGCTAAGTAGGGAGCACAAGATGTTCCATATGAAACTGTTGTTAGCTGAAATACCTTAACTGGAGATGACATACTGTCTTTCCACAAAATTTTTAAATATTTGTACTGGGATGGATTTATTTCTATCATCTTAAACATTTGTTTAATATCCGCAGTAAAAGCATAAATATGCTTTCTAAATCTAATTAATATCGAAAAAAGATCATCTTGCAGAACTCCACCCTTACATAATAAATCAATCAAAGATCTTCCGTTAGTTAACTTGGTACTAGCATCAAAAACGATGCGTAATTTTGTGGTTTTACTAGAGGGTCGTAAAACGCCGTGATGTGGTAAGTAATAACCATCATTAAAGTTCGTGTTTTCGTTTATTTCATGCATGTGATTTAAATCTCTATATTCTTTAATAAATTCTGTGTATAAATTTTTCATAACAGGATTTCGATCTAAACGTTGCCCCACAAAGAGTTTAATCTTTTCAAAGCAAGATTTTTGGAATTTCCCAAATCGGATTCTAAAACCTGTGGTTTAAACGGCATCGTGACCACAAACCTACCATCCGGTTTTCTGAAGTGTGTTTTATCGAAGTGATCATTACAATATTCTAATTCTTCACTGTTACAGGGTTTTAAATTTTGTACTTCTTCAATTTCCCAGAAAGACTTCAAAGTGTCATTAAGTATTTCAAGATTTTTTGTTAAGAAACAATAACTAGTATTATTATTATTTGCTGTTTTGTTATTTATAAATACAACCAGATACAATATAACCAAAAATACTTGATTGCAAATATAAATTACTGCCTAACTTTATTTTTTCTTCATTTAAAAGAGAAAAATACAGTTCAGCACCGATAATTATCTCCACACTGCTTGGAATGTTAAATTGTTTATCTGCTAAACAAATATTTGCTGGAATTTTTAAATCTGATATGTTTATCTTCTTTGAGGGCGTGAGGTCACAGATGTTAGGAACCATTAATAACTCAAT
This sequence comes from Maratus speculifer, assembly GCA_964019185.1. Lineage (NCBI taxonomy): Eukaryota > Metazoa > Arthropoda > Arachnida > Araneae > Salticidae > Maratus > Maratus speculifer. Next base: position 251,398,949 of record OZ025290.1, read on the forward strand.
ATCATAACTGGTACTATTCATTTTATTTGACAGTTTTGATTTAATTCTAGATTTAATGTAAAAAGGCAATTTATTTATTCCACTTACAGGAATATTTATTTTCACTTTTTTCAAGCCTAGTATTTGCGCTGCATTAAATGTACAAAAACAATTCTGCGATGCCGAATCCAATATTGCTCTGAAAGGAATTTTGATGCCATTTACATCTGTCAAATAAATTATTGCAGTACTAATTAAGACATTTATTATTATCATTTTCATACGAAAAAAATGAATGAGCAGTAGTTTCGTTTTGTGATAAATCTTCTGAAACAAAATTGCTATTTATTGTTTCCTGTATTGGGAGATTGTTTATAGGATTGTTCATTGGTGTTGTATAATTATGTAATGATGAATGATGGCTTGCGCTCTTGCAAACATGACAAGTGCTTTTTGAATTACAATAATTAATGAGGTGGGCTGAACTTAAACAATTGAAGCAAAGTTTATTTTTCTTAACAAAATTAATTCGTTCACTTAACTTCATGTTTTTATATTTAACACAATGGTATAAGGGGTGCTTTTCGGTTTTACATATTACGCAACATTTACTTTGTGGTTTGTTTGTTTTTATGAATAGGGATTTTGTAGTATATTTAGAGGATACATTAGAACTTATACTATTTAAAATTTGACATCTTCGCTCAAGAAATTCTAAAAATTCATCAAAATTAAGCACTTCATTATCCTATAATGTCAGTTCGTATTGTTTACAAGTTTCATTATCTAGTTTATTTGGAATAATATTCAGCAAAATTGCGTTCGAGAAATTATCTCTATCATACTTTAAGATCTTTAGAGCCCATGATTTTTTCTGTAAGTTATCTAATAAAATGCATTGATCCTTAGCGGATCCTTGTTTAATTACATAAAGATTTAAAATATTCTTTATATGACAATCTACCATAACTCTTTTATTCTCGTATCTTTGTTCTAACGCATTCAAAAGTGAAACATAATTTTCATCTGGTGTAAGCAAACTCCTCACTTCACCAGTCAAAGCAGAACACAAATAAAATAACTTTTCATTATCTTTTAAATTTGAATTATCATTAATCAGCTCATTAAAAGTACTTTTAAATATGGACCATTCTTCTATTTTGTGACTAAAAACCGGCAATATGACCCTAGGGAACTTAATGCTAGATGTCTTTGCTTGGTCCTGTTCAATGGATTTCTTATTCAAATCATTATTACTTTCATAATAAGCATTAATAGAGGATTTTAAGCTTACCTCTAGTTTTAGAATATCCTTGTCCAGTTGACTGAGTATTCTTTCAGTTTCTTCCTACTTTTCCTCTTCTATTATTCTGTAATATTTGAGCTTAAGAGCTTCAAACTTTTCTTCTGTTTTCGACAAAGAGTCCAGATGGGCTTTCCATTCAGATAAATTGAAGGTTTTTCCATGCGTAGCGTTAAATATTCTAGTGACTTGGGCCTTGATATTCCCTCACTTTCTGTTCAGCACTGTAATTTCTGTTTCATTCATTATTCGTCTTGTTGACAAAATTCGATAAATTCAATTATTTAACTCAAAAGAAATGATATGCTGGCTTGATCATACGTCCAGGTCGCTAGGACCAAAATGTACGGAGGTGTACTAAATTAAAAAGAAATAGCAAGTAGACTGTAAATTTAATGGAAGTTTATTTAGTTAGAGTCGCCGCTTGTTGCAGCATTGAGAGCTAGTTGCTAAGAGACCGTTTCTCTCAACCGACTGTGTCACACAACACATGAGCAGTGTTACACTAAATTGCCAATTGGCGTATAATTGGCATGGGCTGTGTTTGTTGCCAAGGTGATGTTACAAAGTTACAATACAGGTGCGAAACAATACTTTTTATAAATGGTCCAAATACACGTGAACCCAAATCATTCATTATATTGCTTATTTTAAAAAATATTTATTGTAATAGTAAATTTTTTCATTAAAAAGTTCTAAATCAAGGTGATACAATTGAACTAATGCTTTAAAGTTAGTTTTCTAGACAGTAGCACTTTTTTACGATCTTGAAATTCAGGTGCTTCTTCATGGCAAAATTCATTATTTGCATTTGCACCTGAATAGGTGTGCATTATATGGAGAATTGTACTATATGGAATTGCATTATAAAAATCTTCTACTGTAAAACAATATTCTAAATGTATTTTTTCCCCACTTATGTCACAAAATTGAAAATAAACTGATTAAAAACAAACACAATTTGCTTTCTGTATGTGTGTCTGTTTTGTAGCATTTTGTACAGAAGACAGTTAAATTTACGACTCTAATGAAATGACATATGAATTAAAATATATCGATATTTGGTCAGTAATGTATTAAAATATTAAAATTTTGCTATCACCCAGCCCTATTGAGCATTAATCCTGTTATTCTGTCCTGAAATCTGTCCTGTTATTCTGTCCCCGGCTTATAATTTTAATGTAAATTAGCATATCTACTGCAAAAGTTTGCCATACTGCAACCTGAACAATATTTGCAAATATAAACTATAACCAAATTATTTATTTTCTTACATTCATTTCAATTACATTCAAATCTGCATATCCTGTGGTTTCAAGCTGTGAGGATTTCAAAGAATCTGTTTTAGTATTGTTATTTTTATAAATAAAATTAGTGTATTTAAATTTGTCAGTGTAAATTAACTATTTAATACTATTTCTATTTGTGTCAAATGACACCTTTCAAAATTCTTATTTATGATTACTTTCCTTCCAATTTTTAAAGCTAGTAAATATTAAAACAAATCTTTGGTGTATTAAAAATGATTTTTGGTTGTTTTAAATCTAAAAATTACAAATAAAATAAATAAAAATCAAAAACTTTAAAGGGTGTCATTGGACACTAGTAGAAATAGTTTTAATGCATATTTTATTATTATTATTTATTTTTTATTAAAGGGTGAATCTTCTTTGAATGCTGCAAAAGATCTACAGCAACAAACCTCGTCAACAGAAGATAATATAAATTCTGAGACATCAACAGAGCCAAATGTTCATCAAACATATCCCAAAGAAATATTGAATTCCTCAGAAAATTTAAATACAACAAACTCTCATAAAGAATGTTCAGACATCAAGAGACATCTGGAGGAAAATTTAAATTTACCATTTTATCCAGAAGAAGATAATTTATGTAGATATTTTGATGATGATTTAAAAGTCAATTCTTGTAGTCAAACTGTTGTTGAGGATGATGGAGAGACAGAGGATGATTTTTATTCTCTTCATAGTGATAACAATGTACTTAATGTAAACAATGCATCCATTGACATTCCATTCCAAACATATGACAATCAAAGTATTTCAGCTAGTGATTATCCATCAAATGATTATGTTTCAGCATCACAAACTTCTTGCTACCATTCCATTTCTTCAAGCATCGGTGATTCATTATCATTTCCTAAAAACACAAAGTCATTTCATTCTTTTAAAACTTACTCTCTTGAAGCTGATCATGGATGTTCCACTGAAACATCTGAGATTACACCAAAAATACATGACAGAGAATTTGAAATGTCATCTAGTTTTTCTGGAACACTTTCTCATATAATTGACCCGAGTGACTTCTGGATACAGATTGAAAATTCTCATAGTTCTGAGCTTAGATTTCCTAAGTAAGTTTTATTGAATTTAATTATATTATGGCCAACCTTTTCAAGAGAAGGGCCACTTACAATTATGTCAGGGTGGTCGAGGGCCATATCAATAACATGAAGAGCAATCTATTTAGAGGAGGTGATCTGTGACCTATAATCGGATAAAAATATGGTTTCAGAGGGGAGGGCGGGCAGGTATGCCTTTAAGTTAGCTTATCCAGTCACAATATCCAATTCAGTTGATTAGGATATATCAGCAATTTTTACGTTTTTTTGTATAACAGATATAGCAAGGATTATTTTCAAGATGTAAAAATATTCTTTGAATTTATTTAGGAGAGTGAGTTTTGTTTTATTAAAAATGCTAAAAAGCAAACATAAATGACTGGTGCTTAAAAAAAATGTGAACTTTATGAACGGAGGAGAGAGGGAAAGAGTCGATCAACAAGATTTTTCCGCACATAATCAACAATATTCCCGATTTTCTGTGCCTGATTAATAAAACTTGTAATTCTCATGCGCCTGATTGACCAGATTTGTGCTTTTTACTAAACGAATGGACAAAATTCACAATTTTTAGAAGATGATAGAGAAAATTTACGATTTTTCCACGCCTGATCAACTAAATTCATGTTTTTAAGAAGCCGATCGACAAAATTTGCGATTTTTCTTCATATGATCGCCAAAATTCTCTATTTTTCCCGCACCAGATCGACAAAATTCTCAATTTTTCGGTGCTTAATCGATGATATTTTTCATTTTTCAGCACAGGGATGATTCTCGTCCGAAAATTCCGAAATTTCCGAAAATTTAAGGCATGCTCTTCCGAAAATTTGAAATTGGGTTATCAGTTCCACATAATTGCCAACTTGTACGGTTTTGCGCGCGGAAAAAACAATTGCGTAGAAATGCAAATTTCCTGATAGGATCGCCGAAATAGCATATATTTTGTCAATATTTCGTGGAAGAACGACGATTTCGTCAGTGTTTTTGTAAACGAACTTTGTCAAAAGATCGATGAAAAACGTGAATTTCCTGTGCGGATCGCGGAAAAAACGGCAATTTCACCAAATATCGCAGATAAAACGCTGATTTCTTTTGAAGACGGCGGGAAAACGCCGATTTAGTCTAAAGATTGCGGATATAACGCCGATTTCTTTAAAACATCGCGGGAAAAAACGCCGTTTTCGATAAAAGATCGCTTTAAAATATTTTGTCAAAAGAATATTTGAAAAAATACGCCGATTTCATCAAAATATCACGGAAAAGAACGCCGATTTCGTCAAAAGATCGCGGGAATAAAACGCCGTTTTCGAGAAAAAATCGCTTAAAAAAGCAATTTTGTCTAAAGATCGTCGAAAAAACGCCGATTTCACTTTAAAAAAACATGGGAAAACGTCGATTTCGTCAAAAGATCGCGGAAAAACCGCCAATTTAGGCAAAAAATCGCAATAACTCGCCGATTTTGCTAGAATATTGCTGATTTCGTCTGAAGATAGCGGGAAAACGCCGATTTTGTCCGAAGATCGCGGACATGATCGACGAATTTTGCTATTTTTCTGTGCATGATTGATCAAATTCGCAATTTTTATGCAACAAATTGAGAAAATTTACAATCTTTCTGCGATTGATCAGCAAAATTCGTGATTTTTACGAAGCGGATTGACGAAATTCGCAGAAGCTGTTCAATAAATTTTGTGATTTTTACGATCGAAATCGATTTTTACAATCGAAAAAATTCGTGAAGCCGATCACGCATATTACGATTCACGATTGTTTTGCAGCAGATCAAATTTTTCGTGTGTCAACTAGTGATGCAACGGATATCCGGTGAACATCCGGTATCCGGCCAACATGCCAGATATTTGGCAGTAGCCGGATATTATAATTATCCGGCTTGAAAGAAACGTTCCAAATGATGAAAGATATGGTTTTAATAAATGAATAACTAATGATATTATTTTAAAAATATATTTTATTTTTTAAACTAAATTTAATTTAAAAAAATATTTATTTCAAACATATTTTGCTTCAATAGCATTTTTTAACAGCTATCCAGGGAAAATTTGGAGCCTATTTAGAGCCCCTTCACAAAATTCCATTCCATAAAAACATACACTTTATTGATTATTTTTATTAAAATGTTTAATAATTAAACAAAATAAGCTCACCTGAAAGGAAAACTTTAGCTGTAGGATTTAAAGAAGTTATAAACATATGGTTCGAATTTCAGAAACTGTATTTCATTTTTCATGCCAACATGTTATTTTTTAAAACAATAAGAAATTTCACAAAAATAACTATTATTTTTCACAATATGGGTCCCGAGAAAAAAAAAAAAAAAAACTGTATCGACCTCTGGCTATAGATAGAAAGACTAGACTAATGAATGACTGCAAAGAAGATTGAATTATAATTTTTTAAAACCATTTTATAATTTCTTAAGTTACACTACACACATATTTAAAGGATAAATAACAAAAAAAAAAAAAAAAAAAAAAAAAAAAATTCATTGGGTATCATTTTTGCTGTTTTTAATGATTGGCAAGTTGTAGTGTAAAAAACAGCAATTGTTCTGTATTTTTGGGTAAGTCTATTGCGCCTGGTCTCATAATGATGCCTGCTTCTGAAAACAGTCTCTCTTTATAAATGCTGCTTGCTGGTGGAGAAAGACATTTTTTCACTAATTTTGATAAAAAGGGAAAATTCAAGAGTGTCCATTACTGTTACATCTATCCTATATGATTTACATTTTCTTTTTCTGTTATTTTACTATTATTATCATTATTTATTACTATTTAATTAAAATAGTACTAATTAAATAATTAATGATAATGAATTTAATTATTATTAAAAATTCAATATTTATGTTTTCTATAAAATAAGAAATTAAAATAATAATTTTTTAATTGTTTAACTAAAAGTAATAACTTTAAAAAAATGTTTAATCTAAGTTAGGAGGAAGGGGTAGAAAAGTAAACATACTGCGGCCGGATATCCGGTATCAGGCCAAATTGACATCCGTTGCATCCCTAGTCATCACTACATTCGTGATTTTTCTGTGACTTATCAATGAAATTTGCGATTTTTTTTCTTTTCTGATCAACAGAATTTGCACCTTTTTTTTTGTCCCTGCTCAACGAAACTGGCGTTTTTTCACGCGATAAATCAAGAGAACATGTTATTTTTTGGTAACCTATAAATTTAATTTACAACTTCTTCGAGCATCATCAACAAAACTGATGCTTTTTTTTCCGCCAAATCAATGAAATATGCGATTTTTTGCATCCGACCGACAAAATTCATAATTTTTCGGTGCCTGATCAACAAAACTCGCGATTTTTTTGTGCCTAATTGGGGAAATTTGCTATTTTTTTTCGACACTCATGTGCAAAATTCACGATTTTTTTCTTATCTGATGAGCGAAACTAGCGATTTTTTCGAGCCTAATCGATAAAATTCGCTTTTTTCCACACTTGATCAATGTAATTATCGATTTTTCCTGTACCGATCAACGAAATTTGCGAGTCTTAATAATGAAATTTGATATTTTCCCGCTGTAAATTTGATTTTTTTTTGCTATATATGCACAAAAATTGCAATTTTTTCCATTGTAAATTGATGAAACTCGCGGGCCACACGTTGTACATCCCTATTTTATACTATTAGTCCTTTTCCGATGAATAATTTGTACATGGATGAATATCGCAAAAAGTCTGATTTTGATAATCTGAGATATTGAAAGTATTCATTGAAAACATTCAAAATTTCAAGAGGTAAATTTATTTTCTATTTGAAAATAAAAGATTTTCCATGTAAAATTATTTAATTTTGTAGAACTTAAATAATAAGCTAATTTTTTATACAATTATGTGTCATTTCTTGGCATATGTATTATGCCATGATAGTGACAATTTCATTTTAAAACGTTTTTGACATTTTTATATTTTTTATTTTTAGGTCTAACATTTTAATTTTGTTTAAAGGAACATGTTTTTAATATAGTAGTTTTAATTCCATGTAATGTTGAGTTTTATTTGTTAATTTATGGAAGCCAGAAAAATGACATAAAAAGTTTCATCTTTACATACAGGGATGCCACTTTTCCGCCGAAAGGCGGATTTCCGCTTTTTTTAATTTTTAAGAATTCTCGATTTTCGTTAAGCGATCACGAAATAAAATAGCGATTTTCGTCCAACGATCGCGAAAAAAATAACTATTTTCGTCGAACGATCGCAAAATAAAACGGCAATTTTCGTCAAGCGATCGAGAAATACAACAGCTTTTTTCCGTCAAGTGATCGCGAAATATAGCAGCGATTTTCGTTAAAAGATCGTGAAATATAACAGCTATTTTCGTTAAAAGATCGCGAAATATAACGGTGATTTTTGTCAAAAGATCGCAAAATAAAACGGTCATTTTCATCAAACGATCGCGAAATACAACAGCTTTTTTCGTCAAGTGATCGCGAAATATAGCAGCAATTTTCGTTAAAAGATCGTGAAATATAACAGCGATTTTCGTTAAACGATCTCAAATATTAACGGTGATTTTTGTCAAAAGATCGCAAAATAAAACGGCTATTTTCATCAAACGGTCGTGATCTAAAACAGCAATTTTTATCAAACGATCTCGAAACGAAACGGTGATTTTCGTGAAACGATCGCAATGTGAAACAGTGATTTTCGTCAAACGATCTCGAAACGAAACGGTGATTTTCATCAAACGATCGCGATGTAAAACGACGATTTTCGTCGAACGATCATGATGTAAAACGGCAATTTTCGACAAACGATCGCGATGTAAAACTGCGATTTGCGTCAAACTATCGTGATATAAAACGGCGATTTTCGTCAAACGATCGCGTTGTAAAACGGCGATTTTCGTCAAACGATCGCGTTGTAAAACGATTTTCGTCAAACGATCGCGAACTAAAACGGCGAGTTTCGTCAAACAATCGCGATGTAAAACGGCGATTTTCGTCAAAGGATCGCGAAATAAAACGGCATTTTCCGTCAAACGATCATGAAATAAAACAGCCAAACAAAATATTAAAAAAAAAAACTTGCAAATTTTTGCTATTTACTCCTGGAATAATCATCGAATCTATTGCTGGGTTACTTAAATTGAATTAAAATGATGTGATACATAAAATTCCTCACTGAATTTGTTGCTGGATTAAATTAATTCATGTAAAATACTGTAAACTAAAGAAAAATCCATTTTATTTACTTTTATAAATTAAAAAAAAAAAAAGAGCTGCAATTTTTTTTTTTTAATTTATTATAAACAATATAGTTTACAAAATTCATGCATAAATGTTGTGAAAAATGTCGTAAATTTTACTTTACGCATAATTTCCTCTTTTTGGCTATTTTCTGAGTGGCATCCCTGTTACAAAGACTTTAATTACATTATTTTTAAAGAAATAGTTAAAAAATCTGGTAAGTAGCTATGATTTTACTACTTCTGACTTGAACTATGCCAAAAATAAAAATTACGCTGGAGTGCCATATTTATACTTGATTAAAAACAAAAATGCAGGGCAGGAAAATTAAAAAAAAAAAAAAAAAAAAAAAAAAAACTTGTTTATCAAAAGGAAGTATCTGTGTTTATATTATGTAAAATTATTTTAAAATTTAACTTCTAAAATACTATTCAATCTGTTGTATTCAGTCAGCCAACATTATTTAACTGGCCCAATATTTGGTATTCAGCTAGCTGAATATTCGGTTTACTTGTTTAACAGTTCGGCCAAAATCACTATTTAATGCATCCTAATAGTATATTTAATCTTCAATAACAACCAAACAATTTAAAATTAAACTTGTACTAAAATTTTTGGATTTAAAAACTGTGCTGAAAAAACAATATCCTGAATTTTGGATATTAGGCCTTCGCAAACCTGAAAATCAGTTGGGACAAACTAGGTTTTGTGTTGGGCCAGAAATGATTTTTTAATTTTTATACCTGGGCAGGCCAATTAACTGCTTGTGCAGGTTGAATCTAGGGCCTAGCTTTTAGTTTTTATATTAAGTCTGATATTTTAGAAAAATGCATAGCTCTAGGAGAATCATTGGGTTCAGTGTAATTACAGGGAATAAGCACCTTGTATTAGGAACCTCAATGATTGTATATTATGCATGCATATATGTAGTGTGATCCTAAATTTCAGGGACAAGGTGTAAAAAACTTTAGTCTGAATAGTTTACAACATCAAAGTATATCCACCTTCCAAGTAATCATCTTGAGCGTCAATCAATACACTTCTGCCAGGGTTCATATAACTTATTGAAGCCATTTTACTTCTCATAAGGCCTGCTCCGATGCTGCTTTCACCTTATCTGATGACGCAGAATGGTGTCTCTATAAAATGCTTTTACATTTATGGGAATAATTAAAAGTTATACGGGATTAAGTAAAGTGAATAGGGGGGATGTGGAAGCACATTACTGCAAGTTTTGATGAAGAACTATTTTACCTATTGGGATCGATGTGCTGGTGCATTGTTATGCAGAAGGTATCAGTGTATAACCTCAGCAATTTGTGCAAATGTTTGGCAATGATCTGTTTGACAGGGTTGGCACGGTTTAAACTAATCTGCTTTAATCATGGTTTAAAAACCAACTGGCTTTTTTTTCAAAAAAATAAATAAATAAATAAATAAAACAATTGTTTTTTTTAGAAGAAATTTAACGGCATTTTCTCTTTTTAAAAATAATTTACGCCTTTCAGATTATTAAATGTAAGTAATTTCTATTTTTAACACTTTATTTCAACAATAAGCATTAGACATAGTGGGTATAGGTCATCTTTTTTATATAAAGGATTAAAATTAAAACCAGTATGGGTTGGTGAACATACCTATTGCTCTAAAGAAAAAGCTTCAAACATGTGAATTGAACAATGATAAAATAGAATAAATATTATTCAGTATTTAGTATAACATATTTTAATTTTTAAAAAATGCAGATTGTTTAACACAATTAACATAACATGACAATCTTTAAGATTTTGGTCAAATTGTAAAAGAAATTTTTCTTAATTGGGGAGATTATCACGAATTAAAATATGAAGTCGAATAAGAGAGCATTCAAAGATTGGATGCTAGTTATAGCATTTCAATAATAACAATTTTAATTTTTTTCTTCCTGTTATCTGCTGAATCTAATGACTAAAAATGTTGACTTCAAATTGTCACTCAAACAACAAAAACTCAAGAAGTATTTGATATTTATTATTTAAAAAACTGCAGACAAGAACATTATAATTATCAAACTACATCCAAATGTTTATTAATAGTAATCAAAAGATTTTTGTATATAGATTTTCAGTACCAATGTTTCACTGTGAAGAGCAGCTTCATGGTTCGTACGCTCTGGAAAAAATAGAAAAAGTGCTGGAAAAAAAGTCCTCATTTTCAAGGAATGAAAAGTGCTGGAAAAAGATAGATTCATTTTCAAGGAATGAAAAGTGCTGGAAAAATTAGAAATAATAAATATTAGTCCTTAAATTTTAAAATTTCTAAAAAAGTAAAAAAAAAAAAAAAAAAAAAAAAAAAAACCTTTATACACTTTATTTTAAAACAATTTATTTCAATTGTATATTTGCTTTCCCAATGATTGAGTCACTTGCAGCCAAAAATTTCCTTCTCTGCTCCTAACAATCCTGTTGGCATCTTTCCTTGGCTGTAAAAATCGGATGCATGCGGAAACCGTCGGGGAAAAAAAAAAAAAACGCAGATTGTGACCCGACGAAATTGTTACTATGCACGCGCTGTTCCGTCTAAGCTGTCGGTAATGCATTTTTTCTATAATAGCCAGGAGTGTGATTTTTCGCCAATGTGCTTCTCCTACCAGATGAGAGGAGAGAGGCAGACGTTTTACGTCACTGTTTACTATACATTAGCAGCTGGGAAGTTCAACTCGGGACAACGAATCAGAATACATTAGCTTCGGAATAACTTCACTTATTCAATGGGAAGATATGTTTGCTTTTCCGCGCGCACTGGAGACTTTTTGCAGGGTCGATGTAATTGGTTCTCGTTAGTCGTGCTTTCCGGATTTTTGACGTCAACAATTTTGCCCTTTTTACAAGTCTCCGTTAGTTTTTGTTTCGCACGCGTCTTTGTTTAATGTGATCTATTCTGTGATTTTACAATATGATTTTTACAATCGGCTTTATTTTTTAATTTCTTTCATCAGTCATATAATCAGTAAAGAAATATGGAAGGGAAGTGCGTTTTCAATGATTTATGGATTGAAAAACCGGAATATAAACTTGGCTCGAAAGGGACATGAAAGATGTGCATTCTGCATGATGCACATTATGTCATAAAAGTCTTGTCATTTCTTCAATGGGTGAAAGTGCTCTCAAAAACCACGCAAAAAATTCTAGAAAACATAAGGATTTAGTGGCATTTAAAATTGCAGCGGCAAAGAGAACTGAGGCGCATTTTAAAGATAAATCGGAAGACATTCCTAAACCATCGACTTCTAATTCTCAGACTTCTAATTCTCAAGCTTCTGATCCTCAACCACGGACGATCGAGTCTCTCGTTTCGAATGGTGATATCCTTGACGCAGAAATTTTGTGGACATTACATACTATTAAACATCATTTTTCATATAAATCAAACGAAGACATTGAAAAAATATTTCGACGTATGTTTAGCGATAGTGGCATTGCTCAAAAATTTACATGCGGAGAAAAGAAAACTGCATATTATGCCATATTTGAGATTTCTCCCTATCTTCAGTTTAATTTAATCGAAGATTTAAATCAAAAGAAGTTCGTACTTTTATTTGATGAAACTCTAAATATACCTAAACAAGAAAAACAAATGGACATACATGTCCGATTTTGGCGTAAGAACAAAGTTAGCACTGCTTACTTTAATTCTGCCTTTCTTGGTCATAGTTCATCATCTGATATTTTTGATGCTTTTATGTCTTCAATCGTAAAATTAAAATTTTCCAAAGCAATTCAGATATCAATGGACGGACCAAATGTAAATTCAAAGTTTCACAGCATGCTACAAGATTATTTTTCCAAAGAATTTGACAGAAAATTGATAAACATCGGTACCTCTGGGCTTCATACAGTGCACAATTCATTCAAATCTGGCTGCATTGCAAGTTCGTGGGGAATAGATGACTTTTTGACTGCTTTGTATTTTTTATTTAAAAACTCACCCGCTCACAGGGAAGATTTTTTGACCGAATCGGATGGAGTATTGCCAAAAAAATTTGTTCAACACAGATGGCTTGATAATGTTCCAGCCTGCGATGCTGCATTAAATCTTCTACCAGCCATAAAAAATTATGTTACAAATGTAGAGAAGAAAAACAGTAAGCCTGATTGCAAATCTTATAATTGTGTTAAAAATTATATAAATGATAATCTTCTTTCAATAAAATTAAAAATGTTCCACTCTATCGTCAAAGTTTTACTACCTTTTTTGAAAATTTATCAGACTGATCAACCCATGTTACCATTTCTGTCAAAAGATTTGAAGATAATATTAAGCAGCCTTTTGCAGCGTTTTATGTTACCTAAAGTTTTAAGTACTGCAACAACTGTGCAGTAGCTGCTACATTTAGATATTAATTATGCCAAGAACCACAAAGCAGTTGAATCTATAGATCTTGGATTCTCTGCTGAAAAAGAAGTGCGTACTTTATATTCTGCAAAATGTATCACAGATCGTCAAATATTTGATTTGAAGATGGAATATAAGCAATTCCTAATTAAAACCACCTCAAAGCTCCTTGAGAAATCACCTATTGGATATAGCATTGTAAGAAATTTATCTTGCTTAGATCCAAGAGATATGGTTGCTAATAAAAAGAATTGCTTAAATAAGATGCGTAATATTTTAAATTCTCTGATTGACTCAAAACTTGTAGAAGAAAATGTATGTGAGAATATTTTGGTGGTATTTGACAATTATTTAGATGATGTTGTTGTTTTAAAGATTTCTGATTTTGCTGAATTCTCACCAGAGAATTCAAGAATTGATAAATTATTTTTTGAAACAATGAATAATAGCAAATTTCAAAATTTGTGGAAAGTTGTTGAAATGCTATTACTTCTTAGTCATGGACAGGCTACTGTTGAAAGAGGGTTCAGTATTAATAAAAAAATTGAGATTGAAAACATGAAGGAACAGTCTTATATTTCCCAGAGACTTATATGTGATTACCTAAATGAATGTGGCAATATTCATGATGTAAAAATATCGAATTCAATGCGCACTTATGTTTCCAATGCCAGACAACAATATATGAGCTACTTGAAAACCAAAAATCGACATCTACAAAGAAAAGAAAAGAAACCTCTGAAGATATAAGGGAATCGATGGTTAAAAAACGATGTCTGGAAAATGAAATCAAATGTCTAAGTCTGCAGATATATTTGCAGAAAAAGCAGAAGAAGATAATGACCTTCAATCCCTTTGCAAATCCAATAATTTAAGGAGATCTGCTAAAGAAAAAGAAGAAAAGATGCAGGATGTTATTAATACTTTAAAAGATTTACAAAGCATTTAACTCAAATTGACTTTGGACTTATATTTTATTAAGTTTTATTAGCCAAGGGCAATTTTTTTCCCTTTAGACTTTACATTTAATCTTAATTTACTTTTTAATTAATATTTTTTATCCTTTTTCTCTTTTTATATTTCATAAATAAAACTTCATTAGATGAAAATTTAGAAAGTATCTTTATTAAGGAATAATTAAACACACATTTAAATACACAGGTAACATGGTGTCTATTTCCTTTATGATATATTATTCTAGAGCCATTTTAATGCATGTATTAAAACAGTCCTTGAAAAGTGCTTGAATTTTATTTGTTCTCAAGAGTATGAACCATGAGCTTATTCTTTGAACATAAGGCTGTTTGCGAATACTGTTTAAATTAAAATATGATTTTTTTCAATTTTCTACATAAATCCAATATAATTATTTAATTTAAATTATTTTTAAATAAAGCTACATTATGTATAATCCAACAATGCCTATTTTTATCAATAAATATGTATGTATATGTAATGTAAAAGGATAGTTTTAAAAAACCTGGTGTAAACAAAAAACTTTTTTAAACCAGGTTTTTTGGCAACCCTGCTTTTCAGACATTTTCAAGCACCTACACAATATTTTTTACATTCTGTGAAGTCGAAGGTTGTGCAATGCATTTATCATCTTTCATGGATTCTTATCCTCCTTTAGAACGCCAATGCCGTTCACAAACCTTGGATCTCGTCATGGTAGATTTACTGTATACCTTTTTTAGCATTTTCTAAGTCTCCATTTGTGTTATACCTAAACATTGACAGAAAGCCATCTTTCTTACATCGCAGAGCAAAGGTAACTAACTTTGGAAGATAATAGCTGCGTGTGCAGTTCAATCACATGACATGGGGTAACCAACACGGACAGGTAGGGTAGGGCTGGTAGAATATATTTAAAGTGGTTTCATTTTAATCACTTGCTTTTATCGTTAAGAATGGCCATAGTCCCCGAAATTTAGAATCGTACCATGTATTTGAATATGGAAATTATATTGTATAAATTTAATTTTAGATCTGAGTATAGTCATCTTCGGTGCTTATCTTCCATTAAGAAAGATACATGTTGTTTGGCTCCTTTTAAGTCCACTCCTTTCTATTTTCGAGCAAAGTCATTTTCAGATGCAAAATCTGGTAAGTTATAATTTTTTTACGTTCTATTTTTATTAAATTTTTAAGTAACAAGCATTACATCTTATTAATTTACAAAAAATCTATAAGTTCTGATATATTTGTTAATACAGTCAACTTATTGTAATTTACAAAGCTTAAGCAAATTATAAACAGAAATACAACAATTTTTGAAATTTATAAAACTTATTAATTTTATAAAAGTAAATAATGTAGTAACCAAATATCCGAAACTATCACAATAACAAATATGGGTTTCGGTGTATACAAATCCTTTGCAAAATAAATTTACAAATTGAATTTTAATACGTTTTTAATTGACGATTTATTTTAAATATGTAATATAAAAACATAATGTTGAATTATGTAATCATCTTTTTCAGATATTTACTGGTGAAATGTCTTGTGTGAGATTTTTTTTTTCTGCATCTTTACAAATTATATTTCTCAAAAACAAAACTATTAAGTTTGTATTATTTTATTTTGAATATTCTGTCCCTTAGTTTTTTGTGTTTTGATAATTGTAATAAAACTAATGTGGTGGCATTTTTCAGATGTAACTTAGTCTGACAAATGATTGTATTTACTCGTGTATAGGGCGCACGCGTGTATAAGGCGCACCCCTACTTTATAAGTAAAATTGGCAATTTCTTAAAATCTCGTATATAAGGCGCACCATAAATATGATACGCGAATGAAGAATGACCAAATGAATTTCAGTAAAAAAAAAAAGTCGAAACAAACATTACACCAGACGAGAAAACAAGACGAAAATGCATTTTTAGACTTCGGGTTGTAAGAGAATGACGGGAAATATGAATGAGTGACGGTAAAGAAAATTGCTAATTAGCGTTTAGATAATGCATTAGCTCTGTTGTATAAAATACTGCAAGGAACGAAATAAATATACAGTAATACTTCAATTAAGTAACATTTTCTGAGTTTTAATATCTTTTTTGAATAATTTCTTGTTTCATAAGTATATTGTTTGATTGCATCCAACAGTAAAAAATTATTCCGTGTATAAGGCGCACCTAGGAGTTTTGCTCTAATTTTTTGGAAAAAGAAGTGTGCCTCATACATGAGTAAATACAGTACATAAAATTGGCAAATGATCCTTATATATATATATATATAGAACCATTATACAATTCAACATCAAAATATGGAATAACTCATTAAATAACAAACTATATCAAACTGAGGAGTTGGCAAAAATTGGAACAAAATTGGAAATGTGGTATTTAGCTCGTTATTAAGGCTAATGCTAAATAGACACATTCATTGCAATTATTTTTGATTAGAAATCAGGATAAACCTAAAAATGATTTTTAAATTACCGATTAATCGCTAATGCAAAACGTAGTTCAATGAAAAATACTAGACAAGTATTAAAACAATAATAGAATTATCAGAAAGATAAACTTACACAATAAATCGCCACCATGTGAGAGAGAAAAAAATATAAATTCAAATTTGCAATCTCACCTTGCCAACAGTTATAGTTGACAGTTAACAAAGAAAGTTATATCAAAAACCAGAAAGATATAATTAATAATATATAATTAAAATAAATATTATTAAAAGTATTAAATTACAAAATAATACTAAACAACATATAGACAGAGTACAACCCCAATATCTCGAATCTGTGGGAAAGTGAAAAAAATTTGAGATATGGAGGTTTCAATTTATCAAGGTTTTGACAAAATTAAAAAATCTAATCTCACAAACTACTTTTTATTGTAATAAAAAACTACACACAATCTACTTATAATTAACAATTGATATATCTCAGCATTTTAATAATTTCAAAATTGTGCTATACACAACCTGTTTTGATTAAATAATATTCAATTTTTCATTAAGAAATGCATTTAGTTCTTTTGGAAGAAATAGTTCATAATTGAAGTCTGTAGGTTCACATAATCTTTTTGTAGTTCCACAGTTTTCTCTAACATAGCAATGGCCCCCAAATGCTTCAGTTCTAATATTTTCCTTTGATTCAAGGAATCTCTGCAGCAGATCAACTGCCTTTTCTGCTTCTTTCACAGTAATTTTTTCATGCTCTTCTGTATCTTGCAGGTCTTCAATTTCTTCATTAGATATTTCTGCCTTAATGCTGAAAAAAACCTCTTTCTTTGTCATAATATCATACATTTAAAGCTTATTGTCTACATTTAAGAATTCTTTTAATGTAATGTCTGTGTTACACACCTTTTGTATCAATTCCCACTGTTCTAAATTCAGTTCTTTTTCTTCAGCTGCTCGGTTAATGGAATAAACTTCCTCGGTTTTACTGGCAGCTACATTTTCTATAAATCCTACTTTGATGAAATTATTTTTTTTTTGTAACATTCCTCCATGCATAGTCAGTCATTCACATTGATAAGATGTTGATAGATAAGTTTGCAGGTTTACTTTTATCGATATTATCCAGAAGTCTTCGGACGATTTGATCTCAATAACGAGCTTTGAAGCTACAGATTATCTCCAGGTAGAGTGGTTGTAACTTCGATGTCATGTTTGACAACAAAAATTTAACAGTAATACTTTTTTTAGCACTGGAAGATTAGAGTGTGCTTTACAGTTGTCTGTGAAAAAAAAAGAATGTGTCTTTCACTTTTAGTCACTATTTTATCAATTTCTATCAACCATTCAGTAAAAATTGTGCTGTTGATCCATGACTTTAAATTTGATTTGTACAGCATTGGAAATGACTTAATTTTAGCAAGGCTCCTGGGCTTTTTAGATCTCCCTATCATAAGAAGAAGGAGCCCCTCCCCCCCCCCCCTTTGCTCCCCGTTCAATAATGCAATTCTGTAAAAGGTCTATTCAAATCAAAATTAGGTAACTTCCGACAGATTTGTGTAAGCATTTTTAATCTCGAGAAATTCACAAGTGTACTTATTCGGAAACTATGTGATTAAAAAGTGTTTTCCATTTTTAAATAAAAACTAGGGATGTACCGAATATTCAGTATCTATTCGGTATTCGGTCTATTCGGCCATGTTACCGAATATTCGGTTAAGCTGAATATTCAGCATGGCCGAATATCAAAGTATTCGGCCGAATCCAATACTTAATAAAGCCTTTTAAAACACATTTTTAAAAACTTTTCACAATTTCTACTTTTAACTGTCAGTTTATTAATATATTCAAAATAATTAGAAATAAAATCATATTTGAATAATATAAAATGTTTTTACATTATTTGCAAAGTTTAACTTAAGAAAATTAACCTTGAGAAGGATTAAAATTATGAATCTTAATTCTCCTTAGGAATAAATGATACGAGTGCAGATGCAAGTTCCTAAATTCTATTTAGTAAATAACCTGTTTCTTACTTTTCCCAAAAGTCCTTAAACAAGAAAGGAAAACTTTTGAGATCAGTAATAGCAATCAAGGCAGATGATTTTTTGTTTATGAAATCATAATCAACTTATTGAATTATAAATGCATTGTATTTCATCTCGCTCTAGGTTAAACTTGTGTTTTCGTTTGTTTCATTAACAATAAATAAGATACCATAACTATATTTTCAACTCACATGCTTTGATTTCAGTAAAATATGATATGATGGGAAGGATGGAAAATGCCACTATTCATAAGAAAAGAACTATGAGCTAGACATTCCTTTATTCAGAATTAAGTTGAAAGTATTTATACTTTATATTAAAAAAAAATCTGCCTTGAGTTATTTAAAAAGAACAAATATGAGACTGTACAGTTTTTCTTCAACTATTTTTTCGTTATTTCTCTTTGATTTCAAAATGTTTGTTTCAATTCGTAAAAGAAATGAAATTAAAAATTTTACTAATTGAAAAAATCTCATAATTATGCTTCTTAAATAAAAAAAGGCAGTTTTTTTTTCAATACTGAATGTTCTTATAAAAAGCTCTTGTTATCAAAATATAAGTTTCTCTTATTAAATATTATGTAAAATTGTTTTAAAAAGTAACATTTTAATATCTTTAAACTTTGAAATATAAAAAATATTTGGAAAGCCGAATATTCGGTATTCGGCCCAACAATTACTATTTGGCTAGCCGAATATTCGGTTTAGCTGTCAGCCGAATATTTGGTATTCGGTATTCGGCCAAAATTACTATTTGGTGCATCCCCAAAAAAAAAAAAAAAATTAAAAACTTTAAAAAAAATCCATGAAATTTGGCATTTTAAATTAAATTTCCAGACACAACTGCTAATTGCTCCCTCATGACGACATTTCTGTGGTAGTCAGGTCTTAAAAAACATTGTAAAATGCTTAACAACATTTCTAAATAATTTTATGCATTTATAAGAAAATGAGAAACATTTCAATTTCTTCATATCTGAATGAAATCTGTATAAATTATATATTTCTAGAAATACTAATACAAATTTTTGTATTTTTGAATGAAAATGAATTAGCGAAAGTATCAGAAAAATTGTCACTTTTAATTTAAGTATAACCTTCAATATAATAATTGATTATGTAGTGATGCGCCCCCCCCCCCCCCCTAAAATGAGGACTGGATCTGCCATTGTATATGATAAACATTGCTTTACCGATTTTTAAATTTGTTGTTGAATCTTCTTTAACTGAATACTTTATTGGGCATAAATATTAATCACAGTTTGCTCCATCATTTGATGCTTCAAAAAAATATGTCTACAGTTTACTTTTTCTTTCTATAATAAAAGCAATAAATGAATCAACAAGCACATACATGGTTCGTATGGATATTTTCAAAGAGAAATATCAGTATTTTTTTTAATTAAAACAATAATTCTAGTTCAAACACGTGTATTTTTGTCTTATGTCTATCCTTAGGATAGCTTTTCTATAAGAAAACACTGACACAAAAAAAAAAATTCCTGAAATTCTCTTTACAGTGGACTCTCTCTATTCTGAACACTCATGGAACCGACCAAAAATGTTCGGATTATGGGGGTGTTCATAATAGAGGGAGATCAGATCATTGGATTATTACTACTACTGTGTAGAATAAACGACCCAGTAGTTGATCAAATAAGGTCAGTACTACGGGGTTTTTATTATATTTCCTTTCTTTTAAGTTTCACATGTAAACTACATGATTGCTACAATCATTAATGAATCTCCTATAACATACAAAAATTAAATAGCAACAAAGATATAAGCAATAGCTTCTTTAATTGCCATTTTCTCAGTGGTTGATCAAAAGAAAGAAGTGAATCGAAAATCTAAAAATTAATCTTTAAAATATCTTCCTTGGGCTGAGATCAACAATAATTCTCACAAAAATATTAGCTGAAATAAGCAAATGGAAGTGAATTACTTTAACCTATCTGCAATTAATCAAAATCTAAATGTTTATAGTTTCTAATTTAAAAAAAAAAAAATCATAAAATGGCCAGAGTTTCCCCCAGGTTTAAAAAGGGGCAGGGCGCTACTGTTCTTAAAAGGGCACTTTTTACATCCTTCAGGGCACTTTTTTTTTTATTTTTAAGGGCACTTTTATAGAGTTGAATCTAGAATCTAGCGGTTCAAAAAATCGTGAAAATACAGAAATTTCATTTAAGAATCTAGAAAATAATCCAAAAATTTCGTCAAAAAAGTGAAGTAAAGAAAAAAAAGGTAAATTTTGTTAAAAGATCGCGAAAAAAACGGCAAATATTGTTACAAGATCATGAAAAAAAACGGCCGATCTTTTTAAAAAATCCCAAAAAAGAGCAGGTTTTGTTTAAAAAAAAATCTGGAAAAAACGGCAAATTTTGTTAAAAGATGACATAAAATGGCAAATGGGGGTCAGGAAAATCTGCTTTTGGAGCAATAAAAACACTATTTTAATGCAAAAAAATTAGTTTTTAGAACAGAAAAATTCACTTCTGGCATTAACTTTTTTTTTGGCCCCTTTGACAAAATTTGCATTTGTTTGCAATCTTTTAACAAAATCTGTCGTTTTTCCTGGATATTTTGTCGAATTTTGCGTTTTTCCGCGAATTTGTGGCGAAATTTGCCATTTCTGTGAATCTTTTGACAAAATTTTCCTTTTTATTGCGATTTTTGAATGAAATTTGCCGTTTTTTCACAAATCTTATGACGAAATCTGCCATTTATCGCGATTTTTAATGAAAGTTGCCGTTCTTCGTGATCTTTTGGCGAAATTTTCCGTTTTACGCTAATCGTTTGACAAAATTTTCCGTTTTATCACGATTTTTAGACGAAAGTTGTCGTTTTTTCATGATATTTTGAGGAAATCTGCCGCTTTTTCGGGATTTTGTGAGGAAATAAATTTTGCGAATCTTGCCAGAAATTAGTTGTTATTTCGCGATTTTTTGACGAAATTATACGTCCCGTGGGACCCGTAAGAGCTATTTTTTGTGTAATTTATGCAGCGCTGCTGAAGGGCTGCGTTTTTTCAAATGTGGGGTAAGAAGGGCGCTATTTTTTTTTTGAATGAGCGACAAGAGGGGCGCTAGTTGTTGGATGAGGGGTAAGAGGGGCGCTATTTTTTAAGCCAAGGGGCAGGAGGGGCGGAGCGCCCTCCTGAAACTCTCTGGGGGAAACTCTGAAATGGCTTTTCTTTTAGCAGACAAATGACAACAAGTGCTCTAAGCCTTTAACTGAAGATTTTATCTGAAATATTAAAACCAATTACAACTTCAAGTACATGCTTAAAATCTAGCAGTGATTTTGTCTGTTTATTTTTTAGAGTTCGTTGGATCTTTTTTATATTTTTCTGCATCAATTTCTTCAAATTTTCATGATGGACGAGTTTGAATTCAGATTGCAAACACATGTTCAGTTTACAGAGAGGTGGAATAGACATGGGGATCGAAAGTAGTGTTCATAATAGTGGGGTGTTCAGATTAGAGAGTGTTCAGAATACAAGAGTTCAACCTTTGTTTAGTCTATAGAGTTTTGCCAGGACCATTGGAATGTGTTCATAATACCAGGGTGTTCAGATTAGAGTGTGTTCAGATAGAGAGAGTCCACTGTATATCCATACTATTCCTGCCATAAGAAATCCAAATCATTTCAGATTTGAGAATAACTGATACAAACAGAATGATATGCATACACTGACACCAAATTGTCTGAGTTTGAACACAATTTCGCATTTTCTACCGCATTTGACTGTCTGACAGCATTCGTGATGTAAGCAGCGTTTGAACTTAGTTTCACTTTGTTTGGTTGCGTATTGACGCATGCGATTAACGAGTCATATTTCTAAGTAACTAAGTATTTCATATGTTAGAGAATACCCGTTTCTTAGAAACGAATATGTGCGGTTTGCACCAGCTCTAATGTTGTTGTTGTAATAAAATGTTTTGATTTATGGTACTACAATTAAACGTCATTTACATGAACATGCTTAATGTGAATTACTTTTAACATGAATTGTTTTTACTATCTCCTATAAAAACAAATACAAAGATCTGATACTGATAACATGAATTACTGTTAACATGAACAAAATTTTTATTCCCCTTGAGGTTCATGTTAATAAGGTTTCACTGTATTATAATTTTTTGTTTTTAAATCAAATAAAGAAAAGAAACGAGTGAGAAGCTTATATTTTAAATGAAATTAAAACAGTATGAATGATTCCAATTTAAATAATATTTAGTGATTTATTGATTGTGCCAGGCTAATATAAAAGATCTAAAAATGATTGCTTTCTTAAATGTTATAAGTAAATGTAATAGCTTCTCAAATCACAAATGATACTACTGAAAAATAATTATAAAATTTGTATTAAAGCTGAATCTTACATTAACAGATTTCACTGTTTAGATTTCACCTGAAATAAATTCCAGATTATTTGGCAGAAACTTCATTATAAATTATATTTAGGGTATTTCAGAAATCCAGATTTATTTCCTGGTATCAAGTATCACTATTTAACATTTGTACCTTTTTCAGAATTATATTAAGAGATTATAACACCTTTAAACTTAAGTTAGTCTTAAAATGTAAAGATAACTAATTCACTGTTAAATGGTATTCTTAATTGTTTTTTTCTGCAATAATTGGTAAAGTTCTATTTTTTTCCCACCAAATCTTAATTGTAGATATAAATTGAAGCATATTTAATAAAAAACACATAAAACTTGTATAAGATTTTTAGGCCTCAGTGTTCCTATAGTTTCCATAATTCCTATAAATTTGAAAATATTCTTATACTTCCTATTTTTTTTTTCTTTTTATATATTTTCAGCCCTTCAGCCTTGTGATTGTTTTTTTATGTAGTCTGCAAAGTTTGGCAATTTAAATGTGATTTTTCTGTTAATATATTTTTAAATTTTTGCCAAATTTTGCTAATTATTTCATTTTTTTTTCTTTTTTATAAAAATACACAAATTTTATCAATCACCCAGATAAACAATTCTAAATTTCATTAATCCAACATAAAAAAATGTAAAATCTTTTAAATTGTTGTCATATTGGAAACTTTGACATTTGATTATGAAAAATAATCCTGAATTTCATCAATTAATTGAAAAATATTGATAAAGATTGATCCGTGAGTTTTGTCAATGTATGACGAAAAATTATGAATTTCATCAATCAATCATTGAAATTAAAAAATATATATATATTGTCAAGGGAATCATTAAAAAAACTATAAACTTTGTTAATAGGTCGCTGATAAAAATTGTGAGCTCATTCTAACGTGTGATAAAAAAATATTTAATTTCGTCAATCAGTCATGACAAAAAATCATGAATTTTTATAGTAAGTCATATTAAAAATTCGCTGATTTTATTAATCGACCATCGTAAAATATTAAGAAATTTTGTCAATCAGTTATTGATAAAAATTATAAATTTTGACATTCACTCAAAAAAGTCTTATGTTTCATCAATCTATCACAAGATATTACAATAAAATGTATTGTTTTTTGGTAAAAATATTAGTTTTCATCTGTTACACACAGTAAAAAAAAACGTGGATTTCACCAAAAAATCTGATTTTGTGAATTAGTTGTTGAAATCCAGCACAAAATGCTTCAATCATTCGTTGACAATTGTTAATGTTGCCAAAAATAATTGCCAAAATGTCTTAAATTTTGGCAGTTATTCTCTGTAAAAAAAAAAAAAAAAAAAAAATCATGGATTTAATCAATCATGGTAAAAAAAGATGAATTCTTTCCCTCAGTTGTGGAAAAGAATCATGAGTTTCTTTAATCAGTTGGGGCAAAGAATTGCTGATTTCATCAATCTCTCGTTGAAATATAATTGCAGTATTCGATAAAAATCATACTCAATCAATTGTGGAATAAAATCACAAATTTGACAATTTGTTACTTATAAAAAGCTCTACATTGGGAATTTTATCAATCAATTGCCCCCCGCCCCCTCCAAAAAAAAAAAAGGGTAAATTTTGAGAGTATGTTTTAGAAGAAGGTCAATAGGTAGTTGAATAAAAAATGCAGATTTTGCCTATTGGTTGTTGAAAAAATACTATGAATTTTGTCAATCAGTTGGGACAAATATCGCAAATTTCTTTGCTCTGTCATGGCAAAAATTTAAAGATTTCTCAATTGGCTATTAATAAAAAATAAAATGGAATTTTTTTCTATCAATCTCAAGAAAAAAATCGCATAATTATTCAATTGATTGCATAATCATTTATGCTTAATAATAAAAACAAATTAAGTAACCTTTATTTCAATTTTATTTATATTAATAAATACAGTTGGGGGTGATGATTCAGATAATAACCGAAAAAATATAACTTGGTGGGTGGATGTGTATAACTCCTGAAGCTATTCTATTGCTGAAGAATGTTAAAAATAATAGTTTACTTATAGTATAATCTTTACTATGTTGAAGCCTGTGATATTACATATGTAAGTGTAATAAAACAAGTGTAGCTGTATTTACATAAAAATTCCTGTATTTTCTTGAAAAAAATCTTATATTTTCTATAATATTTTTGAAAAAAGTCACTTTTAGGCCTGTATTTTTTTACCTTTTAATAGGAACAGATATTGTCAAAGTCTTATTTATTGATCATGGATCCTGTCAAGATGTTCCTTTATGCAATCTGCGGCCTTTACCCAATACAGCTTTTTCCATTCCTGCTCAAGCCATTCATTGTTTCCTAGATGGGGTATGTTTTTTTTTTTTTTTTTCTTATCTTTAATGTTATGAGAACATCATCTAAAATTTTAATGATAAATATAAAATTTTCTAATTAAAATATTTTTTTTTTTTTATCAGAAGTGTTATTTTTTAATGATTCCTAAATGCTGTAATTTTAAAATTTATCATTTCTGCTGAAATCTTTGTAATGAGCCAGCAGGCCCATTCAGTTTTTTTGCCGGGCCGGGTACGGGCCCATGCATACCTCTACCATATCACCAGATGCAACAATTTCAAAAATTGTAAAGGAGAAAAAGACAGAAATTTCTTCAGATTTAGGAATTGAAAATAATATGGAACTAGAACAAAACAAGCCTCCAACTACAACCGATGCATTGAAACGATCTGAAATTATACAACATCCATTTCTGAAACAACAGATATTGTTCAAAATTCATTGTATAATATAGAAAAAGCATTGTAGGAGGCAGGGATGCGCAAATATTAAGTCATCAGTAAATCATGTAGCAATAAAAAAGGAAGACATCAGAAACCTGATTTTTATCGTTTTCAATTTTCTTATTGTGTTTATTTTGTTTAATAATAATGTTCTATGTATAAAAAGTGCCAGAACAGTTATGAATTTAAATTTGCCTTAAATTAATTAAAAATACAGCTTTTTATAAACATTTTTCTACAACTCTGGTTATCACGACACTCTGCTTGTCGCTACACTTTTTTCTGGTTCCCAGAATGTCGGGCTAACGAATTTCGACTGTATAAATCGTCAATTACAGAAATATTCACTGTTCAAAAGTTAGAAATTTAAAATTATCATCTTGACGACAATATGTTATGCTATTATTAATGAATTAAAATGACTATATTATTTTTTTTTTTAAAGGATTATTGAAAAATTTTAGGTATTTCATTGAAAATAATGAGTAAAAAATGAAATTAAGAACTTAGAAATATTCTTACGAAGTTTATGTAATTGCACATTATTGAAAGAATTTTAATGGTGAAATAAATTTGTACATGTTACCTGGCTACGTTTTAGTATAACTCATAATCGTCACATAAATCAATTTTTTCTTAAATCAGAAAGCATTGAGGGTCAGGGCCATAGCTTGAAGTGAATAAAAGGGAGGGGGGGGAAGGGGGCTCATATTTTCTTTCTCTCTCTCTGTGACCCAGAAAGATAAATTAGTGAATATTCACACTGTAATTACCATGTTTCTCATTAAACTGTTGAAATAACTTTGTTTTATGCTAAGAAAAATGTATGATGATGAAAAATTCGAGTTTATAGCTAGTGCAATATTTAACATCATGTTAGCTTCATATGTGCAAATAAGACGAACAAGTGTTGAAACACTTATTTTAGTTACAATTTAGTATTTTTGCAAAACTGTGAAAGGTCTTCAAAACTCAATTAGATTTTTGAACAGAATTTCATTTGGATTTTTGGAACATAAATTCATTTAGTGACCTTGGAATCTTTACCTTGGGAGACTCAAAATATTTTTTTTTTTTTTTAGGGGGGGGGGGGGGGTTGAATCACCTGTGGCATCTCCTTAGCTACGGCCCTATTAAGGTTTCTGATGTTTGCTTAGATCCGATTGTGCTAAATCAATTTAACTCCAGCCTGATGTGCAAACGGTAGATATATATCAAAGTATCAATTTTCTGATGTTAGCTCTGAATCTTTATTTTGTTTTAAATTGACTAGGGGGGCTCCACCCCCCCCCCCCCTGCTCGCTACGCTCGCCAACTCCCTGCGTCATCGTTTCGCGATTCCAAGTTGAAGGCTACCTCTGCTTGCTGTGCTCGCCAATACCCCATGGTATGAATAAGCAGTTGCAGACCTTTCAAATGATGTGTCATACGGTTGGTGTTGTAAAGAAATTAAAAATGCACCCCCCCCCCCCCCCTGAAGGGCAGAAGGGGGATGATACACAAGACATCCATAATATGAATAAGCAGTTGCAGACCTTTCAAATGATGTTTCACACGACTGGTGTTGTAAAAAAATTAAAATGTGCCACCCCTGGGGGGCAGAGTGGGGGGTTGACACACAAGACATCCATAATATGAATAAGCAGTTGCAGACCTTTCAAATGATGTGTCACACAACTGGTGTTGTCAGGGATGCCACTTTTCCTCCTTTTGGCGGATTTCCGCTTTTTTTAATTTTTAAGAATTTGTGTTTTTTGTTAAGTGATCACTGTTAGCCATTACAAAAGTAATGGCCAACATTAAAACTAAATAGCAGAGTAAGCTAAACAGCGATAAGCATTTATTGCTGATTAACGACATAACCTGACTCGATGTTAAACAATAATTTTAAAGAAATTAAATAGTTATTGTAAAGATTAATTCAATGTAATTCAATTAGTAATAAACAAATGTTTTGATAAAAACAAAAGTAAAGATAACCATTTATAACTAAAATCATTTATTAAAAACAAACAATAAACATAACAACAATCTATATATTACTTAATTCCATAATAAACTATATCATATCAAAAATAAATAAATATCTAATGTGGCTAAACATATATATTCCCAGGACTTACTCGGCAAGACTTTCAAACGAATCTAGGCATCATTAAAGAAATAAACCACGTTGCTAAAAATCACTACTCTAAGTTCCCATAAGGAAAAACTTTTAATTAACATTCAACAATGCTGCCGATATTTAAGAGCTTCTTTAAACAAAATTAACTTGTCGTAAACTAAACTTTACAATCATTCCTTTAAAACCGTCTAAGATTTAAAAGCAAAAATGTCAATTCTCCTGACGATCATTGAAACATTAAAAGTCTAAGATCACAATAAAAACTACCAGCAGCTTCACTTTAATAATATCGTACCCCAGCGACACTTTCATTATAAGCACTGCCGTAACTGAAAAAAACTTCTTACACAAGACAACAGATATGACAGGTGAAGAAACACGAGGAGAAAACTGAAATCCTTAAATACGCCCAAGAAAGGCGCACGTTCTGACACACCCTCTCACTCCAGAATGTTCAGTCAAT
Organism: Maratus speculifer; assembly: GCA_964019185.1. Taxonomy (NCBI): domain Eukaryota; kingdom Metazoa; phylum Arthropoda; class Arachnida; order Araneae; family Salticidae; genus Maratus; species Maratus speculifer. The sequence continues at coordinate 251,427,397 of OZ025290.1, forward strand.
CGCGATTCGTCAAAGCTGATTACGTCCGCTAATGTATTCAAGGGATCAGCTACCGCTATCTGGCGAAAGGAAAATGAACCGTGTCTTCAATGCACATTAAATGGATTTTGGTGTTTGACTATGTAAATGGATGTAAACAAATAGAAACGATGTTTAAATGGAAATAAATTATCGAATCTTCTTGAAATAAATTAAGGATAGAAAGGGAAAAGAAAAGGTAAGTTTATATTAAAAATAAATTATATTAATAAAGTATTTTTAATATTTATATTGTTCTTTTAATAAATAAAGTTTAAGAAAGCTTCAATCTTCTATTGGGGTTTAATGAATAATTAAAGGCATTGAGAAATAAACAGGGCTTGTTATTCCTAACAATCACGAGATAAAATAACGATTTTCGTCGAACGATCGCAAAATAAAACAGCCCTTTCCATCAAACGATCGCGAAATATAACATCGATTTTCGTTAAAAGATCGCGAAAACGGCTATTTTCATCACACAGTCGTGATATAAAGCAGCAATTTTCATCACACAGTCGTGATATAAAGCAGCAATTTTCATAAAACGGTTGCAATATAAAGCAGCAATTTTCATCAAACGGTCGCGATATAAAGTAGCAATTTTCATCAAACGATCGCGAAACGAGACGGTGATTTTATTGAAACGATCGCAATGTAAAAGAGCGATTTTTGTCTAACGATCGCTAAATAAAACGGTAATTTTTGTCAAATGATCGCGATATAAAACGACGATTTTTGTCAAACGATCGCGAAACAAAACTGTGATTTTTATGAAACGACGATTTTTGTCAAAGGATCGCGATGTGAAACGATTTTTGTCAAACGATCATGGTGTGAAACGCCGATTTTCGTCAAACAATCGCAATGTGTAAAGATGATTTTTGTCAAGCGATCATGATGTGAAACGGCTATTTTTGTCAAACGATCGCAAAATAAAACGGCGATTTTCGTCAAACAATCGCAATGTAAAACGACGATTTTCGTCAAACGGTCGCAATATGAAATGGCGATTTTCGTCAAATGATCGCGAAACGAAGCTGTGATTTTTCTGAAATGATCGCAATGTGAAACGACAATTTTTGTCAAAAGATCACGATGTGGAACGATGATTTTCATTAAACTATCATGATATGAAATGGCGATTTTCATCAAACGATCGCTAAATAAAACAGCGATTTTCACCAAACGATCATGAAATAAAACGGTTATTTTTGTCAAAAAAAAAAAAAAAAAAAAAAAAAAAAAAAAAAGCAAAGCCTGCAAAATTTTGTTATTTACTCGTGGAATATTCATTGAATCTATTGCTGGGTTACTTGAATTGGTTTAAAATGATGCGATACATAAAATTCTTCACTGAACCTGTTGCTAGGTTACCTTAATTGATGTAAAATACTGTGAACTAAAGAAAAATCATTTTAACTTACTCTTATAAATTAAAAGTTTACAACAAAAGAAAAGCTATAATTCTTTGTTTATTATAAACAATATAATTTTCAAAATTAACACATAAAGTTGTGAAAAATGTCGTAAATTTTACTTTACGCATAATTTCCTCTTTTTTGCTATTTTCTGAGTGGCATCCCTGGTTGTAAAGAAATTAAAAATGTGCCCCCCCCTGGGGGGCAGAGCAAAAGGGGACACACAAGACATCCATAATAAGAATAAGCAGTTGCAGACCTTTCAAATGATATGTCACATGACTGATGTTGTAAAGAAATTAAAAATGTGCCCCCTCTGGGGGGGCAGAGTTAAGGGGGGGGGGACACAAGACATCCGTAATAGGAAAAGGCAGTTTCATACCTTTCTAAAGATATGCAACATGAGTGCTGTGGATAAAAATTTAAAAAGTTTCCCTTTGGGGGGGGGGGGGGCAAAGTGGGGTGCGGCGCCCCGAACATGCATAATTGAAATGAGCAGTTACAGCTCTTTTAAACTATAGGGGTCTCCGCCCCGCTGCTCACTACGCTAGCCAACCCCCCCGCGTAATCGCTTCGCAATTCCAAGTTGTAGGCTACCCCTTCTTGCTGCGCTCGCCAATACCCCATGAAATTGCTTTGCAATTCCGTTCAGTATTGCTTTGCAATCCAAGGAGTGGTCCACCTGGAATATTTCCGGAAATCTTACACATCAGCATCATTCCAGGAGTCATTCCTTTTAAGGCTAGTTTTTTTTTACTATAGAAGGATTTAAAGCTAATGGACTGAACCGCGATTTAAATGATTGGCTAAAACATTGATTAAATCACAATTTCCAATGTTAGTTTAGATCAATTTAAGGCCACAGGTTAAATTAGATTTTCTGTGTAAGCTTTAAATCAATTTAAGGCCCAGGCCTACTGGTAGGTTAAGCCATATATATATTATAAACAGTATGATTCACCAAACCTAAAAAAAAGAACTTTTAAAATTTTTGTAACTTTTTAGTTTTTTAATTTTTGTGTTAATGAGCTACAATTGTTATTTTAGATTGCATCCACAAATGATTCATGGTCTTATGAATCCATTAAACGATTCAAGGAGTTTCAAAATTATTGTATAGAAACTATTGTGAAGTCTAGAGAATATTATTCATATGGTGTTCAACTCACAGCAAAGTTATCTGCAGATAATAGTTTTGCAGACAATTTTTCTGTAGATGTAGCTCAAGCTCTGTGTTTAGATGGTTTTGCAATTTCATTAAATGTAAGTATTTATGTTTAGAATATTTTATGCATAATGTAATGAGATTTAAAATTTATGAATTTCACGTCTTTCATCATTTTGACAATATACTAAACTGTTATTTTACTGTTTATTTCTCCTTATGTAAAAACTTTGAGAAAAGGGTTCATATATATATATATATCAATAGAACATGAAAGAATGAATTATAAGTAATATTCAAAATATGCAGAACCATAGTAAATTCATCAGACCCCATTTCTATATATAAACTATTAAATTTTATATTAATTTCCACATCAAAACATGAAAAAAATAAAATAAATATAATCAAAATTTATAGAACCAAAGTAGAATCTTCAGGCCCACAAATACTTTGGAACTACAAATAAAGTGTATGGTTTCATCTTCATATTAACCATGAAAAAACAAAATAATACGAATTTGAGTCTACCAACACACATAAACCAAAAGAGAGAAAAACATTAAAAATAAATCATAACATTATTAAAATGGATAGAAAAGGAAAAAACATACCGACACTATAGTTACCCCTAAAATGATGTAGCAAAAAATACTGTTAAGATTATAAATTATTTAAATGCATTATATATCTATTGAAGATGCCTTAAGCTTATACTCTCAGTAGATATGAGTAAAATTTAAATTATTTATTGAAAAATATTAAAAGTAATAAGTAATTGATTTATTACATTTTAAAAATATGTGCAATTTAATATGGATCAATCATTATAATGATTTCTATAATTAATAGTACCATATTATAATACCTCAATGATAAAATTATTCTTATATCAAATTGTAATTACTTAATAAATAAATAATATGATAGTTAATTGTTAACTAATATTACAATGTTTAGATATTTAAAATGTAAAAAGAGGGACAAAAATAAAAATTGAAGTTAATTTCATTTAATGTGACAATACTAACCTAAACTCAATATAGTAATATAAGATTTTTAAAAAAAGAATAAAATTGGTAATACATGCATTTTATACACTTAAAAAATATATTTTAAATATTGTCAAAAGTTAGATTCAAGATAAGCATTATTAAATTAATAGATTTAATTAATATTATACAATGTATAAAATTGAAACTGGTGTTATACACAATTGAAATGAAAAAAACTTCTTTATTATATGCATTACTTTGAAGATAAATTATTAAATCTGATCAATTTTAAATGTTGGATTCGTTATGTTGATGATACTTTCGTCCTATGGATAATCCATTTGATATTTCTACAATTCTTCAAACTGTCAATTCTATTGATCCTCATATTCAGTTTACTTTTGAGTTAGAGAATTGTAATAAACTCCCTTTCCTTGATGTTTTAGTTACCAAATGTGATTCTTCTTTCAAAACTTGGGTTTATAGAAAACCTTTTTCTGTCTCTAATCCACCCCATGCTCTCTCAAATCATCCTGTCAATCAAAAGATCGGTGTTTTTTATACTTATGTTTATCGTGCTCTCAAAATTTGTTCCGATTTTGCATCTCTTAAGAATGAACTCAATTACTTAAAATCTGTTGCTGTAAAACGTGGATTCAATCCTTCTATCATTAATACTGCTGTGAGCAAATTCAATAGACCTCCTAACAATTCCACTCTTTCTAATATTGATAAAAGTAAACCTGATAATTTGGTCGTCCTCCCTTTTTATCCTCCTTTATGTTTTAAATTAGCTAAAGTTCTAAGACGTTTCAATTTTAATGTTATCTTTAAACCAGTCAATAAATTAAAATTTCCTTCCATGAAATGTCCTGTCCCTGACCTCCAAAATTGGGGTATTTATAATATTCCTTGTAATGGCTGTGATTTATCGTATATTGGTCAAACTAAAAGAAATCTCGAAAAACGCCTAAAAGAACACTCTCGGTATGTCATTAATCAAGAAATGTCTAAATCTTCTGTTGCTAAACACTCTTGGGATTCCGGCCATAGTTTTAATTTTCAAACTGCTAAAATTATTTTTAATGCCAATAGTTCCTCTGAGTTAGACTTTCTTGAAAATTTAGCTATTTATATTAATCGTGATATTATTGTAATGATAAATCTGATTCTAAAACCCTCTCCGTTGCCTGGAAGAATCTTTTCAGCACTGCTTCATAATTAAGTTTATTATTTAATTATTATTATTTTTTTATATATATTATGTATACTATTTTTCAGGTATATTCATGTGTGTTTATAATTGTAAACTATTTTTTATTTTTATGTATTTTTATTTTATTATTTTATTTTATTTATTTTATTTTATTTTATTTTATTTATTTATTTATTTTTTTTTATTACTAATTTATACATTTTTTGCGTACATTTTATTTCATTTTAATCTCTCCTTTTAGTTAATTTTTTAATTTACCCCGCTTTTTTCCCATTTCCCTTCCCCCCTTCTTCCTTTCCTCTCCTTCATTGTCTATCTAGTTTTGTTTATGCTCTTCCGTGGTTGGCTGTTGCCTTCTTCTTTCCTATTGGCTGTTCCTTCTGCTTGCTCCCTCTCCCTCCCGCATTCCCCTTCAGTCGTGCCGCTACATTTTTTGCGCCTGACGAAGAAAGACTAAGTTCTTTCGAAAGGCCTTTAACTTATTTTATGGTGTTTAAAGAAGTTTTTTTCATTTCAATTTTAATATTATACAATTATTTGTACATATGTGTCAATTCAACATCCAGTATAAAATGTATTATTGCAATTTAGAAAATGCCCTTTTCCCCTCATTTATATATATTGTAGCTGTACATGTATTATTGTAGTTTATAATATTATTCTGCTTGTTAAATTATTGTTGAGTGATTTTTAGTTGTATCAAACTATTGATAAGTTTGGCGATTTTTAATTTATTTATTCAGAAATATCTGTTTTTGAAGTGATTTAATTCTGATTAATATCGGATGTAAAGTTGAGTTTAATTTTCAAAAGAGTTGAATAAAAAATTTGAGCAAAAGATTAAATTGAGCCAAACAATAACCAAGCTTTCAGTTACCTAGTGGAACTGTATTAGAATTTCTTCACTTGGCCACTTATATCATGGATATGTATAAATCATAAATGTTTATAATTGTTTTTTGTAATATTATTTTAACTACATTCAACAATAAAAACCTGTTAACTTGATATAGCAAAGGGCCACAGACAAAGAAAAAAAAACTATGTTTTAGACCAATTTCTATTTTAGCAAGTACTTCAGTGGCTAAAATTCAGGGTGGGATAACAGATTTCCTGCCAAAAATTAAGAAAACTACCCTTACAAAAGCTAGGGTAGGAGACTCCCACCCACAAAAGGCAACATGTCAACCGATTCATGAAAATTATGAAAGTCATTAAAAAATAAACTTACTTGGTCACAAAAGTCTGATTTTATCAGTTAGGCACAAAAAAAAGTTAAATTTTAACAATAAATCAAGAAAAAGCTGCACTTTTTTCAGCTGAGTCAAATAGTATAGCAAGGCTTATACTATTACATTCTTTTCTGCCAAATATTGAATGGATTTTCAGCATTTATGTTGAATTTATTGTATTAAATTCTAAAACCTATGAAAAATAAAATAGCATTTTTCATACCTGCTTTATTTATAACTAGCTGTTACCCATGACGTCGTTCACGTAGCATTAAAAAAAAGAAAAATGCTTTAACTAAACAAAATGTTTCACTAACAATAATTTAAAACAGATATAACTAACACACATTTTATAAAAAACAATATAGCATATTTTTTTTTTTTTTTTTTTTTTTTTTTTTTTTTTTTTTTTTTTTTTAGGGGATTTAAAAAATCTCAGACAAATAAAGGGTAAATATGTTAGGTAATATAAAAAATCACGAAAATGAAATTGCAACCACTTATACTGTAGAACCACTGTAATGCCCCCAATGTTCAACAGGAATCATGTTGTAGTGCATTTTAGAATTTCATAACAAAGAAAGAAATTCATGCGTTAATCATAGGTAATTTTTAAAAAATCCAACATTTCCAAAATACATCACCCAGGGTTCATACAGACTCCTTGGACTCCTTAGAAACTACTTAGAAATGAAAATGTTCCCAAGTAGTACATAGAATTACTTAGATAAACAAAATACTCCTCAGAAACTCCTTAAATTTTATTACGGTTTTGCACGCAAACGATATTGCTCCTGAAAAAAAAAATATATATATCACGATTGTAAAATGCACGGTAAACCCTTTATGCACATCGTTCATCAGAAACACAGCAGTGATTGTTTGAGATCATATTAATAGCCACCAAAGTGATTTACTTTTCACGGTCATAAGGGAAAGAAAAGTGAAAAGAATAATCCAGACATACCTCTAAACTTCTAATTTCAAAAAGTGATTACACTGTTTAATTCCTTCACAGCTAGATATACAACTTTGATTTCTTCCTCATAATACGATTCATCATCCTCAATTTTGCTGATAACGGTGGATTCAAGGGTGATTCTCGTCCGAAAATTTAAGCCATCCTCTTTCAAAAATTTGAAATTGGGTTATCAGTTCCGCATAGTTGCCAGCTTGTACGGCGTGCTTGTACGGTAAATGCATTGCGAGAAATGCAAATTTTGTGAAAGGATCACTTAAAAAGCACACATTTAGTCAATATTTCGTGGAAAAACGATGATTTTGTCAATTTTTTGTCAACAAATTTTGTCAAAAGATTGTTGAAAAACGTAAAATTCCTGTGCGAATCGTGGTTAAAATGACAATTTCATCAAATATCGCAGATAAAATGCTAATTTTGTCTGAAGACCATGGGCAAATGTCGATTTCGTCTAAAGATTGCGGATATAATGCCGATTTCGTTAAAAGATCGCGAGGAAAAAACAGTTTTCGGTAAAAGATCGCTTACAAATATTTTGTCAATTGAAGATCATTAAAAAAACGCTGATTTCATCAAAAGATCATGGAAAAAAACTGATTTCATCAGAAGATTGCGGGGATAAAACACCATTTTCGAGAAAAGATCGCGTAAAAATGTAAATTTTGTCGAAAAAAAGTCAATTTCGTAAAAAAGAAACACAGGAAAATGCCAATTTCGTCAAAAGATCGCAGGAAAACTGCCGATTTCAACAAAAGATCGCAATAAATCGCCGATTTTGCTAAAATATTGCAAATAAATCGCTGATTTTGTCTGAAGATCCCGGGAAAGCGCCGTTTTCGTCTGATGATAATGGATACCCCCTCCCTCTCGCCGGGAGTAACTCGCGGAATTCCTGCTTAATTGGGGCTTTGCAAGTGCACGCCACATCAATAACAACAAAAATGGCAAGTCCTTAAAATTTTTTGGACTCCTTGAATTTTTTATGTACTCCTTGGATTTTTTCTTCCCAACTCTGTGCAGCTAAGATCTATATGTTTGTAAATATCCTAAATACAATGTTAAAATTTAGTTTAGTTAGAAAAAGTATAATGAAGATTTAAATTCACTTTTAGCAATTTCTAATATTAGACAGATGCATAATGGAATTCTTTTCTACAATCCTGTATATTACATGCAGATTTTTATATGTGCCGCATATTTAGTTTAAATTATTCAACCAAAAACTGATTAAAATTTTTGAATTCACATTTCTGGGAATTGCTACTTCACAGGTGACCATGAATCCAGTTTGTATAATCTGGTATATGATTTATTAAAATTCCATAAACATCTATTATAATATCAAATGTAGCTGAACTTCAAGATGCTTTAGTTTACCTTAAAATGTGCACCATAATTGAAAAAGTTCTTTAGCAATCTTCAATCGTTTTCAAATCATAAACATATTAAAACTATGCATTCGCATGCGTTAGCGCCAAGTTGTAGCCAAGCTTGATTATTATTTTTTTTGAAGTCGGTTAATGTTTTTTTTTAAAGCATATTTTATCATGCAATTAATTATATTAAATCTATAGGTTTTAAGCCCAAAAGTCTATTATTTAAAGTAATTTTTATTTATATTTTCTGAACTAAACAATTTTTTGAATTTTTGTCAAAAATGTTTTCTTTTTCTCATTAGTTTAGCTTTTTTTTTTACTTTTCTTGAATAATAAAAAAGTATTTTTATTGATCCTTACGTCATTTACAATATTGATAAATTTGCAGTATAAAATATTGACATTTTCTAGTCTTTTATTTAATATTTAACCTTTTTTTTTTTTAAAAAAAAAAAAAAACTTATTTCATTTGAAAATTAAATTAAAAATTAAATATTTATATTAACTGTGCTCAGACGATGAACATAATTTTCTTTAAATAATAACATTTGATATCATAATTTAATCTCATTTCATTGCAACATCAAAGCTTATCCATTTTATTTTCCATATGTGATGTCACATTACTCTCTTTTTAGCACTTTCTCATGTACAATATGTTTTTAAAAATGAATACTTGAAAACTTATGTTTTGTTTTAAATATGACATCATAGTGACAGTTTAAAAATGTTTAATGAAAGTATTCCTGTGAGGTCACAATAGGTAAAATGTTGAATTTTATAGCCTGGAACCGAAAGAAAGAGAAAGGTTCATTTCTTTATGGATTAATAGTTAGAAAAAATGCTAAACTATTTTTATCCTTTTAAGTTTAAAATGAATTTTATATAATCGTCTGCTTGATATCAGTACAAAAAAAGCAATATTCCTGTGACATCACAATTGGTAAAATGGCGAGTTTTATAACCTCCAACCGAAAAGCAGAATAGGGTCCATTTATTTATTTCATTTTATTTTAACACGTGAAAATCGTCAATTGAAAATTAATTACTGAAGAGAAATTATTATTTCAGTTTTTTATTTTTTGGCAACGAAAAAAGAATGATGATTAAATTTGAATAAATATTATGGGGAAAATGTCAATTAATTCTGAATGAAAAATAATGAAGTTTTGAATTATTAAGAAAAATATTTGAATAAAATAAATAAAAATTAGCCTATGTTCATTTCAGGTCAATAATCTATCCATATACAAAAATACAAAGATATTAATCCATCCGTTTTGAAGCCAATTTCATTCCAACTTTCGGACACACTTTCACATTTATAATATACTAGCTGTTACCTGTGACTCCATCACATAACATTTAAAAAAGTTCAAATCCATCAATTTAGAAAATAATTTCGATTTTTTTAAAGCATGAGTGATTAACCTTTTATCATATTTTATAGCAGAAAGACTTCTGATGGTAACAATTTGCTTATTTTTGTTTATATATATTGGATCATTAAAAATTTCTGTCGTGAGCATGAAATTTCATACTTGTTTTCTATGATTAAATGAGAAATAAATTTACATCTGTGCTATTCTATTTTATTATTTATATTCAGTCTTGAATTCATGGGGGGGGCTCCCCGGAGCAATCAAATGTGCCTCCCGTAAAATTTTGAGATCTTCTGTTTTCAATGGTAAAAAAAGTGTAATCGTTTTCAGATACCAGTTACATAAAATTTTTAAAACTAATTTCTATTATTTTAAAAAGGAAATAATAATAATAAATAAATAAAAAGGGATACTTAGTTACACCATCGACTAAAAAACCATCGCCAAACTATAAGATTAAGTGTCAATAATTGATGATCATGAATGTCGCATTAAATACGATACATGTGTTTAAAATGCCATTAAGTGATTTTTATTTTATCTTTTTTTTTTGCATTTATATTAATATTCTACTAATTATTTGTTTTTTCATTATTTAAAATAGAAATTATGTCAATGTGTATATTTTCGCTATCAGTTTGCAATTTGTATAATTTGGCGAAATTGGTCGAAGGGATAACCAAGCAGTACCAAAAAAAGCTTAGTTAATAATCATAGAATAAAACAATTTACATAATTTAAAAAAAGAAAATAAAAGTAAACAAACAATTTATTAATAAATAAATATTAATAGCCAGGTTACCATCTGAGGCGCATATAATTGCTATTTTGTTGCAATCGCGCATATGTGGAGTGTATATAACATCTGTGTCTATATCTTAAGCAGAATCTTTTAATTAGGCAAAAAAATTGAGAAATTAAAATAAATCATGAATAAAAGCAACATGATTTAATGCTTAGGGATTGCTTATGATTTAATGCATTCAAATGAGACCAAACTGGTCGTCAAGGGCGGCTAGTATATTTTTGTTTTTCTAATTAAAATGATTGCTTTGTATGAAAAAAATTATTACACCATTTTTACTCGATAACACTTTTTAGTAAAAACGTCTTTGCAACATGTTTTAACTGCCATCTTTTTAAAATAATTAATTAAAATAGTATATTATTTTTAAAAATTCAATCTGTATGAATTAGTAGCAATAACTGTCCACTTAAATGTACAGAAGCTCAAACTACATCCTTGGTTTTTTAAATGTCAATAGAGCTATTCCATTTCAATTCAGGCAGGCAGTATTGATATGTGTCAATTCACCATCACAGATTTTTTTCAAAAAAATACAGTAGTTAGAACTAAGTAAAACATAAAATTTCCCAAAAGGATTTTTACCAAAATTTTTTTCTCCAGTTACAGCCCTTTCAAATTTGTGATAAAATTGACAGTTTTAAGGAAAACTGAAAAACGCTTCATTTTGAAATGAACACAGTACCAAACATATTCAATATATTCAGTCAATTTATTTTTTACAAATAGTTATTGAACTGAATTTTACTTTAGCACAGTTTTAAAAAATATAGTGACATTTTTACCTATTTAAAAAAATTAGTTTTTAAGTACAAAAAGTATAATTATTACTGAATTTAAGTTTTTTTTTTCAGAATGAAAAAAAATATTTTAAAGCTAAACATTGATGGCAATCCAAAGACCATTAATGGGAGTTTTAGAGCAAATTTTATTTTAATCCTAAGGTGCATACAACTTTTGTAATTCAATTTTTAATTATGCAAAATTTCGTAAAATCGCTACTTTTGAAGTGCAATTTCTCAAAAACACCATTTTTTAAAAATCTGATAATATGCTCAATTGATAACTTATTAGTTTCTAATAAATACCTTACAAGCAAATCGTGTGTTTTTGCTTAGAAATTTTTTTATGATTTTTTGAAAGTAACATGTTGTGTGTTTTTTTTCAAAAAACCAGAAAGTCAAGCTCTTTCTTATTTAACCGAATTCATACTATGATTTCTATTTTTTAATGAAAAAATAATATATACATAATTATGGCAGATAAATATAAGTTAATCCTCAAAAATTCCTTTTCATTTTCTCTCCTTTAAGTACTCAATAATTAGATTACTATTGAACAGGTATATTTTTGCTTAGAGGAAAATGTTGTAAAATTTAATTTTCATACTTTTATTAAAATATTAATTTTCTACGATGATTATATGTTTTAATATGTTCTAAGTTGTGCATATATAATTGAAAGTTTTCTTTAATAACTTCACTGAATTTATAAATTTCAATTTTTTGATCCTGACTTATTACAATGTATTTTAACAGTGCAGATATATTTAAAATTTTAATAATTTTCCTAATAAAAAAATCTACAAGAAGAAAGTTTTCTATTTTATTAAACATCTTTTTAACAATTATAATCTTACAATGTACCATTTACTAATGCTGTATAAAAGTAGAACATTTTAGTGAAGGTGTTTTTATTCAGAATTGTTGCGACGAAATTTAATCTCCAAAATGAGCCAATAATAGCTATCCGAGATTCTGTCTCATTTGTTGCTGAACTTTCCTCTCTTTTAAAAAATATCATTCTGCTACATCTAGACAAAAAGATTATTCAAGCTTATAGAGCTAATAAAGAGAAAGAAGATGCCAGTGTCTATTGTTGGTATACGATCTAAACATTATTGAGTGATTTGAAAATAATGAAGCTTATATGGGACGAAGAATTAAAAATGAATTGATAAAAGTTGAAACCTCCAGCCAAATAAAAAAACAACATTCAATACATGATTTCCAAATTGGTGATTTCATTGCATGCATTTATGAAAATAATTGGTGGATAGGACAAATCAATACTACATCACAAGAACTAGATGACATTAAAGTATCATTCGTGTACCCCCATGGTCGAGCTAAAGCATTGCAGTGGCCAGAATAATCTGGAAAGAAAATAGATGAATGTGCATATTACCATTGGAAAATGTGCTTCTAAAAATAGAAAAACTGGCCCCAATAGGACAATCTGTGCGGCTTCACACTATCGATAAGTATTTGAAGTTAATTCAAGAAATTTTCAGTACCTAATTCTTCTGTAATGTATGTATCTGCATATTAATATATTATATCAATACCATATAACAAAATATTTAACACACTGTAGGTGAATTTGATACATTTATGAGTATGGTATGGAATGACATATGATCAATGTTAATTCTACTAGTGCTATATTTTATGCAATTTTAAACTTAAGCAAATGGTTAGCTATAATTTAACAGCAAAAATTATGTACCAGTGTTGTATTTTTTAGTTTGAATTCATTAATTACATTATAAATTCGGTTAAATAAGAAAGAGCTTGATTTTTTGGTTTTTGTAAAAAACACACATGTTATTTTCAAAAAATCATAAAAAATTTCTAAGCAAAAACACATGATTTGCTTGTAAGGTATTTATTAGAAACTAATAAGATATCAATTGAGCATATTATCAGATTTTTAAAAAGTGGTGTTTTTGAGAAATTGCACTTCAAAGGTAGCGATTTTACGAAATTTTGCATAATTTAAAATTGAATTACAAAAGTTGTATGCACCTTAGAGTTAAAATAAAATTTGCTCTAAAACTCTCATTAAAGGTCTTTGGATTGCCATCAATGTTTAGCTTTAAAATATTTTTTTCATTCTGAAAAAGAAAACTTAAATTCAGTAATAATTATATTTTTTGTACTTAAAAACTAATTTTTTTAAATAGGTAAAAATGTCACTATATTTTTTAAAACTATGCTAAATTAATTAATATGAAAAAATTATTCCAGGATTTGATTTTTTTGGCAGCAGGGAATAAAAATAGTTACTTTTTATCGGAAAAATGTTAATTGATTCTGTATGAAAAATAATAAAATTTTGAATTATTAAGGAAAATATTTGAATAAATTAATTAAAAATTAGCCTATGTTCATTTCAGACCAATAATCTATCTATATACAAAGATTCAAAAACATTAATCTATCCGTTTTGAAGCCAATTTCATTCCAATTTTTCAGACACACTTTCACATTTATTATATATATAAGGATATAAGATAAAAGCCTCTTTATCATTGTAAATGAAAGGTTATATTCATCACTGGATTTATTGAATCTGTGTGTAGCTGTTCTATCTTTAAATTTAAATTGCTGTATCACCAAAGAAAAAAACATATTTGTTTATTAAATAGTATATTTTTCATACACCATTTAAAATATTGGAAATAATAATTTAAAGATGTGGATTTAGCATCTGAAAACAATTAATAGTGAATTAAGTTATCAGAATTTGAATAATCTTATGCAAATTTTAAAAAATAGTCTTTGAAAACTGCTAGATACATAAATTGCAGATGCTTGTGGCATGTATAAAATAAAGTGACAAAAGTTTGTTTGACATACATAGATACCAACATTTCTCAATCACTCTGGAGTCTCATCCAAGCCAAGCATGCTTTAAACTGAAAAAAAAAAAAAATATATATAAGGAAATGTGTTTTCTTACTTTAAAGTAAAAGTACATTTTAAATTTCACTTTGAAATTTTTAATAAAATAAAATTTCTGGCTGGAAACAGTCATCTTGGATCAGATTCTGGAATAAATTAAGATATTTAGCATCTATGGACATAAGCTCATACAATGATATATGTTACAGGGTTTGTAAAGTTCTTGAAAGTCTTTAAAAGTGCTTGCATTTTTCAAAAGGAATTTTTGGTGCTTAAAAGTGCTTAATTTTGCTGTCTTATTATTTATTTTTCAGGGTTAAAACTCTTCTGCAATTTTTTTTTTTTTTTTTTTTTTTTTTTTTTTTTTAATTTCTAATTTAAAAAATTCTTAATTCCCACTTTTCATTTTCTTCATCTGAAATTTCACTTTCCTCTATTGCTCCTTTTTCAACAACACCAAAGTTTAAAATCTTTTAAACTTTTTTTTTAAATATTTTTTACTGGGTTTGTTGTTTTATAGTAAATAATCAGTCCTGAATTTTGTTAAAAATTTATTCCATCACATTCATTTTATTAAAATTTCCTCTGAATTTTACATTCTCAGAATTTTGTTTCCCTTCCCCAACACAGTACTTAATGTTCAAAAACCCTTTAATATTGTTTAATTTTTAAAAAATCTGCTGTATTTATCATGTCATAATCACAATTTCTAATCAATCATGAAGATTTCTTTCTCACCTGAAATTGGCATTTTCCGTATGCTCTCTCTTCTCTACTCTCCACTTCAAAGAGCTCATAGAATTTAAAGTCTTTAAAACTTCTTCATTGTTTTTAAACTTATTTGTAAATTTTTAGTAATATGATAAATAAGTAGTAAATAATCTAACAAAATCCATCGTCCTTGAAAAAAAAATTAAAAATCTTTCTCTTTTAGCTTTTCAGCTCATAAAGTTAAAAAAAATTAAAAACAATTGTTTAAATTTTTTTGCTCTATCTGTTACTTTATTGCTACAAGAAAGAATAAATCATACAGTTTTACTCCTCTCCTTACCAGAATTGATGTCTTCTCTTCCCCTGAACCAAGCATACAGAATTTAAAATCTTCTGTTTCATTTTTTGCACTATTTGTAAATATAGCTGATAAATTGTTAAATTCTGCCCCCACAAAAAAATTATCCTTTTCCCCTTTGCCACTTTCCAACTATAAATTTTTGAAATCTATTTTTTATTCCCAACAATAGCTCTACTTCAAAAACTAATGCACAGATTTTAATAAAACTTCTGATTAAGGTTAGTCCTTGATATTAATTGGTGCTAATTACTTTTTGATGTAAATTGTCCAGCAGGCGGTACTGCTATGCTGCATTTTTTACAATTTTCACTATCGCTTTATTTGAAAAACTATTGCATGAGTTTCCATCAAGCTTCAGATTTAGGTACACTTTGATAAATTTTGGTACTGATTATATTTTGGTGTTAATTGCGCAACAGGTGGTTCTGTTGCTCTGCATGTTTCATGATTTAAAAATAGTTCTATCTCAAGAACTACTGCATGAATTTCACCAAACTTCAGATTCAGTTAGTCCTTGATATGAATTGGTGCTGATTATGTTTTGGTCTAAATTGCCCAACAGATGGTGAGTTTTGCTATATTTCTTATGATTTCCACAATAGCTCTACATTATAGTCCTATTATTACAATTTTTCTTATATAAAGGAATGACTTTAAAAATATGCATTCAAAAATATTAGAAATTTAATGTCACAGATAAAAACAAATTTGATTTAGCTAGTAACTGATTGCCCTTATGTTAAAAATGTAACTAATTGTGCAAATAGGTTTAACTGCAGTTACATTACATTTTAGCTCACAGCATCATAGAATAACAAAATATAGAAATAGATTGAGTTGTTGATTAAGTCCGCTTTTTGATTGCAAAAAAGTTGTTTAAACGTTTTATCAAAGAATTATAGAAAAAAAAAAATGTGAATTTTGTCAAAGAATCACATTAAAAAAATGCAAATTTTTTTCAAATATATTGCATAAAAAGCAAATTTTGTCAAAGGATCATAGTAAAAAAGCACAAATTTCATCAAAAGAATATAAAAAAAATTCAAATTTTTGCAAAAGATTGTGTGAAAAAAAACCCCATATTTTGACAAAAAACCATGAAAAAACACAAATTTCATAAAAAAAGGGGGGGGGGGGTAAAACAACAAACGTTATTAGATTGTAAAAAAAAATGGAAATTTTGTTATTAGATTTCAGAAAAAACATGAATTTCATAAAAAGACTGGAAAAAAAAAAAAAAAAAAAAAAAAAAAACCATAAGATTTTAAAAAGGACTTCAGAAAAAATGCATAATTAATGTCCACCCCCTTTCTTCCCTCTGCTGTATCCTTTCAGAAAATTTGCTGTGAATTTCATAATTTTTTTAAAAACTCTGAATCACCCCTACAATATACACACTGGACACAAATTAGTTAAATAATTGAATAATTTGTAAAATATTAATTGTGAAGTACAAGTTTAAAGACAGATTGTATTGTATCCAAAGTTTTTGTTTACTTTTCTTTCCTGAAAAAAAAAATGTTATGATAATCTTATACCCGGCTTGACATGCTTGATATCCCAGTTTGGATTGATTGTGAAGATGTTATTCCTTAATCAACTTGATTATCAACAGTTTACTCCTAAAATTTATTGCATGGAGCAATAATTAAGATTGAGATAAATATGCACTCAAGCATATGACAAGAACTAATTTATTGGTAGGATATTTTCATAATAAGAAAGAAAAACTACCATCCAATGTTTGTGAAAAAGATAAAATTTAAGTATTTCATGATTTTATAATTATGTGTACCTTTATGTTATATAAAACTACACATAATAAACCCTATTATTTTGTTATGTATTATTACTATATTTAGAACAGTACTAAATATATTTCTTATTGATTTTTAGGAATCTCATTCTAGTACAGACAGTCAAAATCCTCAATGTGCATCTCAACTCTCAAAACCTGAATACAGTAAAACAGATTCATCCTTAGAAGTATCAGGCTCATATGATATAAATGCCATAAGTAGTGACTCTGGAGTTAGTGTTACATCTGCATATAAATCTAGTCAAATTTATAACAAAAGAAATGAAATTATCTCTAAAATTTCCAGAGAATGTGTATCGCCTGTTCCTATTAAAAATACGCCTGTACTTTTTGATAAAAACTTAAATAAGCTTGATCATGATATTCAAATGCAGAATCTCATTTCATTTGAAAGCTACAATGCATTAAATGAAATTCAGAACTCAAATAAAGAAATAAAAGCTATCAATAAACTGTCTTCTCAATATTGCCTCCAATGTAATAGTGATAGATTTTGTTTACATCTCAAAATCCCTTCTCCAACTTTGTTATTCGTTGAAAAAGATATGGTGATAGTTATGATTTCACATATAGTTAATCCTCATGAATTTTATGTAAATATGGCTATGGAGAACATAGTGACTTTGGATGATCTCCGTGAACAAATGACTCACACCTTTGAAAATGAAAAAAATGTACCAGATGTAAAAATAAGTAACCTTACTGAAAATATGCACTGTGCAGGACGTTATGATGCAGATAATTATTGGTACCGAGTTAAAATATTGAAAATTGACCAAGAGGTAAGTTGCTGTTTTTTAATCCCTTTCTTTCTATGCAGTTGGCTTCCCCCCCCCCCCCCCCCCCTCCTTCCTGTTAAATTGAACATACTGTATATTCCAACATGTAACTATAATTTCAGACTACATTTTTTTGTTTTTAGCATATTCATCGTACTACTTGCACATCTACAAAAAAGACTGTTTTTTAATTAATGTAGAAATCTCAATACTAACAATCATCTTCCTTTTCTAAATTTTTAATGTGTTTTTATTATGTTTAAGGTATTTTATAGTTGGAATATTATTTACTTATGTTAATCCTAAATCTAAACTTTTTACAAAAATTTTATTAAAAATTTTTAAAATATTCAATATTTAAAATTAAATACTCAGCAATTAAATCATGATTTTAATCACTGATTAAATTCAAATATTTGAAATGACATAAAAGTATTAAAATCTAAGATTAATATAACTTGAAGTGTTTCTATAGACATTTTGCCTTATAAATAAAGAAAAAAAAAAGCTTTAATTAATTGTTACTAAGTTTAATTCCTGAGAATTTTTAATTAACAAGTAATACAGTAAGTTTGTAAAAGCATAAATACCATTTCATTTAAAAATTATATTTAAATCTGATATAATTTGTGATGTCATAATTTCTTTTAAGTAATCAAATTATTCATTCTTTTATATAAAATAAGCACAAGAAATTTAATAAATTTCTGCAAAGTAAGAGCAAATGTAACTGATTATTTTTGTAAAAATCTTCATACTGTAGTTTTTTTAAATAAATCTGTTCAAGACCTTACAAAAATGATACAACTTTATTTCCTAAGAAAAAGCACAATATTATTAAAACATGTTACTTAATTTTATTTTTCAATTTGTAATTTATAAAATTATAAAAAATTAATGATTATTTTTTCTATAAAATAATTATAGATACCATTTTTTCTTATTGTTACTTAAACACATTACTAATATATTTCATTTTTTCTATAAAATAATTATAGATACTATTTTTTCTTATTGTTACTTAAACACATTACTAATATATTTCCTTATGAAACAGTGCCCTTTTTTGGAACTGATGAAGTTAGGCTGCTTCATCAGTTCCAAATTGTTCTCCTTTTCCTTCTAAAATAAGTACTAAATTATAAATTATCACTTTAGTAATTAAAGCATAAAACTGTATGTTATATATCTTATTACACATTATTTGTTTAATGTAATAATTAATTTTAAGTAGGTGTTAACAATTTAATGCAGTTACTGATCATCTTAATAAAAGTAAATATCACTTGCATTTTATACAGTCTTATATAATTATTACAAAATATTAATGTGTGTAATTTTCATTGTGTTTTACTAATGAATGAAATTACTAACAATTGTTTTAATTACCAACTAATAATTAAAACTAAAGTGTAAAAATGTAGATTATGTTAGTAATTAGAAGTTTAATTGTTCTGGAAACATAAAACATTTGGTATCTGTTCAGTTCTTTAATGCTGGGAAAATAATCATAAAAATCTGATTTAAATTTTTTAAAAAATTGATTTTTTTAGTTATTGTTTTAATCATGATTTTTTTTTTTTACATTCTAATACTGGCACACTCTGACTGAAATGATATTAATAGAATGAATTGCTATTTTTAGTCGAAATAAACTAAAAATAATTATATCTTGTATGTAATGTATACTTTGCTATTTGACTATCGGAAAGTTTGGAAAATTGGAGGAAGAAATAATCTGTAGAAATCTTAACCCTTTATTTTAATCTGTATAAATTACTGTATTTATTTACATATATATTTTGATTTCTTATATTAAAATATCATGAAGTTAAAATTTCTATAATTGTACTTTTTTTCTTACTGAAAATTCTGTTTTAAAATTATCACTTCACTATATTTGTCTCATAAAACAAAAAAAAAGCGCTTATTTTATTTACTAATTACTATTTCATATTTGTAGAAAGAATTTAATCACAGTAATTTACCTGTTGATATGGGGAAAACAAGGGTTGTTATAATTTTGGGAGCTATTCTGTGCAAATTGTGCAACCTATTTTTTTGGCCTGAAATCTTGGGAAAATAGTTGATTATAAGGTAATAAATACTGTATTAAAATCTTTATAATATGAAAGTGCCAGATTTTTATGTGAAATGATTTTCCAGATTTTTACATTCAATTTTTTTTTTTTTTTTTTTTTTTTTTTTTTTTTTTTTTTAATTAGATTTATTTAATTTTTTGAAATTAGTTGTTTAAAAATTGTCTAATCTAATTTTGAATTGAAAACAACTTTTAATTTTTACACTGTCATCCTTCTTCTCCCTTAATTGTTTTTGATTCAATAAATGTGCCTACAGTTCTATTTTATTGTATGTTTATCTTCCTTTTTTTTCCTCTTCAAAGGATAACGAAAACAATGAAGTATTAGGACAGTATGTTGATTATGGAAATACTGCTAAAATTAAATGCTGCAACTTAAGGCCACTTACGAAAGAGTTTTCTAATCATCCTTGTTTTGCAATAAAATGTTCTCTTGCTGGTATAAGACCAATTCAAGATTCATCATTGGCAGAAAAATCAAATTGGTCTGAAGAAGCAATTAAAGTTTTTAAAGAGTTGACATCAGCTGACCGGTGCCTAACTGCTCAGATTTGTAATGAGTTATGCAAAGAGTAAGTTGTTTAAAATATTTCTTTCTGTAATTTTTTTTTTCTATATTGCATCAATAAAGAATGTAAGCAAAAACATGAGCGGTTGTATCCAAATGTAGTATGTGCCATATTGTGTATTCTGCATTGACACTAATCAATGGATACAGCCCCTTATCATTTTGCTTCATTTCGGGACTAACTGATTTTGAGTTTATTTTACCAACGATCATTTTCAGAATTTTCAAGGTATGTTTTTTAACATTTTTACAAAAATCACTCTATACATTTATCTAACATAATATGCAAATGGAATTTTGATAGCATTGATTCATGTGCAGTGAAAAATTATTTAATAAATCAGCTCATTTTTCATGGAATTTTTATTAGTTTTTAATTGTGTATAATGTTGTTTGTCATGTTTTCGGGAAAAAACATTATTCGATATGAAGAACTCTGCAGATTATAAGAAAAAAAACTTGGAAAAATTTGGGACTGTTTTTGTAAAAATGTTAATTTTTCTATGAGTTTACATGCTATCTGCATAAAAATGAACACATTTTATTACAATAAGCCACATAATCATGATCTACAGTTTGAATGCTTTTGCTTCATTAGTATTGACAGGGTTATCCAAAAGATTTTTGTTCTGTTTCAATTTGACGGTTCCCTATGAAGTTTCGAGGAAAAATCTTCACAAAACTGTATGACCTTTAATATTATGTTTACACACTTGGTTTCAAGATAATTCCTCACGTATTTTTCTAGATATTTAACAAAATGTCTATCTTTGGCTATATAGTGTATATAGATCATATACAGTGCTAGTCAAAAAACATTTGGATGTTCTTCTGACTCTTGACTGTATTTGCTGAAATTGGGAAACTGCTTTCAAATGAGTTGTGTTTACTTACTGTTTACTTAAGTAAACACTTTAATAAAGAATCAAGTTTTATTAAAGTATTCTGAATGTGTTGGAAAGTATTTCATAGTCTGTGCTTGGAGCATGATTTTTCTTTCTTGTTTAAATTTATCAATGGATTTTATACCAGTATTGTGCATTATTGATAATTATTTTAATTAACTTTTTTTCAGTGATGTGTATTCTGTATTATTATGGGACACAGATAATTCTAAAGATTTGTTGATTAATGCATCACTGGCCGATAACAAAGTAGCTATATTTGATAGTAGACTCTTACAATCCTCATCTTCATCTAAGACTTTTGTGAAACCTCCAATTGGTAAGTCCTTATTTGATTAACTGACAGTTCAGTTATTGTGTGAAATAACAATATACAATTTCATTAATAACTGCAATAAATTATTTCGATTTGTTCTTTATGTACATTTTTCCTTTTGTTCTCACCAGCTCTGCAAATAAAAAAGTTATAAGAAATTACAATTAGAGGGAATTTTTATTTCCCGAAACAAAATAAATTTTAATTATAACATCTTAATTCTAAATTTTATAAATAAAATAAGGGGAAATATGTTCAAGTATCTTAATACGCCTATTTTCGTTTTTCTACTTAGATTAGTGATGCACAATCTTTTTGCCAGAAAATCGTTTGCTACCAGAATATTTGAAAAGTGACGTTTGTTTTCTTTCATAGCAAAGTTTCTATCATTATTATAAGGAAAGTTAATCTGCATAAAATTACTGGTATCAGTTTGGCCCGCGGGCCACAGGTTGGCACCCCTAACTTAGATGCATATGTATATTTTTACTTTAAAATGGTGATGAATCCGAATTATGTTCTTTAATAAAGAAATAATCAATAAGTTATCAATTACGTTTCAGAGTGGGAAAAAAAAAAAAAAAAACTTCACAGCTTCAAGTTTTCTGAAAGGTTACAGCAAAGGGAAGAAAAAAGGGAATCCTCTCCTGGCAGTAACTAGATTTTTTTTTTTTTTTTTTTTGGTAGCCTTTGACAAAATTATGTTTTATCCACAATCATTTAATGAAATTCACATTTTTCCCAACATATTTTGATGAAATTGGCATTTATTTTCGCAATCCTTTGACAGAAGAGGGATAAGGAGGCAATCTTTTAACATTTGCTTTTTTTTAATCCTTTTCATGGTTTTTTATGCCTTTTTTTTAAAAAGAAATTTGAGGTTTTATTTTCGAAATTTTTTGAATTTGTGTTTTTAATGATCTTTTGACAACATTGCATTTTTTTTTTTTTTCTTTCACTTTTTTTTTTTCTGACTAGTTTCTGGCAAAATCTGTATTATTCTTTTCTTTTTTTATTGTTTGACAAAACTTTTTTTTTTTTTTTTCCCAATAATACTTTGAAAACTTTTATGTTTTTCCCATGATGTTTTGGTAAAATTTAAGTATTTTCCGTTTTTTTTTTTTTTTTTTTTTTTTTTTTGTGGACGAAACTTTCTATGAAATTTAAATGAATTCTGAACAAATTTCATCCTTTCCCTCTCTGCAATAAATTTTTCAACCATCGTGTTTGGCGAATGAAGACAATAAATTGCCACACTTATTTTGTTACTCTATATTGGCAAATGGCAAGTGCTAATGTTCTATAATTATTGATTTTTTTTTTATTGATAAATATAAGGAAATGTAATTATTGATTTTTTTTTTTTTTTTTTTTTTTTTTTTTTTAATGGGGAGGAGGGTGAAGTGCTTATAAAAGTGAATAATTAGTAGTGGTTTTTTTTGCTAACAAATTTTATTAATGAGTGATCGCATATTTAGTGTGTTGTTTACTCTGCATCCAGTGATGGTTTTCTTGATTTTCATGAGTTCTAATAGGCTCAAACATTCGTTAGTGATTGAGGTATTAATGTATTTCAGCCATTAGTGATTGTGACATTAACAAATCTTGTTCATCAGTGCTCCCAGCTTTCACAAATTTAGTGCATTTTTGAGATTGTTACAAGGCGAGATTCTTGAAACCAGTGATGTTATTTTATGAGTGCTATGCTTTTATACATTTGTTAGTGATTGTGATTTAAAGGATTTTGTTTGTTATGGATTTCAGTTTAAACAAATTTCATTCATAAGTGATTGCAATTTTCAAAATTTCATGCGATTTTGAAATTTCTGCATCCAGTGGTGTTTGTTTTTGCGACTGCTTTGTACTCATATATTTGTTAGTGATCATGGCTTTAATGAATTTTGCTTGTTACTGATTGCAGCTTTTCCAAATTTAGTGTATCAATAAGGTTGCTGCATCCAGTGATTTTGTTTGTATGTGCACAAAATAGTTATACATATAATCCCAGAAGCTGAATTTTCTGTGTCAATCTGCAAAATACTAAAATTTGCAACTCAACAATGTTAAACTAAGTCTACTAAAACAACAATATCCTATAAAATAAGAAAAAATTGCTTTTATAAAGAAAATATAACAAAATTATAAAACAATTACCATAAAACTAAAGACTTAGTTGTTTTTTTTTTTTTTTTTTTTTTTTTTTTTTTAAGCTGGTGGATTAACCTGCAAGGTTCAAAACAATCTGCAGCACCTGCTGTCATGCTGGATAGTTTCTGCTACTGGGGATACAGTAATCATGGCATTAACAAATTCAATGTATTTTAGTTTTTTAAAACTTCATGATGATCATTAACACTTTTTTTATAATGTTGGTGAAATGTGCTTTAAAACATTGTTTTCTACTGCTTATATTAATTTTTTACAAACTCCATAATTTTAGTATTTAAAATTAATTTTGTACTGTTTTTTCTTGATATTTTTTTCTAAATCATAATAAGAATGCTTCTATAATTTTTTCTGATAGCAAATACTATTTTTCACTTTTCATGATCAAAATAAATTATCATTTCTTCTACAACTTATTTTTAACTTGTATTTATGTTCTTAAACAGTAGTTTTGAAATTTAATTCTTGATGTAGATATGTGGGATCCTATGTTGGAAGATTTTGTTAATTCTCATAATAGTTATGGTTTTGATGATGAAGATATAGAAGTTGTTACTACTGGTTATCGTAAGTAATATGCTTGATGATAAAACTCTTTTGATTTCTGTAGCATTGTAGCAGGGTTGGCAAGTTTCTTCTGCAGTGGAAAAAAACTGTGGAAAAAACCGGCCGGAAGAAATAGGTTTCTTCCAAGTGGAAGAAACTGTTTTTCTTTAAGAATTTACCATATATTTTAAGTTTTGTAAGATATAATAAATATCTTCTTCCATCATCAACCATTGACTAAATGAAAAGAAATTTTATCCAAAATACACAAAATCAGTTTAATGTTATCCATTTCAATTTAACCAATATTATTTTATTATTTAAATTTCGGAAACTAGTAGTAAATAGTAGATTCTTTACTAATAGTAGAATGAAATCCATTTAAATAAAAGCTTTTAATTTACATCAATTTTATTAATGTAAATTATGTATAATAATTACTATATTAAATAGAGATCAATCAAAAATACAGTTTTGTTTTTGGGCCCCAAACTGATTTTTGCCAAAATTGAGGGCGAAAATTCGACCAGATTGAATCACTTAGTATTCCAAAAATCTTGTTTCTTTCTTTCAAAATTTTTAATTTTAGATATTGATTTGAACTGTATTGGCTCAAATGAATGTATTGCAATAAACTTCATTGTTTATAATTATCAGTCATGATTTATCAATCCTCTTATAGAAAATTTTTAGTTTAAACTGCATTAGATTTCAAATATTCTTTGAGAAAATTCTAGAATGACAAATGATCATTTACAAAATCATTATAGAAGAAAAATTAAGATGCATATACCTAAAACTAAAATATTTATTAATTAAACGAAATTCGTATAATTAGATCTTTCTGTGTCAAGGATGAATTAATTACGTATTATTGTATATGAAAATAAAGTTCTTGGATTATTAACAGTTTTACATAATTAATAAATATTATACACATAATTAATTTCAATTATGTGTATTTATGTATGTATTAATTACTTTAAAACATACAATTTAATTACTTAAATTTTTTTTTGAATGTTATTTTCGGCCAAAAAGTAGGAAGGTCACCTAAATTCGGTTTTGGCTTTAAAAACCTGTTTTGATCTATCCTGAGTATTAAAAAAAGTCATTAAAATCTTTATTTTTCTCAGTATAATGCAACATAGTATAGCAAAAAAGTTTTTTATCAGTAGGATGCTGCAACCAATTTCTCAACTTAAATTGGATGAAAGCAAAAAAATATATTTTTTTTTTCAAGTCCTACACTTTAGGATAGTTTAAAAACATTTTGACATACCCATAGACGTTTTTAGAACACTAATCTTTTAAAATCAGCATTGAAATATTCATGCTAGATGAAAAATATAAAAAATTACAAATTTATTTATTTACTGTGTTGCACAGTTTAAAATAATGCACATTTATATGAGAATAATATATTTTTATATGAAAAATAAACAATTTGTAAGTAGTTTCTTTTCTTTTTTTTTTTTTCTTTTTTTTTTTTTTTAATGGAGCAATGAATAAAAAAATCCATCGGCTGAAAATGTCTGCTAAACCTGAAGTTTGTTATTTAAAAAATAACTTTTCAAAAATAATATTTTTAATAATAAATTTTCCAATTTAAATTTCATGTAATTACACTTTAATTTATTTGCATAGTTAATATACTTTAACTTTGAGCATTTGTTTTGATTTCTGGTGGTTTCTTCGATTTCTTCCAGTTTTTTCCATTTCTTCCAGTTTCTTCTGGTTTTTTCCAGTTTCTTCCAGAAGAAACCCAACCCTGCATTGTAGTAGCATATTGATATAAAATGCCTTATTTATTTTCATGTTATATCCAAAATTTATGTATGTTCATGTCTTTTTTTCTTTTCTTTTCTTTTTTTTTTTTTTTTTTTTTATAATCATTGATAATTTTCAAAGATGCAATTCCTTTTTTATTTCTTATTTTTTTATATTAATAAATTTTACTTTTGTATAAAGTTATTTATAATATTTTCTTTCAAGATTTATATTGTAAGTAGTATAAAATTTCTGAAATTTAAAACAAAACAAAAATAAATAAAAACAAGTAGGAAAACTCATGCATTAAGCATAGATAATAAAACACTTTCCAACACTTCCTGAAATCTTTAACAAACTTTGTTATTTAGGGAAATAAAATGCTATTGTCCATAGCCAAATATGTATTCCAATATTTTTGAACAGCTCTGTATTTAATTTTGCGTGGGGAATCACAATCCTAGCATCGCTAAAGCTGCAGAATTCTTTAGTGAAATTCACTGAGATTAAAATCAATCATTGCACTGCTGGAAAGCAAATTCACCAAACAAAATCTGACTGTGACGCGAGATTGGCGGCAAAAGTCAGTATCGCTGATTGGCTGGTGAGGACGCGTCTCTGAGCGGGAGTTCATAATCGCGGTTTGTTCGTGACAGAATTTCGGTTGCTCTGATGAGAATAAGACGTGTCGTCGGGTGGCCGGGTAAAGATGAAAATAAGGAATTTTGCTTAGTGGCCACTTGCCGGTAGGTTGATTTTTTTTTTTTTTTTTTTAGTAGCCAGTTATTGGCTAGTGAGAATAATTTCTTTAGTTACCAATAATAAAGAAAAGTGAATACTCTGCAATATGAAAATTTAATAAATATTTTGTTTATTATTTTATTTTATTTATTATTATTTTATTTATTATTATTTTTAACTTTTACACAGCCACCATAAAATAATAATCACCCAATATGAATCAACCTCAGTGCACAGGAAAATTTTTGTACACTATATTCTGCCTGCAAAACGTGGAAAATCACATAAAAGAAAATTATATAGATATGGATAAACTATTTAAAGTTGTGCAAAAAAATAATAAATTTTCTATCAATCTGACCATTCAGTAAAAATATAATATCAAATATTGCAAATAGATCAAAAGAGAGTCAATAATAAATTTCATATTTCTTCACATATTTGTTATCGAAATATTATATTATATCAACACACTATAAATTAATTGGTGTCCACATCAATTTATTTGATAATTTTCAAATTTTCACTAGTAGAAAATAACTATATTTCATTATAATTTCTAAAAAAGATCATTAAAATTACATTTGCAAAAATTATTATTATTATTGAAAAACTTAAATTAGAAGAAAACATGATAAAAAAAATATATTTAAAACTTTTATCCCAGTTAACGATCCTAAAAAACAGTCAAAGGCACCTTAATGTGATTTCCCACACAAAGTGTAGCAGGTATCAGGTAATTATATACATATTTTGTAACCTCTAGCATTTTTTAACGGTTTACCACTGGAACCACCGGATATAGCGAACAAAAACTTCGGTCCCTTGAAGTTCGCTATTATGGGGTTCAACTGTATATTTTTAACTTGGCACATCTGTAAATGCTACACACTTCATTTTTAATATGAAACATTGTTCTAATGTTTTAAGGTGAAAAATTTATGAAGGGTAATTTAAAGAACTCATTTTTTTCATAAATTGCTTACAGTTCATATTTTCCATATTAATTTTTTCATGTAGGACATAGAAGATGAAAAAAAATAAATAAATAAATAAATAAAATAAAAATTAATAAGAATGTATTTATTAAAATACAACACATTTCTCAGTGGTGCACAAAACAAGAATTTTAATATACATTTGTACAATTAAAATAAAATAAAACTATCAACGTTTCGCACCGTTTTCTGCGGGTGTCTTCAGGAAAATATGATAACGGAAGGACTAAGTTTGCATCTTGATCAAGAGATAATATTTCTAATAAATTAAGTCTAAATGAATTAAAAGTTTAAAAATGTTGCCACTTACACTTGAGTAAAAATTAAAATATTGCAACGAAATAAAATTTTAAGATTTTATGATGTTATGCCATATTTTTGGTATATTGTAGGATAAATTATCATTACATTGTTTTTTTTCTCATGCAATGATTTTGATAGATTCTCTTATTTTACCTTGAACTGGGTTATTGCACGGAACTATGATTTTGGCCTCATCAAAGTTAATACGGCAACCCTTGTTCGCCAAGTAGAAATGAGAAAAAGCAGTATTCTGTTTATATTGTTTAATATCTCTGCGATTCTCTTTAATTCTAATTAAAAGTTGCCGCGTAGTCATGCTGATGTAGACTTTTTTAACATTATTAGATAAAGTTTCAAGGCAGAGAGATTGCGACTTGGCCGAGAGATTTTTAACTTATCTTTTCTCCAAAAATGTAAGAAAGAAAAAGTTATTCCAAAGTTTATTTCTATCAAGAATAATGAAGTTTTGTAAAGATTTCCACAGAAGAAACTTAGTTTTCAGCTCCAATGCCTGAATCTATATATTAGAGACAAATTCGCATACGTCAAAGGTAAAATAAGAGAATCCATCGAAATCATTGCACGAGAAAATAAATCATGTAATGATAATTTATCCTACAATATACCAAAAATATGGCATAACATCATAAAATCTTAAAATTTTTATTTCAATGCAATATTTTAATTTTTACTCGCATGTAAGTGGCAACATTTTTAAACTTTTAATTCATTTAGATTTTAATTTATTAGAAATGTTATCTCTCGATCAAGGTGCAAACTTAGTCCTTCCGTTATCATATTTTCCTGAAGACGCCCGCAGAAGACTGCGCGAAACATTGATAGTTTTATTTTATTTTAATTGTACAAATGTATATTAAAATTCTTGTTTTGTGCACCACTGAGCAATGTGTTGTATTTTAATAAATACATTCTTATTAGTTAAATTTTATGGTGCAACTGTCCTGTATATATTTATAAAATAAAAATTATCAGAATATAGATATTATAATCTTTTTAATATTTTATTCTATAAATGAAATTTCAATTTTTCAAAATTGAAAATAGTCTAAATTTCTGCATTTTTCTCAAGCATTCCTCTGTGTAGTTACTACATCTCAAGACTTATGTGACACATTTATTCAGATTCTGGAGATATGGATTTAAGTTTGTTTCTAATTAGCATAATATTTTAATGAGCATAAAGCAATATTGCCCCACATGTAACCATTGGAAGAGTTAGAGTGGTCCTTATATGGTAGATTGTAGCTTAAAAAAAATTTCTTCTGTCTCACGCTCAAAATTTTTTCCATTACTGTAAAAAAAAAAAAAGAACTAGAAAAGATTTGAATGAAAAATAAATATATTTAAAATTAGCTTATGCCTGTTAAAGTTTAACAATTATTCTTAAAAATATAGTTGTATTGACAAAAGAAAAATAAACCAAAATGATTGTTTTTTCTTTGATAATAAATTTCATATTCTATATAACACAAGAATGCTATATTTAAATATATAAAATGTTTAATGCATGAAAGTATCAGTAATTAATTTGTTAAGTTTAGTTTTCTGCGTAAGCTAACTGGTGCTCCTCCACAACTTTCATTAATAGCTGAAATTGAGGTTCATTTCTTGTAAGGATTTCAGTGTATTCTTTGATAAAAGTAGTGCCTTTTTCAGTATGATCATTTACCACTTCATCTTTCTTAATGCAATTCTATAGTCAAGATATACTCTAAGGTTCCATTTGAAAGAATCCTTGTGGTAAATTCATTACTTTTAAGAACTTCAAATATTTTTCAGTGACAAAAACTCAAACTTCTTTTCATGAAAGTTTTTAAAGGAAAAGGATAGTCCCTTTTCAGGCATTGTACAAAAATATTACTTTTCTTAGTTTCTACTGCTCTTATTAATTCTATTACTTTTTAAATATTGTAACTACATACATTGCTTTTATGCCGGATACTTTTATCCTGGCTACAGCTGTTTCTAATTATGGAGTTTCAAAAATCTCTCCACCCTGTTTTAGTTTTGGATGGACCAGAACCTGATGCTATACCCTCAGTGTTTTCTTTCATGATTGCATTTTTCAGTTTCAATTCCATTTTCTTCATTTGAATTATCTGTAGAAAACTCAAATACTGAAAACGCTGTTTCTTTCTCATGTGAAAATTTCATTCTCCTGTGAACATTATAATCTTTTCTTCAAAAGATTATTTTTTTATCAGCAAACAATGACTTCTGTAATAGATTTAAATTCTGCAATGATCAACACTGATTATTGATCCTTGTCTTTTATTTTCTCACAGCATTTGCAAGGAATTTTTATCTTCAATTATTTTCACTATTCTTGAGCATTGGTATGAGCAATATCAAAACAGTTATATAGTTTTCCATCCTTTGTTCTTCTTTAACAGTCTTCAATTTTCAAATAATTCCTCTATTTTCCTGAGTGTTTGACAGGTAGGGGGGGGGGGGGGTGATCCAGCATTAGAATTCTGGTCTTCATACAAAATTTTCTTATTTTTGTCGTGGCCTTAGACTCTTCTTGTACTATATCTTTCAAGCATTATGATTATAAAGGAACAATCTTGATTACATTCCTATGAAATGTAATTTGTTACTCATCATAAGTCTGGTTTCCATCATTTTATTCAACTTTTAAAGCAAAAAACTTCATTTTTACCAGGTGATTAATCAATTTTATTAATACTTATCTATTCATTAACAGACTAAGCAAATTTAACAATAAAATATTTTTAGTTGCAATTAGATAAGGATATAGAATAAGGAAATAATTTGCTGCTAGTTTCAGGTATAAGTACCTACAACTAAAGCTAGCTAGCTAAAAAAAAAAAAAAAAAAAAAAAAAAAGTTAAATTTTAAAAATAAAATTTATTTAAAAAAATTTATTAATTTATGTAATAAATAAAAATATAAAAAAAAGAAGAAAATAATAATAAATTTGGAATTTTGCTGTTGGTATGGCCAACTCTGAGAAGTGACAGACATTTAACCATCATATCAGTGTATTATCTTTTGATAATTAATTTAATTGTATTTATAGATAGTTTTATGGATTTTATGACATAGATAATTGACTTTTTAATACATTAAAATAATTTTATTAATATTGGGTATAAGGAATAGTTTTTTTAAGTAAAAAAAAAAAATAAATAAATAAATAAATAAATAAATAAATAAAAATAAATAAATAAATAAATAAATAAAATTACCCCTAGTTATGAAACTTAGCCATACTTGAGCTACCTATAAATATTATTTGTTAGCAATTAAATTTTACAAGAATAGTTTTTAGATGGTATAGAATCTATTTAAAGGGTGAGAGCAATAAATTTTAAAACTTCAAAAATAAGGGCCACCCTATTGGAAGTATTAAATATACATCTAATGACAAACTGTTGTTATCAGAAATTTCATTTTTTAATTCCATGTCACCAGTAATTTTTAAACTCTGATGCTGATGTTTTTTGTACCGTTTATACTCACATATAAGTGAAATTTTTAGACCCTAAAGAACTTTAAAGTGTGTGGATCAATTAATATGCAAGACCTAAAAAAATAAAATAAAAAATAAATAAAAAAAGTTCAAAATCTGTAACCCTTCAGATCTCGGTGATTCCAAATTTTGGATCATTTTCAGTTTGTCATAAAAGTTAAACTACACCTCCTCCCTCCTGCTAAAAAAAAAAATGTGTGATTTATGTCAAGAATGCATTTTCGATAATATTAAAGCAGTTATTTTAAAAGACTTTTAGGTTTTTTAAAAAAAGATTCTTTTTTTTTTTTTTTTTTTCTTGCAAATTATTTACATTAAAGGCATATTTACGATGCTGATAAATCATACTTCCAAATTTCATTAAAAAAAATCATTATTGATTTTTTAAGTTTTCTAGATTAAAATGTAAATGTCTTATTTTGGTTGGCATGCTTTTGTATTTTTTACTATATTTTTTAATCTTTAACTGATAAGAAAAAAAAAATTCTCTCTGCATTTGGAAACATTTTATTTAAGTACCCTAAGTTGATAATGTGATTATGTAAACATTCCACTTTTGACAGTACATGTAACATTGTGAGTTAAATAAACAAAAGCAAAGTGCAGATAATTTTCTACTTCACAGTTTCTGTTAATTTTGCATTTTTGGTAGGTATTGTAACTTTCTAATAACTGATTGTATTTTACTAAAGGTCTATTTCACAGTTTAATTTACTAATATTTCAACTTGCTGAAAATTTGAAAGAAATATGTAAATTTACATAGGAAATACATTTTGTTTGATTTTAACTTACAACACAAACTTGTTGACACATTCAACGAGCCTTTTTTATATTTAAAAAAATAGAATTTGAGCAGAAAAAAAAAAAAAAAAAGTAAAAAAATAGAACTTTTTTTGAGGGGGGGGGGTCAACTTATACAAGGATTGAATTTTTTCTTATTTTTAACAACATATCTCTTAATGTGCAAAATAATGCTATATTTTATCAAAAAAAAAAAAAATATTTGATGTTAAAACACCAAGTATATTGTTTGACATGAAAGTAGCATTAAAGAAGAAAAATAAGAAATTGATATTTGAGTAAGAGCAAGAAGCTCTTATCTATTGAAGTCAAGCTAGTGAGGTAGAAAATACAATAATATGTAATGAATCTAAGAATTGTTTAGTTGAAATAACAACAAAGAAAATTATTTTTATTATTATTATTTTTTTTTAATTATCAGATTATTGACATACATGTGTGAAGTAATACTGGTTTTAAAAATGTAATTGGTTATTAATACAGAAATTTTTTTACAATGGAAAATAACCCGTGAAATTTTTGTTTTTTGAAAATGAGTGTGAACCCTGTGTCACCATTTCATTTTATTGATTATTTATAGCATTTAGCAACAAATGACACTTTCTTAAGACTGAATGATACCAAGTTCCCAAAATGAAATACAAACTAAATATTGACCATATTTGTCTTTGTGATTTTTTTTTTTTTTATGATAGAAAATTGTGCAAGAATATAATTGTAGCATTGTATAAAAATTAATTATGGAGTGCAGAATAATAAAATAGGTTATCTGTTTTTGTATCATAGTTTTCTAACTTAATTGGCTGTGTTTTTATTCATGTTTATTTTTTAGATGCCAAAGATGAACAATACACATGTAAGTACTTCTCTCTGAGAGGTCATTGTCCCCGAGGTTCAAACTGTCCTTATGAACACTTGCCATTGCTTGAAAGTGGTGAGCATTTTTTTTTCTTTTTTTTAGATGTTTTCCTTCATGTAAAGCTGTAATTTTCTGTCTTTATCAGGGTTCGTTGATATATATCAATGGATATATATCATGGACAATGCATCGTGTTATATATCTGATATTTATTTTCAAATTATCAAGGTTTTTGATATTTTCAATATTTTTAATTTATTTTTAAAATATCAAGATGCTAGAAACTTTCGATATGTTCACATAATATTTATTTTCAAAATATTAAGAAAAAACCCACCACAATGAGCAGCCCATCTTCATCGGTAACCCCTACCTACGTCCCGAACAGTAGGACACTCTTGTGTTGTGTGTAAGCACTGTCGCTGGTAAGCGACCACGAATAGCGGCAAAATTCTCTATCTACGTTCCATACAGTAAGACTCTCTTGTGCGACAACACTGTTGCTGATAAGCGACCACGAATAGCACCAAACGACCTTGCCTACGTCCCAAATGCCTTAGACTCTAAATAGAAAAGGGAAAAAAATGAGAGAAATTGAATCCAGACAAATTTAAAAGAAAAAATAGACAAATTAATGACACTGAAAAACGGTTAGTGGGTGTGTGGGACTATGAAACTAGCGATCGCCCTTGCCAACAACCCAAACATATGTATCTCAAAATCATTGTGTCACAAGATATTTTTGAGTTAAAACAATATTTTCAGTCAAAACAAGTGTAAACGAAATTTTTAATTATTATTGACTATATCTTAAAGTAGATACAAATTTTGCTTCGAGTAGTGACTTTTTTAGCCATTGAAGAAAATAAATATTTTTTACAAGCTTTAGATTTAACAATTTTATTTTGAAATATTTCCATATATGTCAGACAAAATTAATTCCCACCAGCCTTTGAAATATAAACTGTATATTTAAATAATCAGTTACAGTTTCATTAGAGAATAATTTTTTCTGATTCAGTTCAGTTGAATTTTAACTGTATAAAATGTTAGGGAGTACAAAACAAGAAAAACTTTCTTTTATGTTATTTTTTTTTAAATTAAAGAAAACTATTTTATATTTAAAATTTTGTTTTTATTAATTTATGATTTTTTTATACTTTTAACTGACTTTTATAATTAGTTTTTCTTATAACTCTATAAAGTAAATTTTTTCTGTTTTCAATTAGTTGATTTTCAGTTTGTTCTAAGCAAAGAAAAGGAAAAAAATGAATTTTTAGAATGTTTGATTATATTTTCATGTTAAATATAATATATTTTAGTTTCTTATTTGCATTACAAGCGTGAAAACCTTTACTATCAACAGTAACTTGGCTATTTTAAAAATATCGGATCTATATCAAAAATACCAGATTTTTTGATACTTTTGAAAGTATGATATTTACGATCCCTGGTCAGTATGATTGCACTGTAAATAAATTAATTCAAATCTATCCTTTTAGAGTACTTTTCTTGGAATAATGCATATTTTTCTTTTCAAAATAAAATACAAAAGTCAATTTACATATTAAAGGCTTGTTCAATGTAGCCAAAATTTGTGGTTTGAATCCAATTTAGGCAGCTCAAATGTGAAATATTTGTAGTTATTTAACTAAATTTTATTTATGCAATATTTATTTTCCTTGAAAGTTGAACAAATTTAATTTTTCTTTTTAATAGACATTAAAATATAAAACTTTTCATCATGTAGTTGTACTTGCTTAGAATGAGCCCTGATTTAACAAGAACCCAGATTTAATGAAAAATTCAGAAATATTTGATTGGTACAATGTTAAATCTATGGAAGCATAGCTTGCTTTTAACGAGCAAATCTTAGTTATAGTGAGTAGTGCTTTAATGATTCATAAAATTTCTATTGATTTACATCTTTCCAGTTCAATCAATTGTTTCTTGGAAAAATTACTATAACATTCCAGAGTTAACCCAAAGTTAGTGATGTTTCATTAATCCTGCGAACAATTGATGGTGGCATTTTTCATTGTGACTTATTTTGAAGTCAGGCATGCAAATAAATAAATCACAGAGTTGGTAATTGTAGATAGAATCATGACTAAATAAATAAATAAAATATATTTTCATTATTCTACCAAATATTTCAAAAAAATTTAGGGACTAAAATTGAAATATTTCCGTGTGAAAAATTAATATAAAAACCTTCCTATACAGGATTTCCACGTAAAAATAGAAAATAAAATAAATAGCTTAGTGGATTTTTTTTTCTTTTTCTTTTTTTTTTCTTTTTTTTTTTTTTTTTAAAGCAAATATTACATTATATAGGAAATATAATGAACAAAAAGCAGGTGAATAATGATGACTGTTTACATTTTAGACTATTGAAAATAACTGCAGAACTTATATTTTGAGCTGTAAAAGGAACAATACACTTTCTTAGATTAAAAATGTATGTTATTTGAAAGGAAAATGTACATTTTTATAGAATACTTTAAGATTGATTGGAAATGGCACACATTTTGGTGGCCATTCCTGTTAATCCTACAATAGTTTCATGATTTCTTTTATGAAATTTTTTAAATATTCTTTATAAAATTTATAGCATATTTTTAACAAATTAAAATTTCTGAAAATTCAGTTATTTACATTCCATTATAAAAGTATTTTTTAATGTTTGTAAGAATTCAATTTATTTTTATTTTAGGAAATAATTTGCGCAAACAGTATTTATGCATTTAAAAAAAAAAAAAAAAAATTATAGTAGTTTTTTTTTTTTTTTTTTGTAAAGTGGCAACTAAAGAAATGTAACCCAATAAAATTGTCAAATTGGTTATATACAGTGCTATTCAAATACGAGGAGTGAAAATTGAACTAACTGAAATATATTTATTACTAAGAAATAATTATTAGTAGTATTATTTTTAATATGTTTACCATTTAAAAAAATAATTTATGGAATTATTTTCAATTTACATTTCTAAAATTAAAATGCGGCAAAAAATAAAATAACGCTTTTGCTAAATAAAGATGCAGAAATAATATTTGAATTTTTTTTTTTTTTTTTTTTTTTTTTCATATGTTATGAAATAATGCTTTGTGAATCCAAACAAAACGTGGCTTTTGCTAGTTTACCAGGGGTCAGAGTTGTCCTATATTTCCTATATATCCTATATTTATAAAATAATCTTCAAAAATGTCCTATATTGTCCTATATTTCTCTACTTTTTCATGTACTTGGTATTGATATCATCGCTTGTTTTCTCATGCATCACTTTGCTCGCTGAGTTAGTCGAATATTCAACATGATTCTGTGTTTCATTGCGATTATCTTAGTTTCTCTTATCGTGTATTCAGCTGCAATACATCGTTTTTAGGTGCGTTCGTAATTATGTAAATATGTAGCACCTATAGTGGTTGTTCAGTCCGTCTGTCTGTCCGCATATAACAACGCAAAAACTACCCAACTGAATCATTTGAAATACATAATTATTACATAATTTTGTTGAGTTATTTCAAATTTTATGGAAATCGGATGCATAGATCAATTACAGGGACAAACAAAAGTATTCCATTACATTACGGTCAATGGGGAAAAATGTTTCTAATGCATTTTAATGGTGTTACACTCATTCAAACATCCATTTATTATTCAAACATTTATCATCATTATTCAAACATTACACTCATTCAAACATTCAAACACTCATTTAAAATTTATATGCAACTATAAAGTACATATTATAATCTACATTTTACATAATTTGTGGTGCAAAGAACATATGTTATTGATTAACAAGGCCACACAAAAGTATTCCATTACATAATGGTATAGAGAGAACATTGTTTGATGAGCGTTTTAATTGTAATTCACTATTTACAATTTTTTGAGATTGATATATGAGAGTAATGTTTTTAAAACTTCGTTATCGTACGAACGCACCTCATTTGCTTCACTTGCAATTTCCAACTTGTTATTTTTTAATGTAGAAAAGGCATATTTATTGCATTACATTAATGCAGTGACACAATGTAAACATAGATTGATGAAATTCTGTGATGCTTGGATAGATCAGATTGACGGGCATGGTAAAAATTGCTGAATGTTGTGTGAAGGGTAAAGATCATTACCATGTCCGGTTCCCATCAGTAACAGCGGTTAATTGCAGTTAATGCAGCATTCCAAAACAGCGAAGCTCAAAGATAATTCAGAAAAACAAAGCAACTAGTTTCAATCTCGCTTTGTGGATTTTACTGGCAGAAAAAGTTAGAGTTTCAATATCAAATTAAAAAAAAATAATAAGTGGATTGAGTACTTGGACTTTAAGGAACGACTTTGAGGAAGAGACGATCAAAGATTGTGTGGATAATTCACATGGCCCTAATTATTTATTTCAGTCATCAGATGGAATACAAAATTAATTTTGTAAATGTTTACAGTTTCCTCTTTGCCACAAGGTATACAGTAAAATTCAAAGAAAGTGTCATGTGCCATACCTCATAGCCTTGGCTGGTATATTTTAAAACAAATTAGTGATGATTTCAACAAAGAATCCCCCTTTTTTCACACTCATGTATTATGAGACATTAAATGACCAGAACTAAAAATAATTAAACATTTTTGCTAGATATTGGGGTGAGGAAATTGGTGGTATTACCAAAAAATATATTGGAAGTGAGCGTTTTGATCATGTAACTGCAAAATAAATGGAATGAAAGCTTCTAAAAGGGATCTAAATCATTTGCTCATCTTTGGATCAAATGGTCCTAATATAAATAAATCAGATTTTAAAATTTTCTATAGAGTAGTGCAATCTATGAGAAAATTAGGCGTAGTGTTGGAACCTTTAATTTGCACATTGTTCACAATGCATTTGACAAGAGTATCTATCACATGTGAGCCTTTTTCAAACATAACAGATTTTCTTTAAATCTAACATTGTGGTTTGGAAAATTTCCATTGTACCAAGAAGATTTAAGAATAACAATGGAAAAATTAATTATATATCTATTTCTTAATATTATATCTTGATTTACTATTGTTAATTAGTGAAAATTTATAAACTATTGTAGATTATGTTTTTAAAATGTATTTTATAGCAATATATATCCAATAACGTTATTTTCAAAATGTCCTATATATGTCCTATATTTTATGAATTGGTCACTCCTACCCCTGGTTTACTAATAATACTAAGGATACAAATTACTATTTATAAAAGATGCATCATATTAGAGGTCTGCATGGGCCTGTACCTGGCCCAGCAGAATCGTTTCGTATTTTCTAACAGACCGGCAGAATTAGAATAGTTTTTTTAACCAGCCGGGCCGGGCCGGGATGATAAAAAAAAAATTTCAGGCCTGCCGGCCCATTCTGAAGATTTCGTCAAAAATGATATAATATGACCTATTTTTAACGAAAATGGTTTTAATGAGAATAAATATAAATGTGTGTCACGAGCCATACTAGTTTGACAGCATCAATATAAAAATGTAACTTGAACAGTGTAGAGATCAGCATCGGGCAGTTGCATTGTGTGTAACTCGTTTTAATTTTTTTTTTTTTTTTTTTTAAGCTGAATCGTGCCGGGCCAAGATCAAGCTTGCATTATTTTTCTACATATAGACTTGCCGGACCGGAAGAAAACGATCTGTAGGGCAGACAACTTGACTTGTAAAATTATGAACAGCGATAAAGAACTTATGTTAGCTTAATCTTTGGATATGTACTTCTTGATGGTTTTTTAAATTAATTTCTCAATAACGCGAAAGTTTGACACATTTTCACATTAATTTTTAATTGTAAAAATATAAATGTGATAAGCCTGACTGTTGAAGGGATTTGGAATCGAATAGCGTTTTTTATTTTTGGTAAATAAAATACTTGTATAACCTTTTTTCGATACAATATTTTTTCAAATGATTGCAGATTTTTCTCCCTTCCCATGATATCCCTTCCAGAAATTCTATTCAAAACACTAACTATGACAATATTTTATTTGCTTGCAGTATTCTTAAATTGCTTGTATCAAAAAATGGAACGCATCATTCGATTATATAGATTCTGAATAAAGACACCTGCTAATCTTATATGTTTCTGCGAAAAAAATGAATTTAGAAATGTATCACAAAGAGCTTCTTTGAATTAATGAATGAATTTGGATTTAAAATCTTTAATAAAATGATATAGAAATATTTTTATAAATCTTCTGTTTTTAAACAACTTCAAAAGTTACGATGTTTTTAACTTTCTTTCTTTTTTCTTTTATTCTAAGCCATATTAATTTTTTAATGAATCTTTATTTGAATGTTGAAAGCCTAAGAATCTTAGTAATCATTAATGTTACTAATGTATATTTCTGGAAAAATGTTCTGTATAATCACTCCATAGATATGCATGCAGTATTCTTTAAAGAAATCTTAATTATATGATAAAAATCTGAATTTTTTAGAAATCGTAGAAATCGTAACGGGCCAAAACGGGCTGGTCCCCGGGCCTGGAAATTCCGGCCCGTGCAGACGTCTACATCGTATATTTAAAAATAACATTATTAAAAGCTTAGCCAAAAATTAAAAAAATGATTCATTTAACATATATGCATGAACACACAAATAAAAGCATGCTCACATCATTTTCATCAAGTTCTATATACTAAAACATTTTTTTTTACATTATGCTTACTATAGACATTTGATATAAACAATTATGTATCATATATTTTATCCATTAATATTTGATTCATATTCTCATTAGGCATTACACGAGACCAGGAAGAAGTATATTGTTTGAATTCTACACCAATAACAGATAATGTGAATAATATTCTTGTTCAAGTTTCTGCTATTGTAACTCCATTGAATTTTTATGTTGTCCTGCCATTTGGTTGTAAAACAGTAGATGATTTAGATAATCTTGTTTATAGAGGTAAGTAAGCACACTATTTCAAATATATTTTATATATCAATTTATAATATGTTTATATGTTAATATTTATTTATATTATTTTTTATTTATATTTAAAAAGTAGTTTAATCATTTTTGAACTCATATCTTATATATACACCTTTTATATACCTTTGTATACACCTTTTTAAAGTCTTTTAAAATCATTCATGATTATATAATATTGATTTAACCTTTCAGCTGGCATGCTTTAATTATTTACTAGAACTGCCATCTGTCACATTTTTATATGAATACTGATTATGTTTTTACAAATTTAAATATTTCACAATAATAAGACTTGTGAGGAAAGCAGTTATATATATTAGTAGTAAAAACTGAATTTTAATTTAAGATCTATTTATGAAGACTGATTTTGTGTGTGTGTATGGGGGGAGAGGACATTAGTTGCAAAAATTAGCAACAGTGGTTGAAAGGTTAAATGAAAGTTAGTTGACTCACTTTTATTATAAGTTAAGAGCAAGACAGATAAACAAATCCTTTTTTTATCCTAATAAAATTTTCACAAAACAATCACAC
Organism: Maratus speculifer; assembly: GCA_964019185.1. Classification (NCBI taxonomy): domain Eukaryota; kingdom Metazoa; phylum Arthropoda; class Arachnida; order Araneae; family Salticidae; genus Maratus; species Maratus speculifer. The sequence goes on from OZ025290.1 coordinate 251,468,427, forward strand.
ACACACAAAAAAAGACATTTTTACCTAAGAATTGAAGCAGTTTAAAAGTTGCATCTATAGTAAACTGCATATTCTTTCTTGAAATCTGTTAAAAATACAGTAATGCCCACTATAAATGCTGATTTATGTTTCCATTTTTTGTGATAATGATTCAGATTCCGATGTAGAAAATGCTATATTTGAGGGGGGCTAATTATTTAACTTTTTAAAAAATAAATTAGTTACCAAAAACTTTACTGGTACATTCTACATAATTTAGTATGTTATAAAAAAGGATAATAGGGTATCATCTAATAGCATGATAAAACTGGATTTTCTTGTCAATTAAAATCTTTCATTTTTTAATACTTTCCAACAAAGTTGAAAAGTGTTTGACTTTTGTTTGTCTGGCCATCTGACTATGCTCTAACTTTTGAAAATATACTTGGACTGTCTTGAAATTTTTAGATGTTATTGACATTTATCATAGCATGATCCCTACTTCAGATGAAGTTTGCAGCATATTTAGTTTACTTATGATTTATTATTTTAGTTTGTTTGGCCACAGATAAAAGTATTACAGGCAGTAGAGAACAAATTGTTTCGAATGAATCTTAAAGATGTTACACCCTCTGAAATATAATAAAATTGATATGCATTTACAAAGTGCACTAAATTATGCATTTGTAGAGTATGCAGTGCAAAAAATAATTATACATTTACAATATGCCACACAAAAGAATTCTGTTACATAATGACAAAGGCTCCCACCTTTGTCATTATGAAACAGAATTCTTGTTTGCAACATATTTTAATTACATTAATGTATTTCATGTATAATGAAATTGATATATGTTGCTGAGTCTCACTATATGTTATTTCATGTGCAATACGAAATGCATAGCACCAGAAAGGATATGCAAATGATTTCAGATAGTTCATTCTATCCTAAATACTCTGTATTAGAGATGATGCCAGGAAATGCATTTTTAATCATGATATATGCTTTTAAGTTTCACTATTAGTCTAAGAGCTAGCAACGTTTTCGTCACCTGATTTTATCAAAGTTCATTTTTTAATATGTTTTTCCTTTTATGGTAGAATACGTTTGCTAGCGGTCTGGCAGTCGGGAGACGTTGCGTTTACATGTGGCAGAAGGGGTTATGCAGGTCAAAAAGCTTCAAAATCACGTCATTTTATCAAAGCTCATTTTTTAATATGTTTTTCCCTTTTATGGTAGAATACGTTTGCAAGCAGTCTGGCAGCCGGGAGACGTTGCGTTTACATGTGGCAGAAGGGGTTATGCAGGTCAAAAAGCTTCAAAATCACGTCATTTTATCAAGGCCCATTTTTTAATATGTTTTTCCCTTTTATAGTAGAATACGTATGTAAGCGGTTTGGTAGTTGAGAGAAGTTAAGTTTACCTGTGGCAGAAGGGGTTATGCATGTCAAAAAACTTCAAAATCACGTCATTTTATCAAGGCTCATTTTTTAATATGTTTTTATCAAGCTTAAAAATTACAAGATATTACTCTTTGGATAGCAGACAACCTATAATTAATTTGCCAGACACAAGTTCGGTTGCAAAGTTAATGCCAGACGGCTTTAAATATGGCAACGAAAGTGCCTGTTCCTAAAGTGGTTTATAATTTAAAAATTATAAGGCCTCTTTACGTCATTTTATCAAGCTTAAAAATTACAAGATATTACTCTTTGGATAGCAGACAATCTATAATTAATTTGCCAGATACAAATTCGGTTGCAAAGTTAATGCCAGACGGCTTTAAATATGGCAACGAAAGTGCCTGTTCCAAGAACTGTTTATAATTTAAAAATTATAAGACCAATTAATAATCAATTAATAAATAAATAAATTAATTAATTAATTAATACATTAATTAATTAATAAATTAATTTAAGGTTGTCTGCTATCCAAAGAGCAATATCTTGTAATTTTTAAGCTTGATAAATTGATGTTAAGAGGTCTTATAATTTTTAAATTATAAACCACTCTTGGAACAGGCGCTTTCGTTGCCATATTTAAAGCCGTCTGGCATTAACTTTGCAACCAAATTTTTGTCTGGCAAATTAATTGTAGGTTGTCTATCCAAAGAGTAATATCTTGTAATTTTTAAGCTTGATAAAATGACGTAAAGAGGTCTTATAATTTTTAAATCATAAACCGTTCTTGGAACAGGCACTTTCGTTGCCATATTTAAAGCCGTCTGGAATTAATTTTGAAACCAAATTTTTGTCTGGCAAATTACTTGTAGGTTGTCTGCTATCCAAAGAGTAATATCTTGTAATTTTTAAGCTTGATAAAATGACGTAAAGAGGTCTTATAATTTTTTAATTATAACCACTTTAGGAACAGGCATTTTCGTTGCTATATTTAAAGCCATCTGGCATTAACTTTGCAACCGAATTTGTGTCTGGAAAATTAATTATAGGTTGTCTGCTATCCAAAGAGTAATATCTTGTAATTTTTAAGCTTGATAAAAACATATTAAAAAATGAGCCTTGATAAAATGACGTTATTTTGAAGTTTTTTGACCTGCATAACCCCTTCTGCCACAGGTAAATGCAACGTCTCCCGACTGCCAGACCGCTTGCAAATGTATTCTACCATAAAAGGGAAAAACATATTAAAAAATGAGCCTTGATAAAATGACGTGATTTTTGACGTTGCTAGCTCTTAGACTATATATTTATGCATAATATATTGTTGCAGCGTATATAGGGTTCTTTCGATCTTATGGTTAGACAACTTCAAACTCTTTTCTCTTAGAAAAGTAGAAAATAATTTATTTACAGATCTTCAGAACAACAGAGTCTTCGAAACTCACAAATATTACAAGATATTCCAAAATAACTGTTTAAATCTATCGAACAAGTACAAATATAGGTCGCAGAGACTCTTTATACAATGTCTCAACACTATATCACATTCAAAACAACGTAGATAAAACTCAATACATCAAGCAAACTCGCTTGGACAATCTCTAGTAGCTCACTCAATGACTGACTGGTAAATAATGACAACAACAGCTCGTATCGCTCTCCTTATATATAGTCTCGTAGCATGTGCTAGAAATTTCTAGAAAAACCTGGAAAACCACGGAACAACAAACAATGTATCAGTAGACCTAAGGGGGGTTACCATAAACAGGGAAGGGCGACCATCGCCAACAATCGCCAAGTTTGTCGCCAACTTGGCGATATATCGCCAAATTTGGCGACCAAAATTAGTTGCCAAAAGTGACGCCAACTTGGCGATATCTCTAATATTTCGCAAAGCTGCCATACACATTCACTGAAAATAATAGACAAGTTTGCTTGATAACAGAGACAATGCAACAAAAACTAATATTAGAAAAGGAATGGAGCTTAATAAGATTATTTACATTATTTTACAGTACAAACACTAACTATTTACAAAATTCGTAACACTACCCCCTCCTCAAAGACTGCACGTCCCGGGCAGTGCAATCCTTGAGTTAGAGGAAAACACTTAAAATAAATAAATAAATAAAATAATAAATAATAACAATAATAAGAAGTACATAAATAAGAACTAATTACTATTTACATATTTACAAAAAGTGACTTTCATGACCATGGTCTGAAATTCCAGTTTTGAATTTCTATTCACTTTGGCCAAAATAAGGGGCTAGCCGGTTATAATGTACGACCCTGGGTTTGGTGTGTGGCGATTTTCGTATGCGTACGACGACGTCATTCAGCCTGTTGACGACTGTGTAAGGACCGTCCCAGTTTCTTTGTAGTTTTGGCGACAGTCCCTTACGACGTATCGGATTCCACAACCAAACTTTGTCACCTTCGTTGAACTCATGTCCAGTTGCCTTTGTGTCGTACCGTGTCTTCATCTTTTCTGATGCCAGTCCAATTCGGTTCCTCGCTAGACAATGAATCTCCTCAATCCGTGCCTGGAGTTCATCGACATATTCCTCAGGCGATGAAGGAGCATCAGGAGGACGGCCAAACAAAAGATCAGCAGGCAGACGAAGATCACGACCAAAGAGCATTTGAGAAGGGGAGTAACCAGTGGCCTCATGAGTGGCACTCCTGTAGGCAAGCAGGAAAAGAGGCAATTTCTTGTCCCAGTCCTGTTGGTCTCTAGACACCAGGAGAGAGAGGCTATTTAAGATGGTACGATTGAACCGCTCTACCATGCCGTCCGATTGAGGGTGTAGAGGTGTTGTTCGGGTTTTGTCCATGCCGAGTAGTTCACACATTTCCTTGAACACAGCCGAATCAAAATTTCTTCCTTGATCGGAATGGATTTGAAGAGGAACTCCGTATCTGGAAACCCAGTGTTGAATCAGTATGTCTGCTACGGTTACCGCCTCTTGATTAGGAATGGCATAGGCTTCAGGCCACTTAGTGAAGTAGTCCATGACAACGAGGATGTACTTATTGCCATCAGATGTTCTAGGAAGTGGACCCAGGATGTCTAGGGCAATTCGTTCGAAAGGAGCTCCTACATTATAACGTTGCAATCGTCCACGGGTGCGCCTCTTAGGACCTTTACGTGCTACACAGGTGTCACAAGCTCGACACCACTTCTCCACGTCACTGCGAACATTATTCCAGTAGAAACGCTCTCGAACCTTTTGCAGGGTCTTCATTACACCAAAATGACCTCCTGTGGTACTACCATGCAGTTCTTGAAGGACCATAGAAATTCTCGACTTAGGGAGTAGTAGTTGCCATCTACACGTCTTCCCATCGTCAGACTCCCATTTTCGGTACAAGATGCCGTTCTTCAAATGTAATGAATCCCAGAGGGCCCAATAACGTTTAGTCGTAGGATGGTAATGGGCCATGTCTTGCCAGCTGGGCTTTCTGTTGGACTCCTCTTTCAGCTCTAGAATTGGCTTAATTTCAGGATCAGCAAGTTGATCTTTACGCAGGCTCTCGTCACTCCACGGATCTTGCGATGATGTAGACCCAGTTGTAACTTGTCTTACTATAGGATCTTTGACATTAAATTTCTTCTCAACCCGGTCGCAGTATCTACAATTATCTGAGCAGGGTCTTCTTGAGAGAGCATCTGCATTTCCATGTGATGAGCCTTTTCGATGGCGTATCTCCATATCGTACTCTTGAAGCTTTTGTATCCACCTGGCTATCTGGCCTTCTGGGTTCTTAAAATTCAATAGCCAAGTTAGAGAAGCATGATCAGTTCGGATCAGGAACTTTCGACCGTAAAGATAGTGATGAAAGTGGTCTATGGCTTTCACTACAGCAAGAAGCTCTTTTCTTGTTACGCAGTAGTTTCGCTCGGCCTTTGACAAGCACTTGCTGAAATAGGCGATAACACGCTCCTGGCCGTCGATTTCCTGGGACAGTACAGCGCCAATGCTTTCGTTGCTTGCATCCGTATCAAGTATAAACTGTTTATCGATTTGAGGATACGACAGAATTGGAGTGGATGTCAAGGCCTCCTTAAGCTTTTCGAAAGCAGCGTCACATTCCTGTGTCCACATAAATTTTTGATTGGCTTCTGTTAATTTATGAAGTGGTCTTGCAATCATCGAGAAGCCTTTGACGAATTTTCTGTAATAGGTGCATAATCCTAGAAAACTTCGAAGCTGGTGAACATCTGCTGGACGATTCCAATTTTTCACGGCCGATATCTTCTCCGGATCAGTCCTAACTCCTTCCGCCGAAATGATGTGTCCAAGGTAGGCGACTTCATTGCGAAACAAACTGCACTTCGAAGGGCTTAACTTCAAATTAGCTTCCTTTAGCTTTTGTAGCACCCGCCTGAGGTTGTTCAGATGTTCATCAAAAGATTTTCCTATGATTATGATATCGTCTAAATAAACAAGACATGCCTCATATGACAGTCCCCGAAGAACCGTTTCCATAAGGCGTTCAAAAGTTGCAGGTGCGTTACATAGACCAAAAGGCATTACCTTGAACTGCCATAATCCTTGTTCCGTTGTAAAGGCAGTCTTCTCGCGGTCGTCGGGATGGATCTCTACCTGCCAGTAACCACTCTTCAAGTCTAAAGTCGAGAACCAAGTGTTGCCCGCAAGTGTGTCAAGAGTGTCGTCAATCCTTGGCAGAGGGTAACTATCCTTTTTGGTGACGTCATTCAGTCGGCGGTAGTCTACACAAAATCTTGTAGAACCATCTTTCTTTCTTACTAATACAATGGGAGACGCCCATGGACTTGTTGATGGTTCGATGACGCCATTTTCTTCCATATCTTTAATTAAATTCTGCACCTCTTCTTGCTTGGCAAAAGGTAATCGTCTAGGGTGCTGTTTAATAGGAGAGTGATCTCCCGTGTCAATTCGGTGTTGTGCCATTTTAGTTCGTCCAAAGTCTTCAGATGTTTGGGAAAATAAACTTTGGAATTCTCTAATTAAATTTTCCGCAGCTTCCAACTGTTTTGGATTTAAGTCTGTATTTTGTAACAAATCCTTGACTAAATTATCTGAAGATTTCTCAGAGTGACAGGAATTTTGACTTATGCACGTCACAGGAGCACATGACGCTATCACCTCTCCTTTCTTGATAGTCCTCGTCTTATCACTGATGTTAGCAATTCTGACTGGAATGGTCTTCTTCGAGAGGTCCACCACAGATGAAGCCACCAATACTCCTGCTTGTTTACTATTGTTTTCAGGATAATCTATATGGCCAAATCGATAATTAGTTTCATTTTTAATTACAGCAGGAACCAAACATTCTGTTCTTGCATCTAGATTAATGTCTTCTTTGGCTATTACTATTTGTTTACATTCAATTTCGTTATTTAATCCAAAAAGACTTATTTCTTCAAATTTTGAGATAATTTTGTTATTTTTGAAATCAAGTCTGAAGTCAAACTTCTTCAGAAAATCTAGTCCGATTAAACAAGGATCTGTTATGTCAGCAACATATGCCGTATGGTAATATTTCGTTCCTCCAAAGTTGATAGTTAAATTGGCCTTTCCATATATGCCTATCTTGTCGCCCGTCACAGTTTGCAGGGTAACGCATGTGGAGTCCAGATGAGTTTACATTTCAATTTTCGAGCCAAATCTTCTCTTATTATTGTCACATTGGCTCCTGTATCGACAATCATACGGCACTGAATTCCGTTAATAAAGCCTATCACATATAATTCGTTATCACCGCCGCTCATTTTTGATATCTGGAGGATCTTCAGGTGGGGCTTTTCATTCTCTGGCAACCTCTGCCCCGCGAGATGGCCAAAATTTAGTTTCCCTGCTGACTGTTTGAATTAATCTCACGTTCGTGGATTTTGGGGCAATTTCTTCGGAGATGTCCTGTATCACCGCATCCCCAGCACGTGAGATTCTGTCTTCTTGAACTTGTTCTTCCGTATTTTAAAGCTTCAATTTCTTGATTTATTTTCCTAATTTCTTTCAAGACGTCGTTCTCAGTGTCTGAGCTTTTGTTCACCGTTGCCCCTCGGACTGAATGACGATCTCTTCGGCTGGCTTGTGTAGCTGCTTCCAACTTTAAGGCATATAGTAGTGCAGCCTTTAAATCCTGTACATCTGCCATTCGTACCGCTCTCTGCACTTCTGGATCTTTTATTCCGTCTACAAAATATTGCAGTGACAGCATTTCCCGTACATTTGTTGGACAGTCAATGAATGCTAAATTTGCAAGCCGTTCAATTTCCGAGGCAAACTCTTGAAGGGTTTCACTCGATTTTTGATGGCGGCTCTTCATTTGTATTCTCGTATAATCCTTGAAGAATTTTTCGCCGAATCTCATTTCAAGTGCACAACTTAAAGTCTCAAAATTGAGTTGCGTCATATCGGGCAATGTTTGCAGCACGTCGGCGGCTTCTCCTCTTAAAGATGCTGCCAGTTGACAAGCTTTCACCTCGTCACTCCATTTGTTCGCTTCAGCTACAATGGTGAATTGGGTCTTGTAAACTTGCCAGGAACTCTTTCCATCGTATGTTGACAGCTTAATGTGCACGGGAGAAGCAGGCGGATTCCTAAATTCTTCATAATTACCACTAGACGCTGAAAGTTTCTTCTCAAGATCTTGTACTTTTTTATTTAGCTTTTCATCTACTTCACCTAGTATTTTCTCTTCAACGATACTGATTTTCTCTTCAACGTTACTGATTTTTTCTTCAACTTTACAAACTTCATTCTGAATTTTCTCTTCTACTTCCGCCATCTTCCGTTCCATTTTCTGTTCAACATTACTAACTTCATTCTGAATTTTCTCTTCTACTTCCTCTATTTTCTCTTCTACCGAGCCTATTCTTCTCTCTACCGACGAGAACTTTTCTTCTAAAGTTTTCTTCATTTCTTCTTGGCCTTTATTAATCTTTTCAGTCACATCTTCTTGGCATTTGTTAATCTTTTCCGCCAACTCTTCTTGGCCTTTATTCATTTTTTCCGCCAACTCTTCTTGGCCTTTATTCATTTTTTCCGCCAACTCTTCTTGGCCTTTCGTCAATTCTGCCTTTATTCCATTAATAGCTTCTAGCAGTTCTTTCAGTTGACCATCCATTGTTCTTATTTTCGCCATAAGAACCCCACTCCTGACACCAAATGTTGCAGCGTATATAGGGTTCTTTCGATCTTATGGTTAGACAACTTCAAACTCTTTTCTCTTAGAAAAGTAGAAAATAATTTATTTACAGATCTTCAGAACAACAGAGTCTTCGAAACTCACAAATATTACAAGATATTCCAAAATAACTGTTTAAATCTATCGAACAAGTACAAATATAGGTCGCAGAGACTCTTTATACAATGTCTCAACACTATATCACATTCAAAACAACGTAGATAAAACTCAATACATCAAGCAAACTCGCTTGGACAATCTCTAGTAGCTCACTCAATGACTGACTGGTAAATAATGACAACAACAGCTCGTATCGCTCTCCTTATATATAGTCTCGTAGCATGTGCTAGAAATTTCTAGAAAAACCTGGAAAACCACGGAACAACAAACAATGTATCAGTAGACCTAAGGGGGGTTACCATAAACAGGGAAGGGCGACCATCGCCAACAATCGCCAAGTTTGTCGCCAACTTGGCGATATATCGCCAAATTTGGCGACCAAAATTAGTTGCCAAAAGTGACGCCAACTTGGCGATATCTCTAATATTTCGCAAAGCTGCCATACACATTCACTGAAAATAATAGACAAGTTTGCTTGATAACAGAGACAATGCAACAAAAACTAATATTAGAAAAGGAATGGAGCTTAATAAGATTATTTACATTATTTTACAGTACAAACACTAACTATTTACAAAATTCGTAACAATATGGTGTGAATCCTTATATATATTATAAATATGAAAGTGTGTCCGAAAAATTGGAATGAACTTGGCTTCAAAACGGATGGATTAATGTCTTTGAATCTTTGCATATGGATAGATTATAGGAGTGGAATGAACATAGGCTAATTTTTATTTATTTTATTCAAATATTTTCCTTAATAATTCAAAATTTAATTATTTTTCATACAAAATCAATAGGCATTTTTCAGATAAAATTTAACCATTTTCCTTTCCTGTTGCCAAGAAAATAAAAAATTGGAATAATAATTTTTCAGCGGCAATGAATTTTTAATAAAAAACTTCCACACGAAAAACTATAACAAAATAATATAAAAAAAATAAATATGACGTCATGTTTGAAATAAAAATAAAAGGTGTATTTTTTATAATATATTTAACAATGATATTTGTTTAGTTAATGGGAATTTTTGTGTAAAATATGGCGACATTAAATTAAAAGTAAAAAGAATGAAAAAGAATTATATTTTTAATAAAATGGTTCACTTATGAAAATGTGCCATCATAGTTGAAATAGAACAGGTACTTTATAGCAGTCGTTAAAAATACAAGGGGTATGAATATCAGTAGCTAATGGAGCAAGATAAATAATGACGTCATATTTAAAATGAATCAGAAATATTTTTTACTTATATTAATTAATAAGTTATAAGTTACATACAAATGAATATTTTTATTCAAAACTCATAATTATCAATGGTAGAAATTTTTTGTGGGGAATAGGCGGAAAATAAACTACTGATTAATATATTTTTGGCTCGATTTTTTAACACTTTCGAACAAAGTTGAAAAGTTATTATGCTTTCAGTTTGTCTGTCTGTCTGGTCGCTTTCTAACTTTAGTAAACATACTCCGATTTCCATGAAATTTTTGGACGTTCTTAACGTTTACCTAGCACAAATACCTATCTACTTATAATAAAATGCGTTCTGGAGAGGTGTGTGGAACGGTTCCAGGATTCGCCACTCCTATCTGTGAATGGACCCTAGCAATACGCCACGTTAGACTTAATGGAAAACAAATGCAGACATATGACAGCTAAAAGATAATTTCTTTTACTTAAAATAACGTTTAAACAGCATATTTTTCTATAAAACAGGTATATCATATCCAATTATAATGTATTAGGCTCCAAATTAAAAATAAGTAATTGTAAACATCAGATTACGATATAAACAAACGAACTCTGTTGCCATTCAGATTTTCCAAATCTTGAAACAAATGAATGACTCTTTGAACGCATTATTAAAAAATATATATACGTCAATTATCTAATTCTGTTCTTAAAATATTTATAAAATCATATTAAACTCTTTAAATAATTTGATTTTGTTTAAAACTGTCAAAAACTCTTTTTGCAATCATCTATTGGCAAATAATATAAAGAATCGAACTTTGTAATAAACACGAGTTAATGTTCGGCATATCAAAAAGTTAATGTGATATTTTTGAATATTACATTTTACTTTGCTAATAATTAATAGAGATCTAAATCAGAAGCATGCATTTTTAAGAACTTTTCACTGTTTCTTAAAATGCAGAATTCTGATTGATTAGTCACGTTTCGCTATCAGCGAAAGTAGCCTGGATCGTGGTATTCTTCTCGCAAAAAATGTAGTGAATCAATCACGTTTGAGAATCGTTCAATCAAAATTATTTGTACTTGAGAACGCACGTGTGTTTGTTGATCTTTTTGAACACGCGGTAGGTTTATATCAATGACCTATAATACCTACGTATATGAGAAAGTCAATGGTTTATATATTTTTTCAAGTAAATCGTTGTTTCTGTAATTTAACGATAATTTTAGCAATGCCTGATGAAAATAACGAAACGTCGATTGAACGTAGACGGCGATTAGCTCACGAAAGAAAATCGAGATGGCAATACTCGAAAAATACTCTAATTTTATCGAAAAATAGTGTAATATACTCAAATTTTGCAGAAAAATCGTCCGAAAATACCCGAATTTTGAAGAAAGATCCGGGAAAATATCAAAATTTTGTAGAAAAATCGGGGAAAATCCGCACATTTTGTCAAAAAATAGCGGAAAATAGGCGAATCTTAACGAAAGATCGTGAGAAATACGAGAATTTTGATGAAAGATCAAGGAAAATACGCAAATTCTGTCTAAAAATCACGGAAAATACGAGAATTTTGTCGAAAAATCGGGGAAAATACGCAAAATTTGTCGAAAAATCGCAGAAAATACGCAAATTTTGTCAAAAAATCACGGAAATATGCGAATTTTCTCGAAAAATCAAGGGAAATAAACAAATTTTCTCGAAAGATAGTCGAAAATATGCGAATTTTCTTGAAAAACTTGCTATTTTCAAAATAAAACTGCTATTTTTAAAAAAAAGTTGTTTTGTTTATATTAACTGCATATAGATAGCGCCAAATCCAAATTTAAAAAACAAAACACAAAGCTTCTTAATTCATGCCTAAAAGCATCAAACTAAAAGTATCATATGCTCATGATTAAAGCCACTGCCGAATCATACTTTTAATAAAAATAATGTATTTTAAAAAATAAAATACTTCAATATTTAATTTTAATGCTTTGTGAAATCTTCAGAAATTGAGTTTCATTTTGCTAATTATTATTATCATTATTGTAATAAATACTGCTCTTTGTTTTGAAATTAAAATTTGTTCAAAAACTAAATATCAAGTTTAAAAAAAATTTTAAAAAAACTTTATCATTTGTATTTGTAGAAATCTATTGTTATTTTTAAAATGTGCTTTTCTACAATACAAACTCTTCAATACTAAAATCTTCATTCTGTTTGTATTATTATGAAAATAAAATGCAAATGAAAATCCCGTCATTTTTGACGGGGTTGTTATACTAGTTGAAAATAAAGTTTCTACCATGATTGGTTTATTTACAGGGATTGTCAAAAAATTTCCTTACATTACGGAATTATGAGGAAAATCGAAAATCGTTTTAATTAAATTTAACGATGTTATACCCTGTGAATCATATTCAAATTTATATGCATTTACAAAGTGCACTAAAATATGCATTTTGTAAAGTATGTAGTGAAAAGGACACTTATTATTCATTTACAGGGTTACACAGAAGAATTCTATTGCATAAGAATAAAGGGAGGAACAGTTTCCGACACATTTTAATTATGGTAAACGATTTCATGTATAATCAAATTGATATACGTTGCTGATGCTTAATGTGAGTTATTTCATGCATAATACGAAGTGCATAGCATTTACTGGGGCACACAAAAGATTTCAAATATTATATATTCTATTCGAAGTTCTGTATATGATGGATGATGACTGTTGCATGGATGAAATGCATTTTGAATTATGATATTGCTTTTAAGTTTCGCTAAATGTATGCATATTAAGTGGAGAGTATAAATGGTAATAGTATAAATAGTTAAATTTAGATATACAGGGTTACACAAAAGATCTCGGAAAGGTTACTGAATATGAGCGTAATTTATTTAAAGGTGGTTTTTAAATAAAATATGCATTCTTATTTTGAACTGCATTTAGTAAACTAAGAAATGTTTTGTAGTACATGTATAAAATGATATACAGGGTCCCGCAAAGAACTGGATACAAGGTTGTCTTCGGATGATAATTTCTGAAAATGTAATTTAGGTAGTAATAAGAAATATTTTTGTTTGAACTAAATTTTAGAAAGAGACTTTCATGTATTAAAGGCACTTGGAAAACTACAGGGCTGAACAAAAGAATTCAAGAATGTTTCTATCTATTAGTATTAATCGCTGAAAGGAAAATTTTAACCAGCAAACAAATTAGCAATTAGGGATTATCAGAAGTTTTTTACCATAAATTCGCGATAAAAAGTTAATTACACATGCTTTTCATCATCGAAATCTTTTGCTTGATTGATCAATTATTTCTTCTTTAAATGTTATGTGAACGAAGTCACGGGTAACTGCTAGTAAATGCTATAATTGAAATACAAGGCTACACAAATGAATTCGTAAAGGTTACAAAATATGAGCGTAAATTTGCCTAAAGGTGGTTTTTAAATTATAGTTATGCATTTTTGTGCTGAATTGCATTTAGGTTACCAAGAAATGTTTGTAGAATTAAGACAAAGTGATATACAGGGCCACATAAAGAATAGGATTCATGGTTGTCTATGGATGATAATTTCTGGAAATTGGATTTCAATTGTTTTATAAGTGTTTTAATTTGAAAAAATTTTAGCTAAATTGTGACATGTAATAAAGGTATCTAGTAAACTACAAGGCTAAATTAAAGTATGCCTTCATCGATTAGTATAAATTGCAGAAAGAGAAATTTCAGTATGTTATGCGTATATTTGCTAAATTAAATTTTCTCATTATATAGTATATATATCAACCTACAGATCAAATACAGGGCTGTTCAAAAGAATTAGAATGCATATTTAGCTATAGACATTTACTGCTGAAATTGGTTTTTAAATGTTTTATCTGTTTCTTCAAATGTTTTTTTTAGTTACCTTATTTTCCTTATCTCCCTAAATTATGAAGTTTTGTCAAAGATTTTAGGAAGGGTCGGAAAGTACTTCATAATCTGTTTAATGCATGATTTTTCGTTCTTGTTTCTAAGATAAATCTGACAAACCTATTCTATAAACACAAATATTTCATCTGTAAGTGTTTCTAGAAAACTAATTGTTAGAAATTAGAATTTATGTAATCAAAATATTTTTTTTTTACCCTCTTTATCTTACATTTTTACTTTTTTATAATAAATTATTATTATTTTCTATGAATTCTTTTAAAATTTAGTCTTTTTAAGCTTAAACAAGATTTCATTTTCAGACAATGGATTACATTGCAATTATTTATTTTGACAGGGGTCTGTCCAATATGTTTCTAAATCTGTTATATTTTTCATGGGCTTTATTCTTATTAAATTACCAGAAATTTTTTTTTATTGTTTTTGATGTTTTTATATAATTATTTATTACTTCAAACATTAGAGTCAATTTTTTCTCATTTTCAAAAAAAAAAAAAAAAAAAAAAAAAAAAAAAAAAAAAAAAAATCTCATATTTATTCTATATTAAAAATTGGGTTTATTTTTTAGAAATTTTTTTTATTGTTTTTGATATTTTTATATAATTATTTATTACTTCAAACATTAGAGTAATTTTTTTCTCATTTACAAAATTTTTTTTCTCATTTATTCTATATTAAAAATTGGGTTTATTTTTTTTAGGGGTCTCTTATGCTGAGATCATTAATTCAGAAGCCAAGGCCTTATTTTATGCAATAGAGTAAGTTGTAATTATTTATTAAGAAACTAGCAATTAAATTAATTATCACTATGAAATCAAATTATTCTTTAAAAAATTAGTAATCATGACTTATAAGTCAATATATTTATAAATTTGGTACCATTATATCTTGCTACAATGTTATGCATTTTTACAATTTTTCTTTCCAAATACAACAATATATTCTTTCCAAATGCATATTGAATATACTTATGACAGTTAATAGTTTTTTACTATTTTCTATTCTTTTTATATTTTCTCATCTTTTGGACATTATTGTTTCAATTTTTGAATCTATTATTATTATTAATATCTTACTGTCATTTTAAATCTTATTGTTTACTTTGATTAGTAACTTATTTGTTTGCATCTCTGAGATCACTTTGAAAGCAGTTTTTAATTGTAAATATATATACAGTCGACACCAGTCATAATGTACTTCGATGGGATCAGAAAATATGGCATACAATAACCAAGGTATAATAACTCGAAAAATGTGAAAGAAAAAGACATATAAGAAGCATACACAGTAATAGAGATTTAAATTAAAAATTTTATGAGTTTATCAAAATGAAATAGATTAAAGAAAAAAAATTACTACTTGTTAGCCCAGCAGCAGAATTTTTTTTTCTGCAGTCTGCAACACAAGTAAAAACTTAAAAAAACAGTCTGCAGACAAATCCCTCACATTACATTATATGCCATCAAACCTCCCAAGTATTTGTGATAGACA
This sequence comes from Maratus speculifer, assembly GCA_964019185.1. NCBI lineage: Eukaryota > Metazoa > Arthropoda > Arachnida > Araneae > Salticidae > Maratus > Maratus speculifer. Next base: position 251,483,729 of record OZ025290.1, read on the forward strand.
TAAAAGAAAAGTATACTTTAAAAAAGAAGTTGTCTTTGTTCTCAGAATTTTTAATACCTCTTACATTGTTCGAAAAGTGGGAGGGGTATGTTATATCCTAGGTGTGTCGACTGTACATATATTTAGTTTTATTATTTTTTAGTTCACAGTTAAACTTTTTTATTTATGCAGTTTTATGTATGTTATGTATTATTTACTAATTATTTAATGATTTTAGTAAACATTATGCTAACACACTTTTTCAAGAAAATACAACTATTGCATTGTCTATTGGAACTATAGTAGCTGCTAAACGTAAATGGGATGAGAAATGGCATAGAGGGAGAGTTGTAGATGTTGTTGACATAGATAAACCAGCTAAGGTAAAATGTGCAATACTGTCTTTAATCCTTTTTTTTTAACTATATGCTATACAAGTAAACATTTTAAAAATGAATAGCAGTAATAATAATAAAAAAGAATAAATAACACTGATTATCCCCAGATTTAATTAAAATCACATTGATTTTAATTGTATGTGCAAATGCTAATTGTTCTCAATAGCACGTCAGTTATTTTTATCAGATGATTTTAAATCTATGATTAAATTGAATTTAATCAACAGATTTTTTTTTTTTTTTTTAATCTGATTATAATCAATGATTTTTTATATGCTTAAAATAACATGAAAAACTATTAAAATCTATGATGAACAGAATTTAAGAAGTTTCTATAGTTATTTTGTCTAGTGAGTAAATAACAACAAAAAAGCTTGAAATATTTGTTTATATTTAATTCTTTTTGCTTGTAAAAAAATATGTAGAATGTATTTGTAAAATGCAAGTTTTATCTGTCATCAAAAACATTTCATTAAAAAATGATGGTTATTTTTAATAATTTGCAATGTTGCAATTTCCTTTAAGCAGGGCTCCCAAATGGTCCCCTTTATCCCACAAAAGTCCCCTTTTTAGAGAAAGGTCCCCTTTAGTCCCCTTTTTTGTATTTTGGTCCCCCAAGTCCCCTTTTCTGTGTCTGAAAAAAATTGCCGCGAAATAAAAAAACTCTGAAAATCACTAAAAGCTTACAAATCCGAGAAAAATTTTCTTAAAGTGGGCATAAAAACATTATAATGGGTATAAAAAAAAGCGTGGTAACTGAAATTCTTTCATGAATCTAAATGTTAAAAAATCACCACAGAATACTGGTAAATTTTAAGAATCTCATTAAAATTCTAAAAAATTGCAGAACATGAAAGTTACAATATTAAGCTACTGCTTGACCGGTCTTCAATATCGGGCCTTGGCATGCTTCCCTCCCTCCCCCCTAAAAAAAGGCAGTGGCTTTTGCACAAAAATACTTTGCTTTTGAAATGGCCAGCCCAAGCACCCAATCTGAATACTATAGAAAATATTTGGAATGAACTTTAGAAACATATTTGAAATTATTATTAAAACTCCAATTCAGCATGGACGGAATTTTCCCAAAAATTTCAAGATGATTGGAAAAACGTACCACAGACGATTTTCAACTGTTTATTGAATCGATGCCAAGTTGCTGCACCTCGGTACATTTTGCTAAAGGTATGACAACAACATACTAATTATAAATCTAGTTGATCACAGTGATTTTCTGTTATAACACAATTTTTTTTCCAAAGTTTCCAAGATGACCAACAACTTTTGAAAGCATGCGTTTTTTTTTTTTTTTCCTATTAATTTTGTCAGTTGCTATTTCATTGTCAGTTGCTATTTTGCTATTCCATAAATAAATTCCTAACTATTATTTCAATAAAATGTATGAGTATCACTTTGAGATTCCTCTATATATGGATATACTTTCAAAATAACGAAAAATTTTATGCCGGCCAAAAACTTTTGACCGCCGCTATAAATTGTTGTTGATTAGTTTTTGGTATAAATCGCTCTACATGTGGCACTTCTATGCAGTTTTTTTCATGATTTCTGCAATCGCTCAATCACCAAAACCAATGCACAGAATTTTATCGAACTTCAGATTTGGTTAGTCCTTAACATGAATTGACATTTTTTATATTTAGGTATAAATTGCTCAACAAGTGGCACTGTTAATCTGCATTTGTTGCGATTTTCACAATAGTTCTATATCCAGAATTAATGCACCGAATTCCATCAAACTTTAGATTCAATTAATCCTTAAGATGAATTCACCTTTTTTACATTTTGATGTAAATTCATTTACAGGTAGCGCTGCTATGATGCATTTTTTTTTTTAGGATTTCTGCAGTAAATCTATCTAATTTAATGCACAAATTTTTGTCTAACTTAGGATTCAGTTAGACGTTGACACAAGTTGTTACTCATTAAGGTTTGGTGTTAATCTTTCAATAGACGGTGCTCCTAAGCTGCATTTTGTGGAATTTGCACAAGTTTAGCGATATTCATATTTGAAGAACTAATGCACAAAATTTCATATCTTTAGAATTCTCATGATGGGCATAGATTGCAATTTAATTTTGGGATTGTGATAGTGAATTTTGAAGTATTAACATGCATGAGGTAGAAGAAAGTTTTGGAATTGCCACATCCAATTAGTTTGACAAGGATTGTTCCCAGGGGTACAGAATATTTCAGGGATGCCACTTTTCCGCCGAAAGGCGGATTTCCGCTTTTTTTAATTTTTAAGAATTCTCTATTTTCGTTAAGCAATCACGATGTAAAATAGCGATTTTCGTCCAACGATCGCGAAAAAAACAGCGATTTTCGTCGAACGATCCCGAAATAAAACGGGAATTTTCGTCAAACGATTGCAAAATTACACAGCAATTTTCTTCAAGCGATCGAGAAATATAGCAGCTTTTTTCGTCAAGTGATCGCGAAATATAGCAGCGATTTTCGTTAAAAGATCTTTGAATATAACAGCTATTTTCGTTAAAAGATCGCGAAATATAACGGTGATTTTTGTCAAAATATCGCAAAATAGAACTTATTTTCATCAAACGATCGCGAAATACAACAGCTTTTTTTCGTCAAGTGATCGCGAAATATAGCAGCAATTTTCGTTAAAAGATCGTAAAATATAACAGCGATTTTCGTTAAACGATCGCGAAATATAACTGTGATTTTTGTCAAAAGATCGCAAAATAAAACGGTCATATTTTCATCAAACGGTCGCAATGTGAAATAGTGATTTTCGTCAAACGATCGCGATGTAAAACGATTTTCGTGAAACGATCGCAATGTGAAACGGTGATTTTCGTCAAACGATCGCGATGTAAAACGATTTTCGCCAAACGATCGCGATGTAAAACGACGATTTTCGTCGAACGATCATGATGTAAAACGGCGATTTTCGTCAAACGATCGTGATGTAAAACGGCGATTTGCATCAAACGATCGCGAAGTAAAACGGCTATTTTCGTCAAACGATCGCATTGTAAAACGGCTATTTTCGTCAAACGATCTCGTTGTAAAACGACGATTTTCGTCAAACGATCGCGAAATAAAACGGCAAGTTTCGTCAAACGATCGCGAAATAAAACGGCAAATTTCGTCAGACGATCGCGAAATAAAACGGCGAGTTTCGTCAAACGATCGCGAAATAAAACGGCGAGTTTCGTCAAACGATCGCGAAATAAAACGGCATTTTCCGTCAAACGATCACGAAATAAAACAGCTATTTTCGTCAAATGAAAAAATAATCGCGGGAAAAACAAACAAAGAAAATAAAAAATAAAAAAACTTGCAAATTTTTGCTATTTACTCCTGGAATAATCATAGAATCTATTGCCGTGTTACTTAAATTGATTTAAAATTATGTAATACATAAAATTCCTCACTGAATTTGTTGCTGGATTAAATTAATTCATGTAAAATACTGTAAACAAAAGACAAATCATTTTTATTTACTCTTATAAATTAAGTTTACAAAAAAAAAAAAAAAAAAAAAAAAAAAAAAAGAGCTGCAATTCTTTTTAAATTTATTATTAACAATATAGTTTAATAACTCATGCATAAATGTTGTGAAAAATGTCATAATCAGACTTCGAGTCGATTACAGAGGACTGTAATCGATTAAGATTACGATTGTTTTCAATTTCAAAAAACAGATTATGATTATGTCTCTATTTATGCTAGTCTGATTACGATTACATAATCGATTATCCATTTTTTTTATTTCAAGATTACGATTACGTTTGGATTACGATTAATAATTTTTTTGTTGGATTACGATTACCGAACTAGTCGATTACGATTACAGTTCGATTACAGTAATTCCGTAGTCTACATGTTACAAACTAGAGTTACAAATTTACAAAATATGCGTTTCCTGTTATTTATTTATTTTTAAAGGAAAAATAAATCATTTATATTAAATGAGCTATTCTTTTCTATATAACTAATTTCTGTTTTCCTGTTTGAATATTTTAGAACATTATTATAAATTTATTTTGAAATTAAGAGCATTTCTAAGGATGTTTGATTAATAAAATAGGTATATGTAACATGCGAAATTCTGATTTGAAACTCACAAATACCGGTATACGTAGAATGAGCCCCCCTCCCCCCCCCCCTAGAGGTCTGCATGGCCCGGTGGAATCTTTTCGAATTTTGTATCTGGCCGGGGCGGGCCGGCAGATTTAGAATAGTTTTTTTCAACGGGCCGAGCCGACAAACAACATGAAAGGGCCCTGGCCGGGCTGATAAAATTTTTTTCGCAAGATTTAAGCAGATACAATAAAATATGAGCTATTTTCAACGAAATGGTTTTAACGAGAATAAGTATAAATGTGCGTCACGAGCCATACTAATTTGACAGCATCAGTATAAAATTGTACAGTGTAGAGATTGGCATCGGACAGTTACATTGTGTGTAACCCGTTTTAATATTTTTTTGGCTGACTCGTGTCGGGCCGAGATCAAGCTTACATTATTTTTCTACTTGTAGACTAGCCGGACCGGAACTAGATTAATTGTTTTCAAGATCTGTAGGGCGGACAACATGATATGTAAAATTATTAACAGCGATAAAGAACTTATGTTAGCTTAATCTTTGGATATATACTTCTTGATGGTTTTTAAATTAAATTCTCAATAATGCGAAAGTTTGACATATATTTTCTGGTTAATTTTAAATTGTAAACGTATAAAAGTGAAAAGCCTGACTATTGAAGAGATTTGGAATCGAATAGAGTTTTTAATTTTTGGTAAATAAAATACTTGTGCAACCTTGTCGAGATACATAATAGTTTCTCAAATGGTTGCAGGCTTTTCTCCCTTCCCATGCTATCACTTCCGGAAATTCTATTCAAAACGCTATGACAGTATTTTATTTACTTGCAGTATTCTTAAATTGTTTGTATCAAAAAATATGTAACTCCATTCGATTATATAGTTTCTGAATAAAGATACCTGCTAAACTTATGCATTTCTGAAAAAAAAATGAATTTAAAAAATATCAGAAAGGAGCTTATTTGAATTTAAGAATGAATTTGGATTTGAAATCTATAATAAAATGATATAGAAATATTTTTATAAATCTTCTTTTATTAAACAGCTTCAAAAGTTACGATGTTTTTAACTTTCTTTCTTTTTTCTTTTATGCTAAGGCATATTAATTTTTTAATGAATCTTTAATCGAATGTTGAAAGCCTAAATATCTAAGTAATCATTAATGCGTTAATGTATATTTCCAGTAAAATATACTGTAAAATCATTCCATAGATATGTATGCAGTGTTCTTTTAAGGAATCTTATATGATAAAAATCAGAATTTTGTAGAAATTGTAGAAATTGTAACGGGCCGGGTGGGCCCGGGCCTGGAAATTCCGGTCCGTGCAGACCTCTGCCCCCCTTCCCCTTACCTACACACTAAAATTTGGAGGGGGGGGGGGCTGTGTTTCACAACCTTTTTTTTTTTTTTTTAACGCAAAATTTTAACATGAAATGAGTTTAACTAATGTTATTTTCATCAGAACATTCGTTGCAAGACATTTAGGCAAATAAGCAAAACAAAATTTAAAAAAATGAAGAAAAATGAAGAATAAAATAAGCTTCTACCATAATTTTCTAATTGCCAGAATTAAAACAATTCATTCTTTTTTCTTTCATTTGCATACCTCTGTCCCCTTAAACACATATTTAAAACAAAATTGAGACACATGAACGTTAACAGGCAAATAATAATAATAATAATATAAAATACTGTCTTTTGGTAGGAGTATATTGGGAGAGGGGAGAGGGGGAAACAAACCTTTCTGGGAAAAAAATTAACTACCTTTTTTTCCCCATTTTTTATTTATAACTCATTGAGAGTTTTTTTTTTTTTTTTTTTTTGTATTTTTTTTTTTTTAAATAATCAGAGATAAAAAAAAAATTTGGTGGCTACATTTCAAAATTCAGGGGTTTGTCATTGAATTTGTCGGTGCATATGCTAAAAGAATTTACCAACAACTAGATATCATTACCATTGTCCTTAACCCATAAAAAAATCCTATTTACACCCGTATGTTTATTGACAAACCAGCCTTAATTTCAGTTTTTTTTTTGGGGGGGGGGAGGATTCTGATAAAATAAACATATATATATATATGTATATATATATATATAAACAATCTTTTATCATTACAACTTTTGTAAGAAAACTGATCTATATGTTTAACTTATCCACATATACAAAATTCAAATACAAATTTTGAATAAACATACTTTGTACTTAAGATTAAAAACACTGTATAGTTGATTTAATATAAAAAATTCTTTTCACTATAATTTAAAAGAAAAAGACAAGATATCACTATGCAATATTTCTAAAATAAATCTATACAATATGTATATATCTATTAAAAAATTACCTGCATGTGGGTGTTCAGATTGGACTTGGTTTTTATGGAGACCCTGACATCTGACGAGCACAATTTGCATTGCTATTTAAAAAAATTCGCGTTTTTTTTTTCATTCAAATCTGATACAGATTCCGTGAAATAATCTTCAATATTTTTGTTGCTTCTCTTAGCCATCTCTTTCTCTAGATCCTTGGAAACAACCACTTAGGTATAACCACTGAGAAATCCAACATGCGAATGAGCTGTTAGATAAATTGTCACATGCAATTTAATCATCTTTTTTTTTTTTCCTCCCCAATTTTCATTATTCTCAGATTCACACTTTTGAAAGAGGGTGATGTCTGTCAAATTGCTAAGTTCCCATAAAAAAACCATAAATATATATTTTTCTTTCTTTTTTCTCCTTTAGCACTGCCACTCAATAACCCGCGAAACAAGATCCTTCGAAAGACCATAAAGAGTTTTTCCCCCAATTCCCGACTATTTCTATGTCTTATACTACTATCATGAAGATAGAAATAATGCCCTCTATAGCACTGACACTGACTATATACAGTGTAAAGAATGCATCCTGTTTCACCCCCGAACTGCTGCCTTATGACCTATGACCTCTTCTTACTTTGGGGGCGATTTGAGCTGTAAACGTGGACACTCTTTATTTGGTGCAATGTTTATCTCACCGACCAAATATTTTATGGACTGCGCGAAAGGAAGAAGGGAAAAAAAAAGATGTAATCATATAACGTAATCGTTTATTTGTGCTCGATTGCGATTACATAGTTTTTTGATACAGATTACATTGCGATTATCTGCATTAGGATGGAGCGAAAAAAATTTTTTTTTGAAAATCAAAAACGGGTAGGTGCCAAAAGTTGCCTTTATACTAGTACATCAACTGTGTGAAATTTCACCGCTGAAAAACAATGGCTTGAGTCTGCGCTTTTGCTCCAAAAATCGAAATTTTGGGTAAAATTTGTCATTTTTTGACATTTTTTCAAAAAAATAAAAAAATTCCTACAGAGCTGGTTAGTATTTAAAAGTGTTGCTTAGACCTTTATATTTATCTGCTTAACATATTTAAACTATAAAACAATATGTTTAATCCCTATAGCTGGAGCAAAACAGACAACTTTTAGTAAGAAAACAGCATTACCACTCAATTGCGGGTCATACAACGAATTATACAGCTCTTGTTTTCAAAACTACCTTGGACATGCGTCGTGGAGGTGGCTATATTTCATATACCACCCGGCCCAACTATTCGATAATTTTAGTACAGTGTTTTATTTATACATTGATTTGTGATTTTCTTTATAAAAATTTGGCATGTTTTCGATGCTTCCACCTTGTTCATCTGTTCTTTGCATCCACATGCTGCTGTAACTATCTTCATGTATATTTTTACAGTTTATACAAAAAAATGACAAGCAGAGTAATGCACGGGAATATTATTAAAGGGATCTATTCGGCCATCTATTATATTTATTAAACTTACATTCAGTTGATGGATAGTGATTGGAAGTTCTGTAACCACAACATTTTTTCTGTGAATTGTATTTTTTTACGTAATGATTTGCTTTAAAGATGATTTCAGATATTTCAACTATAAGTATGCCATCATTTATTCTACATTTGCATTTTTTATATGTTGAGAAGCGAGCTGTTTCATGTGATGGTGATCGTCAGAGAGAATTGCAATGAAAATTTTTTCTCCATGTGTAAGGCAACCGCTGTTGTAAATAACTTCTTTTTTTGCATTAGTTTTATGCCGTTTTCTAAGTGTTTTTTGTATCTAGGTAATTTCCTATTAACTTTTAGACCCCCTTTTTATGAGCGGACAACATTTGATGGTGAAATGTCCTGGACATAAACTTATAATGCATAGTACTTTATGAGGGAATGTATGGATTCTAATCGACTACAAGTGCTCATTTAAAATTAGGAGAATTTTATTTGTCACTGTGAACCATTTTACATGGAGTAAGCTTAGAATTGTGTATAATATTAATTCATTCGCTACTTCAACTCCAGTGAATTTCCTCTGCGTCAATTATTTGAGTAGTCGATATAAAACGTTCTAAGCTACATGGATTCACCGGATCAATAAGGAAAATCTTTGTCTGCGTACTATTCACTTCCTATTGCATTTTTTTTCCCAATAAAATAGAGCATAATTTTGAAAAATTATTTTCTCAAATTGAGAAAAAGATACTCAGAACAGACTAGAAATTTCTGTCGGAAATTGCAAAGCTAATTCATAAGGAAAGCTATTTCTCAGAAAGAATGGGGAATAGGAATTTAGAAAACATCTCACACAAAAGATAGCTCATAAAGTTAATAAAATTTTCCGCTTTATATAAGCACAGATTGTCAATCAGCGTTTATATGTTCACTCACAAAATGTATAATCCAAGTTTATACCGCGGCATGTTTTATACCAAATGTACTACACACCAAAATAATATTATCTAAAATCTTATTAGAAATTACTAGACTACGGAACAATACAGGAAACGACATAAAGCATACTAAAACTTCTTTAGAAATATTGTTGTTTTACAACAAGTAGTTTTTGCAAATTTTGTTTGCAATCATCTGTGACAATCGTTGTAATATTAAACAGCTAGCTTCTCAGCATATATTCAATGTAATAGGTTCAATAAATGATGACATACTAGAAATTAAATTCATACAATCAATTTTTAGGCAAATCATTGCATATAAAATGCAATTGATTGAAAGAATGCTGTGATAACAAAATTTCTAATCATAATGTATTAATTGCATGAAATTTTAATGAAGATGACTGCTGAATAGGTTCAATTAAGAACCTACCCAATACATTGCTCAGCTTCTCTTCTGTTATACATGGTATAAAAATATACTTGCAGCAGGTCACACCAGCATGATCCAAATCATCCAAAGTCAGTGAATATAAAGAAGAGATAAATTACTTTGATATATAGAAAACTTATACTCGTCTTCGGAAAAAAATAACAATTCAATACATAAATAAAACACTGGGCCTAGATGATTGGATGGTTGAGACGGGTGGGATAATTCAACCACCTCTATGAGTTATATATACAGTAGTTTTGAAAACAACTAGGTAAGAAATGCATTCAAAACAACATTTCGTTGTATGCTCCATAATAGAGAGGTTAACGCTGATTTTTCACAAAAAGTTGTCAGATCTGCTCCAATTATACCGACTACAGATATTGTTTTATAGTTTAAATATGTTAAGCAGATAAATATAAAGATCTAAGCAACACTTTTAAATACTAACCAGCTCTGTATGAATTTTTTAATTTTTTTGAAAAATGTCAAAAAATGACAAATTTTACCCAAAATTTCGATTTCTGGAGCAAAAGCGCAGACTTAAGCCATTTTTTTTCAGCGGTAAAATTTCACACAGTTGATGTGCTAGTATAAAGGCAACTTTTGGCACCTACCCGTTTTTGATTTTCAAAAAAAATTTTTTTTCGCTCCACCCTAATCTGCATTGCTATTACGATTAGATTATGATTGTAATCAAAGTGAAATCTTTTTATTATGATTATATCGCGATTATTTCGAAATTAAAATTTACGATTACGATTACAATGCGATTACACAGTTTTATGTAGTCGATTATAATCGATTACGATTACACGATTACGATTACTCGAAGTCTGGTCATAATTTTACTTTACGCATAATTTCCTCTTTTTGGCTATTTTCTGAGTGGCATCCCTGATATTTACATGTACTGCATTTATAGATTTTAAACTTGTGCATATATGCCTATTTTTTGACACTAATTCTGAAAGTGTAATTTTCTAAAAAATTGATTAAGATTTTATTTTATTCAAATATCGCTTTTCAAAAAGAAATGCTTTTGTATGACATGTTATTTAAATCTAAGCTTTTCTCCACTAATTATCATTATTTTATGTCTGATTTGTTATTATAGGCTATATAAAATGAACTTATTGGCCCCTTTTATTTGTGAGTGGTAGTAGTTAGCACTAATCAAAATATTAATTTTAGCCAAAAAAAAAAAAAAAAAAAAAAAAAAAATGAAATTAAGAAAAGTAATCAAGTCATCGATTTTAAAATCTCAGATATTTTTAAAAACACAAAAAAATTTTAAGAAGTGTGTGTGGGGGCAGTGGGTATAAATTTCTAACTTTCTTTTTTAAATCTCCAGGGTCTAACTTAATTATTTTAAGCAATTTTCTAACTCAACCCCTAATTAAACTACAGCAAGATTCAATCTCATTTGAAGGGTTGACCAAAGGAGGTATCTCATCGAGCCCCACATCATGCTAGGGTCTATTTTGACCCAGACAATGAGGGGCATTTCTTCATGCACATGTTCGTGGGGAATGGGGGGGGGGGGGGTGGCAAATCAGAAAATTTTACCACACATCCTTTTAAAACTCTTAGCCTAAGCACCCACTTCCCACCGTCTTAACTCATTTTTTCATCACTAACAGGTATTTTAATGTTCATTTGCATTCATTACCACTCCATAAATTTTCTAAAAAATTAAGAAAAAAAATCCGCTCAACATATCTTAACAATTAGCATCTTTTCATCCCTTTCTGTGTCCAGGGGATGCTATTGAAAAAAATTCTCAAATTTAATCTACAATATGTCCTGTAATATCTTAAATGAAAGGTCAGGTTATGAATAATGTTATTCTTCACTCTCTCTCTCTACCTCCATTATCATGCCTTATATCATCCCCATCTATGTAAGGATTTAATCATTATAAACAATTATTAACTTTTAACAAATTTAGTTATTAACAATTTTGGTTTATTAATTAAAGGTTAGAATGTTTTGAAAGAAATATTAAATAAAACCCTCTGAGTGATTTGTGATCATATTTACCCACTTATTTGTTTTTATTAACTGATCATTATTATTTTTTACCTGTAACGAGAATTATCAAGGTGAATGCTTAATATATTAAAGTTTTTTTTTATTATTTAAGTATATTTTTCAGTAGGATATTTAAATGTGCTTAAATAAAATTGTGTACATTGTTTATTAAAATCTTATAAAGATAAACATCTGACATATTTTCTGGGGTTATTTAAAAAATTTACTTTCTTATTTAGGAAAATTTGTACTATATTTTTACACACATATGATTCTTTTTTTGGTTTCCATTTTCAATAAAAATGGTCCCCCAAAGTACCCTTTTTAAGCAAAAAGAGTCCCCCCAAAGTACCCTTTTTAAACAAGAAGGGTCCCCCAAAGTCCTCTTTTTAAATAAAAATGGTCCCCCAAAGTCCCCTTTTTAAATAAAAATGGTCCCCTTTCCCCCTTTTTGAGGACTAAAATGTGTTGGGAGCCCTGTTTAAGTAATCAAATTTTTTATTCTTTTATGTAAAATAAGCATAGCAAGTATAAAAATTTCTGCAAGTAAAAGAATAAATAGTAAGTAGCTCACTGTACTTTTGAAAAAGTAAACTTATAGCAAATTGAAGAAGAATAAGGTCTGTTCAAAAACTATTGTGAAAGAAAAATACCTAAGTAGTAAAAATGTTAAATACAGCAAGAGCTTCTTCAGTAGAGGTTCAATAAATGTTTTTATTTCATTTTATTTTTTTTACTTTTGAACTCATATACAGTGAAGAAATTAGTTAAGGATTAAAATGTTAGTGAAACCTTTTTAAACATTGAATGTGAATAATCTGGCTGAATGATAATAATGCTGCTATTTAAAGTTTTGAGGATTTCAGATATAACTGATTGTTTGGATATTCTTATATTTACTAAGAACTAATGATGTTTGCTTTATTTGTGCTACTAACTAAGGAAATTGTTCTTATTTGGCAATTTTATTAATTCTGTAATTGTTGTTCACTGTTATCAAAATTGTTAGCAAAAAGAGAATATAAAAAGTAGGTCAGGGTTGCTACTCAAATAGAAGAATGAAATTCCCTGACTTTTCCAGGTATATTTTAGGAAAAATTCAGTCTAATGGCATTGTGTGAATTGGATGTGCCAAAAGTAAAATAAATAATACTCAGTGAAATATATAAAATTTTTCCAACTTTATATAATACTGGCAGGGTTTTCTGATTTTTTAAATATAAATGACTTTTTCAATTAAAAAAAATTCATACACTGTTTTATATGATTTTTTTTTTTTTTTTTTTATAAATTTGTGTAATATATTATTAAAATTACACAATTTACAAAAATGATTCAAAAGGTAAAATTTCTTCTATGGAAAAATCTTTTATTATGCAAAATGCATGGACAACTGCAAATCAGATATCAAAAATCAATTCAAATCATCAGTATTTTAGTTAAAATAGAAATAACTATCGCACATAAAATTTTTAAAGTTTATCAGTTGATTTCTTATTTTCGAATGTGCCAAACCAAAGACTACTACATTGTTTTCACTGAAGCAGATGAAGCTGCAGTAAAAAGCTAGTTGATCCTGAATTCTGTAAGTTTTTTTAGGATCAGCCTTTTCATTAAAGTTTATCTTGTACCATTCTAAAAAGCTGAAATCAATTATATTAGATTCAAACAAACAAATCATTGAATAGTTTAGATTTTGCTCAAATTTAAACATTTTAGGCATCACCAACATAGAACACACAGTCATACAGATTTTATTTCAATTTGCAGAAGTTTTTCTAAATACTGAATAAATATTCCAATATTTAATAATTTCTACTTAGATTTCCTTATTGTTGCAAGATTATTTTGAAAGCATTTTTCTTTTTTATTTCTAAACTTTACATTGCATTTTACTTTTTGACAAAGATTAAGCTTTATCTTTCTAAAAGCTGTTTGATTATCTGCATTTTATAAAACTGAAATATATTGAAAGAAATTAACATGTTTGTTTACATCTTAAATATTTTAAAAATGAACTTTTAAAGAAAAACTGATTTAACTCAATATAAATTTTTTTGAATCATAATTAAAATTACATTTAATGAGAATTTCATTTGCTAGTAATAATTATTTGAAATGTTTTCTATTTTGTTACAAGGTACAAATAAATTTAGACAGAAAAGTTTTTTAATATTTAAAAAATATCTGATTATGTAACTATTGCAAATTTCTCCATGTTTTATCTTTATTTGCTGCTTAAATTGTGATTTATTTTTAATGATATCTCCAAATAATTTTATTTTCATTTTTATAGATATTTTTTGTTGATTCTGGAGATCAGGAATGGGTTCCTCGAAAGTTTATCCGAACTATCTTACCTGAATTTCTTTTTACACCATTTCAAGCTGTTGAGTGCAGTTTACATGGAATTGAACCTGCTGGATTTGAAAATGGATCAACTTGGAGTCCAGATGCAGTGTAAGAATTTGCTCATCTCTAGATTTAATTTGATTCATCTTTATTATTTAATCCCTATCCTTCCAACTCTGAAGTTTTTCTCTACATTAGAATATTAACCTATTATAATAATGTATTTTTCTTTTCAATTCAGGAGCTTCTTTAGAGATATTGTTTCTGGAGAAATACTTCTTGCTGAAATAGTTCAGAGGTATTTTATTTTATTTTTCTGTATAATATTCCAGATTTAATATTTCTTATTAATTATTTGTAAAGTGAAGCAGTCTTCTTTAAATCTTAACATCTAGGAGCCTCTGAAGTAGCTTCCATATTCTAAGAGACTCATGCATTTTAATATGAATATTTTACTCATGTGTATATGCAGTAGAGGTCTAAACGGGCCGAAATCTCCAGGCACGAGCCTGGCCCAATCCATATTTAAAAAAAAAAAAAAAAATCATCCTGGGTTGGCAGTTGAAATTTCGACCCAAGCTCGGTCCGGCATCGAAAAAAAGTTAAAAATTCGGCCCGAGTCTGGCCCAAGTGAATTTCTAAAAGAACATTGATCTTTACTCTTGCGGAAGAGTTCAGACCAAAAAAACTTATCTTAGTCTTTTTTTTTTTTTTTTTTCTTCATGTTTATAATCTCCATTTATGCAGAAGTGCTGTAGGCTGCGATATTTATGCTGTTAATGAACCATTATTTGTTGTATGTAAATCTTTAAGTTATCAATAGTATTATTAATCCATATTATATATAATGGATACATAAAAATTTTAAGAATGGTGTATGGTAAAAGTAAAATCTTCTAAGATGGAATTGCATTGTAGAGAAAAAAAAAAATGTTGCCGCCTTAGCAGATGTAAATGTTTAATGTATTTTTTTCTCACGTTGCATCATTTTGCATGGATGAACAATTTAAAAGAAATTTGCAGTTTTCACTTAAAAAAAAAAAAATCCGTCATAATCATGTTTTTTTTTTTTTTCATGTGTTTAACTCTATTTTAATAAGCCTAGTAATCTACAATTCTTTAAAAAGAATAAATTCTAATGTTTAGGTGTAGAATAATGATGACGTAAAAGTATATGCCTTTTTTGCAAAAACTTTTGGACCAAGCCAAATTTTGTTGAATATATGAACTGACTTGACCACATCGAGAACAGGATTTCCATATTAGATGATTGATTATTTTGGTCCGTGAAGACTAGGAAGAATGAAATCAGGCTTGGTTCCATAGTGCTAAATTCGGCGAAAAATTGCAAAATGAATGCAAATTTTGCCAAAAGATTGTGAAATTAAAGCAAATTTCATCAAAAGATCACATAACAATCGCAAATCTTGTCAAAAGATCGCGAAACAACTGCACATTTCGTAAAAGGGAAGAAATAACTGTTAATTTCGTTAAAAGACTGCCCAAAAAAAAAAATCACGAAAGGAAGTGCAAATTTTGTGAAACAATCGCAAAAAAATCCCCACAAATTTAGTCAAAAGTAAGCGAAATAACGGCTAATTTTGTCAAAAGAGAGCGAAATACTGTGAATTTCGTCTAAAGGAAGAAGAAATAAAAGTAAAAATCGTCAAGACTGCGAAAAAACCCTCAAATTTCATCAAAATACACTAAAATTCACAAATTTTGTCTAAGGACCGCAAAAAAGACATAGTTCGTATGGATTTCTCCCCATTATCTCACACTGCTCTAACTTTTCAAAAAAATTTCTGTAAGTTTCTTTTTTTTTTTTTTTTTTTTTTTGACTTAGAATAGTCTTGCCATATATACTTGTACATAGGTTGAGAAACATTGAATAATAAATTTCCTATATCTACGGTAATACAGCATTTGCCTATAACATACTGTAAAATTTTGGAGAAATTTTCACGTGGATTGAAGAAAATGTTGGGAGTAGAAACATTTTCTGCACCCCTGCTATATCATTTGGATATGGGTAGGTGAGAGTATTTCTCCCGATTATCGATAGAATATCTTTTCAAGCTGTTTGGAATTCCATTTATCTCCAGACTTCTTTGAGGTAGCTTTTCAGTTATCAGTTCATAAGCCAATTTTTTCAGGAATCCCATTTGTTGTTGCAACTCTGTTGCACAACGGTTTGAGTTGATTGCCAAGGATTTGAGTGTTGATGCCACCCACATTGAGCATTGTAAAGAAAATTACTATTAGCTAACGCTTGATGTTTTGGCTTACATTGTATGTAGCGTACATTTGATATGAACTATCAACCCCAACTTCGGCTGTGTTATAGAAAATAATACTTTTAGTGTGTTATTATGTTTAGAGAATACAAAAATGACGTTTATTTTTTTGTGAGGATTATAAGAAACCTGAACATTCCTATTGTTGAACATGAAAATGAATTCAAACACATATATTGTCGATAACTCTTTTAAAACATTCACAAACTAAATAAAAACACTATGAACTGTATTTATTTAACTAGCTCACAACTTAGCTGCTCATGGCTACGTTCTGTTAAAAACATTCTATTAACTCATAAAAACAAACGCAGACGATAAAAGTCATGCCAAAAATACACAGAATAAATACGACCGAACATACCGGCCCCCGTTGAATGATTTTCATTCAACCACAACAAATTAAAATGAATAACAATTACTTTTCCAAGAGTAATAAACATATTTTTGACATTGGTCTTTTAAAAAAACCCTTGTTGTGTTTTCACTATTACTACTCTAATAATTCTATCATTACCTGGAAATAACTCTAAAATTCTACCTAGAGGCCAGTTGCAAATAGCAACATTGTCCTCCTTTATAATTACTAAATCATTTATTTTTACATTTTGTTTTTCAAACATCCATTTTGTTCTTTGTTGTAATGAGCTCAAATAATCTTTGGACCATTTTTTCCAAAAACACTGAATCATTTTAGTAGTTCTTTCCCATAATTTTAGTTTGGAATCTTGAACATTACTTATTTCTAGTTCAACAATAGAGTTGATTGGCCTACCAATAAGAAAGTGGCCAGGAGTCAAAGCATTCAAATCATCCGGTTCAGATGAGAAAGGCACAAGAGGACACGAATTTAGGACTCCTTCAATTTGTGTTATTACTGTCAAAAATCCTTCATAAGTTAATTTTGCATTTCCCATCACACGTTTCAGATGATATTTGAAGGATTTGACTCCTGCTTTCCATAGACCTCCAAAGTTTGGAGCCCTTGGTGGAATAAATTTCCAATTAACACCCTCAATACTCAAGTATCCAGATAAATTATCGTCAGGAATTCTAACTAAATTATGTAATCGTTTGAATTCATTATTACTACAAAATTTTGAGCATTATCAGAAAAAAGACAAGCAATTTTACCTCTCCTAGCAAAAAATCTTTTTAAAGTTTCTATGAAGGCTTGCAAAGTTAATTCAGTAACAATTTCCAAATGGATTGCACGTGTTACAAAGCAAATAAATATGGCTACATATACTTTGTGATAAATCCCTTTACGTTGGTACTTATATTTTATGAGAAAAGGCCCAGTAAAATCTACACCTGAACAATTAAATGGATAGTTCTCAATTACTCTTTCTTTTGGTAAATTTCCCATGAACTGTTGACATGAGATGGGTTTTGCTTTAAAGCAAATAATACAGTTATGAACTGTTTTTCTACATATTGCACGACCATTTAAAGGCCAAAACTTCTGCCTTAACTGGAAATGTAAAGCTTGTGGGCCTAAATGTAAATATCGTTTATGAAAATATTCTACTATCATCTGAGTAAGTTTACTTTTTATTATGTAATAAAATTGGAAATTTTTGGTTAGCATTTAAGTTACTGTTTGCTAACCCACCTCCTACTCTAAGAAGACGTGCTTTATCAAGAAATGGGTGACGATTTCTTATCTGACTATTATTATTTACCTCACCTGATTTTTGCAAGGATTTTATTTCCTTGTCAAAAAATTCTCGTTGAACACCTTTTAGCCAAAAGGTTTCTGCCTTGTTGAGCTCCTCAAGGTCTAAAGGACCCTCTTTTCTTTCTTTTTTACAAATACTAAGAAACCTGAAAATAAATCTTAAAATACGAATTATCTTACAATAATTATTACTTAAATCAATTATATCATGCACAAAGGTATTAAAAACTGTAAAAAAAGACATGTTTTTAAAGTCATTAATTTTAAAGTTTTTCAGTTCTTTTGAAAAGTCATTGGAATCAACTGCTTCAGGTATGGTTGTATTTGGATAGTCTTTTTCTTTTAGGAACATTGGGCCACTCCACCACAACTCATTTGAGATTAGCTTATCAGGATTAATTCCTTTTGTTAGAAGGTCTGCTGGATTATGTTGAGAAGGAACATGTTGCCACTGCATTCATTCAGTTAGCTCTTGTATTGTTGAAATTCTGTTCGCAACAAATGTTTTTAGTATGTACGGTTCTTTTTTAATCCATGACATTACTATCATAAAATCTGACCATAAGATTTTGTTTATACTGATCTTGAGAGCAGAAATCACATGTTTAATTAGTTTTGATAATAAAACAGCTGCACACAGCTCAAGTTTGGAAACAGTTAATTGCTTTAAGGGGGAAACTCTTGATTTACTTGTCACTAATTTCAATGACATATGTCCAGATTCTGTTACTGATTTGCAGTAAATTACTGCACCATAGGCTGCTTCGGATGCGTCGCTGAAACCATGTAACTCGATTATAATAGCATTTTTCAATAAAATACACCTACTAATTTCAATTTTGTTAATTAACTGTAGATTATCTGAAAACTCTCCCCATTCCTTAGCTTCTTTTTCCAGTAACAAGTCATCCCAATTTAATTGCAATAACCATAATTTCTGCATAAATATTTTCGCTTTAATTATAATAGGAGATACTAATCCAAGAGGATCAAACAAACTTGATATAATTGATAACACTTGTCTTTTAGTGACATTTACCTCATTATGAATTTTTACATCGAAACTTAAACAATCTTTTCTCGATTTCCACGAGACACCTAATGTTTTGGATTCTTCTGAATCACCAAAGGGATATCTTGTCCCCAACGAACCAAAATTCTTTATTGGTTCGTTAATACCTTCTTTCCATAAAATTTTTTGCAGCTTCCTTTGGTCTGTATGAATAGAAATTGCTCTATACATTTTTTCAATATCTGCAGTGAAAGCGACAATATATTTTCTAAATCTCACCATAATTGAAAATAAATCATCTTGTATTACACGCCCATTATACTGAATAGAATTTAGCGAGTTTCCCTTTGCTGTTAAAGAAGAGGTGTTAAAAACTACTCTCAAAGGTGTTGACATGCTTTTTTCTATCCCTCTATACACTTCAAGGTGGGGAATGCAATAGAATCCATTTTCTTCCACGCTTTCGTTAACTTAGACCATGTGGCCTAACTGTTGGTATTCTTTTAAAAAATCTGAATATAATCTTAAATACTTGGGGTTCCTTGCTAGGCGATTCCATAAAGAATTCAATTTTTTAATTGCTATCTGTTTAGAACGTCCTAATGTAGTTGGATCTTGTTTTAGGGGCATTTTAACAACGTATCTGCTGCCTTTTTCTCGGGTATAATTTTCTAGGAAATGTTTTTCACAAATTAAAGTCTCTTTACTTTTTGTTTTTTCTATCTCGATTATTTTCTATTTCCCAGAATTTTCAAAGTGTTTTATCTAGGTTAGTTTTTTTTCTTTATTAACCCACAATGAACTTTATTTTTATTTTCTATTGGAAAACTTCCAGATATTACAAAACCGAAAACTGCGTCTGTGATGTTGAAAGTAACATAACATCACATATTAGCTTCTTTTTTAAATTTAAAATCTCAAGTTTAAAATTCAAATTATCTTTCCCAATTTCAAATTAATTAAACCTCCCTTTTACTTTCCAAAAAGAATATATTTATCCCTTTTCTCTTTCCTTTAAATTGCAGTTACGTAGGTTTTCATGCTTAACCGAGGCCGTTAATAAAATAAATCAAACAAATCTTTTCTCATCCTAAAATCATTTTCTGAGCCTGCATACTTTCGTTTGTTCAAAGAGTACATTGTAAGATATTTTAAAAACCATATGTCCTTTTGCAGTTACACAGTCACTTAAGTCCTTTTCAAATTAACAGACATTACAACTCCTTTTTCGGCTTAAAATTTAACGCTCTGTTTATATTAAATCGGCGTCTGACATCTGTGTTATGCATTTAGAAATATTTTTCTCAGCAATCGGTGTTGGCATGCATATTTGTACGCTGATATTTTAATCGCCAAATTAACAGTCAGGTTGGCATGTTTTTAATTTAAACTTTCTTTATGAACTATACGTATAGGGTTATTATAGTCTAAGGGCAACCACATTTTAGCTCGACGCATTTTGGCTACCATATTTGATGTCAGGAATCATTCAATCTCTGACTGTCCGGCTGTCAAGATGTAATATCCCAGTATTTGTCTGTTTACCGGGGGTGACCCCCATAAGAGTGTAATACTCTTTTAATTTTCATCAATAAATGCCACATACATAGTCAAATCTTGGTCTTGAGTCTCTCCTACTTGAGTTATTGCTATTCTACGCAATGTAATTTTAATAGTCACGGCTGACCTTTATATGTCTTAAGCAGTTAATACACTTTAACTTCCGATCTTTAAAATATGAACAAAAATAATCTTCACAGCGTCTTGCAGAATAAGATCAGAATCAATACTAATCTGTCCCGGTTTTAAAAGTTCATAGAAAATTCCTGCTCCAAGAAGCATATCTACATGTTCTGGGATATTAAATCTCTCATCTGCTAATATTACATTAGGGAAATCCTGTACCGAAATTTCAATTGGATGCGAAGGTGTTAATTTGCAATTATTTTTAAAACTATCAAGAAATCTAAATTTTTTACAAAACTTCCATCTCTATTGCTTATTGATGCATTAACTTTATGATTTATTACTAAGGTGGCATCATTTAGACCTGACACCAAAATGTTTGTACTCTTTTTTCATATCATGTCTATTAAATGGCGGGATAGAAAATTAGACTCGCTGCCTATATCTAACAAAAACTTTACTCTATATTTAGATCCCGATTCATCAATTAGAAAACCTATAACAGTTGAAAGTAAAACTTTATTCTTTTTATTCGAATAGTTACTAATAAAAGTTTTCTGAACGAACTCTTCCGCATTAGCGTTTAACATTGATGTGCCATAATTTGCTAGTCTTGAATCTGAACATTCTCCTACATTTATTTTACCTTATGTATTATGTTCTAATGAAGCATATTCTTTCACATATGAATTATTATTTGTTTTGGGAAAATGAATAGTTTTATGATGTCGTTTCTTGCAGAAACAAATGTTCTTTGATGTACAGTTGGCTACTGAGTGTAAATTTAAACAATTGAAACATAACTTATTACATTTTATTATGTTTACTCTTTCATTAACATATAACTTTAAATAATCTAGACACTTTGAAAGATGGTGCTGTTTGTGGCACAAACTACAGTTTAATGTTTTAATATCAGTTAGTAATTTCTTATTTACACTTTTGGGATTATACTTTCGATTGACACTAAAATTTTCAGTAAGAGATTTTCCGCGTGATGTAAAATATAAATCAATCTCACGTCCTAATTCTTCTGGTAAAAACCATTTATCTCCTTGTCTCACACTAATGTGAGAAGCAGTCTCCTTATCTAATGTTTCATATAATTTATCTGACACAATCAATTGTTTTAGACTCTCAAAGTTGGAGACATTTCTTAAATTTAGATAATAATTCCAATTGGTCATCAGTCGTGAAGCGAATTGTACATGTGTCTCATTTGGTAGTTTAAAGGCTTTTCTAAATTGTTCTAGGCAAAAATAAGGTGTTGGTTGAAATTCTTTTAAGACTATTTCTTTTATTTTTTCATAAGTCTCGA
Source organism: Maratus speculifer (assembly GCA_964019185.1). NCBI lineage: Eukaryota > Metazoa > Arthropoda > Arachnida > Araneae > Salticidae > Maratus > Maratus speculifer. The sequence goes on from OZ025290.1 coordinate 251,505,746, forward strand.
TATCCCTATCGTACAAATAAGTTACAATGTTAGACGCTTTGTCACCTAATAAATTTAACAGAATTTCTTCTTTATTTTGTTCCGAAACATTTTAGTTTTGAAAGCTTGTTCTAAAGAAGAAAAGAAAAAAACCCCATCCTTCAGGCTTAGTTGAAACTTTTACAGTCAAAGTTTTAATACTTTTTATTAATTGATCTAACGATTCCAATTTTACTTCACTTTCAGTAATAATAGATTTAGTTTCAGATTTAATTTTAGCTAGTTCCAATTAATTTTTTGATCTTTCAAGTTTAATCTTTTTAAGATCAGATTGCCTTTGCTCTTCATTTTTGCGATTCTCAATTATGGTGTTAGCTATTTCTGTAACAAAATCTGGTTTTTTTTTATATATTTCGCTATTTTCTATAATATCATTTAAATCGGTAATTGTCATTTTATCATTAGTATTTAGATTTATTTCAGTGGCTATTTGCCTTAAATCCTCCTTCTTTGCCCCTTTAAACATTGTTTTAAATTTATATATAACAGTACAGATAAGAAAAATCACTTTCACTTACTTTAAAATATTCTTCTCGTATTCAACTTCTCATTTCACCAAACATACTTCTTGAATTCGAATAATTCAGAAAGTTACGCGTTGCACTTTGTAATAGCTGATCCTTCGTGGTCAGCAGACCACAATCTTATGTCGATAACTCATTAAAAACACTCACAAACTCAATAAAAACTCATATTTAAAAAACTCTATGAACTGTATTTATTTAACTAGCTCACAACTTAGTCGCTCATGGCTACGTTCTCTTAAAAACATTCTATTAACTCATAAAAACAAACGCAGACGATAAAAGTCATTGCCAAAAATACACAGAATAAATACGACCGAACATATATTTTCACAAAATATCCTCAATTTTCATAATTTTCAATCATGAAATGAGTGAAATAAACAATTGTAATTATAAATAATGCAAAATAAGAATTTTCAAAAAACTGACAAGTTGGTCACAATTGGCTGGAGAGGCAGCTGGGATTAGGTCAGTACTCAGAGTGAATAATGGTGGTTAGATTGGCTAAATGTATTACAAACACTGTTGAAAAAAATGTTTTCTGGAAGGACAAAGCTCTTCACACTTTAGTGGCAGAGAAAAGAACGAAATGCTGTGCTTATCAGACCTATTGCAACTGATGGAAGGTTAAATATTGCTCTTAGACCCATATTTCAGGGTTCCCAGTGTCATGGAAAGTTAGGGAAATTCTTTACCTATGTTTTATTAATTAAGAAAGGAACATCTTTCTTATATGCTGAGTAAATAATTCAGTCTGCATAAAGAGATGTCATTCCATTATAAACATCAAAAGCATGTTAAATAGCTTCAAATTTTAGAATAAAAATATGCTTAGACATAAATTTTAAAATTTTTTCTGAAGTAATAAAAAAATATAAATAGTTGTTTTTTCTTCCAAGAAGTGTTGTTAACTTAAAATTTTTTAATTCAAAACAAAATTTTATAAATTTTGGAACCCTATGAAAAAGTTTTACCGCATGAGTAGCCACATAGTTACTGATAAATAAATAGTTGCAATTGCTGGTTTAAAAAAAATAAAAAATATCTGTTTCAGTTATTCATAATTGGTTATTTTTTAAATAATCTTATTTAAATTATTTATTTTAAATATAGAGGAAAACTCTATAGCTATTATAGGAGTAATCTGTATAATTTTCTTAATATTGTAATACATGATCTATCAATGCTATAGCATTTATTTTGTTATTTTTGTCAACAGGTTTGGTCAAGCATACCAGATTTCTCTTAGAAAAACATCTCGTAATGATCACAAAACTATTGCCCATCATCTAGTTTCTGCTGGATATGCTCAATATCATAAAGTTACTAAACAAAAAGAATCAAAAGCAAAAGAAGTTATATATGTGCCTGGCTAATTAATGCTTCTGTCCACGTGATAAGTGCCTAGATTTGTTTTATAGGATCTACTTAATATGCAAAGTTGACATTCTTTTACCAGGAAGGCTTCTGAGATATTTAGAACATATTTTATATTGTTTCCTTTTTTTCCCTCCTTTTGTTGTATTATGTACAGTCCATTTAGAATACTGGAATTTATAAAAGTTCTTCATTTGTATAAAACCTTTGTACTTTTATCTGCTTTGTGTTTATTAAAATTTAAATCATGGTGCATGATTGTGCCCAGTCAAGTTCATATACTACTACATGCTATATTGTTTTTGCTAGAAACCATTTGACTTCTTGTTGAAATTCACAAATACAATTTTGAAGACATAATATAATCATCATTTCTTCTAAGTAAACTCAATTCCATGTAAATAACTAGTGAAAAACAAAACCTCACCAGTTTTAATTAGAAAAAATTCCTATTTTCAATTGAGGTATTTTTTAATAAAATAATATAATTACTGTGCAGCATTCTTTATTTCTCACATTTATCTTGTAAAGATTTGAAGAGTATAGATAGAAAAATTTCTGTTTTCGAATGCATTTCACTGCTTGATCACAAGCCATGTAATCAAAATGTGATTATTAAAAAGAGAAATAAAATTTTAAAATAAGAATTAAGGATCACATTTTAAAAGCATTTTAACATTTCGTCACATGTTGTATTTGTAAGTGAATATTTAAAAAGTTTTTTAAATTTCCTTATATAAACATTAAAAGAACATTGAGTAATTTTAAACAAAATTTGAGAGTTGAAAAAATGGGAGGTGGGGGGGGGGGATAGTCTTATAAAGCAAAGCAGGTAATGAAAAAGACAGTCTTTTGCATATAGTCTAAGAGCCAAAGACTGGCAGACCTTCGTTATTTTATAAAAGCTGAAACTTTCTCAGCGCAGTCTTCCAACACAGATAGGAACGATGGGTAATTATGAAATTTGGATCATGGTGGCTTTGGCAGTGATCAGGGAGCAAAGGTGTAAAAAATAACAACTTACTTTCGTCATTTTATAAAGCGTAATTTTTTGATATTTCCTTTGGAATGATGTTAGAAATCACGTCCTCCATTGGCAGACACTTCCTGCGGTTCCAACCCCCGGCCGACAACCACTAAACTTCAATAATAGGAAATTCTACTTTCGTCATTTTATAAAAGCTGAATTTTATATATGTTACTTGGGTAACTACTAGAAGATATTTCCTCAGTTGGCAGACAGTTTTGGTGGTTCCAACCCCCGGCCGACAGACATATACAGCGGCTTCTCAATACACTAGAGTCTCTGTATAGCCTGAGCGCGAAACAGACATTTTCCCCCTTTTCCCCTTGGCTCTGAAATTGGCGACAGTTATTTGAGGTTGTTGCATGTAATTCTACGGTTGTTGACATTTTGAAAAAAGACCACAATGAAAGAAAAAAAAATGTAATTTAACAAATTAGAACGACTATTTGGAAAATGATATTTTCAAAGCCTAAAATTTTAAAGACTTAAAAAGGAATTCTATACTTAATAATAATATTAAACATCATTTTTAGGATGACCATAACGAGTCATATATTACGTACGCCATGCATTAAACATTAATATTCCTAGACCATAAATAAAAAAAACAGTAGTTTATTGTTATATAACTTTAACTGTTTAAAATGGAGTTAATGAGGCTGACTGCCTCCTATTACGTATGACATGGAGCAAACATTAATATTCCTGGACCCATCTTATAAAAATTTTAAATGAAATTTTAGTTTTACAATATTTTGAACTGCAAATTTTTAAACTTCTAAACATTGCACATTTTAAATTTTTATACCGTTGCATAGAGAAAAAAAATGCACTTTTAAATGAAATTCGTTTCAAATTTTTATGACAATTTGTTTTCAAATTATTATTATTATTTAAAGTTTTTATTACTTTTTTGTCATTGTGGCAACAGAAGTAAACAATTTTTGAACATTAAACATGGACCAATCAGAAAACGAAAAAACTGCGGAATTCAACCAATAAAAACATTCAGATATACTTCGGATTTCCCAATTCTCTACCGAGGATAACAACTATTTTCCAAATTAGTAAAAATCAGTTATTTATTTATGCGTATTAATGAACATTAGCTTCGAATTCTTTCCAAGCTTGGTAACACTTATCGCCAAATATTTAAAAATATCGCCACATTTGAAGACAAAAATTAAGAAATCATAAATATTGCCGATTTGGCTATAGATTACTAATTTGGCACAATTCTCATTCAAATTCAGTATTTACGAAATTTCTTTTTATAGGGTTCGTAGCACTTCATCTTCATAAAATTTCAGTAAAATTTTAATGAAATAAAAATCAAGCATTAAAGAATTTTTATTAACTCATCTAATCGAGTCGCTAAAAAAGCTATATTTAACAAAAACAACGAATATGAAATCTATATCCTCCCCCTGGCACATGCCGAAATTGCGGTTTTATTATGTACTTATTTATGAATTAAAAAAATTGCATGTTTATAATGTTATTGATTATGAATTCCATTTTGATACTTGTTTAAAAAATAAATGAAATACATTAGAAAATAATGCTTAGGTATTTTATGAACTTTATTTTTATTTTTATTATTTGGAAAATAGTTGTTATCCTCAGTAGAGAATTGGGAAATCCGAAGTATATCTGAATGTTTTTATTGATTGAATTCCGCATTTTTTTTCATTTTCTGATTGGTCCATGTTTAATGTCCAAAAATTGTTTACTTCTGTTGCCACAATGACAAAAAAGTAATAAAAACTTTAAATAATAATAATAATTTGAAAACAAATGTCATTTAAATTTCAAACGAATTTCATTTAAAAACGCATTTTTTTCTCTATGCAACGGTATAAAAATTTAAAATGTGCAATGTTTAGAAGTTTAAAAATTTGCAGTTCAAAAAATTGTAAAACTGAAATTTCATTTAAAATTTTTATAAGATGGGTCCAGGAATATTAATGTTTTATCCATGTCATACGTAATAGGAGGCAGTCAGCCTCATTAACTCCATCAAATAAAAATGCACATTTTAAACAGTTAAAGTTATATAACAATAAACTACTGGTTTTTTTCTTTATTTATAGTCTAGGAATATTAATGTTTAATGCATGGCGTACGTAATATATGACTCGTTATGGTCATCCTAAAAATGATGTTTAATATTATTATTAAGTATAGAATTTCTTTTTAAGTCTTTAAAATTTTAGGCTTTGAAAATATCATTTTCCAAATAGTCGTTCTAATTTGTTAAATTACATTTTTTTTTCTTTCATTGTGGTCTTTTTTCAAAATGTCAACGACCGTAGAATTACATGCAACAACCTCAAATAACTGTCGCCAATTTCAGAGCCAAGGGCAAAGGGGGAAAATGTCTGTTTCGCGCTCGGGCTATACAGAGACTCTAGTGTATTGAGAAGCTGCTGTACATGTCTGTCGGCCGGGGGTTGGAACCACCAAAACTGTCTGTCAACTGAGGAAATATCTTCTAGTAGTTACCCAAGTAACATATATAAAATTCAGCTTTTATAAAATGACGAAAGTAGAATTTCCTATTATTGAAGTTTAGTGGTTGTCGGTCGGGGGTTGGAACCACAGGAAGTGTCTGCCAATGGAGGACGTGATTTCTAACATCATTCCAAAGGAAATATCAAAAAATTACGCTTTATAAAATGACGAAAGTAAGTTGGTATTTTTTACACATTTGCTCCCTGGTCACTGCCAAAGCCACCATGATCCAAATTTCATAATTGCCCATCGTATCTTTGTTGGAAGACTGCGCTGAGAAAGTTTCAGCTTTTATAAAATAACGAAGGTCTGCCAGTCACGGGCTCTTGCTCTAATAAGGGTTGCACTGACTTTACAAAAGAAATAGAAGAAAATCATTGAATTTTGCAAGTCTTTACTAATCATGTATGAGCTTTGTTTGGATTGAGAGATAAAAGCGGAAAATGATCATTTTCCTGTGATGTGATTGACAAATAAAGCTCAACAATAATGGCTTTGTAATTGTTCTGCACACATTTTTTCTCAAAATAGAATTCCCTTTAATACAGGGGCATTCCTTTCAAATCCCCTTTTTAAAAAAAGTTCGAACTTGAGAATGCTTCTATATATCTAGCTTGAAAGTTCTACAATATAAAGAAGTACTATATTTAAGCAGTCTAAAGAAGTTGTTTACCCTTGTAAATAAGACTTAATTGGATTTTTGAAAGATATTTTCTTTTTAAGTATCATTGAATTTATGTAAATCGATTGCAAAATAGTTTAAACTTCTTTGGTTTTACAGAATTATATTGCTTAAAATGTTGAATTAAAGTCTGATTAGAAAAGGAAAAATAAAATTTTAAAAAGTTTACTAATTTAATGAAAATTAATTTTTTTATCTTTGATTACAAATTATTTCTCTACTTATTATCAGAAATGGGTTGACTTACACTTGAAGATTCAATCTTTTTCGAAATTTTCCTTAAGACCGGGGGGGGGGGATTTATACACGAGTATATACGCTAACATTAATATGTGTTGAAGTTAAAAGCAGTAAATATGAGAAATTACATCACATTTGAAATGCCAAACAATCTAAATTTTTAAATATTTTTACATGAAAGATTTATTTTGTATTTTTTGTGATCCTTTTAACAAATGTTGCCAATTCTAAGATGATATAAAGAATAATTCCTTTCGTACAACAAAAATATTTTCACATGAATGTTAAAGAGAAAAATAAAATTTTAATGAAAATTACACTGGCCTCCAAAAGTTAAGGTACAACATGTTTTTCAAATTTCACCAGAAAAAAAATGGCAGTCAGATAAAACTTCATAGTTTATATGAACGACAATAATAAGCTTTGAAAAAACTTATGCAGAAATTACAGCTACCACTTTTATTTTATAGAAAAGAATAGGTATTTGTGAATGAGAGAAAAATATGCAATTATGAAGCTTTTGTAATTTTGAGTGTAAGTCTTGTTGTATTTGAACTATTGTTATCAGTTTTGTTCACAACAACCAGTAGAGTCTAGAAGTCGTTTGCCCGATTCATTAAGATGGCGGGCAGTACGATAGATGGAAATGGAGTTGTCACAGGCCAATACTGCCAGACGGCTCAATGTGTCTCGTAGTGTAGTCAAACAACTCTGGGATCAGTATGAATCTGAAGATTCTGTGTCCAGAAGACATATTCCTGGCTGCCCACGTGTTACAACATGTTTCAAAAGACCGGTTTCTAGCTTTTTTGAAGAAGACACATTACAGTGCCGCAACTCATTGCTAGCCATTTTGCAGTATCAGGGAGAAAAATCTCTGCTACTATGATGCGAAGATGTTTTCACAATGCAAGTCTCTATGCAAGGTATCTAGTTGTGCGGTTCCCCCTCAACAGATGACAGAGAAAGGCCCGCTTATGTTGGGCAAGAGAACATGTTTCCTGGACCAGACAACAGTGGGTATCTGTACTCTTCACAAACGAGTCCAGATTCACATTGGAGAGCAATTCAGGACATATTCTGATCTGGAGAGAACAATGGACTCGATACCATCAATGAAACTCTGTCGAAACACACAGGTACGGAAATGGTGGAATCATGGTTTGGGGAGGGATCTCATTCGGAGGCCACACTGACCTGCATGTGTTCCATGGAGGAACTCTCACTGGTGTGAGATATCGGGATGAGATCCTTGATTCATATGTGCACCCATATGCCGGTGCTATTAACAATGGTTTCATTCTAATGGATGATAATGCAAGACCACATTGAGCTGTGGTTTTCGAGGATTATCTTGAGGATCACGATTTGGAGTGAATGAAATGACCAGCTTATTCTCCAGACTTGAATCCGATAGAACATCTTTGGGACTGTCTTGGAAGACAGATTGCGGCTTTATGTTCTGCCCCAAGGTCATTAAATGAGCTGGAACAAGGCTTACTCCATGTCTGGTCAGCGCTACTTATTATTCCCAGCAATTTAATTGAGAGCATGGAAGGTCTATGCCGCCAATGCATTCAAGTCCAGGTGGACATATTCTGTATTACAACCAGTTTTTTAATGTTTCTGTCACATTTTATTGCATAATACTGCAATATACCGATTTCTTCAAGAAACCATATAAAGCATTTCCACCATGTGTGCTTTTTTGTTGTAATTTCATTTATACGTTTAACTTAAATAAATTTCTATGTCATATTTAATTAATATTGGTTTAGCGCAAATTTCTTCCAAATTTGTTGTTTCTATATTCATTCATTTGCAAATTAGATGCAAAAAACCAGTTGTACCTTAACTTTTGGAGGCCAGTGTACTAAGATTTATGGCAATATATTTAAAATACGTTATTTAAGTCAATTTTCTAAAAATATTAAAAAAATTTTCAAAAAGCCAATGGTTTCTTATAAGCCAATGGTTTCTTATAAGCTGATTTTTAAATGCTATTTAACAATCTTATTTAATCACTCACAAAAACAAACATTAAATGTCTCAACAGTAGCCAATTATACCTTAAAATCTCTCAATGCAGTGGGAATGAATGGGAAATCTGTTTATAGGGAGTTCATTATTGGTTGTTTAATTATCATGAAATCTTTCGGGGGTAATTTTTTTAAAGTAAATCAAATTAACATGGTTTTAGTCTGCAGTGTTTGAATGGGATTTAGTAAGCATAGCTCATATGGGACAGAGCCCTCTAGTTTATTGGAAAAATGCATTGGAATCATGAAAATAACTTCCATCATTTTATGGATTGATTAATCGATTTTGATCACTTCGCAGGGGGGGGGGGGTTGTTATTCTATGCTTTTACTGATGAACTTTATAGCTTATCCTAATTTCTATTGTGAAAAGAAACTAAATTTTATGTTTGGGGTTAATAATTAACAATTATATTGATCTAATTTTAAATTTTAACATTCAACAGCAGTCGCTATTATACTATGCTTTTTGTAATTCAATACTCTCTGTTATTCTTTAACTTTAAGGAGAATGCTGATATTGATTACTTTCTATACTATTGCAGTAAGATATTTAAATGTGTTTAAAAAAACTGTGTGCATTATTTAATGACAACTTATAAAGATAACCATCTAAAATCTTTTTCTGGGATAATTTAAAAAAATTACTTGCATGTTTAGGAAAATTGATAGAATGTTTTTACACTCACTATTCTTTTTTAGTCTCCGTTTTTAATAAAAATGGTCCCCCGAAGTCCGCTTTTTAAATAAAAACGGTCTCCTTTCCCTCTTTTTGAAATCTAAAATGTATTGGGAGCCCTTAATATTCTGTACAATCTGTGGTGCAATGAATATTTGTTATTGATTTACAAGTAAACCATTGGATAATGGTATAGGAGGGGGGGGGGGGACATTATTTGGAATGCATTTTATTTATATTAAATTATTTCACATTTTATGAAATTGATTTATGTTGCTGAGGTTTACTACAAGTTACCTCCTGTATAATAGAAAGCAGATAGTATTTACAGAAATTCGCAAAATATTTTGAAAATCTACTGTATCCGAAGTACTGTGTACATGGGTGCAAGTTTTCTGTCCACATGACGGAATTCCGTCTTTTAAAAGTTCCTGAGAACGGAAGCGAGACGGAAAAATCTCCGATGACGAAAAATGATCGTGAAAATGACGCGTTTTTTGCCAAAAGATCGCAAAAAAGACACTATTTTTCATCAAAGGATTATGAATAAAATGTGATTTTTGTCAAATGATCACGGAAAAAGGCATTATTTCTATCAAAAGATCGCAGAAAAAATTGCTATTTCATTCAAAAGGACGCATTTTTCGTCAAAAAATTGCAGAATAAACATGATTCCTGTCGAAGGATCTCAAGAAAACCGTTATTTCCGTCGAAGAATCGCAAAAATGATGCAGTCTCTGTCAAGGAATCATAGAAAAGATGAGATTTTCAACAAATGATCATGGAAAAAACACTATTCCTGCCAGAATTGCAGAGAAAATTCGTTCTCTGTTTAAAGATCGAAGAAAAGACTTTTTCGTCAAAAGATCGTAAAAAAGACATATTTTTTTTTCAAAAAATTGCTGATACTGCGTGTTTTTTGTGAAAAGATCGTGGAAAAAGCACTATTTCTAACAAAAGATCGCAAAAAGATGTATTTTCCGTCAAAGAATAGCAAAATAAACGTGATTCCTGTCGAAGGATAGCGAAAAGAATCTCAAAAAAGATGCAATTTTCATCAAATGATAGCGAAAAAAAAAAATGCTATTTTTGTCAGAATTGAGGAGAAAACGTGATTTTTTGTCAAAGGAGCGAGGAAAAGACGCAACTTTTGTCAAAGAATTGCAAAAAAGTCGCGAATTTTTGTCAAAGGACAAAAAAAGTGGCGAATTTTTGTCAAAGGACACTAAAAAGTCGCATATTTTTGTCAAAGAGTCGTAAAAAATGTGATTTTTGGTCTAAGTTAGTGATAGAGTCGCGATTTCTGTCAAAGGATTGATAAACAGATGCAATTTCTGTCAAAAGATCGTGGGAAAAAGTGAATTTCGTCAAACGGTCATGGAAAAAACATGAATCATGCATGTGCGTATTTGTTCACTCGGGATTGGAGTGATTCAAAATATTTTCAGTCCTGGCAAAATTTCAAACTTGCACCAAGATCTGAATATTTTTAGGTGTGTTCGTAATTATATAAAAACGTAGTACCTATAGTCGTTCTGTCTGTCCACATATAACAGCAAAAACTACCCAACCAAACTGTTTGAGATTGTAAATATATAAGCATTGCATAATTTTGTGGTATGATTTCAAATTTTATGAAAATCGGATGTATATTTTAGTTACAGGGACAATCAAAAACATTCCATTACATTACGATCATGGGAAAGAATAGTTTCAAGTATATTTTAATGATGTTACATTCTTTCGAATATAATAGAATTGACATGAGTCTATGAAGTATATACTAAAATATACATTCTGTACAATCTGTGATGCAAAGAATATTTATTATTAATTTATAGGGCCACACAAAAGTATTCCACTATATAATGATATACAGGGAAACATTGTTTGGGGGGTGTTTTAATTATATTCAACTATTTCCCATTTTATGAAATTGGTGTACTTTATTGAGGTTTAATACAAGTTACTTCCTGTATAATGGAATGCAGATAGTATTTACAGGAACATGCAAAAGATTTCGAGCACTATACTGTATCCAAAGTACTGTAGACTACAACAGAAAAATCTAAATATTTTAAAAAGTTTGTTATAGCACGAATACACCTCATTTGCTACACTTCACATGCAATTTCCAACAGGTGACCCAATCTGTAATTACCCCCCCCCCCCCCAGATAATTATATTGTTTACATTGTCGGATGATTCATTTCATTGAATAGGATAATTTACATGCATATGAACTCGAGATCAAAAAAATAATGAAATGAGATAGGTGCTACTATAGCTTGCATGGTAATGCTGTACCCACAGCAAACTACATTTTGCAGGATGCGAAATATCCAAGCGGATAAACTCCAAGCAGACGGAAGAGTGACCCCAAATGTATCAAGATTTCAAAATGTGGTTTTATAATGAAATGGTACGAGAATTGGATATTTTAAAAATTGTATGCATATTTTGAACGGCCCTATGAATTAAAATTGGTGAGGAAGGGTGGGAGAGAGATGAATATGAAAAATACTGCGGTCTATAATACTAATTTATATTATTTATATATATTGGGTTATAAACTAATAACCCAAATAACCTGGCTTCTAAAGGAAAGTACAGTCGAGGATCTATAATCCGCAATTTCCCATAATCCGCGTTACTTTACGAATGTAAACAATGAAATAAACAGTTAAAAAAAATTACAAATCCGTGATCCAAAAATGATTTTTTTTAACAAATAATAAAAAATGTAATAAAAATCATAATAAAACAGGTATTTTTTTTAAATTTACTCTTTTATTTTATTGACAGTAAAAAACTAAACTGTATTACGGAACGTGCCTAAGCTTACTGAACGTTCGAATTGACAACTGTTCATTCGTAGCTATTTCAGTTTGTGCAAGTTCAGGAGAATAACAGTAAACACAGCACCAGCTGAGAACTAAATATTATATCGTAAAATACCGTTAATCCGCCCCCCCAAACATGACGAAAAATCGTACAATAGTTAGAGAGGGGCGCTTACACGGGATTTTTCCGCTTTCGTTCAACAAAATCTACAGGAATGAATCATGATGAAATGAATGAATCGTTGAATGAATCATAAATTTTGATACTTGAAAAAAATTGTTTTTTTTTTTTTAAACGTAAAATTTGTTGAAAAAATGCAGAAAAAAGGAGAAATTTGTAAAAAAAAAAGCCTAAACAAGCGTGAAATCAATTTAAAAATCTCGAAAAAACGCACATTTCATCAAAGATTCATGATTCATTCATTTCAGGTTTTGAAACAAACAACACTCGACTCTTATTTTTGTTAAACAAAAGATTTCTTAAATAATCATCATAGTACTATTTCATTATAGTATACTGAAGTAATTACCATTTATTTTACTTTGTATTGGTTATTTTTAGTGCATAATTTGTTCTCATTTTTTTATACTTTCTTCCATAAAATATTTCTTAAAAATAAATCTCATTATTAATATGTAATTATTGTTCTTTAAATACATACATATATATCATTTAAAAAAAATAATAATAACTTTAAAAATGCATTTTTTTAGTTTACTTAATTAATTAATTACTAGATTTCATATTTATCTTTCCATATTATACTGATTATAGAATTAAAATGCTGTCTAAGAATGGTAAAATGACGCATAATCCATTATACTCTATAATCCGCAAAATTCCATAATCTGCACAACCTTTGGCCTCAACTTGTGCAGATTATAGATCTTTGACTGTATAACGATTTAATCTAGTGTTGAATTCAGGAAGTGACTCGATGAGGACCGAAATCAACCACTCGTGGACAACCAACCGCAAGGTATAGGAACAAAAAGTCCATGATGGAAAAAAAGGGCTTCCCGGCGTATGTTTATTAAGATATAAAAAAAAGTACGATAGGTTACAAATATTGTCTTATTATTTAAAAGCATTGTGGAAAATGCTAAGCTGGCTAAAATTTGAAGTAAAATCAAAATGATGAAATGATAAAAGCTGAAAAAGTATTAGTAAAGATTTTTAAAATGATATAATACATGAGGGAAAGAGGGCAAAAGCCAAAAAAAGGCTTAAAAATGCCCTCAACTAACATGAAATGTATGAAAAATAGAAGATAAGAATATATTTGAGGTCCACAAGTCAAGACCTTTGAAATTATATATTACAAGGGGGGAGGGGGGTAAGTACAAGCCAAAAAAATTTATTAAAAATGCCCTCTGAGGCTGAAAATTAAACTATATTATGAAGAAATATACAGATATGGGTAGCCCAGGCCAAGTCCTTTCCAACAATAGTCAAATGACCCACCCATACCTGTATTGAATTCTGCCCCCCCCCCCCCCTTAGCTGCTGCTAGGGTATAATGGTCTGTAGTATTTGATTGTCCTTACCTTAGAATATCTTTATCTGTAAGTTTTGTTTCTCTAAAATCAATGGCATGCCTAATATCTGAGTTTGAAATTTTTTTTAAATAAAAATCTTAATATTGATTGCGTTCAAAGAGTTAAATTGAGAAAAGCATATTTTATGAATAGAAAAATTGGATATAAATTATTTTATTGATATTTGTAGATTCCCATAAATGGCTAAGATATGTGGGCTCCGACATTATGAACTAGAATGCATCTCCCCCCAGAAGTTTTGAGATTTTATGCTTTTTAATACAGAAATGCGCGATCCCCCCATTTATGGAACTCTAAAATAGGGTCCTTCTCTGGAGTTGCAGTTATCCTTTACAGAGAAAAGTACTTGCATTTAACACTGATTTAGCCTAGAAACAAACAAAAAAAAAATCCTCCCTTATATGAAATTTTACATCAATTCTACCATTAAAACAGTAAATTTGGAAAAAAATGATTCAACCGGAAACATGGATCGACTTGTGATTTGATTTAGTAAATCAAAAAAATAACAATTCTACCTGTATCTAAGAATTGTTCAAAATGCGATTTCAGTAAATCAAATTAAAATCGATTCTGCCTGCATCTAAACATTGAAATAGAATCTGTGCTGAATTGATTTGCCTTGCTGTCCATGCGATCCTATTTTATGGACAGAATCGACTGTATTTTTTTTCCATCTTTACAAGAAGAAAATATTGGATTCATAAAAGATTTCGACTTCTGATTTTGATAGATTTATACGTTTTAGAAAGTCCTGAACACGATTTGATGGCTTTTAGAAAATGTATCTGTCACTCTGAGTCTGTATGTGACCACTCTATCTCAAGAAAAAATTACGGAATTTCACAAAACTTTAGACTTAGGTTGACAATGATATAAACTGAATCTGATTAGTTTTTGGTATATATTACTCAACAGGTGGCGCTGCCATGTTGCATTTTTTATGATATATGTACCAGGTATATTTCAATAACTAATGCATGGATTTTCATCAAACTTCAAATTCAGTTTAGCCTTAAAATGAATTGATATTGTTTACATTTTGGTGTATATCGCTCCTCAGATGGTGCTGCTTATGCTGCATTTTTCACAATTTCCACTTTAGTTCTATCTCAAGAACTAAAGCACAGACTTTCATAAAACTTTAGATTCAGTTAATCCTTGATATAATTTGATGCTGATTATTATTTGGTGGGAATCGTTAAAGAGATGATGCAGTACTCATCATTATCATAATAGCTCTATCTCAAAAACTAATTCACGAATTTTCATCAAACTTCAGATTCAGTAAATCCCTGATATAGATTAGTTATTTAGTTTTTGGTGTAAATTTCCCAACAAGTGGCTCTGATATGCTGCATATTTCATGATTTCGTAATAGCTGTATTTCATGAACTAATGCATGGATTTTCATCAGACTTCAGATTCAGTTAGTATCAGATAAAAGTTGATCCTGATTAGTTTTTGGTGTACATCACCCAATATGTATCGCTTTTATGCAGTATTTTTTAAGATGTTGCAATGGCTCTATTTCAGAAACTAATGCACAGATTCTCCCCAAACTTCAGATTCAATTAGAAGTTGACATAAGTTGTTGCTGATTAGATTTTGGTTTAAATTTTCTAACCGGTGCACAGTGGGGCGTTTTGACGATCTAGGTGGTCAAAATTATTTCGCTGAAGTTTAATTAGTTTTTGCTGATTTTTCGAATGCATCTCTAATAAAATACTTAAATAGTGATAAATATTTGGTTTATTTAACAATCTCTCAAAATAAAAAGATAATGAATTATAAAAAAAATGTGTTAAACATACTTATGTCTTACCTTCATACGTAGTATAGGGTAAGTCTTGCAATCATTTTGAAAAACGAAACATTTTTTTGAGGGATTTACATGTTTCAGACACTGGTGATTCTGAAAAACATATTTTTAGAAAAAAAAATTGATGTCCGTCCGTCTATGTGTCTGTCTGTCTGTGTACCTGTAAACGCTCTATTTCCCGAACAAACTGAGATACAGACTTGAAATTTTGCATGAAATTAGTATTTAAGGATGGGACGAAGCCTATTTAATATCAGTAACCTCGATTATCTGGAACTATTTTTTTCAGACTCTCGAAAAATTCGTTCTGGCAGAAAGCATATAAAAATTTTTGAATTTTTTTAAAAAAGAGTAAATGTAACAGGCAAAAAAAAAAAAAAAAAAAAAAAAAATTGTGCATAAAGAACGAAGTCAATTGGATTATTAGTTCCTGAGATATTTGTAAACCTGTTTTCAATATTCTTCGATTTTTCATGAACCTGTATTTCATTCAAATTTCAATTCAAAGACATATTTTAATTGGAAATGAGACACTTAATCCAATGCAGTAAACTGTTAATTAATGTAAATACTATTTTTGGAATTATAGAGATGTTTCTTTTATGCAATTCTATACTACTTGAGTAGTTTGGCATTTTTATATAATTTGTCGAAATATGTTCGTAAACAAATCATTAATAGAGCATTACTATATATATTTAAAATGTTTTGATTTTGTTTTGGAATTGCGATACAGTTTATAAATGATTTACACAAGTTTGATTTCCTTATACTATATTCATATCTATGATGGGTAAGTATTACGATAACCCCCAATGAATGCTTTTACTATTAGATAAAAAACAATTTAATGCACACATATAAGTTAACATTTATTTTTTATTTTTGCTCTAGAAATTTGTGTTCTCATCCTGAAAAATAATAATTTAAAAATAAAACTACGTAAAAAAACCTTTGTTTTGTGTCATTTTGTAAAAATTTTAAATGCTACCCAAATTATTTTTGGTTGAAAAAATATTTTGTGAATAAATAACTTATATAAATTTTATTCAATTTGAAATAAATTTTCTGCTTACAGACGGTAATGTATCCGAATTTTTTATGTTGCCCCGCAAAAGAAATATAAGTGTTACATGTTTTATTTTCAATTTAAAAGCACTATTATGTATATCTCTTATTCTAATTTTCTTGATATTTCATTAAAATTTCTGGTTACTGGGCAACAATCTTTCCGCAATCTTTTGTGTGGCCCTGTAAAGAATTCGTAATTTCTACGTTTGTCAAATTATAGTTTAATCGAACTGTCTCCGGAAAAATACATGTAAGCAAAGTTTCAGAACAATCAGATAATTGAAAATGATTTAAAACTCTTTTGCAAGTTTTGAACTAATATTTTTGTATGGCCCTGTAATAAAATCCTAACTGCTACATTCCATAAACTATAATAATATTGCATTGGCAACATACCTACAAATAAAGTTCCAGCTCTATCAAATAACTGGAAGGTGTTTAAAATTAACTTGCAAAATTTAAACTAAACTTTTGTGTAGCCCTGTATAAAAAGTGTAACTTCTATGCTCCTAAAATTATAATAATATTTAACAGTCTTTGAAACTACACATATATTTAAAGATTCAGATCAATCAGATAATTAAAAGTGGTTTAATATTGACCTGCAAGTTTTGAACTAAACATGCATACTTAAACTGGAAGTACAAATTATGCTTGTTTATTAATAACTTATTTATCTGCAGCAGATATTTTTAGTTTGCAATTTCCAATACTATAGGAATTGCACTTTCATTAAAAAAAATGCTTATTGGTGAGCACTGCTGAACACTTTGTTAAAAGTCAAGAGAAAGATTGAAAAAAAAACTAAAGTTGGATTAATTAAAAGTTGGATTAATTAAAAATTTCTACTTTCGGTTTTCAGAGAATTTATCGTTTTTGAAGGCCCTGTCTTGAATATGATTTGACTATTTTTTATTAATTGTCTGTCTGTCAATTTGTTTTTGTCACTGACAAAAATTTTGTGGGTACTATATTTCATTAACTGATGCTAGGAATCTATTGAAACTTTAGCTTCAATTAGACTTTTATATAAATTGAGGCTAATTACTTTTTTGTGAAAATCATTCAACAGGTGGTGCTAATTTATTTTATGATTACGGCAAGATCGCTATCTCAAGAACTAATGTAGGGATTTTCATAAAACTTCACATTCAGTTAGACGTTGGCATAAGTTGTTGCTTATTAAGTTTCAGTGCAACTCACCCAACAGGGGCTGCTGCTATGCTGCCTTTATCGGCAGTGTTGAACTCTGACATTTTTCTCTGAGAGGGATTTCTGCATCTTCGTAGAAGAGCATTCTAGACTTCAGAGAAGGGGGATAGAACTTTTTGTATACAGTAGACTCCCTCAAATCTGCACAGCTTGGGACCAGAGGTTTTGCAGATTTTAGAATTTTGCAGATTTCTGGTCATTGCTTTGTTTACATTAAAAAAAAAATAATTTGAATGTAATTAATAACGAAATCAAAAGTATAATGAATGCATACAATATACTAAAATATTAAAATAAGTAATAAACTAAAATAATAAAAATTTAGATATTTTTTTAAATGATTAAAATACTAAAAGGAAAGGTCAAGTTAATAATCAATAATGTACAATTAAATATTCATTATAAAAGAGGAAATGTGTTTTTCCTAAATTATTCAAAGAAACTTGCTTCATAAAGGTACATTACTAATTCATAAAATAATGAAACTTTATTTCAGGTTTAGCCAGACTTAATAACTAAAAAAGCTTGATTAATACATAAATATATTTGGTAAGATTGTGATTACCAATGATATTAGTAATATCTTTATTTTTTTTTTAAATAAATTATTCTTTCTTCATGAAAAAAACACAAATTCAATAACCTTCACAAAAATTATAAATTAAAAAATGTATGGAATTGATATAAAACTGAAAAAATGAATTTCTGCACCTACATCTGAACTGAATGTTTCATTGTTTACATCTGTAAAATATGTGCGGATTTTAGAGAGTTGCGGATTTTAGGAGTGCGGATTTGAGGGAGTCTACTGTATTAGCATAAAATCTCAATCTTTTTGAAGGGATATTTCAATATTCCATGGACTGAGATGCCCCTCTTTGGGCTATCCCATGTTTTCAACTGCTTTTTCAGGATTTACGATTTTAGGGATCGTATCTCAAGAACTAATAAACAGAATTTCATCAAACTTATTTTTTTAACGTATCTCAAGAACTAATAAACAGAATTTCATCAAACTTATTTTTTTATTGAACATTGCCATAAGTTGTTTCTGATTAGATTTTCGTATAAATCATATGACAGGTTACGCTGCTATGCTGTTTTTTTTTAAAGGATGTTTAATTCAGACATTTTTCTTCGGGAGGGATTTCTGCAGTTGTGGAGAGAGACATTCCAGATTTCTATCTCTGTATATGGTTTAGGAGGGGGGAATTGGACTTTTGTCCGTGAAGCATCTGAAAATATAAAATATTTCTGGGGTACCATTCAGTGCTCCGGGGAAGGAATGTCCTTCGGTACCACTCCCTGAATTCAACCCTTTTTTACACGATGTTAACAAGAATATTTCAAGAATTAATGAATGTAATTTCATCAGACTTGATATTCTGTTAGGAATTGACATAAATTGCTCCTGATTAAATTTTTCTGTAAATTATATAATAGACTGTGCTGCATTTTTTAAGATATTAGAGATAGCCATATCTCAAAACTTATGCATGCAATTTAATCAATCTTCATATTCTGTTGCACTATCACATAAATAGATAGATCTTTATTAGGCTTGAGTGTATACTGCCCAGAAGGTGTTGCTTTTATGCTCTTTGAATTTCAAATTTTGGTTGCAGGCACATCCAAGGAAGTGTGAGCAGAAATTCAACAATTTGTTTGGAAAATGGAGTGCTAATATTTTCCTTTAAAATGCACATACTTCATTGAACCTATGCTTTTCTTTCTGAATCCTCATGATGGTCATAAGTTATCACTTAAATTTGACACTGCGATAGTGAATTTGGATGTTTTAACATGCATGAAATAGAAGAAATTTTGGGATAAGCACATCCGACTACTTAATCTTAACTTTTGAAGGAAAATGAAATTACCATAAGAAAAATCGATTAAAAATTTTAAAGTATCGATTAAATCGAGTTGGCTGTAGTATTGATTAAATCTATTTAAAAAATCGAAATCACTCATTACTACGACACATGAACGCAATTGTTTCCAGTCCTCTCAATTCCTATCATTTGTAATCTACATAAATCATTCCCTAAAAATTTGACGGTACTGCCAATGACTATTTGTCGCTAGATGAAAGCAACAGTGGAGATAAAATACATTAAAGCTACAGTGGAAAAGAAGATGGCATTCCTGAAAATATAAAGATGATTACAATGAACTTTCAATGTTATGATAATGAAGTTTCTTTGTTTATGTGATATATAAACTTATATACAGTTGGCAAAAAAAGTATTTGTACACTTCATTTTTTAAAATTATAATGTAATTAAACAAAAGTTTTAAGCAAAAAATACTGTAATGCATTAATTTAATGCATTATAATATTATAGAAGCAAAAACAAAATTAAACGGATCGATTTTTTTACATTATAATAAACAAATATACAAAAATATAATGCAAAAAAATATTTGTACACTGTATTAATGTAATATAATTAATTAAATTTTAGTAAAATGATACAAATTAATATTTTGTGTGAATTCATTTGGCGATTATGACTACTTCTAGATGGTGTGACATAGATTCCACCAACTTTTTTGTAGCGGTCTGGTTAATGTTATTCCATGACACAATAACAGCTTCTTTAAAACTGTTTTTTACTGATACATATTTTTTTATTTGGATTTTTGCATCCAATAGCATCCACAAATTTTCTATTGGATTCTAGTCTTGAGATTTTAGAGGAGTTGTTAGTCGTTTTCGAGTATTGTAGTAACATTGTGCTGGTAATCACAGCAGTATGCTTTGGTCGTTATCCTGCAGAAAGTGAAAAGGTTCCTCTACGCCTAATTTCTTAGCACGGTTTAATAAATTATGCCGCGACACATAAATGTATGTTAAACCTGTCCTTCCATTGTCAATAAATTTTAAATGTCCTGCTCCATTAGGAGCTATACATCCCAAAACCATAATATCCCCCCCGCCATGCTTGATAGTTTGAAGTATAGGTTTTGGATCTAGAACAGTTTTATTTTTACGCCAATTTTTTCGAATGCTTGGTGGTAAGAAAATTCCGAATTTTCCCTCATCAGAAAAAATTACTGTTTTCCAAAAATCCAATGATTTACTTCTGTATACGAAAGCAAATACTATGCGTTTTCGCCTATTTGTTTTGCTGATGAATGGATTTTTCCTTGAGGTTCTTCCTTTTAAATCTGCATTGAGAAGAATATTTCTTATTGTTTGAGGTATTACTCTGATGAGAGAAGATGTTGCAAGGTCTCCAGCAAATTTTTGAACCGAACGCATAGGATTTTTTAAAGCTTTTTTAACAACACTCCCTTTTTCCCTCATTGTTAGTTTGCTGAGAAGTCCTGTTTTCATTGAATTTCAATGCATCTAATTTATTCATAGTTTCTCACTATGCATCCAATAGTTGTAGATGGTAATTTAATAGCTTTTACAAATTCTTGTTGCGAGTTTCAATTTTTATTATGCTCAATTATAGGATTTCATATATCTAGAGGTACCTCTCTAGTTTTAGATTCTATTCTCAATTACTTCAAGTGCAAATTAAATTAAATGTCAGACAAATATAGTATGAAGTTAAAAATTATTAACAGCTTCTGTATAAGTAGTCCTTTGCACCATAAACACTATAAAACGCAGTACATATCAGGATGGAGAAATGTACAAATACTTTTTTGCAAGAAATTTTTAAACTTTTCTTATTAGAAAATTATTTTACATCTTTATCGAAATTTTCTGTTGTGTAATTTAAAACGTGCAGTAAATAGACTGTATTAAAACTATTTTTGCCAAAATATATGTTTTTATTTAGTTAAAAATTAAACATTTTAGAGTGTACAAATACTTTTTTTTGCCAACTGTATGCCTCTAAAAATTTAGAATGTTTTCTTTTTACGATTTTACATTAACCACTTTATATTTGATGTATAATACACATACAGGAAAATAAAGTTATTTTATTGCATTAAAAGTGTGTATTATATGCTGAGATATTCTTTATTTTCAATTTATTCATCTAAATCACAAAAAAATAATCTAGTCTTTATACTAAAGTATTTTAAGTAAGAGTACAATGGTATATTTTATTATGTTCTATTTATATATATATTATGTATAAATGATTATTCCTCAAAATCAATAATAAAATTTCTCCTGCTATCAAGACTTCTTTTGCAACATTTGTCCAGCTATCATTTAATTTTTTTTAGATGAGTTTCCTAGGTTATGGAAAAAAAAAAAAAAATGCTAGTTTATTTATAAAAAGATTAAAAGTAAATACCAAGATTTAATATTTCTTATGAAAGGAAACATATTTCTTTATAAGTTACTTTTAATGCAAAAAAGACTTGTGAAAAATAGATCGTTACATTTGCAGAAATTCAATTTGGGATTATTTACTGCTTTGGTAATTCAAGCATATAAATGTAAATCATGAAATTAAGGTGCATTCCTGTCAAAAAAGTGACCAACCTGCATGCCACTGTAAAATATCACCATGTTATCCTAATAATGATCCTGTTAATAGTTCTCTTTTTATTTTTAATATCTTACTCATTTTTATTTATATGCCTTTTCTTTTCAAAATTCAGATAATATATCATAGAAGATCCTTAATAAAACATACATGCTTTTTCATTATAAGCAGCAAAAGGTTTTTTGCTCTTTGTTTTGTAAGTATGTGTCATCCTGGTTCCACTAAATGAGTGATTGCCCTACTTGAAACTTGAATGTTTCTCTTAAATCAGCATTATTTCTAGCTCAAAGCTATCCTATAAGAATTAAATTATTATTGAATTGCTTTACAAAATATTTGTACACCATCTATACTTTAAATCATATGAAAAACTGGTGGAACCAGAGAGATAAGTAGAGCTCAATCTAAAAAATGTTGCAGTAAACATTGATGAATATTATCAATCTAAAAAAGCACGTAGAAAAGTGGAATTTGATTACCTGTAAAGCTCATAAAATTACACAAATTTTTGCTAGCTGAAAATGTGGATTGAGCTTTACTAGTGCCTTAAAATCAATCAGGAAAGAAGAGGCATTTTGAACACGCTCCATATTCCTGTCGTCCATAAGCAGTTTAAAAATTTGGGTTTATAACTATAGGTTATAGGCTGATGTAATAAAGAATGAGAACGGTCTGTTCAACACAAAGTGGGAACAAAATGCCTTTCAATGGGTTTTAGATAAGTAGAAGATCAAAGCTCCAAATAAACCCAAAACCTTAAACATATACGATTCATCTACATACTAAATATTTGTGTTCAGAAAGATTTATCTATATTAATTCCTCAACAATCAGCCTATATTAATGTTATACTTTAATTATTACTTCATGATTTATATTTGTTTAGCGTTGTCAAGCTTAGCTTATTTGAGATAACATAATTTACATTCTATTAACTTCTTTGCACAGTAATCATTTTGATTGTATAATAGTATGATTTTGAATGTAAAGCTCAGTCCACATTTTCAACTAACAAAAATTTGGTAATTTCATGAGCTTTACAAATAATCTAATTCCATTTCTTTTCTACGTGCTTTTTCAGATTGAAAATATTCATCAATTTTTACAGCAACATTTTTAAAATTGAGCTCTACTTTTCTCTTTGGTTTCACCAGTTTTTCATATGATTTCAGTTTTTTCAGTTCCTTTCAGGAACTTGTTCAACCAACTTCAGCTAAGAAGTCTACACTAATATTAGTATTTGTTTAAAGTTACTAGGACTTCCCTCAGAGGGATTAGTCTGAGCGATATTGCTGAGAATACACATTTAATAACTTGCGATAAGTAAAGAAAATGAGATGTTACGTTAATTGGTCATTCATTGTGATAAAATATAATGATGAAAATAAGCATATCGAATCGTAGAACTACAAAATCTTGTTGTATATACTATTTTTATAAAAGAAAAGCAAACCATGCATGGATATAAAATTGGAAATATGCAAAATGTTAAAAGTAATACAGAAAATAAAACACCAATTTTTCCTATATTGGAAATATAGCTCTTTGAAATGATGTCATGAACATAAACAGAAGCTTCGCAACGATTTGAGAAACTATAAATAACATAAACTATTATGTTTGAAGAGAAATGGAGTGTATTTTATATGGTGTGAAATCCGTCCGAATAGTTTATAATGTTGAATATCTGTTTTCCACGGATGCAAGGAGGTTGTCGATAAGAGTTAAGGAATCCTTTTTTAAAAATTTGTCCTAAACGAGTTCTTACATCTTATAAGTAGGGATGAGAATTTTTCGTGGTTTTCCGCGTTTTTTCCCACCAGTATAATCTTAGAGAAAATGTTATTTTACTCAAACGAAAAATGCTGCGATTTAACAGAACAATATTTTCTCTAATATTATACTGGTATGTAAAAACGCGGAACACTTTCATCCCTATATAAGTTACTGTGATGCCAAAGTTATAGTTTCTGACCCCAACAGTATCCTATAAATTGCAATATTCTCAATAAATTGGGTTTAAAACTTTTTCTAGAAAAAAAATGTTTAATATGTGAAATTAAATTGTCGAATGTTTTAGAAATCGTTCATAACGAGAATATTATATCTTAAAAGTTGCCACCAAAAAAATAAAAAGGATTTTAAATATTTAGTCATATCAACATCAAAAATTCTCAATTTTAGAACTTTTTTTGCTCGTGCATTGATGGTGATTATTGTTCCTACGCAAAATATAGTATATTTTGCAGCAAAGATGGTTACCAACATTTTTTGCCCACATTATTTTTTATATCGGCTAGGTACTTCCAATGCTAACGAAAAACACACAAACGTTAATGCTTTATAGCATAGAAATACAGAATCAAAAGCTATTTATCTCCTATTGTATACACATAAACAGGGGTGGGGAAATACATCATTTTGCTCGCCAGTGGCGAGTGGATTTTCTCATAAGCGAGTGCATTTTTAGTTTTTGAAAAACTGTAGGCAATAGGCACAATATCAGAAACACTTTTTTAATCTAGATATTTTAATTTTCCAAATTATTACAGTGTAAGTATGGTACTAAGTTCTATCTAATATTAATCTTACCTTTGTTACATATATTTCTTAATATTATACAAAAAAGAATTATGAAAATGCATTGTAGTAATAGTAATTTTGTCTGTAATCGCGTGCGATTTTGTCATAACTATTTTCAACTGCGTGTGTTGCATCTTGCGGGCTGGCGAAATAAATCCTTGGTTGGTAAGAATTAGGAAAATTTCCCCACTCCTGCACATAAATTATCTAATTAGTGCTAGCAGATGAATTTTTAAATATACATAGATCAATATAATGCTTCATTTTTCTTTTATTAGTATTTCTTAGTATTCATTTTTCATTTATTTGTATTATTCAGTAAAAAACTCACTTTCTTAAGCCCGAATTACGTCAAACTTTTTATAAAAGCGCCTAACTCCATATAACAGCGAAGTATTGTGAAGAGTATTAAATACAAGGTAGTAAGACACTTAGCCAAACGCAGGTAATAAATCGCCAAATATTGTCCTTTTCGCCCTCTCTCAAAATGCATTTTTTCGTATATTTAAAAAACACGATTTTGAGTCATCTTATTTAAAATTCAAATAAATAAATGAGAGGAAGCAATAATAGCATAAGTCAAAACATTTTATTTCAGCATCAAGGAATTGTATCGTAGTTACACATGTGGAAAAAAGCTACTTTCGGCCAAAAAATGTTGTCTTCACTAAATTTGAATCCGATTAAAAAAAGTACCGTGATTAATTAAAATGTTATAGGCAGAGCTGCCAAGTCTCCGGCATTTTGGGTGCCGGTATTTTAATACAGAAAATGTTTTATTAAATCGGAACATTCTGCGGATTTAAAAAATAACTTTTCCTATAAGAAAATTCTGCTATGCAATAAGCGAGGGTTTGGCATCTCTATATAGGAATATTTCGTAATCTACTTTTTAACCTTAAAAAAAGCAACGACCATTTTTCGGGTACAAAAAGTATTGCTAATTGTTCCATTTTGCATACAAGGTACTGATTGTAATATTGATACATCTATGGTGATAAATTTCCAATAATTTTTCAAATCCCATTTATTTCATTAAAAATATAAATCTTTTATTCATTTAGTTTAAAATAAATGGTTTTTAACTAATTTCATAATACTTTTGAAATATCACTTTTCATTGAAATATTCATACTTAATCCATAACGTACATAATATATAACTCTGTTATTACATAAGTCACCTTTTTATTATCATAAAAATTATGATTTTACTGATTTTTATTAACTCAATAGGAAAAATTTTGTGTTTTGAGCAATAGATGTCCGCATTTCCTATTATTTATTTATTTTAACAAAATTCTTTGTATTTAGAAGAATTTTTATTTAAATAGGAAATCCAGATGTCGCTGTTAATAAAGAAGAAAGTTACAAAAAAGGGTACAAAACGAGTAGACACATACTATACGAGTAGTCACTTTTCATTGAAATATTCATACTTAATCCATAACGTACATAATATATAACTCTGTTATTACATAAGTCACCTTTTTATTATCATAAAAATTATGTTTTTACTGATTTTTATTAACTCAATAGGAAAAATTTTGTGTTTTGAGCAATAGATGTCCGCATTTCCTATTATTTATTTATTTTAACAAAATTCTTTGTATTTAGAAGAATTTTTATTTAAATAGGAAATCCAGATGTCGCTGTTAATAAAGAAGAAAGTTACAAAAAAGGGTACAAAACGAGTAGACACATACTATCAAATATGGAAAAACGATGAATCCCAAAAAGACGTCGTATGAAATATCATATTTTAAAGCAAAAAAACGAGGTCTGATTATCGAGCCTACTGATTACAAAATGTGCATTACATTAAAAAAAATGCTGAAAATATTGATTATTTTTTCTTTTGTGCAGTTTTGGCTTCGAAAGGTGCGCTATGTTGCAAAAAGATATAAGCGCCTATGAAAACACACCTGGTAAACTTTCATGCTCAGTTTTACAAATAAATATGGCACATGTATGCCCTATATACACCGAGGTACCTAATTGGTGCCAAAATGGCGTTTAGTTGCCTAACATGCTGGTTATCATATAAATGTTATAATAAATTGTTTGTTCTAAAAATATTATAATTTATTGATTGTTATATCTTTTTTAATAACAGGAAATGTTTCATTTATTCCTTTTTTTTTTTCATTTTGAAATAAATAAATAACGTGTTGTTATAGCATGCTATATGCATCTGGTAATCAAAACGATGTTTTCGCCTAATTCGCATAAAAAATCTCGCCAAACCCGGTGCTTATATCTCTAGTATATTATCTCAAGTATTTTATTTATGTATACTATAATTGTTTTTACATACCACTTACTTCTTCTGGTATATAGAAATAGGTAAGTGGCTCCTTTATGCAGTATAAATTGTATAAAACTTTAAAAAATAGCCTCGTTGCCCCTTTTTGGATCGAATTAAAAAAAAAATCAATGTCTAATTCCAGTATTGTTCCCAGGTATGCATACATACTCCATATTTCAAAGTTGTATGCCAACAGGAAACGGATGAAAAATGGGAAAAAATGTCACATATGCACCAGGGTACATAATTGGCGTCAAAATGGCATTATTTTACCTGAGATGGTAACCCGGCTTTATTTATTTATTATTTGTTTATTTACTCATAAAATATTTATTTACTTTCACTTCCTTCTTTTAATTATATAAAATATTTCTTTTTATAGTTATTAATTATTATTTTATTTACTGTAAGTTCTTTTTGAAAATAGAAAATAATTTAAAAATGTGTATGTAAGCGTTATTTGAAAAGGGAGTTGTCGCCAAATGGGCTTTGAAAAAAATTTCGCCAAATCTGATGCGCTTGTGGTATCCGTGCCGAAAAATTAGTGACCAGAATTGACTTCCATACACAAACAAAATATAAGTTAAAAGAAAACATGCAATGAAAATAAATATCTAGGGAAAATGATGTCATAAAAGAAACTTTTTATTTAAAAACGTAATTGTTTCTAATTTTCACACGCGAAATATGTAAAACATTCTTTTAGCGATCAAAAAGTGCCGTTAAGAGATTATCACAAAATCTCAAAATCAAAGTTTTTATGACATTTTTTAATATAGAAAAATAACAGTTTTATTTTCCTGCATGATTAAATTTTAAAATGTTTTATTGCATTCAATATTTCTGAGTGCGAAAATGATTACTATTTACTCCATGTACTGATTCGGTTATCTACGAAAATGTCCAGCCGGTGAAAATCACGCTCACCAAATTTCTGTGACGTATGCACATAAATTGTGCTTTTTTATCAGTTTTTTAATATAACTTTTAAACTATTTGGAATTAAGTTTTAAAAGTAGGTGCATTCACCAGATTACCTTCATAGGTACCTATTGGTACAAACAGAATCAAAATCCGACAAGTACTTTTTGAGATTTGCTTGACGAAAGAATTTTTTTGAATTTTAATATCGTTACGTATCTCTGAGTATAAAGACTTCACTTCGCTCAGACAATTAATAGACATATTAGTTTTGCGAAATACTAGAAATAGTGCCAAGTTGGTGAATAATTTTGGTCACCAGATTTGGCGATATATCACCAAGCTGGCGACAAGACTCCCGCTTCATATTATTCCCCCTATAGTTTTGCAGTATCTACATAGATTTTCATTGTTCCATTTCCAAATCGTTATTTTTTTTATGCATATAGAAGGATTTTTCCCCTAAATTATCCATGTGTAATATCTATATAAATATCTGTATTATAATAACTGTTTTGACTTCGAAACAATTCAAATAAAGGAGCGATGTTGCTTTAACTCTTATTTACTATTAGTTTGCACAGATGTTTATGAAAAATATATTTTTTCTGTTTCCAATGACGTCAATTTCAAAAATGCAAAAATTTATCAACAGGAGAATCTGAATTTTTATTGACTTTTTTTTAAATTATTGTGGAGTTTTTTTTAGTTTATGGCAACTTTAATGAAATGATTGAATTAGCAATTAAAAAAGAGAGATTTCTATAATGTTAAATTAAGGAAGGTATGGCATTATACAAATTTGAAATGGGTGCCATTTCCTTAATATTGGATATTTTTTGACAGGATCTTTGAAAGGCACATACCTAAATTAAAAGCTTTCGAACAAGCTATTACATGACGTTGAATGTTTCCTGGTTCGTGTTATAATTGAGTTCTTTGTTATTTTTTCTTGTTTCATAAAGAAAAAAGTGACAAAACGGGGGTTCTGGATCTCCATAATTAATCGGTCGATATAGATGAAATTTTGTAAACTGAAGTCTACAGTAAGACACTTTGCCCATTCAATTTTGTCGCGATCTGATGATTGGATCTAAAGTTATTAAGAGGCAAACATTCGACTTTAATATTAGAGATTCATCTGAGCTCTACTATATAGTAATTTCTCCTAGTAGCCTCTCCTGTATAGTAGTTCTCATTATCATACAGCACAAGAGTGCTGTTTGATAAGGAGAAGATGATTTTTTATAGATGATGATAGCATGATGATTATTTATTCTCAGAAAGCTAATGTAAGTAAATTTTAGAGTCTTCTACCCAGGCAATTGAAGTTTATATAATAAGTTATTTGTGGAAAGAAATAAATACAGATTTTACAACTGACTGCTAGCAATTTCAAATCTTGTGTGGACTATTCTACTTCACAAAAATATTTAGTGCTATTCAGATAAAATATAATTTTCTTTATATAAAAAAGAAAGAATATAAGATTAAAATAATTTTAGCTTTAATTATTCCTAAAATTTAAACTTTTGAGAAAAAATATTTTATTTTCCTATATTAGAATAATGATAATGATGTAATGAAAATACCTTTAACAAATAGATTTTTTCATAATTTTTATGAATTGAATCTTTTATAATGTATATCTCACAAAGTGAAAACTAACCTTGAGAATCACAGATTTTGATAATTCTAATGTATGTTGTAGGATAGAGACCCCTTACCTTCAGGTTCAATGGATTTTATACAACGTTCCTTAGTTTTTGAGAAACATGGGGGAAAGGGTCTAATATGACACTATTTAAATACTTACTTTGAAAAGAAAGGGCACAATTGATTGTAGCTCAGTTGGCATAGCTTTCATTCATTGACCAGTGGGACTCGGGTTCGATGCCAGGACACACTACATTTGTTTTTCTCATTTTTATTTTTTAAATATACATGTATTATAATTAAATATTCTCATTGTCAATTAAAAATGATAAAATTGTATATTACCACTATTTTAATCTGCTTTTTTATTTGTGACTTAATAGTTGTATAAAACATCACAAATAGATCTAAAACTATTAATTTTTAAAAATCATACTTAAAATGTATTCCATACTTTCTTTATCGATGGATGATACATAAAAATTGTGTCAATTCATGACTTTAAAGAAACATTTATGTGTTGCTTTAACAAAGTCAATATGGTGATAAAATTATTCTGTTTTTAAAGTAACAAACATAATTATACTAAAAATCATCATAAGTATTAAGTTACAATCTATTTTTGCATATTAAAGATTTTTTTAATTATGTAATATTTATGCTTGCTCTTGGAATTATTTTGTTTTCAGATTTAACTTCTTCCTTCTTTCATTTTTATTTTATTTGAATATGTTTTATTTAATCATAAATAGATGGTGCCACAAGACATTTTGTAACGAGTTTAGAATTTTTATTATTCAAATTTTTTTTCTTTTTAAATCTGTTTAAGTGATGAAAAATAATGATTTAAAAATTAAAAATGCTAAATTACTGTTTAAATATGCTAACAATGTCATTAACTTACAAAATTAAGATTTTTAATTGAAACTATTGAATTATAAGTATACTTATGAAACAAAAAAAAAAGAGATAAAGAAAGGAAGCTTGACAGGGTATCGAACTCAGGCCCACTGGAGAGACGAATAGAGATGATATGCAACATTATAATTTATTATTGAGAATGAGAATATTTAATTGTAATTACATATCTATTTATTAAAAAAAAATTTGAGAAAAACAAAAGGTGTGTCCCAGCATCGAACCTGGGCCTGCCGATCAACAAGTGAATACTATGGCAATTGAGCTATGATCAACCATGCCCTTTCTTTTCAAAGTAGTGCATAGTATTAGACCCCCCCCCCCCTCACAAGAACTAACGAGTGTTATACAAAATCCACTGAACCTGAGGATAAGGGGTCTCTGCCGTACAACATATTTAAAATTATGAAATCTGTGATTATCAAGGTTGGTCTTCTCTTTGTCAGTATTTGAGTAACAAGAAGCTTTGTCACTAGTTCATTTTTATTTAATTTAGGTATTGTTCACCAAAAACTTGCCTAATTACCATTAAGTTCAGAAATCAAATGCCACATACCATTCCATTTTGCACAGATGGCTAGCAAAATTTAAATGCAAACTAGAATTCTGTCCCTTCTTGTTCAGTTTGGACAGTGCATATGTTCTAGTTTTAAAATTATCATACATCCATGTACTTAAATGGTGGGGATTTTATTTATTTGTTTCTAAAATTAAAGTTCACATTTTTACGGATAAGCATACTTTCAACTTCTCTATCTTTTACAAAGAGAAAAAAATATCCAGCAAATTTCTCATTGATGAGCGAAAAAAAGCATTTAATGTTTGAACTAAAATAAACAAAATAGATCTATGTTCACTAGTGTCACAGCCAGCATTTGTCTTTAAAATTTACAGCATGGTGCAAAATGATAAGATAGATACAAAAGCAAAGAAATTAGTTCGCTTTTGTTATTCAAATGAGTAACCTATGTGGTATTTCAATTAATATAAAAATAATTGTTCACAAAAATTTGTTGATGTAAATGATGTGTTGATGTAAAAAAATGTATATTTTTTAATCTTTTTAAAAATACGTACAGTCAGACTTCATTATCCTGACACCTGGTTTTCACGTCACTCTGCTCATCACATCAGTTTTTATATGATTTTAATGTAAATAAACTCTGGATTTTACGTTGTTGAATAATTTTCAACTCCGGATATCCCAACAGTTAAGAGAAATTGACCATTTTTCATAATCAACCTTACAAGCCCAGAAACAGTAAGAAATGTCTTAGCCAAACTTTTCACAAAAGGGTACAAAATACCCATAGACATAAAGAAGAAACTTTATTTCAATCATTTATCTTTTATCTGGATGAAAAACCCAAAACACTATGAATGACAGAATCAGTGTTGGAGAGATTTCGTCCCTTGTCTCTATCCTCCAATTCATGATTACTCACCCACTGAAAGTGCAATATGTATTGATTTAGGGAAAGTTAAACATTTCATTTCCACATTTTATACTTAATGTTTTAAATTGTTTATTAAGAAAAGTGGCAAGAAAGACTAAAATAGTTCATACCTGTTTTGAACATGCTGGTTTCATTCAAGTTAATCAGATCTCGTGAGTATAGAAGGTAATAAAGACATCCCTCTTCCAATATTGTTTAAAGAGTTGTTACATCATGAAATAGATATAACGGTACGATTTTGATAAAGATGTCACTACATCACCAGATTCAATGATTTCTGAAATTGTAAAAGTGAAAAAGACAAATTTCTTCTGACTCGGAAATTGAAAATTATATGGAGCAAGAACAAAATAAGCCTCCAGCTACAACCGAAGCGCTTCATTTCACTGAAATGTTCTAACATCCATTTCTGAAACAACAAATATTGTTCAAAATTCATTGTATAATATGGAAATAGAATTCTAAGAAACACATCTAGACGTTTCACAAACCGTAATTCATCAGTATTTCATGAATAATGAAAATAGAAGTCATCAGAAATCCGATTATTTTTTTCAATTTAGTTTTTGTATTTATTTTGTTTAATAATGTTTTATTGTTAAAAAAAGACAGTTGTGAATTTAAAACACTTAAATTAATTAAAAATACAGCTTTTTATAAACATATTTTTCTCCAACTCTGGTTTCTGCGACACTGTGCTTATGACAACCAGGGATGTAGTGGAGGGTATACAGGGATACATGCCGTATTCTTTCTGGATTTTTTAAAGGAACACCGTATACCCTCTGCTTCTCAATAAAGCTCTGGTGTACATACTCTAGGGTATATCCTCTATCTGAAATGCATATCCTCTGTTATTTTTACAACTACACCCCTGATCACAACACTTTTTTCTGGTTGAAAGAGTTGGATAACGAGGTTCAACTGTATTTTGCTATATTTAAGCAGGAGCAAAATGATAAGGAACACAATCGATATTTTTAAAACCACAGAATGTGATTGACAAATATTTTCATTTGTCATATTTGGATCACAGGTTGAATCAAAATGTTTTGTGACTTTGAAAAAGCTCAAATTCTATCTTATCTATTACACTGGAAAGTAATTCTATATCTATTACACTGGAAAGTAATTTCAAAGAATTGCTGATGAAATTAAACTTTAAAAGATTGTCCTTTTTAATTTTGTACAGAATTTAATTATTTGTGTTATTATAAAATCTACAGGGCAGCCAAGAATTCTTTTGAAATGATCCGAAAGTTTGATTATTCACTTGGTTGAACAAAAGAGCAGCAGCAAAGGAATTTGGAAGCCTGATAAAGACACCAACATCAATATATACCATACGAAGAACAATAAAAATATCAGTTCTTAAAAACGTAACACCTTCTCATGTTTGCCTTTAACATCTGGCATAAAAAAACTTGCTTTCTGCTTGCAAAGAAAATTTGAAGCAGCAAACAAATTGGTCAAAATTTATCTTTAGTGCTGAAAAGAATTTTAATTTCGATATTCCAGGTGGTATTAATCCATATTGGCATGGTTTTCAAAATGAACAAGACATATTTTACACACATCAATTAGGTGGAGGTTACCTAATGGTTTGGGCTACTTTTTCTTCAATAGGTAAGCTTATAATTATAATATAGGTAAGCTTTTCTAGATAGACAAACAAAATAGACATACATTTATTGGCATGTTAGAATGACATTTGTTGAACCAGAGGGAAAAAATTAACAAATTTTATGAAATTTTCAACGAGATAATGACTAAATTCACCCAGAGAAATACACAAAAAAGCAGTTTGAAGATAAAGAAAATTCTTAAACTTGATCATCAATTAGGTGGAGGTTACCTAATGGTTTGGGCTACTTTTTCTTCAATAGGTAAGCTTATAATTATAATATAGGTAAGCTTATAATTATAATATAGGTAAGCTTTTCTAGATAGACAAACAAAATAGACATACATTTATTGGCATGTTAGAATGACATTTGTTGAACCAGAGGGAAAAAATTAACAAATTTTATGAAATTTTCAACGAGATAATGACTAAATTCACCCAGAGAAATACACAAAAAAGCAGTTTGAAGATAAAGAAAATTCTTAAACTTGATTGACTAGCCAAAAGGCTCAAATATAAATTCCATGAACAACATTTGGGGTATTATAAGGCACAATACATAATGAAACATGGTCAATTCATGCAGTATAACTCGAAAGCAGAATTTAAATCTATGATGTGTTTTGTTACCTCAATGAATTGAAAACAATGCAAACTATGATACAATGTTGCACTGAAATTATTAAACACAAATTAACATGTAATATTTCTGTAATTAAAAACTGTTTCATTCTTATCATTTTGCTTCCAGTAAATATCAAGTAAAAATGCAATATATTATATATTTATAAAAATTGTTTCAGAATGTTTTCTTTGTGTTCATTTTGAGTATTTAGTATGATACAATAAATTTATGTGGTTTATATATAAAGATAAATACAATTATATTTTTTATTTTGGCAATTACATGATTGTTTCTAGTTCTTATCATTTTGCACCCCGGTATATACCTGATGCCATTTTAAACTTTGCCTAATGATAAACTACCTTCAGGCTAAGTTTGCTGCAAACATTTCCACCTCATTCTTCCTTTTTAAGTCATAAAATATCCATGTTTAAAGTTCACACCACAATTATATTTTATCATTTTAAAATAAAAATATACTCAATATTAATATAGTAGTGAATGTAGTTTAAGAGAAGAACATAGTGATTTTGATAATCCAACATAGCTTGGCTTGGATCTTATATTGCTAGATTACTGACCACTGTATTAAATTATATATAAAAAGAAAAAATTACATTTCTATCAACAGCAAAAAATGTGTACATAAAAAAATAAACTACAAGATTTTAATAATATTTACATTTTAATTTAACTTTAGATTACATACTCTCAACAAATATTAAAATTAAAAATTAATTTATTGCACTAGGTATAACATGTAACACATTCGCTATATATATATATGTATATTCATTTACTCATTTACAAATTTCTGTACAGAACATTGATTTTTAAAGCAAGCCCAAGGAAAGGGGAGGAAGTAACTCATTCAATGAAATATTTACTCAAAAATGTTTGGATATATTAACATTTATAAATCAAATTCGATATTCTTTACAGGAGTACATAGTTTTATCTGTAAACATAGAACAGATGTACTTACATGGTTACACAAAATGCAATATAAATGATCTTATTAAAAAAATTCAAATATCTGCAAAATAATTTCTTTCTTTCTTATTACATAAAAAAGGAAAGAATTCTTAGAGGAATATAATATTGGTCATTATTTCAAAAGTTCAGGAAAAGTTATTCTTTAAAACTAAAGGCATTTCTCCTGAGTTAATTTAAGTAATGATTCATTTTCATAATCTGTAGATATTTAATTCAGAAAAGTGTCACAGTCAATACTTTTACTATTTTAAAAATATTAAGAAATTTAGCACCAGCACACAGTTGTACATCACTAGGACAGCAAAAATTTAACAAAATGGAACATGAAATACTATACATATACTAGATCAATGTTTTCCAATAGTGCCTCAGCAGAGCTTAAGCATTCTATTTAAATTTCATCCTCCTTCAATAAATATATACGAGGAAGTAGTTTTGTATTTTTAACAAAGCTGTCAAGTTTCTCTTCATTAAAAATATATTAATATGATATATTTTTCATGAATAATAAATTATTTTAAATCATCCATGCAACTTTTAAATATATAATACACAATTTACATTTTGATTTAAAAATATTTTTAAATTAAAAAGATAATAAATAATAGTGAAGAAATTTTATTGATTAATGTTAGTTTCATTATTACACATATCTTCTCTTTCAGTAAATAAAAGATGCTAAACAATTTTAGTAGATGGTAATTTTTAAGCAAGTGATTTTTAGTTTTTGAATTTATATGAAACTCTAAATAATATAATAACTCAAATATATCAAGCTACACAAAATGTGTAATTAAAGAACATTTCAAAAACTTTCTCCACGTATTAAGAGAGGGTAGAAAACACTGATCAAGTCATAACAAAAACTAATAACAATTTCTAAAATAAATAAGATCAACAGCAAAGATAAATAATTTATTTCTAAACAACAAACATCAATCAACAAGACATGTCATGTTTATACACACATACACAATTTTGTAAATGTCTGTACTGATGATTGGAAAAACTAACAAATGAGTATTTCATAGGAATGTTTGTTAATAGTTTTGAGATCACTTGTACAAAAATAACTCTCATAAAGATTGATAATTTAAACGTATATATACATCTTAAAACTGATTTGCCTATAAAAGTATGAGTTCTAAAAAAAAAAAAAAAAAAAACTGGCTTGGAATTATTTTAATGGAATGAGAAACAAAATACTTTTGCTTATAAAATGGTGGAAAATGCTTCAACAAAATATTACAAAAAAAAAAAAAAAAAAAAAAAAAAAAAAAAATTGTATCATCTACAAACGAAACACACTAAATTAACACAGAAATAAAAAACACAATTGAATGAAATTTTGCAATTAAATGACATAAAATTAAAGGGATGCTTCAGTGATCTTAGCTGATTGCAAAATCCAATGTTAATCTCTGATGGAAATTAAATAAAGGCTTGTTGAAGATCTAATATAAATATCAAAATTTCCTTTTTGTTAACAGAAAGTAGATGCTGAATGTCAACTTTAAATTAAAAATTTCACGTTTATTATGTATTAAAAAATATTTAAATTTTCAGAAAATAAATTATGAAGTTACAGTATGTTTGCAATAATCAACATTTTGATAGTTAAAGCCATATTAGATAATGAGTAGTCATGTGTTCACATTTCCTTATATTTCTCACACTTGTATTTTGAATAGCACTAATTCTAAATAGTAATATTTTGCTTTATTTAAACATAATTTTCTCTCATTAAATAAAGTGAATTTGAATGTCACTATTCAGAAGTAATGGCACTCAAAATAAAGATTTTTTCTCATTGATTAACATGAGATTTCACAATCTATAAACAAGGAAACCCTGCTTTGTTTCTCATAAATCAACAATTGGCCGAAATACAGTGAGGAATTCCAGTTTAAAATTCTATAAGAATTAATCAAACCAACTGCAACACACCAAATGCATTTCATTAAAATATATATTACATATATAATAGGGATGGGGGAGGGGCTATATTTGCAATTAAAAAAAAAACACAGAAAAATACATTTATATAAAAGCTAAAAATAATAGCGATTGGATTATATCACTGAGAAAAAACAACTGAAACAGATTCACTTTGATAATGCTTTAGTTTAGTATTGCCCATTAAGTTTTCTTCATAGATAAGGCAACATTTTTATGGTCTCATACCAATGGAAGTTGGCTCTGTTGACATTTTACAGACCAAAACTTTAATCCTTGTCATGATTAAAGACTATCACAATGCAAGTCTTTTGAAAATAAGATTTTTTAAAAAGAAAGATTTTACATGTTATTTATTTATTTTTTTCTCTCTTTTTTAATCAATGGTTCAATTTATGCAGTGGATGAAACAGCTTTGTAAAGATCTTTTGGAAATGAACATCCAAGTCTTTTTAGAAATAAACCAAGCAATAATTTTATGTTGCTATCATACTTGAAATTAGCTATATTATGTTGATAAACCAATTACCCAAATCTCTAATGTGTTTGTTCTAAGTGGAATTTTTAGGTCCAAGTATTTTAAAAACTAAATGAATAGGTAGGACAAAGTAAATAAAAAAAACAGAATAGCTTTATAACATCATCATAGATACTTATTATAAAGCTATTTGTTGATGACATTTAAAAAAAAAAGATTCAGAATCCTAATATTTGTCATGGATACAGTGATTTACATATACAGTAGTCTCTTGTTATATTGCCCATGCTGAGAGACAAGAAAAAAAAAATCAATAGATGCCAAAAGCAAGATATAACTGAAGATAATAAAAAAGTAAGAAAAGTGATAAATTATTAGCAAATGTTTTATATTTGCCTCGAAAATCTTAATTTATATGTATAATACAATGTTCTTAATAAAATAAATGCCAGAATATTGCAATCATCATACTTACCAAAACCTCTGATGTTTGAATACCATTATTTTTAAACAGTAATCTTTACTTAATAAAGAATTTTGAGAATAAGTAAAATAAAGTATTTCTATTAAAAAAAAAAAAAAAAAAAAAAAAAAGCAATATTTAAAAATATGAAGGGTAGGCAGTTATGATTTATTGTAATTGATATCAAAAGTTATTTAAAATTGCTGATAAGGTTCTTTTTTTTTTTTTTTTTTTTTTTCTCTCTCAAGAAACATGAAAAAACAGTGACATATATGAATAAGCAATATAGCAGGATTTTACTGTATTTTGAAATTAGAATGATTACCTCGATTTTTCTGAATCATGTAATTTGGATTTAAATATTTTCCAAATCTTAATTCACACAAATTTAATATCGCGATTTGATTAAACTAAACAATTTTGTAATATTTTACTATGAGCATTACTCAATACAGTAAGGAAAGACTATAAATTGTTAAATACTTTAGTAGCATTCACCAGTATCGGTAGATTTTAAATTTTTGATTGTCACAAAGCATGCATTTTTTTAATAGAAACAATTTCATGATTCAGAGATTTCTGAATAAATTATAGGTACATTAACAATTTATATTCCCATTTTGGTTTTAGCACTAATAGTTTGATACTTTACATGAAAATCTTATTCAGAATGATATGCAAGAGCTGCAGCTTTCTTGTGATTTAAAGCTACTGTAATGCCAACTACAACACCACATTTGGCACAAAGAAAAAATGGAGGGGGGAGGGGGGAATGAAAAACATGCACTGCAACAGAGATAAGCATAAAATATAAAATAATACTACATTAAAACAAACTGGACAGTCATTTTGAGTAAAAGTTCATAATTTATTTATCCATAAAAATTTTGCATTTTCACCAGTATTCTTTGGAACAAACAGGCAAAACATAACAAACATGAAAGACTTGACAGTTTGAGCCATGTCTTCAAACATTTTGAGCATTGTTTCGACAAGAAAATTTAGTAAAAAAGGAAAAAAAAAAATCCACCAGCAGACTTTTTTTCATTAGTCAAAAATAATTCTCAACAAAATATATACATAGGAATTAAAAAAAAAAAAAAAATACTGATGTAAACAATGCATATAGTTCACCAGGATTCATCACATTTTTTAACATGATTTATTACCTCATGAGTATATGTCAAAGGGCAAAGAAAAACAAGCAATTGATGATGAGATGTCTAATAATTATGCTTTGCTTGCACCTGTGGTCGATCAGGAATGCGAGGTGGGATGAGAGGAACAGGTCGCCTGTATGAAAAAATATTATTTATAATGAAAAAATATTCAAGTTGAAAGCAGAAAACGTTTTTAGTTAAACATCTAAAAATTATATTAGAAGCAAATAACATTTTTCTGTATCAGCATAAAAAAAATATTCAAGAAACTTTTTAAAAATAGACTAATGGCTTTGTTTTTAAATCTTTTAATATGTTCAGTGTTCTTTCCCCACACCCTTCTTTTTGTTGCAGTTAAATATTATGGCGGGTGAGTTTATGTATAAAGCATGGTATTGAAAAAATTCCAATAGCCATGCATATGAAAATAAATCTTCAGAATATGGACAGTAAAATCCTATTGGGTAGTTAGCCAAAACTACCAACTTGCCTACCTAATGAAATCATTCTTGAGAGAACACTGAAGTACTGATATTGAAAAGAGGATAAATGTTAAAGTCAATAATGTAGAAATGTTTGCATACCAATAAATGCCTTTATGGTGACTGCCTGTGTTCAAATATTCAATTTCTGACTAACTTAATAGCTTTTAAATTATTATTTTTTTACTATTAAAAAAATCCTGTTATTTTAATATTCCTGTTTTCACAAACATTTTATTTTAGTTTTTATCTCAGTTAAATACATCATCAAAAAAAAAAAAGCCTGCTACTTTTAAATAGACTTCCCAACAGCATAATTTTCAATTAAATCTGCAGTAAACTAAAATTTATTTGTGACCCAAGAATGCTGGAGTAAGTCTACTATCATGAAAATAATAGAAATTCATAAAACAAGCAAATTTTGCATTTATAAAAGAAATATAATATGCCTAATAAATCTAGAGGTAAAGAAAATTCTTGCCATTCATTTAAGCTCAGAATTTTATTGTGGTGCGACACTGTTTATGTTGCTGAAATAGGCTTTACACCTTAAATGCATTTTTCTCGAAATTTAACAAGATAAATTTAAAAGAAAATGAAATCTTAAGCAATAGCCAAAATAATTTTCTATGAAAATTTCAAAGGATATTTTAGATGTTTATTCCAGTGAAATTAACTAAAATTGATATAGATGCAATATTCTCTTTTTATGAATTTCTTGTTTGAAAAGAAGGTTTGAGAATTTGAGGCAATGACATTTAAGTATACAACACCACCACCAAAATAAATAAAGCTCTTTAGCAAAGCAATCACATTAAGTTGGTATTTTATATTTTAACAATATTATTCAAAGTTAGCCCCAGCAGCTATATTAGATATTTCAATTAACAAATTCATCCGAAATTCACAAAACATAGTTGATGCTTAGTATATTGATAAACATGATGGTCACTGTAACACAACCTCTAACATAACAAGCAAGAAAGAAACGAAATATACATATATCTGTTAGAATTAAAAGTCCAATTTACATTTTTTTTTATTTATTTATTTATTTAAAGGGGGAATAATTTATTATGTTCTTGTTTAGTGGAATGTAAAATATTACAAAAAGAGTCAATCATTAATATTTTTCATCAGATTAAACTTGATGAATGATACTTCTGATTTAACTTCGTTATTTACACATTGCTTGAAGAAAACTGCTTTTAGGAAAATTTTCATCGGAAATAAATAATTTTTTTTTTTTCCTTAAATAAAATTATTATAATACATATTTTTCCTGGACAAAACTTATGATTAAACATTGCTTTATATTGCATATATATATATATATATAAAAAGACTGTTCTTTAAAAAGTATTTTACCTAAGTATATACACTGATGGGATTTTAATTAATAACTTTAAGATTTAGTGCTTACATTATTTTTAGATAATTTAAGAAGACTCTAATAAATTTGACAATACAATTATATAATTTAAGTCAAGTCCAGTCCATGTACTGAATAAAGGCTAAATGTTTACATTTTAAATATATAGGAAAAAAACGGAGTTGGAAAAATAAGGATGATTATCTGTTTATATCCTCTCTTCAATTTAACTAAATCCATTTTTTGGTGATATGCATGAGAATGGTTTGTATTGAAATGTTTAGACGTTGATTTATTATTAGTCAAATATAATGGGTCAAACTTACTCACATATAAATCATCATCTAAGAAGCCTTCTGAGAAGTTAACCAGCGCTAAGTATACTTTTTTTCAAAATATATGTTGTTTTTTTCGTAATTTCATAAATTATAAACTTTATTCTATGTACTAGTATCTTTATTTTCAATTAAAAACCATTGTTCATGAATTTAAGCTAATATGATATTTTATCAACAGAAAATTCCTTAAAATACCCAATTATTTTACATATTAAAAATTTCACATAAAAAATTATTTACAAACAAGAAAAGCAAGACATCCAAACTTTTTAAATACATTCTAAGTTAAGAGCAATTTGAATTTAAAGCAAATAAAAGCAGGGAAGATAACTGCTAGCTATATAAATGTGAATGCAGCCCTTTAACATACCATTTATTAAATAAACTATTTAATAATAAATAAGTATGTGCATGAAAAATTATATAGCATGTAAATATACACTTTCATAAACAAATACACTATTTCCAATATCACAATGGAAATTTAAAAACAAAAGCAAAGAATTTTGCAAATATTAAATAAATCGAGTAAAAGATTAAAATAGATTGTCACAATCTGTGGATTCGATGGAATGAGGGAGGGAATGTGATATTTGTTAAAATTCACTTATCAAGTGAATATGATCTCAAACTTCATGCAAATAAATATATGTGTACAGATTTTTAATTGGTCCCCAACTAATGCAGGTTAAAGTAAAAAGTGTAAATACGCTAAAGATATTACCTTTCAAATGAATAAAAATGACTAGATCATTTACATATAAACCATAACACTCATTACAAAAACATAGATATACACATAGGTTTTTCTTGTTGGTTATTTTATCTAAAGTTTTGGTGAAAATATGGCAAAGATTTTTTGAATTTTGATTCAGATCATAGGTTAAAATAAAAATGTATAGTAATCTGAACTTTAGAAATATCATTTGCTTATAAAACATATTAATACTAACCAAACAAGACTGTTCAAATTTTTTACATTTTAAAAATTTTGTACTTCCTTTCCACACACCTGTATCTATAAATAAATAGCTAATTTAAGCTAGTACTTCACAACTTCACAAATATAGATTTTCATTATTTTTACACCTATTAGCTATCTTATATCTTTATATATATATGTATGTATACATATTTCTATACAGAAATTTTTCTAAATTCTTTCAGTGAAGAAATATTAGATACCTCAGTAAAGTAGACAACATTAATCTACAAAGATGACTAAGATACAAGTTTTATATCACACATTTCAAACGACACCAAGTTTTGTGCAAGTACACCCAAAATGTAATTTTAAAACAAGCAAAAAATGAAAGACTT
Source organism: Maratus speculifer (assembly GCA_964019185.1). Taxonomy (NCBI): domain Eukaryota; kingdom Metazoa; phylum Arthropoda; class Arachnida; order Araneae; family Salticidae; genus Maratus; species Maratus speculifer. Next base: position 251,548,497 of record OZ025290.1, read on the forward strand.
GCAAGTTGCATCTATAACACTAAATATAAATAATATCCTAACATCTTTCAGTTTTTTTTAAATATATTAACAACATTTTTTAAAAACAAAGTTTTACTACATGTAATATGTTATGACAATATAATTGCACTATATATACATAAATATATTCTAGAAATAATAACAAGATAATGTTCAGCCAAAATTCTATGAATGAACATTCCTAAAAACATTAAAAATTGAGGACAATACTTTTAAAATGCTTATTTATAAAGTCATCTCTGTTAAATTATCTAAAAATACAAAATTAAACGATATGTATTAGTAGTTTTCTGTTAACTGCTCATTTTAATAATTCCACCAACATGTGGATTATCATACTCAAAATATCTATAAGCAATGCCTCTACAGCAACTAACAGAAATAGTTGAAAAATTAGGTTTTTTATTACATTCAGATATACTTTTTACAACACATCAGGACCCTTTAAATCAATGTAGTACAGATTTTTCATATCAATGAATATGCAAATGAGTAAAAAGGGGATGGGGGGGGGGGTGATTAAAGTAAAAGATTTTAAATTCCCAACTGCTTCATAGCACCTATTTCTTATAGGACAAAGTTAAGAACAACTTATTCCTGTATAAAAATAATAAAAACATAAAAAAAAAATATGTATATTAACTAATTGACTCTAACATAAATTTTAAATAATATCTAATTTCTGTTCTAACACAATTTATTAAATCTTATAAAAAAAGAGGGGGGGGGGTTGGAGGGAGGGATTTTTTGTTGTTGCTCATTTTATTGTAAAAATTAATCTAACCACAGAAAAGGGGGGGGGGAGAGAGAGAGAAAGATAATTGCATTTATATATGGTCTAAAGTAAATAAATAAATATAATCCAAATTCAGGATGCTTGAATGAAGTTTCAATTAAAACATTAACAAATTTATATATATGTATACATTATCAAAATAGCATATAATTTAAATTATTTCTAAATTATGTCCTAACATTTAATTTGAAATAGTCACATTTTTATTTTTCTTGATGTAAGAATATATTTTTCTTTCACAGAAAAATAAAATCCTTTATTATTAAATGTTCTGAGACAAATTTTAACTAAATTCTTCAAAAATCAAAACCTAACTTTCAAACAAATGGAGCAAAATAGTTCTAACATTATACAATTACATTTTTATGAAAAAAAAAAAAAAAAAAAAAAAAAAAGATTCAAACAGTTCAACATTAAATATTAATAAAACATATAGAAACACTATATTCTCATGTTTTACAAACATTCACAATAAGCTGTTAATATTAAATTGACAACAAATAATGTCACTATAAACACATTTCAATGAATAGCAAAATAATTCAGCATTAATAATTCCAGTTAACATCAATCCATTACAAAGCCATTTTAAACAGTTTAAAAAAAGAGATAGGCAGGATGCATATTTATACAAATTTGAAGCTAAAAAGATGGAAATTATCTTGGGACATAAATTTAAAATACTGATACTACAGAAAACTAACTATTTCAGTTTTTAAATGCAGTATCAGCAATAAAGAAAATATTAGAGCAATTTTATTAGTCCCTCAGCAATTATGATCTAAACTGAATATTTTAAAGAATAATTCAGAATATTTGGTAACTCTTCATAAATTTAAACTAAATTGCATAATAAGATTCATTCCATATGATAATGAATTAGGAATTTCAACATGATTTAAAAAAGACAATAAAATTTAAGTTAGTGGTAACTTATGAAACTTAAATAGTAATAATAATTAGTTCAAAGGAAAGCTTGAACAAAGAGCCCTGATACTGTGTGACAAGCAAGCAAGCAAAACACACACGCACACATACAGATAGAAGCTATATATGGAAGTGCTGAAGAAATCGGCGATGGCAGGATTCATCCTACCAGGTGCACCTGAAGTGGACTCAGATTTAGGCTCTTGGAGGAATGGAAGGTGCATTTCCACTTGGGCTACGACTGCTTAATCCGAGAACAGATGCAGAAAAAAGCAAGAAGGAAAAGTATGTTAGGATGAAACATATAGAAAAACTGAAGAAACATAATTGCAGGGCAAGACAAAAAAAGAACAAAATACATTAATGTTAGTCTAAAGATAAAAGATATAGGACAAAGCTTAGAAAAAAAGTTTCATTAGAAATTGAAATTTTTCTTTTAATTCCTTTTCAAATAATACTAAAGCTAGGATTTTATAATGCTATTATAATTTTAAAATTATGAAAGAAAATTAAAAATGTATATACAGTAAAATCTCTGAAAATGGAATTGCCTATAACAGAAAAATTATATATTCCCGATAGAATAAATGCCATGCAATAATAACTGGTACAATAAAAATTTGAGATTCTATTTTGGCATATTTTGCTGAAATTATAATAAAATAATTATGTTATATCACAACATTTAAATTTTATGTATTTAAAAATCTGATTTTATGAGTAAACAGATTCAGCAGTGCTTTATAATTTATATATATATAACCTATATGCATTATTTAATAAAAATATTTCTAATTTTAGTTTAATAGAATTGTTAGAATAAAATGTTTCATATCCTGTTGATGCCGAAAATAACAAAAAAGAAGAAATTATGTGCTAAAGTAAAATGAAGACATTTTTCACAACATTTACATGTAAATTTTGTAAACAATATTTTGTATTGAATATAAAAATAAAAATAATACATCAGTTAATTTATTTTCTTAAAATGTCTTTTAATATTTTCTGTAGTAAATTTGTGAATACCGTATATTTCTATGTATAAGCTGATACATATATAAGCTGTGCATACGACTTTTCAATGAAAAAAATGCCCAAAATCAGAAGTTCATAGATAAGCCAATGTTAAAAAAGATAATGAAAAATTCACTGAACAAAAAGATAGCACTTTTTTGCAATGGAAAATAACATGCTCTCCAAAATTGATTTCCCATAATTTTGTCTTGGAACATTGCCAAATCTAATCAACTGGATCCCACTCTTTGTTATGACATGCTAGTTCTTAAAAATAAAATCCTTTATTTGAGTTTGAATTACAGCATGAAAAGTCTATTAATATTTCAGAAAATGTTGCCTCAGTAATTTGATGGATGATGTCATTTTAGAAAGAGATGATGATAATGAATTAGACACTGCCGACATTCATACTGATGTACTACTGAAAAAAAGTGATTTACAGAATCTGCTTGAAAATTCTCATAAAGTTGAATTATAAATTAAAAAGTATTTTTTTTATGTTTTTTATTTCAGTGTGTAAAATTTATGCAAGCTATGATTTTTATTTTAAAGAATAAATTTTGGAAATTTCCATAGAGCTGTATATAAACTGATATCCCCACTTTGGAGCCAAAAATATGTCAAAAAATTCTTGGCTTATACCCGAAAATATATGATAAATACTTTGAGTTGGAGAGTGGTATAAAAATCATACCCAAATCCATTTTAGACTAAACCTATTTCATTTCTAGTATATTATTATTATTTTAATAATCATGCAGGAATCCAAAAAATAAAATATTAAATAATTAAAAAAAATACAATGATCAAATAAATTTCATGACGGCAGAGATACTTACGATGGTAGAAGAGGTGGAGGCAAACCTGATCCACTGAGAGGTCGTGAGGGAGCTGGAGGCGGAGGCATACGATTGCCACCTGCTGGTGGAGCAGGAGGTTGTCGACTGCTGAGAGGAGGAGGTGGTGGAGCTCGACTACTACCAGTATTTCTCCCACGACTTCCAGGAGATGGAGAGGAGGGCCTTTTGAAAAATTGCAATTAAAATTAGGATTTCAGTTTTAAAAGTATTTTCAGTGGTGAGTTAGATAAAATAATTAATAAAGAAGATGCATTATAGGAATTTATATTTTGCTTACTTTTGTGAAAAAGAAAAAGGGATACAATAAATAAATTTACATATGATAAAGAAACTTTACAATAGTATAATTACTTTTTCTATGTAATTTTTTGCAATACTATTTCGACTAGGATATGGTTTAACCAAACAAATGCAATTAACACATCTTAAATCAACAATATTAAGTTGTGAAAGGAAAATGAACTATGCATTTAGTTTAACTTCTAAATCATGAATCTGAAACATTAATTTTAAGATTAGGAAAACTAAACGTAAATGTATAAACAGGGTTCATACAGAGTTGGGAAGAAAAAATCCAAGGAGTGCATAAAAAATCCAAGGAGTCCAAAAAATTTTAAGGACTTGCCACTTTTGTTGTTATTGGGAATTAAAAAGGCCTATAGAGGTGCTGCTTGCAGCCTTCGATTCAGGAAAACTGTCCCTTTAACTAATGTTTAAGTACCATTGAAATACACCCCTTGCATTGATGCACAGCAACGGCTGTTCCTCTAATCTGGTGCACATCTGGAGCCCAAACAAAACATCATAGCTCCCCGTTTGCCGTTTAAAGCACCTGTGGTCTTATTGTTTAAATTTTATTTTTCTTATTCTTGCATTATGTTTCTAAGTACTTAAAAAATGAAGCGCAAATTATTATTTTTATAAATGTGAAAACACCACATTTGTTTTTTGTTTGGGCACCAGATGAAGCATGTGATGTCACGTGCAAGGAGTCTATAATTCTTCATTATAAATGAATTTTAAAGTTTTTAATATTCAAATTCGGATAACTTTTACTTTGCAATATAAGATAGAAGACAAATATCACAATAAATCTGAAATTGTGCAAAAGAATAATTATTCTGCACGATTTTAAAATATGTGTAACGCAATGGGATTTCACTGCATATTCCTGAAATGAGAAGTTACATCTTTTCTCCACCAGATGGCGTATTCGAGTACTTGAATCGCAATTTATGTGGCATGCACTTGCACAGCCCCGAATCCGCAGGGATTCAGCAAATTACCCCCCTCAAGAGGGGAGGGGGACGTCTGTGATCTACAGACAAAATCAGCGATTTATATGCGATATTTTAGCAAAATCGGCAACTTATTGCAATCTTTTGTCGAAATCGGCGCTTTTTCTGTGATCTTTTGATGAAATTGGCATTATCCTGTGTTTTTTTTATGAAATCAACATTTTTTTGATGAATTTTAGACAAAATTTGCATTTTTACACAATCTTTTCTCGAAAACAGCACTTTACCCCCACGATCTTTTGAAGAATTAGGCATTTTTTCTGTGATCTTTTGATGAAATCTGCATTTTTTCTTCAATGATCTTTTGACAAAATACTTGTAAGCGATCTTTTATCGAAAACAGCATTTTTTCAGATGATCTTTTAACAAAATCGGCATTACATCCGCAATCTTTAGATGACGTTTTCTCGCAGTCTTCAGACACCAAAAATGCAGACAAAATTAGCATTTTATCTGCGATTTTTGGTGAAATTGCCATTTTAACTGCGATCCGCACAGAAAATTTGCGTTTTTCAGTGGTCTATTGACAAAGTTCGTTGACAAAAACATTGACAAAATCGTTGTTTTTCCTCGAAATATTGACAAAATGTATGCTTTTTTGGCAATCCTTTCACAAAATTTGCATTTCTCCGCAATTGTTTTTCCACATGCAAAATTGTACAAGTTGGTAACTATACGGAACTGATAACCCAATTTCAAATTCTCGAAAGAAGATGCCTTAAATTTTCAGAAATTTCCAACGAGAATCACCCTTGAATACATCGTTATCAGCAAAATTGAGGATGATGAATAGTATTATGAAGAAGAAATCAAAGTTGTATATCTAGCTGTGAAGGCATTAAACAGTGATGTAATCACTTTTTGAAATTAGAAGCTCAGTGGTGTGTCTGGATTATTCTTCTCATTTTTCTTTCCTTTATGGCCATGAAAAGTAAATCCCTTTGGTGGCTATTAGTATGATCTCAACCAATCACTGCTGTGCTTCTGATGAATGACGAACATAAAAGGGTTTACCGTGCATTTTGAAATCGTTTTTTTCTTCCTTTCTTTCCCCAGGAGCAATATTGCTCGCGTGCAAAACCACAATACAATTTAATTTACACAATATAATTTAATTTAGTTTCTAAGAAGTATTTTGTTTATCTAAGTAGTTCTAAGCACTACTTAGGAACATTTTCATTTCCAAGTAGTTTCTAAGGAGTCCAAGGAGTCTGTACGAACCCTGATAAATGAAATATAAATGACAATTTAAAACTCATAGTTAAACTAATTTTAACCCTTAAACGGTAACGTGTTTTTCGGCACCTTTAAACGGTAATCATGGGTCACTCGTGCTTAGCGCTGTAAAAAGTGATTTAAAGTGCTTTAAAAATTCTAAAAAAATTCATGATATTACATCAACTACCCTTGAACAAGAATCAGTCACAATATTGCTGATTTATTAATTTGTTTAAACAATATGTTTAAATAAACAAATAAAAATGCGAAAAACTGTGTATGCATGTTTTCTTTAAAAAAATCATAACTTTGGATAGAATTGACATTTTTTGCTGTTTCAAACAGAAAATTGAAGATCAAGAATGGTATTTTTAAAAAAAAAATAAAAATAGTCGGTATAAATTAAAAAAATGCTTAAGTTTTGAGCATAAAAATGACATTTTTTAAACTTATAAATAGGTACAATTTACAAGGAAAAAATTTTTTTTATTAGTTTTTAATCAATTTTATTTATGAAAATGATGTTAATTATCAAACTTTATTTAATTAAACAAAAAATATAATAATGAAAAATTGCAGCAACACTGATATCATCATTTATAAACGTAAATGGTAACCCTGGGTCACTCGTGCCTTTTCGAAATTTTGACTGGCTCTCACGCCGGCTGTGAATGCACTAAAACATCGGCTTTTCGGGAGCTAATAGCCTACTAGTGTACTATTTTTTTCAGGGTAGTTTAGTCCCGCTCCTCACTCTCTCCTCTAAGCTAGCAAGGAAAGAAAATTTGACCGAGGCACTAATGACCTATGGTTACCGCTTAAGGGTTAATAATAAAAAGCAATGTGATTTTTAGTTTAAACCTAATAGAAGATAAACTCATGTCTTATTTATTTATTGTGTAGGGATGAGATTTTTTTATTTTATCTTACAATAAGCAGAGTAGGGGAGATCTAAAATATAAAAAAACTTTTAGCATTAAATACTTGCACACAGAAGACTTAGATTAAAAATAATCACTTTAAAATTTAATATATATATTCACCCTTAAAAAAAATATATTTTTTTAATTTAAACATAATTCCAATGAAGAATGATAAATTTTCTTAAAACAACACAAATTTCTGATTTTTTCAACCTACTTTAACAGTGTAGCTCCTAAATTTTAAAATGTTTTCCCGGCTTTAAATTTTATTTAAAGTTGTTACATAAGAATTTCTGATAGAATTATATGCATGTCAAATTTATTTTCTGTATTAATAAAATACTTTTCAAACTTGATTAAATATTTAGAGATTAAAAAAAAACCCCTTAAAATAGGCCATTTATACATGTTTTATTTAATTTTCATCCTTTAATGAAATAGAGCATATAGACACAAACCATAATAAAAAGATGTTTTTTAAATAATAGTAGCATTAAAAAAAAAGATGCGGAAAGTTCCTTGCACCCAACATTTTATTGAGCCACAGTGTATGTGTTTTCTAAATAATTACAAAATAAAATAATTGAACTTCAACATAGCTGAAATATTTCAAAGCATCTTGGTGCCAAGTTTCTTGACCTACACAGAAAAATTACTGTACACTATGGATATAAGAACTCTCGTTATATTATATAAATGTATTTATAATTTTGAAAGCAAAAATAGAGATCAAGAGGAAAGAAGAGAACAAACCATTAGGGAAGTCTCTAAAATTAGTAAAAATTAAAGCAGTAATATTAAACACACATAACAAAAGTAAACACAATATATACTGATATTTTTTATTTAATAGTAATCACCTGGGAGACTCAGGAGTTGACACCTTCAACCAATCATCTTTGACTGGAGGTGGCACAGGAGAATAGGTAGTATACATGGACACATCACCTATAATAGATAAGGCCTCTTTGCAGGCATGATACATCCTCAACAATTCTTCTCTCTTATGAGCTTCTTCCATTGATTCTTCCATCAGAGAAGCCTGAAATTAAGTGAGATTTAATAAGCATAAATCATAGAATATTAACACAAGCAGGAATAAAGAAATAAGACAATACATTTTTCTAAAGTAGGAAGACCATTTCTAAACACTTATAAATTTATCAGCTATTTTAAAAGCTAAAATAAGAAAGAAATTACTTTTAAACAGCTTTAGGTTTTAATACTGTATGAAAAATTCAAACATGAAAAATTTAATGACAGCAAATAGTACTGATAGACAAAATGTTTCCATGAAATGAAGAAAAAAGATCCAATATGCCTAATGTATGTTAAAACTGCTGAGAAAGAAAAATTTGCATTTATTTAGAAATACAGTATATGACCAAAAGTTACCAGACACTTTCAATTTTATATGTTTTATCAAATTTCTGGAGTAATACTTGACGATTTCTAATGGAGCTTTAGAAATGTAAAAACATGTTTGACTTTATGTTTTTCAACTAAAGTTTGATCTTGTGGGCAATTAGAGGACTAACAAATTGAAAAGGAGAAATATTTGTGATCACCATGTAAAATAAAAGATGCAAAATGCAACTGTAGCACAGACAGAGTTCATTAGAAATCAAGAATCAGACTTCGGAAGAAAAAGAATCAAGAAGTCTAGAAGAATTCTAAGGAGTCCAACTATTTTAAAAGACATATCATTTTTCCAAGTATGCAGAGTCCTTATGTGACACAGACAATTTTGGATGCCTTTTTTAATGCTGTATTAAAATAAAAAGAAAAATAAACAGAAAAGCCTTTAAAACAGATTTCATCATGTCCTTGTTATCACATGGGCAAATCAGGACACAGCCCATGGGCCCCAGACCTTAAGGGCCCCCCAAAGCCAGACATTAAATTTTAAAATTTTTACTGTCTTTTTCTAATTCCAACTCTTCAATATGTTGAAATTATTAATAATATAACAAATTGCTAAAATTATATAAAAGAGTTTTGTTCTGTACTAAATAAAAAAAAAGTGTACTGATATTAATTAAGGCATTTTATTTGGAATTGACAGAGCTAAGCATTTTCTTCTATTTATATCCAAGGTGCAGAAATATGTTTATGCATTACACAAATGAGTGACCATCAGTTCTATTTGAATAAAGCTTCAATGATTCGAAAGGGCCCCCTAATTTATCTTTGCCCAGGGCCCCAATTTGTCATAATCGAGGCCTGGATTTCATTCTATTAAAAATGAACCTTCTTGCTACAGTCATAGAGTAATATACTACTTACCAGTTTCACAAATTTGAATTCAAAATTTAAATTGTCAACCACCTGCTGAATATAGGTGCATATTTCCAATCTTAAACCCAAACAATCCAGTCATTACATTGTGAAAGAAATGCATGAAAGCAATAGTGTTTATATGTCAAAGATAATTTTGGTCAAAAGATTGCAGAAAAAATGCAAAATTCATCAAAAAACTGCAGGGGGGGAAAAAAAGAAAATTTTATCAACAGATTGCAGAAAAAGAAAGATTTTTATCAAAAAATTACAAATTTTGTCAAAAGATCACTGAAAAAACAATTTTCGTCTGAGGATTGCAGAAAAAAAAAAAGCGAATTTTTTTAGATTAACGTGAAAAAATGCATATTTCAGTCTATTATCTATATATCCCATTATCTATCAGCTGACATGTCACTGGGTGAGCAAGTGAGCAAGCAATTACTAACTGTCTTGTTCAAGGTGGAAACTTACCTAAAATTGTGAATGTATGGATCCTGGTTAGTACTGTCGCACAAATGTGCACCCACTTGTTGAGTTAGGTAGAGGGTGAAATTCATCTGGGATCGGAATTCTATTTTATTTTTATTTTTTCTAATATGGATGATCATTCTATTTCTTTCTGATGACTCAATAATAAATTAGTGAAATAACACCAATATAACTGGTGATAATGATTAATTACAATAAAGCACTACGTATAAATCACCGTTAAACGAAAATAGCAAATCAGGACACGTTTCGAGCTACAACAATTACAGCTCGTCATCAGCTGAATTTACACGTGCCCGTAAGGAGACTGAGTTAAACTGTTTTAAGTTTATCTCTGTCTCCTTACGGACACGTGTTAGTTTATTGTAATTAGTAATAAATTGTACAGAATTCCCCATTCACTGATTTCTGTTTAATTAAATGTATCTTTCAGATAAAACATTTAAGAATATAACATTTAAAAATAAAACACTTAATCTCTTATTGGAAAAACTTTTCAGGCAGTTGTGTGCTATGGCATATATGCCATAGGAAACACACCTGGTCAGCACATGAATCAAGCAAAGTGGAAAGTACTGATATGTGAATTTCAAAATTAAAACAAGACTATAATTTTTTAAAGGAAAGAAATTCCTTTATATTAATTATAAAAATAGAAAAATATACAATTGTAAAATTATACAATTCAGCCATTTTTTTTTTTTTTTTTAAATAATCAAAACAATGATAAATAGATAAAGAATAATAATTTTTTAGTTAAGACTGTGCCAAGTATTACGTACCTGATCTCCAGCTGAATACAGATTTGCTAAGAGTTCAGAATAAATAAAATCCTTCGTCTGAAATGCAAAAAAAAAAAAAAAAAAAAAAAAAAAAAATTAAAATAGAAAAATGAAATAAATTTATAAGAACAAAGAAATGTTATACAATTATGAAAATAAATTCAATAAAATAGCAAAATTTTGGGAGAAAAAAGTAAATGCATGCAAGATCATTATTAATATATCATATATAAATAATGTTTGATTTGTGTCAAATATTTTAAGATACATAAGACTGCCTCAAATCTGCACAGCTTGGGACCAGAGTTGTGCAGATTTCTGGCCCTTGCTTTGTTTACATTTTTTAAACAGTATTTTGAATGTAATTAATAATGCAATCAAAACTGTAATGAATGCTTACAATATAATAAAATATTAAAATAAGTAATAAACTAAAATAATAATTAAGATTATTTTTCATAAAATGATTAACATTTTAAAAGCAAAGTCCAAGTTAATAATCAACATGTATGATTAAATATTTATTATAAAGATAAAATGTATTTTTCCTAAATTATTCAGCGAAGCTTGCCACATAAAAATACATTAATAATTCACATCAAAATCATAAAATAAGGAAGTTTTATTTCAAGTTTAGCCAGACTTAATAACCAAAAAAGGTTAAAATCCAAGTTCATTCATTTTTAACCATTGTTGGCACGGTTTAAACCAATTGGTTTTAACCATGGTTTAAACCAAATGGTTTTTTTCTCAAAAAAACAAATTGGTTTTTTTTAGAGAAATCTAATGACATTTTCTTTTTTTTTTCTTTATAATTTATGTGTTTCAGATTATTGAACATAAATAATTTCTACTTTTAACACTTTATTTCAGTAATAAGTATTATATATAGTGGGTTTAGGTCTTTTTTTATGCATAGGATTAAACCTATAAATAATTTTTATCGTTTTTTAGAAGAAATCTAATGACATTTTCTTTTTTTCTTTATAATTTACGAGTTTCAGATTATTGGATATAAATAATTTCTACTTAACACTTTATTTCAGCAATAAGCATTAGATATATTGGGTTTATGTCATTTTTTAGCATAGGATTAAAATCAGTACACATTGGTGTACATATCTATTGCTCTAAAGAAAAAACTTCAAACATGTGAATTGATCAAAGATAAAATAGATTCAATATTTAGTATAAAATATTTTTTTTAATACTGCAGATTATTTAATGCAATTAATAATGTAACACAATGATCTAAGATTTTGCACAAGCTGTAAAAGAAATTTTTCTTTTAATGCATTTTAATAATATTTTTTTTCCCTCTCTGCTATTTGCTGAATCTAACGACTAAAGATGTTAACTTCAAATCGTCACTCAGAAAGAAAAAATCCTAAGAAGTATTTGTAATTTATTATTTGAATATTTGTGGAAAAGAATATTTATCAAACTATATACAAATGTTTATTATTAGTAATCAAAAGGTTGTTTATAAAGATTTACAGGGCATCAATGGTTCACTGTGTAGAACAATTAAAACTTTCAACATAAGACTGTTTGCTAAACTTGTTTAATTTCAACATAAATTCACTATAATTATTAAATTTAAATTATTTTAAATGAAGTTACACTGCTTATAAACCAATAATGTCTGTTTTTATCAATAAATATGCATGTATATATAATAAGAAAGGATGTTTTAAAAAAACCCGGTTTAAACCAAAAAAACCTGGTTTAAACCAAAAAAACCAGTTTTTTCGGTTTTTTTCGAAAAAACCTGTTTTTTTTCCAACCCTGTTTTTAACACTTTTGAACAAAGTTGAAAAGCTTTTATGGTTTTGGTTTATCCGTCTGTTCGTGTTTACACTCATAAATATACTCAGGCTGCCCTGAAATTTTCAGAGGCTATTGACGTTTACCCTAGCACGAACCCTATTTCAAATGAAGTTTCTAGCATGATTAGTTTATTTATAAGGACAATCAAAACTTTTCAGTTACATAACGGCCAAAGGGAAAAAATCATTTCAGATTAATTTTAATGATGTTATACCCTGTCAAACATATTAAACTATAGATGCATTCTGTAAAATATCTGATGAAAAGAATAGTTATTATTCATTTATAGGGCCACACAAAAGAATTCCATCACATAATGGTAAAAAGTGAATTATTTACGATATATTTTAATCATATTAAACTATTTCATGTATAATAAAATTCATACACGTAGCTGAGTCTTAATATAAGTTATTTCAGGTATAATACAAAGGCATTTACAGGGATACACAAAAGATTTCAATCAGTATATTCTATCTGAAATATGGCATATTATAAATGATGACTGATGGATGGATGAAATGCATTTTTAATTATGATAAGCATTTTTAAAATTCAATAAATTTATGCATATTATATGGCGTGTATAAATGCTATATTTGATATACAAGGCTACACAAAAGAGCTCAAAGGTTACTGAATATGAGCATTAATTACTAAAAGGTCGTTTTAAAATAAAGTATGAATTCTTATGCTGAACTGCATTCAGTTTGCTAAGAAATGTTTTCAAAATAGATAAAATGATAAATAGGGTCACACAAAGAATTGGATAAAGGGTTGCCTATGGATGATAATTTCTGGAAGTGTGATTTCAGTAGTTTTAAGAGTGTTTTAGTTTGAATTAAATTTTAGCTAAATACTGGCATGTAATAAAGGTATCAGATAAACTACAGGGCTGAACAAAAGGATTCAAGTATGTTTCCATCTTGGTATAAATTACTGAAAGATAAATTTCAACTAGTAGGAGTTTTCTTGCTAAACCAAAATTCCCCATATATAGCATATTTTATATATATCAACAGACTGATCAAATACATGGCTGTTCAAAAGTATTGGAATACCTATTTGGCTATGGACAGTAATACTTTATTTTATTAAATAATGCAGTTTTGTTAAAGATTTCAGGGAGTGTTGGAAAGTGTTTCATAATCTATATTTAACGCATGATTTTCTTACTTGTCAGTTTATATTTTTATGCATTATTTTGATGAAAAATTTATTTTTATATGCATGGGTAATATTAAAATATTTTAGTATTTAATTTATTACTATGCAATTAATTAAAAATACAGTAGACTCCCCGAAATCCGCACAGCTTGGGACCAGAGGTTTTGCAGATTTTAGAATTTTGTGGATTTCTGGTCATTGCTTTATTTACATTTTTTAAACAGTAATTTGAATGTAATTAATAATGCAACCAAAACTATAATGAATGCTTACAATATAATACAAAACGTAATAAACTAAAATAATAAAAATTTAGACAATTTTTAAAATAATTAAAATATTAATAGCAAAGGTCAAGTTAATAATCAATAACGTATGATTAAAAATGAACCCTTGTGAATTTTTTGTGACATTCATTATAAAAATTAAATGTATTTTTCTTAAATTTATCAATGAAACTTGCCTCATAGAAATACATTACTAATTCACACTAAACTTACAAAATAGTGAAGTTTTATTTCAGATTTAGCCAGACTTAATAAACAAAAAAGTTTGATTATTGCATAAATATGTTTGGTTAGAAGATTGTCATTATCAGTGATATGAGCAATATATTTAATTTTCTTAGAAATAAATTAATTCTTCCTTCATAAAAAACATGAATTCAGTAATATTAAAGAAAAATTACAAATTTAAAAATATATGTAACTGTTATAAAGCTAAAAAAAAAAAAAAAAATCCTATATCTAAACTGAATATTTCATTGTTTACATCTGTAAATAATGTGCAGATTTTAGAGAGTTGCTGATTTTAGGATTGCGGATTTGAGGAAGTCTAGTATTGAGTCAGGTAACTTGATTTTTTAACAGAATGAGGAAGGAGGGAATGGGTGGAAAGGGCATTTATTAGATTTTTCTGAAGATCTGCAATTTTCTACTTTTTTGACATTTTGTTTCATTAAAAAGAGATATTCAGGGCCATCCAGGACATTTTGGGGGCAGTTTAGGGTGTGAGTACTTATCATGCACTAGAGAAGCACTTTTTCTATGACATGAATCTGAAATAGACACTGGTGCCTATCAGAGACCAATTATCACAACAGCAAACAAAGCAGCTGGCCAAACCCTCCATCTCTAAAATGGACTCCTCCAAACCCCAAAATCATTTTTTTAATGAGTAGAAATTGAGGCTAAAAGCATATAATAAGGGGTACTATCTGGATATTTGTTCCACATTCCAATGCATCATGTAGCCCTGGTTTGCATATCCTGAGTTAAGGTGCAACATTCTCCATAATAAAAAAAAAAACTGAATTTTCAAATATTAGGAGCATGCAGTGATCTTTAAGTATTCTAGTAAATTTTATGTTTGGATGAAAAGTACTCTTTAATCATTTAAATAAATGGATCAAGCTATTTGAAAAAAAATGTTTGTTTCAATTCATTTCTATCAATTAAATATTCCATTTACAGTAGTTTAATAAAATAATTAGTGAGTGACCTAATCTTAATGTCTGGAAAGTGAAGTCATTTCTATAAGAATTATTTACATATTTTTAGTTACATGACCATTTTACATTTTTTTCTTTTTGGCAAAATTTCTGACACTATTACTATTGACTATCAGTAGAAGAAGGTGAGTTCATATCCAGAAGAAACTGCAAGAAAATGTTTTCATAGACATCTGTTTTCCATTTTAACATTTCTGCACCTTCAAGCTTCTAATAGTTTCTTATTTCTGGTCATCTGGGAGTCAGTCTCAGATTCCCAGTGAGATCAGAAGATACTTAAATAGCTGAAAGTGACAGTTCACCAAAAGACGAAATTAATTAGCATCACACAAGATAAGCAGATTTTAATCAAGATTTATTTGCAATTCTGTTTCTTCCCACAGTATGACAAAGAAATTTGAGCTTTTATACCTCAAAGGCAATTCCTTTCAGATAAAGAACAGAAGCCACTGTCTACATGCGAAAATTCAGTATCCTTGAATTTCCTTTTTAAACACAACAAAGAATTCTTTACCGAGCTGGTTTCAGTCCAGTTATAGAAAATAACTTTTTTTTTTGGTCTCTTAGGGCTCCCTTTCATTTGGTTGGTGCCTCATGCAGTAGCACGCGTCTTACATCCCTTGGGCCAGCCCTGGAAAGTTCTAAGATATTTTATTACTAATCTTACAGCCTTCTAACAGTTATGGAAAAACAGCAATTTCAGTAATGTGGCCTTCTAATCCTTCTCAATCTGGTATAAGATTGTCAGCATTTATGTTAAACAAATATTATTATAATCTAAAAGTTAAAAAGAAATAAAATTGCATCTTATTTCTCATATCTTCCCTCAACTATTTTTTTCATCATGGTACACAAATAAATAAATTCATCATTGAACCTGCTTTTTTTTACTTCAATAAGTTTTTCATTCAGTGTCTGCAAAAAAAGCTGAGCTATGTGATGCTATTGGGGTGTGATAGGAGATGTTGCTCCCTCCTTAAGAAATTCAGATTGTAGCAACCATAACAAGTCAAAAAATAAATAAAGAAATAAATATATAAAAAAATAAATAAATAAAATCCTTTATATAAGAAATAATTTAAAAACATATAATATATGTATTTCGGCTGATGAATGAGCATCCACCTAAAACTAAAACTTCATGAGAAGGCTGTGGTTTCTTAAACAACGAATTGGTTTTATGCTAAGACCTTGTGGTGAGATAGGTCAGCAGTTGCGCAATCCTAGAAAAATCCTTAATTTCCTTCTGGATTAACATAGGAACAGAATATCCAGAAATATCTGAATTCATTTTTAGGTCTTTGATAGGGTTTAACCTTTTGAGTTATGGTGGTGAAATTTCTTCCCATTTGATTTTAATCACTAAATATCACAATGGCATCAGAATGTTCAACCAAATTTTAAAAGGCTGGTGCCAATGTGACATTTACGTATTTTAAAGCAATTCAACTACCAGACTTGAGTTATCACAACATACTTGTGTGAGTGTGCTCTTTTTTACTTTGCTGCTTTTATACAACAAGTACAGAAACAATCTGAGTATAGAAAGTGACTTAAGATTAAAATTAACCAGTTTTAGCTCTGATATAGATGCCTTCATAGAACCTCATACAAATGCAAGAAACCTCACTGATTGCAAAGCTTGATAATAATAATTAAACATATTTTTCATGATACTTGTTATTTTAATTATTATTCAACTTACACATGTTGGAAATACCAATTCTTATTTCTGTTGATTGAGCATCCTTTGTACCAAAACTTGCTATTTTCAGAGAATAAGAATAGCTGATAGAGGTCATAAAATTTCCATACTGATATTAGATACACCCTCATACTAGGTGGGTCGCATTTCCCCCCCCCCCCCTTAAAGGTAGGTCATGTACCAATAAAGGTTGAGAACTGCTATTCTAAAAGATAAAATCAGTGTTAAATCTCGAGTGAGCACTAAATCGTGATGTTTGATGGATGATAAATAAATTTTAAAAAATGTCTACATCTTACAGTCCTAGCCCTCATAATATCCAATAGAAGACAAATAGATTAATAAAGATACATCAATTAATTTTATTGCATTTTGTAGTGTTTCAAATTTTAATTTTCAGTTTAATCACTAAACTTCTCTCAAATTCTTAAAAGTGAAAAATTTTATATTTAAAGTAAGTTTTCACAAACCCCTTAAAGATACACTACTGATACTTGAAGGGATCTGCAAATGAAAGTTTAGGAACCACTGGAACAGACAATGGCAAATGTGCCAAATATGCAAGAAATTAAAATAATATACTAACACTATTAATTGTCAAATGCATAATGGTTTTCGGAACTAAATCACGGAATGTTTTGGTAATAATTTTCATGTAAGAATCCACAAGGTTACGAATAGTTTCCACTTGGCGTTCCAACTGGGGGTCCATAGAAGTAGATCCTTCTGATTGGCCTTCTTCCCCATTGGGAGCTTCAGAAGAAGTTCTTTCTGGATAAACCCCAGCTCGAAGCAAAGAAGCTTTCCAACTATCCACTTCTTCTAAACTTTCACATGACAGCTCTAACTGTTTATAGTCCTTGTAAACATTTCTAAAACAAATAAAGCATTTCGTAAAAAGGAAACTCCAGAAAAAGCCATCTGTAAGTAATTTTAAATAATGCAACTGTCTTAAAGTTTTGACAAACAATCATGCATAGACAAATAAATAGGTAATGTAAACAAATAACTCAAGGGAGACATAAAAAAATATATATTTACTCAAATTTAAGGAGACTTCTTTATTAGAATGATTTTTCTTTGTAACTCCATAGAATATGCAAAAAAGTGAAGCATTCTGAAATTTACAAAATACAACGAATCCTAATCTATTAACTATATTGCCCCATATAACTAATCATAGTTTTTAGATATCTCTTCATATACATTCACAGATACTTCACTGCATGAATTTTCATTTGTGCTTTCAGATATAACAATGTTGCTGAATTGTTCATACGGACTAGGCATGTCAAAAACACAGGATCCACCAAGCCTTTGGCATTTCCTCCATATTTATTTTAGTCCATGTTTAATGCAAAAAATTAACTTTGCTCAAAAACACTTGCACTAATCGTGGATGCAATGTTACAATTTCTGATGAAGCAGCAATAAATGAAGAATGTCTAATTCGAATATCTACCAATATTTAAGAAAAGTAAAGTTCGTTATTTCTAATGAAATACATTCAGTAATTAAATAAAGAAAAGATTACTCAAATGCCGTGGATGCACTATAGCATGTAAATTACACAAAAACAACAAACAAAAAACTAACACATCTTGCGGGATACATAATTTCATCAAGTAATCACAAAAGAATGACTAATTTCTGGCAAATTTTGTCAAAAGATTTGTGAAAAAATGGCTAATTTTGTCACAAAATCCCCCCAAAAAGACAGATTTTGTCAAAAAATCATGAAAAAAAAAATTGTCCAAAAATTGCAATAAAATGGCAAATTTTGTCAAAACATCGCAAAAAAAAAAAAAAAAAAAAAAAAAAAAAACAGCAATTTTTGTCTAAAATTCATGATAAAATAGCAAATTTCGTGAAAAAATCATGAAAAAATACAAATTTCGTTTAAAAGGCACAAAAGTTAATGCCGGGAATGAATATTTTTGTCCTAAAAACTAATTTTACTGCTTTAAAATTGGTTTTTTTTTTTTGCTGCTCAAATATGGACTTTCCTGCTCCAAAATCTGTTTTTGACATCTCCAAATCTTTCTGAGTGAATGTGACTCTTGAAAGCATCCATTCATTAAACAAAAATTACCCCTTTATTCAACAAAAGTATTCTTTTTTCAGCAAAAATGTCTCTTTCAATAAATCTGTTTTGCCCCTTTTGAAAAGAAATGTGAACAATAGCGATACTTGTTATCTTGTACACTTAAATTTTTATCTTGCACATTTATTTTTAAAAAAGTAAAGAAAATTTCTCTTAATAGTTTAAAAAAAATTAATATTGAATTTAACATTATAAGTTTGTAGCAAAAGGAAAAAAAAAAATAGTCATATTTAAGAAAACTATGAAGTATATGAAGAAAAATTATTTGCGGTGTATTTAAATGATATTAATCTATTACAAAAATAATGAGATTGATATGAATATCTGATGTGCAATAAAACAGAATTTCTGTAGAAAATAAAATGCAAATTGTTCAAATTGTAAATTTCAATGGAGTGCATTTATCATCCATTTACACTGTCACATAAAAGATGCCAGTAATATAATGGTGTTACTGTGAACAACTGCTCACAGCGCATTTTAATTGTGTTGCACTATTTCAAACAAGATGAAAGTGATATACATTACTAATTAAAATGTCATTAATTAATAATTTTATGAATTACAAATGGAAAAATACAATTAAATAACATGTTAATTTTTTTCTAAAGAAATAAACCCTTGGGGATGAGCCATTGGTATATGTGCCGCCTATGGTGATTAGAATCCTTGATTATTCTCACCAGTAAATTTTTTTCCAAATTTTGCTTTATTCAGCCTAGAAGTGGCTTTCTTCAAAAATATTCTAGGAAATATAGGAATTTTTTTGAAGAAAATATAGGAATTTTATAGGAAATTCTATCTATATGTAAATACACCAACACATGTTTTAATACATTAATGTAGACAGACATCAACATTGTAAAAACTATAACATAAATAAACTATTTAAAGTTCATTACAGACTATTTCAGATATTTTTAACACAGGATTAAAATACTGGTTTTAGGAGTTGAACACTCTTCCCTCCCCCCTAGCAATATTAAAATTTTTTACAATTATTATCTGAATCATCATCACTTACAAAATCTGCATTTATAAAAAAAAAAAAAAAAAAAAAAAAAAAAAAAACATAATTGAAATAAAGATTAATTATTTTTTGTAATAAATTTATATGAAATGAGTTTTCATAGCAAAAGCAATTCAAAGTTCTTAAAAAACCCAGAAATTTACAGCAAATTTTATGAAAAGTTACAGTAGAGAAGAGGGAGTGTGTGTGTGTGGGGAGGGGGGACACTTCCCTACATTAATTATTCATTTTTCCAATGACATTCCCAGATTTTTTTTTTTTTTTTTGTTTTTTACTTACCCATCATAAGTAGTATAGGGTAAGTCTTGCAATCGTTTTGAAAATCGAAAAAAAAATTTTGACGGATTTACACGTTTCAGATACTGGAGATTTCGAAAAACAAATTTTTAGAAAAAAAATCTTTGCCGTCCGTCCGTCTGTCTGTCTGTAAACGCTCTATCTCCCGAACAAATTGAGATAGAGACTTGAAAATTTGTATGTATTTAGTATGTAAGAATGGGGCAAAGCCTATTTAATATCAGCAACCTCGATTATCTGGAACTATTTTTTTCGGACTCTCGAAAAATTCGTTCTGATGAAAGGTATATAAGAATTTTCGAAATTTTCTATTTTAAGGAGTGATCGTAAAAGGCAATAAAATAACACAAATTTTGCATAAAGAACAAAGTTGATCGAATTATTAGTTGCCGAGATGTCTGTAATCCTGTTTTCCATATTCTTCGATTTTTCATGACCCTGTATTTGATTCAAATTTCAATTCAAAGATATATTTTAATTGGAAATGAGACGCTTAATCCGACGCAATAAACTGTTAGTTAATAAGATAATTATTTTTGGAGTTATAAGGATGTTTCTTTTTCGCAATTCAGTACTACTTGAGTAGTTAGGCGTGTTGTATAATTTATCGAAAGAGATTCATCAGCAACTCATTAATACAGCATTACTATGCACAATAAAAATATAAATACACGTTTAAATTTTGTTTTGGAATTGCAATCCATTTTATAAATAATTTTCAAATCTATTATTTTCATACATTATATATGCATATATATGATGGGTAAGTATTACGGTGGCCCCCAACGACTAGTTTTTTACTGTAATGCTTTGATGGAATTTGAATTTTCCCTTCAACACTTAGGGGAAAATCAACCTTTCTTGTGATCTTTTAACATAAGTTTTTTTTTTTTTAAATTCTTTGATGAAATAAGAATTTTTTTCATGATCTATAGGCAAAAATTGCGTGTTTTTTGCGATCTTTAGATGAAAATCGCGTTTTTTTTCGCGATCTCTTGAGGAAAATCGCATTTTTCTGCGATCTATTGACGAAAACCAAGTTTTTTCTCGAAAATCGCGTTATTCCCGAGATCTTTTGATGAAAATCGCATTTTTCTTACGATCTTTGGATAAAATTGCATTTTTCGCGATCTTTTGAACAAAATTGCGGTTTTTTTCACAACTTTTTGATGGAACTTGTGTTTTTCTCGCGACCTTTTGATGAAAATAGTATTAAAACGTGATTTTTAGACGAAAATCGCGCTTTTTTTCACGATCTTTGGACGAAAACCGCGTTTTTCTCGCAATCTTTTGATGAAAATCTCATTTTTCTCATGATATTTAGATAAAAAACACGTTTTTCTCGCGATCTTCTGATGAAAATCGCGGTTTTTTCTAGTGAAAATAGCATTTATTTACGATCTTCAGACCAAAATAGCATTTTTTTCGAGACTCTGACGAAAATTGTAATTTTTCATGCAATCTTTCGACGAAATTCCTGTTTTTTCTGCGATCTTTTGACAATATAAAAAAAAAAATTGGAAAAGTGGAAAATCACGAATCCGCGGAAAAATCTCATTCCAGGGTGGAGGGATGAAAAATATAGGAAAAAAAAGGAAATATAGGAAAAATGGGAATTTTTTCAAATTTATAGGAAATATAGAAACACTGCGAGGCCTGCTTATTTAATCTGACCATTTTCACAATTCAACTGGGCAAAAAAATCTGTTGTAAAAAACTGGCGATATAAGATTAAAAATTTTGAAAAATGACGTTTGTCCCAAAGATAAAGTTTTATTATTTCTCATTACAACTAAATAACAATAAAATTCTGTAAATTTTGTAAGGATTTTTGCACATAGATTAAGAAATACTATGGAATTTGGAAGTTTTTTCTAAAAAGAGATTTCTATCTACTGTAAATGAATATCTCTTATTTTTAAGCAGGTACATTTTGCCAATCTCAAAAAGGGACAGGTATTCTAACAAAATGGCTTGGAGCAAACAGCAAGTAATTTCTAAATTAATAAAAAATGCAATTAAGTAATTTCTTAAGTTAGCAGCACAAATAATAAAATTAACAAATAACTTTCGCAGCTCAATTTTCATTTAAACTGTTAATTGCCTAAATCTATAATTACATGTATGCATTGTTAATTCCCTAAAGTATAAAAATGTGTTAACCCATTCATATACATATGCAGAGTAAATATAAGGAATCGCCAGTTATATCTGAAATCCTCAAAACAAACAGCGTTATTAGCACTCAGTGAGAATTCTCAGAATTCCATGTTTCAAACAGTTTTGCCAACTTTTTAATCCCTAAAATTTTTTATTTTGTGTACATGAGTTAAAAGAACATTTAT
Source organism: Maratus speculifer (assembly GCA_964019185.1). Classification (NCBI taxonomy): domain Eukaryota; kingdom Metazoa; phylum Arthropoda; class Arachnida; order Araneae; family Salticidae; genus Maratus; species Maratus speculifer. The sequence goes on from OZ025290.1 coordinate 251,571,096, forward strand.
TCTTTAACATTTTATTTTTATTTATTAAAGCATAGCACGGCAGTGCTATGCTTTATTTATTTCCAGTGCGACTCCTTCATGTTATTTTAATACAGAACTTAACACTGAACGAGTTATTTACTAGACATTTTCCCACATTTTGTATGCACTGCCACAAATTTTCTTCGAAGTACCTAACTGAGTAAAAAAAAATTTACTCCAATCAAAAAAAAAGCTAGGATTAATGGACATATTTCCTGCAGCATTTAAATATTTTTACGTGATTTAAAAGTAAAAATAAAAATGATTTTTTTTGTTAGAATTAAAAACGGCATATTTTAGACGCCATATTGGAATTGAAACTGAGATTTCGAAACATTTGGTACCAAGATAAGAATCATTTACAGAAAGAAATTAATATGAAGCATGATTTTTATAATAAAAAGACATTTTCAAACATTGATTAATGGATCAAGAAGATTTTTAGTTGAAGAAATCTAGAAAATAAGTAAATTAAACTTTTTTCTATTTATTGTTTCTTCAAAATAATAGAAAATATATATGTAATTAATATTTGAAAGCGAGGTTTCTGACACATTGGCATCAGAAAAAAATCGTGCCAAATCCAGTGTGTATATGGTATCTGTGCCGGGATTTTGTAACTATGCCACATTTTTAAAGTTTCTTCGCCTTATATGTTCGAAGAAAATCAAAATAAATTAAGGTAAATAAAGTCTTAAAAAATAAAAGTACTAAAGAATAATAGTAAAACATAATAGTACATCATCCTTGGTATGTAATGAAACTAGTACATCTGCAGAACTAGGCCTTCAAACTCAAATCCTGGCATTTATTAAAGCTAAACTGCAGAATTAACGACAACATGGCATAAGCCTTTTCGGCACTGCAATAAATTAGCCAATTCTATCAACTTAAACATTCAAATCGAATGTAAATAAATATAAACAATAATGTTTACAAATAATTTTTTTAATTTCCGATTTGGCGATTTTTTAAAATCGCACCTAAACTTATGATATGCAAACAATTAATCATTGAATAAAATCAATTTTGAATTAACTTGTATTAAAGTTATTATTCTGATGATTGTTAAAATAATAACACACTAGACGGCTTAATTTTTTAAATATCATAAAGAGTTTCTGTTGAAAAGAGCTGTTTTTTTTATATTTCAAGTTAATATTTTTGTAAAACTTCTTTGATTCATTATCTGTATGAAATAATAAAATGTAAACACATTTGAAACATTCATAACGCTCAACCTTTTGGCACAGATGTCTAATACTTACCACGTTGCCGCATTTTTTTTATGCCAATTTGGCGAAAATTTCGTTTTCAAATACCAGTCACATGCATAATTTTACATTATTTTATATTATTAAAACAAATAGTGATAAATAAAAAAAAGTTTATTAATAACTACAGAACAAAACAATTTATATCATTAAAAAAAAGGACAGTAAAATAAAATAAACAATTTATTAATAAATATACAATGATAGCCGAGTTAGCATGTGAGACACATAATCGCCATTTTGTGCCAATCGTACCAACGTACTGCATATGATATCTGTCCCCAACTTTTCTACATTGAACCCTACCCAGGAATGTAGTGAAGGATATACGAGGGCATACGTTGTATACCCTCTGGATTTTTTTAAGGTATACCGTATACACTCTGTTTCTCAAGAAAGCTATAGTGTTATGCACTCTAGGGTATACCTTCAGTTTTGAGTGTATATCCTCTGATTTTTTTACGACTACACCACTGACCCTACCTAGAGCCTCGATTGGCAGTTTGATTGTTTTTCACTGTTAAAATTCTGTCGAAGTTAAATTCCAATTTTGGGCAGAATTTCAGTTCAAACATTGATTAATTTATCAAGAATTTTCTAACTGAAGAAATACAGAAAATAAATAAATATGACGTCATACATAAAGTAAAAAAAAATAAATACATTTTATTGATACTATGTCTTGAGGTATTATTGGAAGTATATTGTCTAGAGGTGAATGTCTAGATCTGTGCTTCTACCCAATGTATCAATATTGATTGTTAAGTATAAATATCAGTTATACACACAGTGATGTAGTCTTAAAAAATACAGCTGCTCAGAGCGGAGCCCTCTGAGCAGAGGGTATACCTTAGAGTGTAGATACTATTAGTTTTCTTGGGAGACAAAGGGTATACGATGTTCTTTTAAAAAAATCCAGAAGGCATACGGCTGATACCCCCGTATACCCTCTAATACATACCTGTATACAGAATAGATTTTTTTTTTTTTTTTTTTTGTCGAATGCGACTTTATAATTCATAAGAAAGGAATTCACCGAGGAGAAAAGTTACATCTGACTTTTTACATCGTAAAAAGTGAAACTGATTTTAAGAATTAAAAAGGTGCACATTTATGATGTCATATTGACATGAAACAGAGATTTTTAAATGTTTGATAGCAAGACAGGAAGCATGTAAAGATTCCAGTTCCATAAGTAAAAAAAACTAACGATTTGGAAATGAGGCATACAATTTGGCACGGCCCTGGGTAAATTACATCGGTAATTGTGGTGATACGATACCACATAAAAGAATTCCTGATGATGGTACCCTCAGTTAATTTTGAAATGAGTTCATCTGAATGCAGTAGTTATTAAAAAACTTATGATATTAAACAAAAACATAATTTGCTGAACAAATTAAAAAAACAAAATTTATTTCCTACACAATATAAGCCCAAAAAGGAACAGATATTAAGATAATTGATTTAGTTATTTCTACATTTAATATTAATTTTTTGAAAAAAAAAGTTAAACCTAGTAAAAATTAAAAAATAAAAATGAAATTCAAACAATATGATACTGAAATACCCTAGATCTTAGATTTCGCTCAAATGATATCAAAATAATCTAAGACTTTTCTTGAACATTTGCTTTTTAGATTCTCTATTCATTTTGTTTACACTTGTCATAAACATAAACACAAAAGCTGCAATACAAATATTTGCAAGTTGAATTTGGCAAAAAGTCTTAGATTTATTTTGATATCATTTGAGCGGAATCTAAGATTTAAGGTATTTAATTATCATATTGTTTGAATTTCATTTTTATTTTTTAATTTTCACTGGGTTTAACTTATTTTTTTTTTCAAAAAATTAATATTAAATGTAGAAATAATTAAATCAATTATCTTAATATCTGTTCCTTCTTGGGCTTATACCGTGTAGGAAATAAATTTTGTTTTTTTTAATTTGTTCAGCAAATTATGTTTTTGTTTAATTTATTTTTTCACTTATACATTCTTTTACAATTGTGGTTCAGCTAATGTCAATCTTTCATTCTTCTTTACTTGCAGTATTTGGTATAAATTTATTATTTCGAAAGTAGAATGAGAAAAGAAGATGTGGCTATTTTACTCTCTTACTTGCAGAAATTTATTATACTTGAAATTCTTCTTTTTACATAAAAAAAATGATATGATCATTAAAAGAAAATTATGACATTGTATGTTATATTAGATTTAAATATCATTTTTAAATGAAATGTTTTTTATTTCTTAGATAAAAATTATGTTTTTTTCAAACCTACTGTACTTATTGTACTGTTTGAATATTTTACAATGCTCGGGAATTAAGCTTAGAAGTAATTATTTAAAGATATTTTTGTGTATTCATAAATCAAAATACATGTGGAAACTTTCCAAATTATGTTCATCTTAGATTAGTTTTTTTTAATGTTATTTCAATCATTTAGAATTTTTTTTATTTTAATCAATGATTAAAAAAAAAAAAATCATTAACACCCACCCTATGAACAATTAAAGCTCATTTTATCATTTAAATAATAACAATAATAAAATAGAAAATAATCAAATAAATGGGAGGAAAAGTCAATTTTATACAGCACAAAGTATAATTTACCAGCTTTCAAAAAGAATAAATACTTTGAGATGGAATTAATGCAATTTTATATTTTACATAAAATAAACTATATAATGTGATAGAAAAACAAAAACAAATAATGGCTTCTTTATATTAATAATCAATTTAAATGATAAGACATGTTGCATAAAGAGAGTAAAATACAATCTTTAACCAAATACATAAAAAGCCACTTGATAATGATATTTATACCTATTTTCAGGATTGAACAAGGCAAATGTGTGACGTTTTGACATGAAGCCAGATTCGATATCTTTTACTTGTAATCCATCAAGTTGCAACATGTATTTTTTGTCTTTTTCCTATAGAAAATTAAGTAATTATTAGTTTTAAAAAGAAATCAAATCAATTTCTGATATTTATGAAAAGTAATTTCAAGGAACAAATAGTTATAACAAATTACACATAATGTTACATACCGTAAAATGGGGTTAATCGGAACACATTTCAACTTTAAAAAATGAGTTGTTGCTTTTTTTCAACGTTAATTTTTAATTTTTCTATTAGAAACTTCGGTCTTGTTTCGTTCTTTACTTTTTAAGCAAAAACGAAACATTTTTACTGTTTATATATATAATATTTTTTTTAAAAATGGTGTTCCAATTCACCCCACAGATAGGGGAATCGGAACAAATGCTATAATCTTTATTCTGATTCAAACTTTAATAGGGTTAATAAAAACAAGTAATAATGATAAGGGAGGAATAGGAACACGTAGTTACTGTGAAACCAACCTTTATTTTATATACAAGTAAAGATATGCCTTTTTAAAAATTAGAAAATAATTTTAAAATCAAGAAAAATTGAAATTTATTTTAAGAAATTATATTCCGATTGCAGAAGTAGAATTTAATACAAATTTAGCCCTGTTCTGTGTTATCCTTTACTAGTAGTCATTGGGTAAGTGAATCTATTGAGTAGCCCCAATTGCTGCATGTATTAATACGATCTACTAATACGCCCTCATCACCAGCCCTTAGTACTGTTTGCATACCTCACTTTTTTAATTGGTTTTTCATTTTGAGATGTTTGTGTAAAGTTGTGCATGTCAGAGAATATTTCTGTGCAGTTTTTCTAACTAATTTTCTATTTTTAAATTCTTTTATTGTGTGTTCCATGTCTGTTGGATTAGGCATTGACTTTTTTGTTTAACCAAGTAATTTCTTGGCACCTTTAAACTCTTCAAGTAATTAGAACAAACAAAATATTGTTACAATACATATTCATACATATGTTTCCATGAATTACATGAAACTATTACTGTATAGAAAAATAAACCATGAGAGAAAAAGTGTTCTGATTCACCCCGCAAATCTTAAACATCTCATGTTACAAGCCATTTTTCAATTTTTCATTATGTAGTTTAAAAATAAATAGAATTTAATACAGAATATCGTTTACAGGTCTATCATTAATTAAAAGTCCCCTCTCTTAGGTTTCGAATTTGAAAAATACTGTAGCTACATACAAAGTTTTGAAGACATTGAAAAAATGAGGTTTTTGAAGATCCTCTTGAAGTTTTTATATATACCTCAGTAGTTGTGCAAACATATCAAAACTACATTTCCCAACTCTTAATGTTATTACCTTTTTATAAAAAAATTGGCAACTAAAAATATCATCACATATATTTATAATGAATTTATTTGTATGACTGGAAAGTTTTGTTCCTATTCACCCCATTTTACGGTACAGTTTATAATTCAAACTTATAAGAAAAAGCAAACACCATCTATGATACATTTAATATTTAGCACAATAAATTTACATAAAAAACATTGGTTTCTAAGATATTTATGTAAAATATTTAATGGCATTTTTTTTTATTATTAATCATGCTTTATGTTGATGAATATGCAATTTTTTGTGAAAGGTGCACATAAAGAAATAATCAACTGAATACACTACATTTAAGTCTGTATTAACAAAAGAAAGTTTTGATTTGTTAGTGAGTGTGCATATCTATTAGCAATCACATGACATTTTATATAAGACCAGGCAGGTCCTTCTGCACATGAGGCTCAGATTTTTATTTTTTAATAAGAAGTCAAGATATTAATTACAAATTCATAAAAAATGCATTTTTTTTTTCTTCTGAAAATTAGAAAATTTACCCTCTTATGCTCTGTCCCCATTTTCTGTCACAGATAGAAGAGGAAAACAATATGCTATTTTGATTTTTTTTTTCTTTTTTTGAGAGGGGGGGGGGGGGCAAAAAATGCTTATTGTCTAAGCTGTTTTGTGCATGGAAAAAAAGGGGGGGGGGGAGGAGTCTTATTCTTAAATTTCACAAATTTACATCTTAAATACCACAATCAGTTCGAAGGAGAAAAGAAAAAAAAGGTTGTTAATACTTATAAATTTTTTTTCCAAAAACATTAGTTTCTGTGATTGACTTTTCCAACCTTTCAGCGATTAAACTTTCATTGTCATTACAAATGGGTTTTTGATCTAACATCTAATAGTCCAAAAGAACTTTTCCCTATCTTTTCAGATTTATTGATTCACAAAAAATACATTTTCAATGCTGATATTTTCTGGTCTTCAATAGCGCCATCATTTTTTTAATGATACAACTTTTAAGCCTTTCAAAGAAATTGCAACTGCAGGTTGCTATGTCGAAAGCAACTAAACATCAATATTTTGACACTGTTACAGAATAAAAATAAAATAAAACATTCCCTATTAATTATCTTGATAAAATGAATAAAAACTTCCCAACTTAAATTATCATAATAATCTTGTTAAATTTAATCAACTTTATTTTTCATAAAATAAATATTTACAATAATCTCTCACTCTTAGATCAAAGTTCTATCATTTATTAATTATTAAAGAATAATAATAATCCACTTAAAAAATGTGTAAGTTTCATATTTACTTTGCAAAACGTTATAATCTCATGTAAACATAAATTTTATATCTTACATCTTTACATCTTTTGATTATTTCAAAATATGTAATAGTACATCGTATCACTAATTATTCTGATGAAAGGGTTTCTTCAAATGGACCTTAGTTTTGTTTTTGAGAAATTGGGGGGGGGGGGATCAAAGTTCAGCATATATTTCAAATACCCATTAGTATGACTTTTACTTATAGTTTCATGGAACCGTGATAGCATATGCTCTTCTTGATTTTCTTAAATAAAAGTATATATATATGAAAAGTGTTAGATTTTATCTTTTTACACTACATATATCAGTAAAAAAATATATTAATGTAATATTAGATTATCTAAAATTCCACGCACAGTCTTGCATAATACACATTTGAATAAAAAAATAATCAGGCAAAAATATTAATATTTAAAATAGTAGGGATTTTAAAAATATTCACATTTTCAGATACTTTTTTAAAATTTTAATTAAATATGCATTTTTTTAATTATTATTTTTATTATTTAGTTATTTTTTCTCCTTGCAAAGTACTTCTAGTTGAACTCTGAAGCGATTAGCTCACCATTTAAACCCTATTTAAAAAATTGTTGAAAATATAAATTGTTCTCTTACAAAAATATCAAAAAAGTAAAAATGTAGAATTCCCAATTCTGCTTAAAATATGTAACATATAAAAAATATAAAAAAAAGTAAAAAAAAAAAAAAAAGTCCTAGTTAGGAAGTTTGCACACTACCAGAGGTAACAAAGAAGAAGCCATATTAATGGGTATTTGAAGTATATACTAAAATTTGACTAATGATTTCTCAAAAACTAAGGCCCATTTGAGGAAATCCTTTAATCTGAATAATTAGTGACATAACTTGTACACCATATTTTGAAATCATCAAAATCTGTGCGCATCTTTTTTGGTCGTTCCCTTGTTAATATTAAAAATCTAAAACTTTTATTAATTAACATACTTGTTTCAAAATATATGCATTAGTTTAAAATATTTATTCTAGTTTCATTGCCAAAATTTCAACAAAATCAATCGCAAACTTTGGTAGAAAAACAAAAATGCTATATCTATATTTCTTATTTTTGAAATGTATGTTTATCTTGTTTTTTTATATTGAGTGTTTCCATCTAAACACTCAAAAAATATCTTATGAGCGACAGCATATGTAAGTAATCATATGGTGCTAGCATTGACACACAGTTTATTGAACTCTTCAGTTCTCAAAATTCCTTTAAGAAAAAAGATACCAGATCAAAGTTTCAGAATTATGTCAAGAGAAATAACAAATTTTTTTGATTGGTTGTTTTTTAACCATACAGTACACAACTGCCATTTTAATTTCAAAATTTCAGAGCCTTTTTGCTATCAGTCATCAACAACAGATAAAGAAATATCAGAATGAATTTTTTGAGCCAGCGCAGAACTATGCCTTGCCAGCAGAAGAAAGAGGCTTTGCAGATGAGATAGCAGTGGAAATGTTGACGTAACGAACGCTACTGGATAAAATTCATTAATGTTCTAGTAATATTTTGATTTCTGTAATTTGGGAGTAAATTTCTCTACCATTATTTGTTACTAGTACAATTTCATGCTAACCCAGACAGGTTTTTCAAGATTTCAAAATTAAGACAATTTTCATTTTAAACTTTTGTTGTCGTCACAAATGGGTTTTTATCTAACATCTAATAGTCCAAAAGAACTTTTCCATATCTACTAAAGTCTACAGCTGCTTACATTTTCCATGTATTATCGATCTGCCATTTAGACTATCCATTAACTCTTGTGATAGCTTTGTTTCCATAGAACTAACTGCATTTGTTTAAATTTTTGCATTTAATTTCATTCCCACATTAATCGATTTTTCTTCTGAGTAAGCCTTGTATCTTCTGTTTAGAGTCCTAACCCTTGGAATTTAACTATATTTAAATTAAGACTAGATTCTGCCATCAAAGAACTTTTGTTGTTATCTGTGACTAATATTTTGATCTCCCTAAACTCATTTATTTATCAGACTAATTACAAATGCAAAATATAAAATCTTATTAAAAAATAAATCTATGGACAATGCAATAATAATAGCACATAATTGTCTACTGTAAAAATTTTCTAGGTCTTTGTCAATTCCACCTTAGAAAAAACATATAGTACTTATGAATCAAAATTTATGTGGTAAATACATATATTTTTAAAGAAACATGCTTTTAATTCAAAATTTAATGTATGTAATATGCATGGTCATTAAGAATGGATTTGCAAGAAAATTTTAAGAAAATAGATTCATTAGACATGTAATTTCAATGAAAAATGTAGAAGAAAATTGCACTCTTTAACTCTACTATTGATATGGTACAGTCTTGAATGTACTTAAATGTGTCTTTAACAACAATGAATGTGTTCCAAATTTGAGTAAGATAAATTTGATACAATTTCGATCAAAAATGTTAGTAATTTTTTCTCCCCAACACAGGATTCTACCTTTGATAAGGTATGGTTCTAAAACTAAATGAAATTGCACTGTCACCAATAATAAACTTGAATAAAAAATTTGAACAAAACTGGCTCAACAGATATGCTTTTCAGTACAAAACATCTAATAACATTTTTACTTTTCGATTTTGCCAGGAGATAAGTCCCTAACAATACATGGCAATATCAATATCATCAGCAATAAAGCTGAGAGTAACATTTGAAGAAAATCGTTTTGATGGAAGTTTATTTGGTTCAAACATACAAAGTTAAATAATCAAACTAAACTAAAAGCAAAATTAAAAGTTGAAGTGTACTAAACAAATAATGGGAACTGCTTATGAGATTTCCTTCTTTTCAAGTATTTTTGCAGATTTTTGCTAGCGCATCACACAGAGAAAACTGATTAAATATACTATTAAAAAAATTTTTTTTTTTAGAAGAATTCAAATAAGAAGCTTACTTGCAAATGAATAGCTGATTAATGTTTAATGAATATATGATGTTAAAAACTGAGATGACTAATGGTACAAATCTAAAAATATTATTAGAGGTCAAGATATACAAAATCAAATATGGCTATGAGAAAACTTACTTCTTCATCCTTATACCATGATAATGTTTCAGATGTAAGAACAAACCAATAATCTCTGGAACCACCTTTCATTATACCTAAATTATGGATGCACATCCACCCTTTACGTATAACCTAGAAAGAAAGGAATTTTAAGCTAATCATGATTTCAATAATAACAATACAATCACATACATGATGGCCACAAAAATTCAAATTTAAAACATTTTATTTCTCCTAACTTTCTCTGACCAGTTTGACAAAATATACAAAATTTAGCACACACATAAATTCTTAAATTGAATATCAAACAGACCTACCAAATTTTGAAAATGAGAAATCGCAGCACAAAAAACTTAAATTAATCTAGAGGTTTATTGTTTTCCGTGTTTTGAAGCCATTTTTTGATATTCGTAAAAGGAATAAGGTTTTAATCTGTTAACTAAATACAGTTAAATTTCTCCTCTGAAAATGTTTATACGATTTTTAGAGCTTCTTTTCTTGTTTACCAAAGTTTTTTTTTATCATTTAAAAAAAAAAAAAAAAAAAGCCTGGTTTCAATTAGCCCAGGGCGATAAATTCTGACAAAAATTGAGACTTTTTTTCCTGTGATTATTTCACAGTATTCACAATTTTTCCTCTCAAAATCATAAATCACATTTTTCTATCATGATTCTTCGTTGAAATATGTACTTTACAAAATTCTCATTTTTAAAAGGAAATGTTTGGCAAATTTTGGGTCCATAAACAATATCCTTTGGTGAAATTCCTGTTTTCTTTCTGCAATATTTCAATGAAATTTACATTGTTACCGTGATCCTTTGATAGAATTGATTTTTTTAAATGCCGTAATTTGTAGAAATTTGTGATAATTTAATTAAATTTTGCAACAGTTTTGCACTAACGATTGGTAAAATTCACAAGTTTTTTGTGACCGATGGACAAAATTTTTTATTTCTTTTCGCTTTGGACGAAATTTGCAAATTCTTTCAGAACTATTAACGAAATTAGTGATTGTATTCAGACAACAATTGAAAATGCAATAAACCTCCCTAAAGCGACCACATTCCATTCAAATAAAAATTGGTTGCTTCTAAAGGTGCTCTCTTAATGGAGATCATGTTTTAATCTAGATTATAATTCTTGAAATAAATGTAACAATGTTATTAAAATTTATTCTTCATATTAGGAAAAAATATAAAAATTTAAGTATCAAAAACAAAAGTTAATTATTGCAGAGTTTAAAAAATGAACACATTGATGTTTGCTTTGATATTACAGTTTTATAACTTTTATTTCCAAGTCCTTTCAAAGTTCAATAAATAAAAGCAATTTTTTTTTGGACTGAAACAATGATGATTTCATTACTTATCCTTTTCTTTGAGAGTTTTCTGACAGAATAGGGTAAGGATTTTTTTGACTGTCTCTAATTCTTCATGAGAATTAAATTCCTAGCCTAAAAAGGCACAAAAGAGTTTAAATACTTATAAGTTACTAGAATAATAATTTAAAAAAAATCTAAATTTGATTAGAAGTTTGATGAATAATGTGCTTTGTATAAATTATTTATCTTATAAAACCTTCTTCAAGCGACCAGAAAAAAATGGAATTTGTTTCATTTTCTCCAAAAAATTGGTTGCTCATGGAGGAAGTTCAACTGGGATGACCTATGAATAGCGGTAGAATTAATATTGAGCCTATGGGAATAAATTTTATACCACGAGAAAAATGTCATTCAGGTAGGTGGTTGCACTTCATTGTAATTACTATTTGTTTCTGAGATTTTGATGATACAATTGGTATTTTTTCACTATACTTTGGAGAAATTGAATTCTTTTCATGACAAATTTACAAATTAATTTAAGGAAATACCATAAAAGAAAAATTTTTTGGACATAAATAAACTCACAGAAGAATCATAGGTCTGTAGATGATTTTGCACAGGGAAACACTGCATAGTATTTATCATTCTGCAGGACTTTCCTTTTCTGTATACAAATTGTGCAATTTCACACACAACATTTCAAATTCTACACCTCAGGAAACTCTTAAAATGGCACCCCTGTTTCGAAGTAAGAGAATTCCTGTATAAATATTCACATGATTACGCACAATTCATTTGTGGTTAATAAATACCCATTAAAATAGTTTTATGTTAAGAAATTTGTTTTGCAGCCCATACTCCCCATTCCCCCTCCATTGAGCATTTTTTAACGCGTAAATTTCCAGACTAATGACTAATTTTTAAAACTTTCGGAACCAAAGGAACAAAATATTTTCTGCAAAATATGCCGCACAAGCTAAAAAATCAACTAAAAAAAGTGTGCAGTTTTTTTCCTTTGAAAAATTGTAATTTCAGATGGATTTTTGTAATATTGTAGCTTGTAGGTCCAAACAGTAGCAACTACAATTTTTTCATAGCAGTTGGCAGGTCTGCTCATAGTATCCTTTTAATATAAGTTCACATTAATGGTGCATGCTACTAAACACAACTTAACATTCTATAAAAGAATTTGAATAGTAAAAAAATGAGAAAATACAACCCCAACTTTTTTAAAGAATCATTTGACAAATGCTAATACTCAACCAAAATTAAGACTGCATATAATCTTTATACAGTACAGTAACTGTAGTGCTAGTACAGCCAAAATAAAACAAATACATATCATTAAAAAAAAATCTTTGACAAAAGGCCACTTCTCTCTTGTTTAAATTGCTGGTTTGCATGATTTTTTCTTATCTTTTTTCATTTCCCTAATTTATCAAGATGTGGACACCATGTTATAATATAGAATAAGTATTTAAAAAATTAAAAAACTTCAAAATTTATTTGGAAAAGTAATACAAATATACATATATATACATATCATTATATATCTAACTATTAAAGCTTAAAATAAAAACATATGCATTAAACGAGGCTCAGAATTGTTTACAGACAAATTCTAAAAATTTTGCGAAAAATGTCATTTTATATAATCGAATTTAATTGATATTTTTAATATTAAGTTGCAAAAGCTATATATGGTTAAGCAATGACAAGTGCCTTTGAAACAATTTAGCTGCCCTCTCCCCCTTTTCTTTTCAAATACTGCTGTTCAACTACTAATACATTCTAACATGAAACATTTTCAACATACTTACACACACACACACATATTTCCTCTTTTCAGTTATAGAACTAATGTTTGATTATTGGTAGATATGAGCTATTACACAAATCTACTTGACACTAGATGAATTTCTTGAAGAGCCAAATAAATTTTTTGGCAGTCTTCTAAAAACTACAGGCAATAGAAAATATGCCAAAAAACTTCTTATTTTCATTCATTGGTCATATTTCAAGTTTCTCACAATTGTTATGGAAACATAACATGTAAAAAAATAATAATATGAAAATGCGTTGTAGTAATAAATATTTCTGCAGCTGTATAAATTTTGCCATGACAACTTTAGCTTATGTTACATCTTACAGACTGATAAGATTTTGTGAAATCCCCTCCTTTGATTATAAGTGCAGTACACATATAGACTGAGCTAAAATTAACTGGATAGTACATAATAGGATAAAACATGTTTTTGCCCTACTAGCACATATATATGTGTGTGCAGAGTTTCCAAAATTATTAGCAAGTCTTAACTTGAATATTATCACAAATAAGTGCATATGTGTCACTGCTGGGTTCTTGCTGACACTTTTGATTAACCTTAGAAATTTGAGTAAAAAAAAAAAAAAAAAAAAAAAGGAGAGGAGGGGGTGCCAGAATAGGTTTATTAAGATACACCATTAATTAGGCTAGGGACCTGTTTCTGGGACACTGGCTACACATTTACTATAGCTTTGGCTGAGGCTGAAAGTAAAATGGTGTTAAGACATCTATATCTAAAAAGAAAGTGAGAATAAAAAACTGGAAAAAAGAGAAAAAAACTTCAGTCAATTCTCAAAAGACAGAAGTTTCTTAATATAGAAAACATAATATAATTAAGAAGGAAGATAGATAATAACTTTTTCAATATTACTAACAATTCCGAGGTCTTTGCTTTTAAAAACCTCAAAAAAATTATTTTCAAGATTTAAAATCTATCTAAAAAAAAAAAAGATTCTTTTGTGACCACTGATTTTCAGAAATGTTTCTGAATATTTTTTATAGCGTATTAATTTGTTTTCTCAATCCAGAATATAAGTTTTTTGGATACGATCCATTCCTAAATAAATATTTCATGTTCATACTTAGAAATTTTCTTATTATGGTGCAATAGAGAGAGAAAAAAAAAAAAAAAAATTATTTGGAAAATTGATTTCTAATTTTTGCGAGAACATAACAAGCAGCACAAAAAAGAAATTTTTAGTAATGAGTTATTTAATTTTTAATTTTTTTAATTTTTAGATCTAAAAATTTTAAGCTTTGCATGTTTAAGAGGTGAAAAATGGGATATACAAAAAAATTTTTTTAGGGGGAGAACAGGAAATTAGGATAAGTTATTATTTATTGCTAACAAAACAACAAATATAGCACAATGGGAAAATATCACAAAATAGAGAAATTGCAGCCTCATAATAAAATTTCTACTAAAAGTTATGTAATGCAATTTTCTTTTCTAGATTCTAACAAAAAGGATCTTTAGAAGTAATTTAAAGAGATATTACATTTATAGTAACACAAATAAAGTAATCGAAAGACTTAAGATTTCAGATTGTACTTTTCTTGGCATGTCACACTGTGTTGTGTGGAAAGTAAAAGGCTTTCTGCTGTACTGTACAAATATAATATTCTAGTTATTTTTAAATAATAATAATACCTTATATAACATATATATAAGAAAGATAATTTTTGTATTTTACAAATAATTTTCCATAATTAAAATAGGATTGTCAGTGAAATTTAATTTCATTTTCTTGGCCTATTCACTTTAGCTCTTTATTGGGTATAAAGATTACAGATATTGATGCTGCAGACTAATTCTTATTCTTGACATAGTTCAAATCGGTAGTAGTGAAATCATAACTATCTGCAAGAGTTTTTAGACTTATTTTCGAAATTAATGCGTTTAAAGTCTCTGTAAAAATTGAATAGATTTCTATTATGTCATTGTTCAGGCTTCAATAAATTATAAATAAAAATGAACATGATTGAATTGAATTTGAGCTACTACAGAGAAAACATGTTCTTTTAAACAAAATTAAAATGTTAAGATCTAAAAAACAGGAATGTGAAAAATGCTTTAGAATAAAATTGACATTATGGTATAGAAAATGACATATGATTATAATTAATAAAAATTAACTTATTAGTTAAGCTCTTCAAAAGTTAGCAATTTCATATGGAAAATTCTGTATCCCTTAATAAAATATAAGTTTTACTCTTGAAAGTTTGAATTGCTTTCAATGGATAATTTTAATTTATTGGAGAAGGAGGGAGTTGCTTGCTTTATATATATAAACACATACTATTCATTGAGTGATTCTATGTATCTTATGTTAAAAAGATAAATATGTAATCATTTGTTTGTGCACAGAACATAATAATTTTCATTGTTATTATAACAAGAGAACTATTATAATTAGTGAATTTACTTTCTTTTATCTTTACAAGAAGAAAGTATTAGATTTGTAAAAATTTTTGGATTATGATTTTTGATATATTTGCATGTTTTAGGGGTAGGAGATACAGAAAAACATGTTCTTACAAAATGTCTGTCTGTATGTGGCAAATTTCGTGGTGCTCCATCTTAAGAGCTAAAGAATGTAATTTAATAAAAGTTTATATTTAATTAGATCTTGATATAAATTGGTGTTGATTAGTTTTTGGTGTAAATCACTCAACAGGTGGCACTGCTATATTGTCTTTTGTGCAATTTCTGCAATAGCTCTATCTTCAGAATTAATGCATGGAATTTCATCAAATTTCAGATTCAGTTAGTCCTTGACATGAAATGACTTTTAATGTTTTGATGCAAATCGCACAATAGATGACACTTCTATGCTGCATTTATTAATATTTGCAAAGCAATTCTATATCAAAAATGAATGCATGAATTTCCATCAAACTTCAGATTTGATTAGTCCTTGACATAAATTAATTCTGTTTATATTTTGTTGTAAATAGCTGCACAGGTGGTATCGCTATATAGCATTACTTAAGATTTCTGCAACAGATCTATCTCAAGAACTAATGCACAGATTTCCATCAAACTTCAGATTCAGTTAATCCTTGACATAGATTGGTTTTGTTTATGTTTTGGAGTCTATCACCTTACAGGTGGTGTTGCTACCAGAATTTTGTAGTATTTACACAATTTTAGCAATAGTCATACCTCAAGAATTAATTAACAGACTTTCATATCTTTAGAATCCTCATGACTGGCATAGAGTGCCATTTAATTTTGACATTGTGATAGCAAATTTCGAAATTTTAACATGTATGAGATATAAGAAAGTTTTGGGATTGTTACATTCGACTAATTTTTCAATGTGTTAGAGAATGAGTCAAAAAAGGAGAGATTAAAAATAAGTGTGAGGCAGAAAAAAGGAACAAAGAGAGAATTAAAGAAAAAAATGGAATACTATTTCACCAAGACAAGTTAGAGAATATTAAAGTATGTTAAAAAGAAAAAGGAATGTGTTTTAAAATCAATTACATGGATAATAGAGGTAGAACTGGCACCAAATATTTGATTATGTTTAGAAAAAATATTTCTATATTAAAATGAGCTCAAGCTTTACTCCTGCTGTAAGAATATCAATTAGAAACTGCTCAACATTAAAAAAAAAAAAAAAAAAAAAAAAAAAAAAAAAAAAAAAAAAAATTCTGATTTAAATTTGCAAAAATTTTTATTTTCAAAATCTCATATTTTGTGATAGTGACCCAATATATGAATTTATGTGAACAGATTTAAAGATTAAAATTTGAAAACTGCTGAAGCAAATGAGAAGAAATGAAAATTTCGGAAGGAGTGGGTTTTTAAATTATTTGAAAATTAACATAAAAAAATATAAATTAAACTTTATGTGCTCAATATTAGGAGAGGGAATGACAAAAAGGAAAATGGTGATTTCAAGAGGACAGAGAAGGGGGGGGGGGGAGGAGAGAGCATTCAATGATTGATTTATTGCTACAATAAAGTAAGAAAAGTTTAAATAACTGAAAGTAAGATTATTGATTATGTGCTATGCTTTTTGAGAGGAGGGGTTAAATTTAATGGTAATGGATCAAAGAAAAGAAGGTTCTCGCTAAAAATAGAGTGATATAAATAATTTATATGGCTGGAAACTATATGCAATGTGAATTATGTTGCCTGTTCACAAGAAAAAGAGAATTCAGCTTCCATAATTCCTTTCTTTGTTAAGCATTTTGCTGTAACTTAGTGCTGTGATGATAGGCAGAAATAACCTTAGTCATACATTTGTATACGTCTGGGTGCAATAGAGATCAATTGCTTATTTAACATTATTATTAAAACCTTTTTGAATAGGTGAAACAGTATCCTATATAGTAAAAAAGAAAAAATAATAATTGAATAATTAAAAAAAAAAAAAAAAAAAAAAAAAAAAAAAAAAGACAGTATAAAAATTTAAATGGACAGTTTTAATTATAAAGATGTATGCACTTGCTGTAATTTGCAAATCATTCATAATGAAATCACAACAAAACTTAATTTGAAATAATGCTTCTTTTCAGAACGATTTTTTAAAACTAAATTTTCTTTTTCCTTCCACATTAGCTTTTGGCTACAAGTGTTTACAATTCTAATATTTTAACTATGAAAGTGATAAGTTATATTTTATTCTTTGGAACCCTATTAACTGTATTTGGCACTTGTTGCGAAAAAGTTACTTTTATTAATCATTTGTGCATTAGTAGTATTAACTGTCATTGCCAACGATATGCATATCCAATTTGGCACCATGTCTCAGCTAACTACTCACACCACCCTTGCTGTGGCTTTGTCTTTTTTCTTTCTAACAAAAAAGAAAGAAAAAATAAACAAAAAAAAAACTTAGGAAAGCATTATTGGAAAAGGAACACTGCAAATTGTATAAAAATCAGAAAATCAATTTTTTTTAATATGAATTAAAAGAAATGAGAGTCAATCTTCAAAATTATTGGCAGAGGTTGAGTTTCACAAACCCATATAACTCTATGCCAAGTGACTGACGCGTTAACATAATAATTCTTTAA
The DNA here is from genome assembly GCA_964019185.1 of Maratus speculifer. Lineage (NCBI taxonomy): Eukaryota > Metazoa > Arthropoda > Arachnida > Araneae > Salticidae > Maratus > Maratus speculifer. The sequence goes on from OZ025290.1 coordinate 251,589,150, forward strand.
AATTAAATAATATATATATATTATAGACATGTAGTACAACTGAGTGAATCTTAGTTGTGTTACAGTATACAACTGAGATTTGGGTTATTTTGGAGGCCCCAGTGGGAAACATGTCGTGTGATCAAAGCACAAGCTCAATATTGTAAACAAAAACAATAATAATAATAATAATAAAAAAAGAGCAGCAAACATTTTGACTGTTTCAAGATTAATTTTCTTGTTTTAAACTTTTTTTTTTTTTTTTTAAATAGAGAAATAACTGATAATCTTAGTACACAATATCTATGAAATTTTACATTTAAATGTATGTAAAAAAGAACAGAAGGAAACATATTTTAGATTTAAGGCTTAAGGGAATTCATATTTCTTTACTTTTTTCAACAATGAGCACGTTATTGACACATTTACATAAATGCGTGAAATTTGCAGACATTACTGTTTGTGTGCTAAAGAATCTGGCAACATTTTCCATTTTTCTATAAATGAGATACATATAAAATTTTAGCCAATTACTCCCTCATAATTTTTTGAAATTAAGTCTCTGAAAATTGGTTTAAAATACCAAATTAAATACTAATTTAAAAAGGCCTTTATATGAAAATGAAAAATGCTACTAGATTACTTTGAATCTGAATAAGAACACCTGCAAATTTTACCTGCATTTCGCTGGTCTGCACACCTGCTCTCTGAACCAAAGACATGAAATAATAAAGAAAAGATCCAATTAAAAAACATCTTGCTTGTTTATCATAGGTGAAAATCTATCTAAAGTAGATAATTGCAGGCTTCTCAACATATTTATAGGCTTTTTCCAGGGTAAAAAAGGGATCTTCTGCGAAACAGAAAGGGTACTAAAAGGGACTTTACAGAAATTAAAGGGTAACAAAAAGGGACCTACTTATTGTTTAAAAAGGTGACATAATACATCTACAGTATAAGACAGATACAACTGATTTAAACATTCAATATTTCAACAACTAAAATAACACCACATAAAAAAAAGAATGAATGAAAAGAAATCATTACATAATTGAATAATAAACTTAAGAAAGAAAACAACATCTTTGAAGGTTACAAGCTGAACTATGTTTTATGTTGCTGCAATGTAATGGCAACTTAATGTCAGAAGGATTTTATTATATTTGCTAATTTTGAGATAAAATTGGAATTTGTTTCGCTTTTACACGTATGAAAATTTTATATGAGATAATATTTATAAACAACCCCCAGCAAACTCTTAATACTTTAATTCTGTACTAGATGCCTACCTGCAGTTGACAGTGGCACTCAGCCTGAAAAACTAAGTATTACTACATTTAAACATAACCAATATGTGATAAATTTAATTGATTTCCATGCCTCCTGTACCCCCCCCCCTACCACCACCAACATTTTCCCAAACTTTCAATATTAACTATATAGTAGCATCATTACAATGAAAATGACGATTACACTTCTAGTTTCCTTAAACTTTTATTAGGTTCCAGTAAAATATAAAGAAAGATAATAGAAATAAAAGTTTCAAATGAAATGAAGTTGGATATGGAATGTTAATTTCAATAGGCATACAGAAAATCACACTGATTATTAATTTATACCTTTAAGGAAATTTTGGACATTGTTGTGAAAGTCTAAAAAAGAGCTTTTTTTATGAATTCCTCAAATTTGTGACTTTGTGCTCCATTTAAAAAAGATCAATATCACTACGGAGACTGACAACTGTCAAAAATATTCTGATCATTTGAATTTTTTTAATGCTTTAAATAAACGGAGAAAGTTTTATAATTGGATTCAGAGATAATTGGCATATTTAAACAAGTATAGTTTGTCAAGAAAATAAATTGCCAATTGTGGCATTTCATCCATCACAAATTAATTTTTGCTACTGTAACAAACAAATGTCCATTGTTAAAATAGATTTTCTTTTAATCATGCTTGAAAACTGTTTAGGGTGCCTTAGAAAGTCACTCAATTTAGCTACAGTATTCAAATTGCTTTTGAAAGTACATTTTTTCTCAACTCAGTGTTATAAAACTTAAAATTATTTAAAGTACAGAAGGGACGCAAGAGCAATAAAAGGTGCTGGATTTTTAAAGCTGTCCAAAATCGATCTACATATAGACAAAAAGTCCATAGTGAAAAAAATATAATTTATAAAAAGAGGAAAATATTCATATTTATTTTTATTTAGCAAACCCGTTGCCTTTTAACTAGCCAGTCTGCAAAAAAATAAAAATTAAAAACCTTCAGCATGAGCCCAATTCTAATCTGATGAGAATGAAAATAATAATGAAATAAAAGAAATAACGAGAATCTATACAGATAAAAAATAAATTAGTCTTTTTCACTCTCTCTTTCTGTGTGTACATATTTCTGTTGGTGATGGCTAGGAAAACCAACTGCACATGAGTCTGAAAATTTGGGTGCAGATAAATAAAGGCAGATCTAATGTATCTGATTTTTCATTTCTTGAGAGTTAGTCATGATTTCAAATAAAAACCATAACAACCATTGGAAAATAGCAAGCTTCCTTCCTTCAACAGGATTGCATCTATACATCTCTGGATGATCCATAATCCTTCATGCAAATGAAAGCAAAGAATATTTTTTCTGCCTTTTGAAATAGTGATTGCTGGGTCCATTAGAGTAACCAAAAAAAGAATACAAAATATTTCACCTTATCTTCCTGGTTCTAATGGTATATTTCATTAAAAATATATTAATGCTATTTCAAAAAGCATTTCTACTAGACGATATTGTTTCTCATTTTAACTATGCTTTAGAACATTTTCAGCAGGGGTTTTTGTTTCTGAGTATGTTTTGTGAAATCCACACATTTACAACAATAGAAGATTTCATTTCACGTTTTAAAACAGGAAGGCTTTTATTATTATTTTAGTTTTTTGCAGGAATTATTGGTCAGAATTGAAAATATAATAATATAAATGTCAGAAACTAAAGCTTCACAAGCCAGTTTTTTTTTTTTTTTCAAATGAACTTGGGGTTAGAATCCCTTTTAGTTGTGCTCAGACTATAATCAATTGAACTTTGAATTCTTGCAATTCTAAATTTATTGTAATTGATAATCTATTTCTATTCTGTAATATAAAAACCACAGCACTTATATACTAGGAAATATCATTTTGCTCTTTGGATGAGAGGGAAAACTTTTTTATTTGTCTTCAGGAATGATGGGTCAAAATTGAAACTATAATATCTAAATGTCAGAAATAAAATTGGCAATCACTATAACAAGGTCCCACAGTGCAATGGCAGACATAGCTGCAGCAACAAACATGTACAATCCTCTCTTTCCATTAGTGATGAGCTTAATTACAGTCAAACTAATTTAATACAAGCATGACTATAATAAAGTGACTTTTATGAGCAATTTGCACATTAAAAATAGTACATAATTTAAAATGCATTAAGATATTTACACTTCTTATGAACTACAAAATCAGGATCATGGCTAATATCAGCAAAAAATATTGGTTCAATATGATTTTCAGTGATAAATAGGATGGAATTAAGAAAGAAATTCGTTTCTTATTAAACACATTTCACTTGTAGTGATAATATAATATAGTGATAATATTACAACTCTCTGTCAAAATATAGTAGTACTTCAGTTTAAGCAGACAGAATTTCAGCTTTCAAGAAGCACACCCCCCTCTCTCATTCCACAACCAAAAATATGTTGTTTTCTTCAAAGAATGAGAGAAAGAAATCAGATAAGGACTTAAATCTGGATTCTGGGCTATATTAACTGGTCTTTTGATTATTTGGAAACTAGATTATGTTTGTTAGAGCATTAATAATTGTAATTAGTTTATTTGTATGGGCATATTTAAGATTTTTATTATCTTCACTGGTATTATAAGTAATAGTTATTACTAAGATTTTTACAATAGCCTTGCTTCTTGTATTAATTACATTTGACTGTCTTCTGATATTCAAATTAATCATTTGGGCATGCACATAAGCATAGTCACCAACCTTCACAGTCTAAAAATAGTAAAAATTTTAAGAACTACATAAAAATAAATAAATTTTGAGGCTCTTAAAAATTATTTGAATATTAAAATATTCATCACTATTTCTTATTTTATCAAAGATAGTGAAACTTCAATCCTAAGTTTGTTTGGGAAAATTTTTCTTTAAAATTATAATAGATCAGATGAATATAACATGCACTGGGCTTCTGAGGGGTATGAGGACCCCATTTCTATGTTCATTTGGATGGATATTCATTTAAAAATCTAAAACATACAAATTTGAAGGTGTATATATTGCAGAAGACATTGGGGTGCCAAATCTATGTTCATTCGGAAATATTTCAATTTAATAATATAAAATCATTGGAATTCAAGGATTCACAGAGCTGAAGACCATTAGGCTCCAACTTTAGGTTCAATTAGGAATATTTTCATTTGATAAATATAAATCTCCAAATTTGTTTATAAGAAGAGTCTGGGACATGTATAATATGTTCAGTATATGCTGCTTAAGGAAGTGGGGCCCATAATACTGTAAGGTAAATAAAAAAATCCCTAATACTATAAAGGTAAATGAAAAATTATTTATCTGTCCCTTAAGAATAAACATTATTTAGATGACCAAAAAACTTTGGCAACTTGTTTTGTGCAATCATGCGCAATCGACCCATGTCAATAACTAGAAATTCATGAAGTAGATCATAGCAATGGTTAACCTGTTAATGTCCAAAAAAGAATCATGCAAAAGGAATGGGGGGGGGGGCGAAGGGGGCAGTCGCCACAAGCTCGGAAGTTTAGAGGGTACCAAATTTATACTACCAACGATATACTACATATCATTTTTTGGCCTGTTACAAGAAAAAGTTGAGAGAGAAGGGCGCCGAATTCTAGCTTTGACCCGGGCGCAATTTTCTCTTTGCACATCCCTGTATCCAAATTATTTTACAGCTTGAATTTAAGTGAGATTTCTTTTAAATTCATTTAGAATGTGGAGAAATGATAAACTTTCATTTGTTTTTGCATAATGAGAGATATGAACTATCTTATAGATTTGATTACACATCTGTTCATCATCCTAATACAAAATTTTAGTCTTTTATTGCACAAGCAAACCATTTTCAATATATTGAAATTGCAAATTTCATGCTCCAAAAGCTAGATAATACTGGTTTCCAGAAGCATGGAAAGGTGAAAAGGAATGCTGGATGGGACACATGCAAAAAACAGTACAAAGCATTAACTGAATAAAGATAACAAATAGCACAAAAAATAAAATAAAGGGTTGCAGAATGCCAGAAAAATTCATAATTGTTACAATAGGGTAATAAATTTAAATAAAGTAAAAAAAGTCAAGATCCAGACTCTTGAAAAAGAAATATTTATGGCCCAACTAACTTTGGCAAAAATAAATAATTTATTCTTGTCAAGTTCAGTTTGGTCATAAATAAATAATGTCACAAGTTGTAATTTTCCAACTAGGTGAAAAATCAAATGCTGCCATACTTAACTCTTTCTGACACAGGCAAATTCTGTTAGTAGATTGAGAAATTATCGACTGACACCAGAATTTAGGAACAACTTTTTGAGAAATTAAGAATCTCTTAATATGAGCTTTTACTGTAAATACAAAATTTTATTAAAATATAATTGGTGATGTTTGCAAGTTTGGAATTAAAATTAGGTATCCTGGACTGGGCACGGTGTGCCGGAAAGGATTAATTCAAAACTTCATTTTAATTAAGAAAGGATTAAAAAGGCTTAATATTGAAAAAATGGACTTTTTGAAGACCAAAAGTAAAAAAAAAAAACAGACCATTTGGGAAGCCTGCAATGATTTTCTTTTCCAAATGGTGATGTTTATCAAGAGGGTATCCCACCTGTTATTATGATGTTACATAAAATAAACACAACAAAAATGACAGTTTTTATTATATAACTTTTCAAACAATGTTTTAAATGGTTGGAGAAAATTTTAAATGCTTAGGTAAAATCAGAATCAAACTCTCAGATTGTGGTATGTAAATGTGTAATGTATTGTGGATTAGCTCCCAATTTCTCAATGTCAATGAGAATCTGTCCATGATCCTCTTTATTTCTACAACAAAATTTCTGGAATCATTGTTCAACTATTCATTTGCTAGCTATCTTTCATCTGAATGTATGGTTGATATTACAAGCCATTTCCATAACATTTTGACACTTTTTAAATTTGCCTAAAAATATCCTGCAACTTACTTCTCTCCCATAGTCTTTGAAAACTACGAAATATTAAATTAAACATTTATCAAAAATATTCTGGCTGAAAGTTAAATAAGAGAAACTGCCATTATTATTATTTTTTTTTTTTACACAACCTAATAGAATAATGCTAAAATCTTGATTTTTCATCTTAAAAAATAAATAAATAATAATAATGAAAAAATAAATATTGTACATTTAAACATAAGAACTTTTAGCTTAATTCTTAGAAAGAATAATTAAAATGAGATTTAAAATGACAAAAAGTGAAGAACTAGGGATACCACTTGATATTAGTACATATTTTTTTAATTAAAAACAGAAAGTGCTACTTTAACGCTAATATTTATTGAGATTTTATTTTAAATGTTAGTTAAAAAGAAATGTCTGAAAAAAAAACTCAGCTACACTGGTTCAAAAAGCACTTCTCATGCTAACCAGGCCTTAAAAAAAATATGTAGCCTAATTCATAAGAAATTTCAAGGGGGATTCACATCATAGTGTCAATACAATGCAGAAATATTGAATGTGAAAAATATTTTTCTTTAGTTGTGTAAGTGTTTAGTATGAGTAAAATATTTTTTAAATGCAAGACATCTTTGAAGAGCCATTAAATAAGCTTGAAAAAGCATAAAAATTAATAATTCTGCATTCAAATATATAAAGAAATTTTTTGATCACACAAAAGGCACAGATTTTACATTCAATTGTTCTGCAATGTAGTTATGATACAGAATTATAGTTTTTAAAAACAAAATTTTACCTGATTGCCCAGCTTTCTTTTTCCACCAGTAGTGGCAGCTTCAGCCGTTTGTTGAGCACTAAAAAATTAAATATTTCATAAATGATTAATAAAACTATTAAATATACAACAATTTAAAATTTAAGAATTTTTTTTTAAAATCACAGACGGAATCTATACTAATAAAAGAACAAAACGCTCTGTCTGTGTGTCTGCTTGCTGATGGCTAGCGTACAAAGCTCAAAATTTTTTTGAGAGTAGCCCAAAATCTCTCTTGATGTACCTGAGCTTCAGAATTTCGAAATTCTATTTATTAACTGAGTAATTAATTAAATTCCAAAGCTCACTCTAAAAAAAAATCGCCTTTTTCTTTCTTTTTTTTTAACCTTTATTTGCTTGTGGTTGGTTGGTTGGTTGCATAAAATTTTCGCAGAAATAATTAAAAAAGCTGGGACAGACCTTTAAAATTCATAGACTGGCAAACTGTCAGTTTAAATGATGATGATTTTTTTTTTTTTTTTTTTTTTTTTTTTTATCACAGCTGTAGTATGTGCCATGGAGGAAAAAGCCATGGTGGAGATGAAGTAAACTGCAAAAAAGGTTAGCAATATGAAACCATTTATCGCTCAAATTTTAATGTCCCATACAAAAGCATGTGGAAGGGATTTTGTATTAATAAGACTCTATACAAAAAAATCTTCACAGAAATGTATGACCTATACTATTATGTTTACACTCTTAGAGTTTCAGGATAATTCCTCATGTATATTTCTAGATATTTAGCAAAACGTCTAAAATCGCAAGTGGCCTGTCACATTAGGCCATATAGTGTACTTGCACACCCTTAAGAACGGTTTCTAAAAAAAAAATCAAGATTTAAAAGGGTAAAATGAGAAAAAAAATCTTAAAATGTTTTAAATTGCGACTTAATTTAAATTGTTGAGTTTAGAAACTTGAAATTTAGTATAGTAATTATTTTTAAGATGCGGGTGCTTGGTCTAAACAAGTGATTAAAAATTCTAGATTTAAAGGTGTGAAATAAACGGAAAATGCTCTAAATGACGGCTTATTACTGTTGGAGACAGAAACATAAAATGTAATATGTCTGTAATTTTTACAACGCAAATGCTCACATAGAACAGTTTTACAAAATTCGAAATTTAAAAGGTCATAGAAGCAAAAAAGTTGTAAAACTTGGATTTTCGTGATGCTGTTGGACTAGAAAATCAAAATTTGTCATTTTGGATTTGTCGTTTAAAATTTAAGAGCTCGCTAAGAACAGTTTTTATTGAAAATCGAGATTTATAGTGATGAAATGAACAGAAAACATTCTAAAAACTCTCTAAACTACTATGATTTATTTGGAATAGAGATTTGAAATTTGATGTTGCTATTATTTTAGGGATGTAAATGCACTCACAGATATCTTTCTAGATATTTAACAAAATGTTTCAAATCGCAAGTAGCCGGTCATCTCTGGCCATATAGAGTGTGTGTGTGTATATATATACATAGAATCATTAGATAATACTACAAATCAACATCAAAATGTGGAATCACTCATTAATAACAAACTATATCAAAACATAGAAGTTGGCAAAAATTGGAATAATATTGGAAATGTGGTATTTAGCTCATTATCAAGGGCAATGGTAAGTAGACACATTATTTGTGATTAATTTCTGAATAGAAATCAGGATAAACCTAAAAATGATTTCGATATTGCCCGATTAATCACAATTGAAAACAAAGTTCAAAGAAAAATAATAAGACAATAATTGAATTATCAATAGATTAATTGCAATGGAAAAACTATTTCAAAGAAAAATATTAGAAAAATAAGAAGACTATAATTGAATTATCAAAAAGATAAACTTACAAATATCAATGGCTATCATGTGGATAGTTTCAAATTTGCAATCTCACTTTGCATGCAGTTACATTTAACAACAAAGTTATATCAGATACCAAAAGATATAATTAATAATATATAATTAAATTAACTATTATTAAAAATAATTAATAACAAAACATTAGTAAACAAAAATGTTATGAACTTAATAAAAATAGTTAAATTATTTTATACTAATAACAGGTTTTAATTAATAACGATGAAAATTTACTTTAAATTGATTAAATATCGATGAATATTTACTTAATGTAAAATAATACAAATTTACTACACAGAGCGCCATCTGTTGTAGTTAATAACAGAATTTTTTTTTTTTTAGCAGTGATCTTTACTTTCTAAACAGAATTAATTAATGCAAAATATTGATTAATGCCGTAAGAAGTCAATTTTACAAATTACGTTACTTATTTGTTTAAAGCAAAAATCGGGGAATTAATAATTTATTATATCTTTTTAAAATATACTAGCAAAGGATAGTTTATTTTGATAACTAACATGTGAATTTAAAATAGCGTAAAAGTAATATAAAATAATATTAAATTATCAACCATTGATCAGCCTCAAACTACATTACATATTAAAGCCAGAGGAATAAACAAGGAATGCTAAAACACATTACCATAAATAATAAATTAACACTTTATTCTTGTTACACTGCACCTTTTCCCCTACCACCACCAATACCCCCCCCCTTTTTTTTAATTAAATAAATTAACATATGTGCATATATTTTCCAGCAACTCTTTCCTACCTCCTTAACCTAACTTCTACCCACCCATCCGAACTATTGATTAATGTTTTTTAACATTTTATAGTTTTTTTTTTTTTTTTTTTTTTTTTGCATGATTTTTTTTTTAATATTTTTTATTGATATATATATATTTTTTTATGCACAAAATGTTAAAAGTAACTGACAAACATCCTACTGCAAATTATAAGTAATAAAAGTATTAATTGTATAATAAAGAGTAAATGAATTTCTTAGGAAAACCGTGATTTATCGCATCATATATTAATTGTTTAATGTTTTTGTTTATAAGATGAGGAGAGCATAAACTTTTGATTTAATTTAATTTAATGGACCATGAGTAGTACATATGCCATATAACATTATAGTTTGCAGAATTCCATAATATAAGGAAGCAAGCAAAAAAAACGATAAGTGATTTTAAATTATTATATTTTATTATTAAATTAGAATTACAGATATTGATTACACATTGAAAGCAAAACTATCAATAAAATTTAAATAAAAACCTTAAAAGGAAGTTATGTGCTCTTCACTGTGCAAATTCAAATTTTAGAAACAATTGTTTTGTAATAGGTTTAATAATGAAACTGAAATAATATTGCATAATATATTTTAAAACTATACAATTTTACATACACAGGATGTGTAAAAAATTTTGTACATTACTCACTTTGTAAAACCAATAAAATCTTCATGGTTGGTATTCATGTAGGCTAATTCAACCTCAACTAAAAGGATAAGCTGTTCCTTGGTCTTTTGTTCTCGTTCTCTAATGAAAGACATGATTATACGTTCTGTTTCTTCTCTTAAATGGGGATAGCGACTCATCTATAAAGGAAACCAAAAATTAAAAATAAAAATGGAAAAAGAGAAGGAAGGAGTAGGTGGGAGAGGAAATGAAGTTTAAATATTTATCTATACCGACAAACTAAAGTTTCGCTCTATATGTCTGTATGCATACGTGTATCTCGGTGATGGTGGCAAAATCTGTGGGTTGTACCAAAACTGAAATTTTTTGTGAAGATTGTTGAAAGTCTCTCCTACAGTATCCAAGTCTCAGAATTTTAAGATTTTAACAATTAGTTGTTATAATTAACAATTGCAATTCATTCTTACCAAAAAGTCATTTATTTCATCTACAGTAAAAAAACATGTCCATGAATATGAACTCATTTTACATCTAAGAAACTAGTGAAAAAACATTTTCAATTATTTTTTAAAACCAAATTGACCAAACTGTACTGTTAAAATTGAAAGACATATTCCTAAAGATTGTACTGTAAAGTCTCAAATGGCACAATCTATTTAAAAATAAACTTTTATTATTATTATTATTATTATTATTATTATTATTATTTCTTAAGGGTCATTTTTTCAAAAAGTTTTTTTCCTTATTTCAATGCTCCTTCCAGGATGCAGTTTTAGAGATACTGACAAGCCAAAAAGATGCTCTTAGAGCTGAAAACATATTCTAATCAATGAAGCAGTCAATTTTTAAAAATACAAACTTTGGCCCTTTCAAATACACTGGCAAACACAAATTATTTCACATCTGACGGAGATCGTATTTCTTCTATGCTAAAAGTAACTAAATGTCTACATTCTATCTAACATAATTTTTTTAGAACATTTCAATAGACCAGAAATACAGCACCTACAAAAAATTTTAAACATTTGGATGGATAGAAATATTTTTTACAAATAAAATGTGTGAAAATTTCGACAAAATTAGTAAAATTCTGAGTATTTTGTCGCTGTTTTACTACTCCAGGGCACAATTTTAGACATGCTCACATACCAAAAAATATGTCTTAAAGCTAAAACCTTTTACTAATCAATGGTGAAATCAGTTTTAAAAATATGAATTTCAACCCTTTCAAATATATCACAAACGCAGGTGATTTTGCGCCTCATATAGACCATATATTTTCAACATTAAATTTAACATACTATCTGAATCTTAATAGACCAGATTTACATCACCTACAAAAATTTTGAAATTTTCAAATAGGTTGAAATATTTTTTACTATAAAATAAAGTATGTGAAATTTTTTTTTACGAAATCAATAAAAGCCTGGGTGTTTCTAAGGGGTGTTGCTGGTTTTTGGTTTAGACTCCAAAAATAAAATACTAAACATCATATACTTTTAATTCAATACTTTTTCATGATTTTCGAATTAAAAAATATAAAATCATCAAAATGAAGTTAAAGATATAAAATCATATAAATTTGAGATTCATCATATGCCCAGGCAACACTGGGCAGAAGACTAAGAAAGTTGAGAACAATTTTCTGGATAGATTTGTTACATCGCAATACTTCATTTCTGGTTTGATTCGATTGGTTAGTGGAACTTGATGGTCTTTTTGGTGCTGTGTTTACTTTCTTTTGGGTTTTCGACTTGCTTGCAGTTGGGGTGTGATTTTATACATTTTACTTTTTTTCCATTTTGACACAGAGGATGCGAGTCCTTGAACATATATGTATGTTTAGAAATTTTAATAATTGTGTGTTTAAAACATTGTATTTTATTAATTTAGTTTCCCACAAAAGGTTTTTTTTTTTTTTTTTTTTTTTTTTTTAATCGATTATCACTTATTTCCAATAATATTTTTATACCCTTTTCTTGGCTTTTAACATTTCAGGACTTTTGAATCTCTTAAATGAGATACATTTCTTTTCTTTTTCTTTAATAGTAAATTTAGCTCCTTCAACTCTTATATATTTGAGATCCATTATTTGTGGCTCTTATTTTAAGGATATTCTTCCAATTGACACATTAATCAAGAAGTTAATAGGTTAGAAAATTGTCAAATATCTAATTCAAAAATTTAAAAATAAACATATTGATAAACTTATCTTTAGAGAATTTTTTTCCTTAAGATATTATATAATTTTTTTCTAATTTTGTAGAAGAGATTATGACAAATAACAAAATATGACAATGAATGCAAATATTATTACTTACTTTATCAGTACATTTTCTAACAACATTTCCCAGTTCAGCAACAACTAGGTCAACACATTTCAAAGCTGGTTCTTTTAATTTTGCTATCTGTTTCTTGACTATTGCTTCAAATGCCATGTCTGGTGTAAACAATCCGACCCTGAAAATAAACGAAAGATTTATATCAATAAAATATTCAATACCTCTCTTATTTAAAAAATATTAAAACAATAAAAAGCATATTTTGCTTCAGATATAAAAGAAATTTACTAACCTGATACCGTGAATATTTCGAATTGCAAATGCAATTTCCCTACGCAGTTCTTTTTCATCAAACTCCATCTATTAAAAAAAGTACAATTTGTATGAAAAATATATACACACAAAAATAAAATGCAGTAAAATTTCGGAATAATAGATGTCTCATGTACACTGAATTTTACAAATAATGTGTTGCAGATTTAAAAAGGTGATCACTAAATAGATATATCTGTTATTTGGTAGTGTCCATCATGAGATTTTATCAATATTAAACTTAATAGAATTTTACGTACTTGAAATTGCAATTTCAATTAATTATTTGAGATTTTTATATATCAATTTTCTTCAGATGTTTACTATAAGAACTACTGAAATATTTTGAGAATACTGAAACATTTTGAGAAAACATGCCAGTTGTTAAAATTTTTCTTGTCTTTAAAAATTGCCCATAATAAAAATGTAATATTGTAGACACTAAAAATGCAATTCAAATTTAATTTACCTCAGTGATATATCTAATGATAATAATAATATTTCTAAGATTCAATATAAACTTTTTAGAAACTCTAAATTTTTGAAAATATAAATTAAAAAATATCGATAAAGTTTCTTTACACTAGGCTCCCCCCCACCCAAAAAAAATAAAAAAAAAAATAGGGTTTGAACCATGAACAAGATATTTTTTTTTCACTCTGTTGGTTTTATGCCTGGTTAAGCAAAATGAATAAAAATCCACAGAATTATAATGAAATTTAATTAAGTTTTCTCATATTAGATAATTATAAGATTTAGAGCATTATTTTAAAGGATAAATTCAATTTCAAAATAAGTACTTGATTATCATAAATAATTAAATTATCTCCAGCTGACATTTATTATAAAATCATAAATATTAATATCAAATTTAGACGTGACTGCTGGTGATGCTTTTTTCTTAGAACTTTAAATTCAAACAGTCTCCTCTAAATGTGAATTGTTATGGATATCAAAGCTGCTGAAAGATGATTCCAAAGTATTGTATAGGATTGCTGCGGTCTATGATGTTCCTGTGTTAAATAGAGAAATTAATATACACATGTATAATGTTTTTTTTTTTTTTAGTAACACTCATTTTGACCACGATTCTAAAACATAGTACTATAACATACATATAAATGTGCATATATTATATATATATATATATATGCTATAAAATTTTAAAGAAATTTCATTACTTACAGTAAAAAGGCATGAAGCAGACAACGTGTGATGTAAATTTAAGGTCAAGTGATAAAGAAATGACATAAGTATAAGTTAAATTACATGCTTTGCAGTCATGAAGCTCATGCTTTTTAAATTATAATTGGATCACGTAATCTTATAATCAACTAAAAAAGCAGAAATAATACGAACCTTGACAATTTCAAAAGGAAATCGCTCATGGAACAATCTGTTAATTCTAGCACCACCAGAAAGCTCACTAGTGTTGATAGCTGCTGATGAAGATCCTTCAATATTACGTTCAAACTCTGTCTGAAGTTGCTGAATCATTCTAAATTAAACAAAAATAGTTTGATAAATAAAAGCTCATTGGAGTTACATTAGTTATGAAATTTAAGCATAAACAAAACTAATTGCATGTTTTTCAATCTTAATAAATGTTTGACAATCTTTAGAAATAGACATTGGTAAATCATACATTTAATAATTTATTTATGTGTAATCTTGTAACATGAAGGCTCAAATCAAACGAACCTCAAACTAGGTCTCCACAGTCTACAGCACCCAGTAGCAGGCAGGCTATGCATGAACTGCAAGATCTTGCACTGCATGCATAGCAAATAAAATCCCCCCACACACACACACAAACAAAAATTGAATCGGACAAACAGGGAACTGAGTTCCTACAGCACTATAGCAAACATATACTAAACATGCAAATTTATCATTCTAATTCATCTCTTCAGACCCGATACATCCTATAAGATACACATCTTTAATTTTTCCAGATTCTCCATAATAATCATGGGCAAATTATAATATTTGCCACCTCTGATGATCTATTTCAGGTATATTTAAAGGTAATATCATGGGCTTAGACAACGCTCAGCAGGTCCAGTAGTGTACAGATATATGTGTGTGTTTGTATGTGTTGAAATTCAACTTTTGAACGAAGGTGATTTTAGGGTGGGTCTGGAGATCATTATCAGTAAAAATACTGAGATTTTCTGGATTTGCCTTTCTTTGGATGATTGCAATAGGTATCTTTTTACTTTTAGTAATGGAAACTATCTTGAAAAAAAAACTCTTAGTTTACATTTTCTGTTTGCTACGAAAATTTCATTTATGATGTACTTTTTGCTATAGAAACTTTATATATCCATTAAACTGAAGAAAGAATAATTTCTATTCAAGGTAACTAAGATTTGGAGGGATTTGAGATGTATTAAGAATGCATGTGAGATTAGAAGAATTGAATAACCTCAGTAAGCATTGTAATAAACATATATAGTATCATGTGAATTATTCTTATTGCTACAATATACTTGATTATGGAAAATACTACTTCAAAATGAGTTAAAAAGTGTTGGAAGAAAACATTTTGGTATTACAAATGGTAATTTGGTATTACAAATACCAAATACAGTTAGAAAATAATTATAATTGATGAATGTTTTTAAAGAAAATTCCTTACAGAAGACACTACTGGTATACTAAATGTAGTTTAGTAGTAATGTGAAAATTTATAATAATGTGACGGATAAAATCCAACAGCTAATAAAACCAGAACAAAAATTACATAGAAAAATCTTTCCTTTCTTTAAAAAAGATAAATCTCGCAATTCTAGTCTCTATGTATATGTTTATTCTTTTTTGCTCATCTGAAATAAAATCTAGCTGTGCTAATGGTTAAATGATTATCAATTCAGATATTTCAAATTCAAACATAACACAATGATATAAGGTTTAGATAATAATACACTTTAAAATATATATAATATGAAAAGAAAAAAAAAATGCACTTACTGCAACATGGCTTTAGTTTTACGAGATGGATCATCAGGATGAAAGTGTTTGTATTCTTCTACATCTTTTTCCATTGAAAGCATCTGGCGTTGAAGTTTATCTCGGAGAGCAGGAAGAGTGTCTCTAATATGGTTGGTGAGCTGTTGATTTAATACTTGTTGTAAATAGGGTGTTCCCATTCGATCAGCCATGTGTCTTTTTAAAATAGAAAAAAAAATCATCAACAATTTTCAAAATGTATCAAAGGAATGATATTGAGAATAATAAAAAAACACATTTAAATAAAGAAATAAAGTCATCCAGTGCAAATATGTGTCTGTAAAGCGACAAGGTCACACAAAAAAAGTGTTTTATGCCTTTATGGATATGCATTTGCATTGGCTGGAGAAATTTCCAGCCCAAAATGCATCCTTTTTTTTTTTTTTTTTTGGTTGCTGTTGTTGTTCTGCCTTTTCCCCCTTTCTTTCTTTCTTAAATAGTGATTCATACAAAGTGTTGTTTAATTTAACATCAACAAGTCAGGAGAAACTAATGATTTTTCATCAAATAACAGTTATTGATATCTAAAAAAATTTATGAACATTATTCAATACCCAACACATACATTAACTCTTCTCAAAAGATAAATTATTTTTTAGAATATCTTAAGCATTAATTAAGTCTAGGACTAGTATTTAATCTGCTAGTACAATACTTGTCTGTTATACAATATAGGATCTTAATAACAAGACCTGAAAACAAGAGGTACTTTATATAAAATTTTGCCTTATGTAGATAATTTCACATATCATTAAAAATTACATTGTAAATTGAGCAAAATATCAAAATACATAGATGATAGTGAGATATTTGAAAAAGAGTATCACGTTCCTTGGAACTAGCAGCTGTACAGCTTTAGAGATTTTTACAAAATGTAGATTTTTTCATACATAGTTAATTTACTTTATGAACATGATTCAAATATGCATGGACAGAGCTCCAAAATTCGAAAAAATTTAAGATTCCCAGCTGGAAACCTACATGAAAAATATAGGTTCCCAGATGAAAAGTGTAGGCTCCCAGAAAAATTTATATGTGAGTACTTTGACAAAATTTGCTGCTTTTATCACGATCTTTCAGAAAATCTGCCATTTTTTTCATGATTTTTTGACAAAATCTGCCGTTTTTTCGGGATCTTTTGACAAAATCTGCCGCTTTATCACAGTGTTTTAACGAAACATGCCGATTTATTGCAATGTTTTAATAAAACGTCATTTTTCAATAATTTTGTAACAACATTTGCCACTTTTTTCATGAATTTCAGGCTTTTTTCGCGATCTTTAGACAAAATCAGTTATTTTTCGATATTTTTTGACGAAATCTGCCATTTTTTCGCATATCTTTTGACGAAATTAGTCGTTTTTTTTCGTATATCTTTTGACGAAATTGGTCGTTTTTTTGCAATTTTTTAACGAAATTTGCCGTATTTTCTTGACTTCTTGACGAAATTACACATCTCACATTGTAAGAGCTATTTTTTGCACACAGTCTCCGATTTTTTGCATAATTCACATGTTATAACGCTTCCGTGCCATTGCTGGTGGTCATGTCGATTTGTTAGGTTCCTGTCCGGGAACCTAAGTGGAAAAATATATGTTCCCAGAAATTATTTCTGAGTTCCCCGGGATCCTGGGAATGTTATTTTTCGAGCCCTGATGGAATAAATCATTATGTTACTCATTACCAAAAATTTTTATTAAATAACAACATTTTTTAAATTAAAAAATTCTGAATTAAAAGGATAAATATGAAACAATGTCTAAAAATTAATACTCTAGAGCAGTGGTTTTCAACATAGGAAAATGAAAAGCCTAAGATAAGGCTACTTGAAAGAAAGAAAAAAAAAGGGGGGGGGGAGTGTTGCTCTAGAGAGTAGCAATGTGGATTGCAGGATCTTCTTAAATGGCAAAATTCATTGCCTACATCTAAGAAAGAGAATTACATGATACAGAATTGTTATAAAGATTTTCTACTGTACTAGATATAAAAGTACTTTTATGTTAGCTGGGACAAGGTGATAGATCTCAAAGTGAAAGACACAAGGAATGAAGAATTTATAGAAAATATCCCTGGTCAGCAAGATGTAACATATAATAAAAAACTTACAGCAAAATGCATGTGACTGCAAAAGTAATTAGTATTGCTACAATGTCTTTTCTTTTTATTCTCCTTTTAAATTAAGAAATACAACAGAATCCTGCTATTCCAAACAAATTATTCGAAATACCACCTATTCTCAACAAAGTTCGGAAAAAATACAGATTTTTTTAAACTTAAAAACAGGAAAAGTCAAAAAGGAATTGTACAAAGAAATTAAATAGAGACATACATAGAGCTAAACTTAATGAAAACACCTGATACCAAATTGTAGTTTAAGTTGATTATTTATAGTACATGTCCTTTCATTTGTACAATTATGTAGAATCCATTTTTTAATCACTGCTAAATACAAAAAATAACTAATTTGCACACAATTAAGTAAAGTTAGTAATTTTTTAATTGAATGACAATGTTTAGTTTTTATTAAAAAAGGAAAAAGTTTTTTGTCATTATTGATTTAGATTTATGTGTGGAGAAAAAGCAGATTTATTGCTATGATACTAAGTTGTAGTTTTTATTGAAGAGTCTGTTATACATTAAAAGTAAATTTTAAATAAAATTATTAGAAATAACATTGTCTGTTCACCACGAGTCGACCAACACTGTATAGAGCTGACACTAGCAGATATCCTCGCACATAATTTACAAGTTAACAAGTCAATACATTCATTTATAATTAAATCTACCTATTTTGAATTCCCACTAAATTGAACAGTGTTCGGTCCCATTTAGTTCAGAAAAGCAGGACTCCATTGTATATATAACAGAGAAATAATTTAGTATAGGTAAAGCTTAATACCATGTTTATATAATTATAATGTTAATCTGGAAAAATGCAAAATACAGCTAACTAATTATTATTATTATTATTTTGGCAGATCTTTTATAGCTTACAGATTTTAAAAGACTACTGAAAAATTCATTTGCGTATCAGAAAATCTACTCACCACTGCCGAATAAAATGATGTATATCACGTTCGCTGCCACTTACATGAAGATGTGATGATAGTTAATGCCACACTGTAGAAGTGGGTTTTTCCCAGAAACCGATTAACTTTTTATAACAAAGAATCAGTGAAAGATTTTCCCGTGCCAGCACCTGACTGGCTATTGGACATCACCCCACATCATGCACTGGCACGTGAGTGGCCTCTTAACGTTGGTGCCATATCACACACTTTCGCGTGAGCGGCAGTGAACATGATATCCCCACCCCTGGATAGACAATATATATTTTTCAGCAATTAGCTTTCAACTAGAGAAAAATGGCTATCCAAATATTATAACTAAAATCAATTGGCATACAATTTAGGAAATTGAGCAAGTTAAGGTAAATAAAGATCCACAATATAAAATAAATATTCAAATAACCTGTAAGACGGATGACCAAGAAAAAACTTTTTTTCTGCTTCCATTGCAGCTCTGATGTCTTTTTTACCTTCTATATCTCTTTGACTTCTGTTTACTACACCAATATAACCTAAAATACAAAAATTTTTATATATGATAATTTAATTATACAATAATCAGAATGCTTTTGTATAATTTCATTTGATAAGTAAAAATTTATAAACAAATGCATTACCTCTCCTCAGGGGTAATAATTTATTTTCTAGGATATCTCTAGCATCAGTTCCTTCGTCCATCAAATCTAATTTTGTTATAACACCAATAGTACGTAAGCCTAACAAAAGAAAATAATGCATATAAATCACTCAAAAACAACTTAATAATAAGAAATTGTATTTTTTACATAATTTTGGAAATTTCACACATCTTGAAATATTTACAAGTTATAACTGTTTAAAATACATAGAGCCATACATAATGTAAAATAGCCTATATGTAAAATATAATCTAAAAGACAGAGAATACATAATGTACAAGAGTCCAAGCATAGAATTGAACAAGAATTAATGACTATATGCACTAATGCTTTGTCACTAAGCTACCTGAACAATGTCAAGCCTAGCACTTCTCATTCTTATGTGTTGGCAATGCTGCAAGTGCAGCACACAATGGAATAATGCTTGTGAGCCACCAATCTTGGGACAAATACAAACTAGTCGTTGGGGGCCACCGTAATACTTACCCATCATGGATATGTATATGAAAATAAAACATGTGAAAACTATTTATATAATGCATAGCAATTCATAAACAAAATTTAAATATTGTTAATATACATAGTAATGCTATATTCAAGAACTGCTGATGGACCAATTTCGACAAATTATATAAAACGCCAAACTACTCAAGTAGTACCGAACTGCATAAAAGAAACATCCTTATAACTCCAAAAATAATAATTCTATTATCTAACAATTATCTGTGTCGGATTAAGCGTCTCATTTCCAATTAAAATATACCTCTGCATTGAAATTTGAATGAAATACAGGGTCATGAAAAATCGAAGAATGTGGAAAACAGGATTACAAATATCTCGGCAACTAATAATTCGATCGACTTCGTTCTATATGCAAAATGTGTGTTATTTTATTGCCTTTTACGTCCATTCCTTAAAACAAAAAAATTCGAAAATTTTTATATACCTTTCATCAGAACGAATTTTTCGAGGGTCCGAAAAAAATAGTTCCGGATAATCGAGATTGCTGATATTAAATAGGGTTCGTCCCATTCTTACATACTAACTACATACAAAATTTCAAGTCTCTATCTCAATTTGTTCGGGAGATAGAGCGTTTACAGACAGACAGACAGGCAGGCAGGCAGACAGACAGACGGACAGCAAAATTTTTTTTCTAAAAATATGTTTTTCGGAATCTCCACTATCTAAAACGTGTAAATCCGTCAAAAAATTTTTTTCGATTTTCAAAACGATTGCAAGACTTACCCTATACTACGTATGATGGGTAAGTAAAAAGAAAGGGAATCCAGCAGTGATAAATAAATCTATATGATTTGGGAAATTTTTGTAGAAAATTTCAAACGCTTTCAATTTAGTAATTTACAAATTATAACTGCTTAAAAAGTTATAGAGCCAACACAATGAAAAGATGTCCAAGTCTGGAATCAAACCAAAGTCACTAACTATATGCACCAATGCTTGGCCATTAAGCTACCTGGACATTGCCAAACCTAGCACTTCTCACTCTTATTTGTTGACAAGACTGCAATTGCAACACATGATGGAAGAATAATCATGAGCCATCAAATACATATATACATACATATATGTGTGTATCAGTGGCAATAATATTTGCACCAGGACACTAGGATTCTAGCTCACAGACTTTCTACTGTGTGTTGCAGTTGCAGCCTTGTCAAAAAGGTAAAAGTGAGAAGTGCAAAGCTTGGCGTAGTTGAGGTGGCTAAGTGGCAAAGCATTGATGCATATAGTCAATAGCCCTGGTTCAATTTTTTACTATGTTAGCTCTATGCCTTTTTAGCAATTAAAATTTGTAAATTACTAAATTCTAGGCATATGAAATTTTTCAACAAAAATATTTAAAATCATATAAATAAATTTATTCATCGATGGTGGATTCTCTTTCATTCCATGTTTGCTCCAGGGTTAATGGCTCATGAACATTATTTCATCATGTGCTGTAGTTGCAGCTTTGCTAATAGAGAAGAGTGAGAACTGCTAGGGTTGGCATTGTGCAGGTAGCTTAGTGGCAAAGCCTTGGCATGTAAAGTCATTGACCCTGCTTCAATTCCAGGCTTGAACACTTTTTCATTGTTGGCTCTATGCCTTTAAAGCAATTAAAATTTGTATATTGCATTCATCTTTTCAGAATAGATCCTTTGTGCCCAAATACTGCAGCAATGAGAACTGCAAAAGGCTTCGTTAAAATTAAAGTAGATGAGGGACGACATTTTCTCTCTCTCATTCAATGCTTACTCTAAGTAAAATCATTTACATTTTTAAATGATCATATGGCATATATTTCATACCAGGGCATAAGACATGAATGGAGTTTCAATTAATCAAATGCTTATTTTCACACTATAATTTTAATAGGGAGGAAAAAACTAAGTTCTTAAAACAAGAAAAGGTCTAGAGCAAAGAAGCTTTAATATTGAATCTTAATTTATGGCTACATACTAAATGAAAGAAAAACTTAATGATATACATAAGTTAATAAAGCAGTGCAAATTAACTAAAATTTTCAATAGTTAAGAAAATTACAATTATCTTTTCTTTAATTGTATGTTTCCTTAAATAAATGTTTCTCTTTTACTTTTTATTTTGTTACGATTTATTTAATGAAAATGATTGTTTAATTTAGCAAAGTTTAATAGCTGTTATATGCAATTTTCGATATATGAAAATGTTATATTTTGCCTGCAGTGAAATTAATTTTTCTTTTTATTGAAAAACAATATTTTTAATAACCCAAAGTTCAGAAAAATCTGAAGTTTGAACTTAAAATCCCAATGATTCCAGACTTGACTTTGTACTCTATTAATGATGATCAAGTATATTTTTTCGATAATTTAAACTTATGGATACATTAACACAAAGCAAAACATAAAAAAATTTCTATGAACTTGTTAAATCCAAGAGCTAGAAATTTGAGGAAATTTCCACTAATGCAGTATAGAAACAAATTTCCCAAAGAAAGATTTTCTAAGAAAATATTTGAAAAGAAAATGTTTCTCCTATTACTGTTATTTTTCAAACATTACTGGATTTCACATGAAGTCTATATGTAATAAACAAATAAAATACAATGTTAACCAAATGTTGCTTAATAATACAACCTCATATCTAATATCACCATACAACTGAGGTTTTAAATTATAAGAGAGAATAACATTAAATTGCTAGGTAAAAAAAAGATTTAGGATCTAAAAGTTTTTAAAGTATGAAAGTATTTAAGGTAGCATTTTATCTTAAAATTAAAAAAGAAATATTGATATATTGATTAATGAAAGCCTGTTTAATTGTGAATAACTTGATACCTCATTTCTACTCATAATACAATTATATTGCAAATTATTATTATAAATTATGTTAATATATCCAACACAATTATCCATACAACTTTAAATCTTTAAATGGCTTTTTCTGCGTATTAATATTTTCTTTACTTTCATGTTTTAAAAATGCTAAAGCTTTTTCTGCA
The DNA here is from genome assembly GCA_964019185.1 of Maratus speculifer. Classification (NCBI taxonomy): domain Eukaryota; kingdom Metazoa; phylum Arthropoda; class Arachnida; order Araneae; family Salticidae; genus Maratus; species Maratus speculifer. Next base: position 251,612,239 of record OZ025290.1, read on the forward strand.
TTTAAAATAGAGGCAACCTTATTTGTACATGTACTTTATTATATATGTGATAAGACTGTGCATGGAATGAGCCTTCAGGTTTTTTGTTAATTTTTAAAATATAAAAGTATATGAAGATGTGTTAGAGTTCACCATTTTACACTATAGATACCAATAAAAAAATGTATTAAATGTAATATCAAATATATCTAAAAATCTGTAGCCTGGTATAATACACAAATAAAAAATTAGTCTAAAATACAATAAAAAAAAAAAAAAAAAGCAGGGATTTAAAAAAAATTAAATTTTTATAAACATAAAAAAATTTGGTATTACTAGGTTATCCCGTCGACCAAAAATTTATCATCAAACTATAAGATTAAATGCCAATAATGGATGATCGTGAATGTCACATTCAATGATATTCACGAAGATTCACGTGTTTAAGTTGTCATTAAGTGATTTTTATTTCGACTTTTCATTTGTATTTTTGTTAATATTCTACTAATTATTTGTTTTTTCGTTATTTAAAATAAAAATTATGTCAATGTGTATAATTTGGCAATTAGTTTGGCGATTCGTATGATTTGGTGAAATTGGTCAACAGGATAACAGAGTAGTACCAAAAATTTAATTAACCTTCCGTCTACCAGACAAAACACCCATTTATCTACGGCAACACCTAATTTTAATTCCAAACTTGCAAACGGCACCAGTAATATTTTAATATAATTTTGCTTTTACAATGAAAGCTTAAATTAAGGAATTCGTAATATCTAGACAAGTCCTTTATAAATTCCGGTGTCAATCGACAATTTCTCATTTTACCATTGATACCAGAAATATTGCTGTCGGGTCCAATGGACCCGTCTGGTAGACGGAAGGTTAAAGAAACTTTTAAATGAACTTTTAGTAAAATAAAATTGTTGAAAAGTTGAACTAGATCCTTAAAAGTATGTGTGCAGATTCAATGTCGCCAAGTAATGACTATATTTCTTTGCTTTGGCAACTAATTTTCAGCATTGAAATCCTTGTTTTTTCCATAATCCTTTGATGGGATTTAGATTTTTATAGTGATTCTTTTATGAAATTCATGGGTTTTTTTTCAGAATCCTTCTGCTTTTTTGCAATCATTAGATGAAATTGCAGATTTGTTTTTGTAATCTTTGTCAAAATTCACTTTTCTTTCTGCAATCTTTTGATAAAATTTGTATTTTTTCTGCAATTTATTGAATTTTTTTTTTTTTATTTGCAATATGTTCATATAATTAGTGAGTGTTTTTCTTGTGATTCTTTGATGAAATGGACAATTTTTTCTGTGAAGACTAGCAGATAGAGTCACAGTTTTATCTTGATTCTTTGATGGAAAAAAGGTTGTTACCATGATTTTTGGACAAAAAACACATTTTATTTTTATTTATTTATTTATTTTGGGGGAGGGGGGATTTTGACGAAATTTGCTTTTTTGCGATGTTCTTTTACAAAATTCATGTTTTTCCCTGATGCTTTGATGAAATGAGCGATTTTTCTGAGAAGACTGGCTTTTAAATCTGTGATTTTTCTGAGATCCAATTGACAAAATTAAAGTTTTTTAAAAAACGAAATTTAAGGGGCCTTTTTATGATCCTTTGATGAAATTCACCTTTTTTCTGCTGGCAATGCATGGCTTAATACAACGACTGTACATAGCTTACTATTTTATAATATTACATTTAAGTTATATCTGAATTGAAAAGAACTGTGTGACTAAATGAAATACAGATTTAATGTAATCTTTTTTTTTTTTTTTTTTGGTATACATGTAAATTATTCTTCATTTTGAATTCCTGAATTTTTCTCCCATATCAAAACCCATATCCATAACTTTTTTTTTTTTTTTTTTTTTTTTTTTGCATTTCTTTAACAATGTGGCTACTGGATTATCTGGGTGTAGGAGCCAGACATGGATGCAAGTTTGAAATTTTGCCAGGACTGAAAATATTTTGAATTCCCCCCCCCCCTGCTGTATATGTTATTTATGTTATGGAATGGCCCGTTGTTTGTAATTTGGCTGGTTGGTTGTGGAATATTTCCCCCGGGGATTAAACACCTATGCCAAGCTTTTTGGTGGGTGCCCTGGGTGGGTGATCCCCCCCCCCCCCCCAAGAGAACAAATATGCACGTGCATGATTCATGTTTTTTTTCCATGACTGTTAGACAAAATTTACTTTTTCACACGATCTTTTGACAGAAATCGCATATGTTTAGCAGTCCTTTGACAGAAATTGAGTCTATTGCGATCCTTTGATCAAAAATCGTGTTTTTTTGATCCTTTGACAAAAATTCGAGACTTTTCCGCGATCCTTGAACAAAAATTCATGACTTTTTTGCAATCCTTTTACAAAAATTTACGACTTTTTCGTGATCCTTTGACAAAATTTGCGTCTTTTAAATTATCTTTTGACAAAAAATCGCGATTTCTCCGCTATTATCTGCTGAAAACTGCATTTTTGCGATCCTTTGACAAAAATTCGGGATCTTTGAGAAAAAATTCGCACCTTTTCCACGATCTTTCGACTAAAGTCGCAACTTTTACTCACTCCTTTGACAAAAAATAGCATTTTTTCCGCAATTCTGACAAAAATAGCATTATTTTCACAATCATTTGACGAAAATCGCATCTTTTTCGAGATTCTTTGAAAGAGATTGCGTCATTTCGCTGATCTTTTAACAAAAATCACATATTATCAGCAGCAATCTTTTGAAAGAAATAGCGCTATTTCTGCGATCTTTTAACAAAATATCACGTATTACCTACAATCTTTTGAAAGAAAAATTTTTTTTTCACGATCTTTTGACTAAAAATGCCTTTTTCACGATCTTTTGACTAAAAACGTCTTTTTCTCGATCTTTTGACAAAAATTGCATTTTCTCTGTAATTCTGACAGAAATAGCATTTTTTCCACGATCATTTGAGGTAAATCGAGTCTTTTCTGCAATTCCTTAACAGAGACTGTGTCATTTTCGCGATTCTTCGATGGAAATATCGTTTTTCTTGAGATCCATCGATAGGAATCACGTTAATTTTGCAATTTGATGAAAAACGAGTCCTTTTGCGATCTTTTAAATTATATATCACTTTTTTCTGCAATCTTTTCACAGAAATAACGTCTTTTTCCTCAATCATTTGACAAAAATTGTGTTTTATTCATGATTTTTTGATGAAAAATCGTGTCTTTTTTTCGCGATCTTTTGGCAAAAAACACGATCAATTTTCGTCATCAGAGATTTTTCCGTCGCGCTTCTGTCCCCGGGAACTTTTAAAAGACTGAATTCCGTCCAGTGGACGGAAAACTTGCACCCATGGAGCCAGTGGCTCCTTAAAAATTTTTTAGGAATCTGCACTTATATTAAAAAAGACGGAGAAAAAATACCTTCAGGATCAACTTCCTTTGCAAGTTTCAAAGCATCTGAAGTGGCCAAATCCTGGTTGGCTGCTGTTACAGCCAAGATCAAACATGTCTCTCTCCTGATGTATGTTAAGAGCATGTCTCGAATTTGTTGTTCAATGTCTGGAGGTTGGTCACCCACTGGCACACGAGTCATACCAGGCAAATCAATTAAAGTCAGATTTAGAACTGAAATATTAATAGCAAAATGTGAAAAATTGGAAAATGCAGACATTAAAAAGTCATACCTATCATAATAAAAAGACAAAAGAGAAAAAAGTTTAAGCCTATATTTTTTGCCTAAATTTCTACAAACACAAAAAAATTAGACTCCTTCAAATCTGCACAGATCAAGACATTCAAATCATCACAGATGTAAACAATGAAACTTTGATTTTAGATGTATGCACAAAATTACAGAATTTTTATTTTACTCTGTATATACAGTGAAACTTCCATTTAACAAAGTTTCATTGTTAGACTTATTGAAGCATAGCATACATTTTCTCTTAATGTATTTGAAATCATTAACATATAAAAAATTTGCATATTATTTTGTACAGGTTTTTTATAAAAAATAAAGTATTCATAAAAATGTTTGCACTTTTGCAAGCATCGAAATAATTTATCTGTAACATTTTCATGAAAGTGGAATCTCTTTCTTATAAAATAGAAAATTTTTAGCATTAAAAAAAAATAAAAAAAAAAATGGAAATGTCCAAATAATTTTATTTTCATTTGAATCTGGCTGAAATAAATTCATACATCTATCACAACAGTAGCCTCTCTGTTTGAAAATTGTACAAGCATAAAAGTGGAAGAAATTTTTAATATATGTTAAAATAGCAAATAAAGCCTTTGTGCAAAAATGTATAAAGATAGAAAACCAACATTTAGAAATGCACAAATAATGCATAAAAAGGTAACAAACAGCTGTTTCGTTCAGGGCCCTCGCAAATACTTTTTATTGATGGGGGACAGAGACTTAAATTGCCAAGTCAAAATTCAGAACTCAATGAAAAGCAAACATAAATAACTCTTGGCGGTTGTCAACTAGTTTTATAATTTTACCAAGATATCACAATTAGAAAATAAAATTTAATTTTTATTCGTAAAAAACTTAATATTTCTAATTATATTGGTAACTTTCGCCATATCTAGTTATCATTCGCCATATCAGAATTAGAAAATGTATTGTAATTTTTTACTAAAGTTTTGAACTAATCTGCCAGTTTAATTTGGAAATTTGCCAACTGTAAGAGCATCTGCAAATGTTTTTTTGGGGGGGGGAAGGGGAGGCTCCCCGTCTCCCCCCCCCCTTAGTGAGGTCCCTGGTTTCGTTCAGCTTTGCTATTTCTAACACACTTGTACTGATGAAGAATCTTGATAGTATTCAAAACAGCTGTTTACTACCTTTTCATGCATTATTTGTGCATTTCTAAACATCGGTTTTCTATCTTTATTCATTATATTTTTTTTCATAATATGATGATAAATTCACATGTTACTGATGTTCAATGTTAAGATTCAGCAGAAAATTTCGCTAAGTATAAAATTTTGTTAAATAAGGACTTCATGAAAGGACAGTTTCACTGTATTTTAAATGTAATTCTCATTAACATGGCTGAACTCATGCTTTTTCATGAAGGAATAAAATTTATTTCTAAAAAAATCAAAATAATGTTGATATCTTTGATAATTACAATCTTTTGACCAAATATATTTATGCATTTAGTTTTTTTGGCTATTAAATCTGGCATAACATGGAAAAAAAAAAACTTTCTCAGATGTGAATTTTTGTTAGTACCTTTATGAGTTAAGTTGTACAGAAAAATGCATCTTTCATGGTGCTTGTTTAATTATACACTAATTATTTACTTGAAATTTATAATAATTTAATAATTTTCAAAATCATCTTAATTTTTTATTATTTTACTTAATTATTTTAAATTCTACTATGTTGTAAGCATTCATTATAATTTTAATTGCATTACAGTAGCCTCTCTTAAATCTGCAAATGCCATAAATTTGTGCATTTTTTCAGATGTAACCAACGGAATTAAAGATGGCACTGAAGTCAGTTCCTGACGCATTTCTTATTTATTGCACTAAATTTCTTATTAATCACTTTCTTTTGGCTATTACAGCTGATTTATTACAAAATAAATTTACTTTTGATTTTGATATAATTTAGCATATCTATATCAAAAATTCCAGGGCTCAAAATGGAAAGACGAGATCAATATTTTATTTATTTTTTTTTTTAAATGTATATACAGATTTATTTGTAAAGATATAAAACAATATAAAAAAGACATTCAAGACTCTAAATAGCAGTGAAAAAGTCAGAGCACAATAAACTATATACGGTAGAACGCCACAAATCTGCCGACCTAAAATCCACCAGAGTCCGAAATCTGCACAAGTTTGCAGATCTAAACATCTTTCTTCCATGGCGCTAAAAGAAAGAAGTTGAAAAAAATAATGATGTTATTCCAAACCAAATGATTGATTCAGAACATTTTCATCCATGACGGAAACCAGACAAATTTTCTGCTGATTAGCGAAATGATTTTCACAAATCAAAAATCTGCATTTTTGGACAATTTCCACTGTTTGTGAAAATGCAGCCTTCTGATTAGTCATCTTCTTTCACTAATGAATGAAAAGTCTACCTGGATCCCAGTGTATTTTTGCAAAGAACACAACAAAAGTTGGGGCTGAAGTGAAGAGAAAAAGATTAGATGTGCACATGTGTTTCAGTTGCTGTTTTTATCACGTGCAAGATCTTGTATTTTATTCTTTATTTAAGCTATTTTATGATTTTTTTACCTACAAAGTATCTAAAATATGGAAAGGCAAAACCATGTTGAAAGCTACAGCAATCTCTTAAAATAACAAAATTGTGTTACTGAACAGGAATTAATGACTATTTATAACTTGTAAAAAAAACTTAAATTAGAACATTCTAAAGTTTTGAAATAGACAACTATTGATCAAAAATTTTCAAAGTTCAAAAAATAAATAATTTTGTTTATATTGTTTTCAGTTTTTTTTTCATTCATAATAAAATAACTTAAAAATCTAATATTTTACTGCTATTAATGTTTTTATTTATTTATTTATTTTTAATGCAAAATCCCGAAATCTGCACAACATCCTCTCCCAAAGAATGTGGATTTCTGGCCCTCTACTGTATATGTAACTGTAACAATATGTTTTGATAATTGCAAGAACAGAACAATGTTTACCATAATTTTACAAATCTGAATTTTATTTGTCATAATTTCAGAAACCAGAATATTGCTCTGGTTTGTTCCAGTACATCTCGAGTCTTGAAGATTCCCCTTATTATAGTTTCTGGAAAATATTCGCAAGTTCAAACTAGTCGAAATGTTTATCTTTCTTGCATTTGTTTTATGTGTTTCAATATTTTTTTTTACACTTTATCAATATACCATACGTATTTAATATATAATCCTGATTATTATGACTAAACACGACATTTTTCGTGAAGAAAATGTTAATTAATGCCCGAAAAAATATCAAGAAACTAAGTATTATAATCATTGTAAAGCATTGCTACCTTGTTTGTGTAAAGGAAAAAAATTAGCTTAGGAAGTTGTGAAAGCGAAGTGCAGATGCGCGAGGAGCAACGACACATGGTAGATAAAAGTTTTAGGTTTGTCTTGGAATCGCAGAGTGGATGTAGAATCTACGTCGGTTTAATTGTAATTATTTTTTTTTATGTATGTATTTTAATACATAACTTTGGTTAATATGATTGAACTCAAGTTCTTTCATAAAGAAAATACGTATTTATTTTGTAAAAACTTATGATAGCACTAATATGAACTGTGATTGCGATCATTTTTCAAAATATTAATTAATCAAGCTTTTTTTTTTTATTAACAAAGGTAAATACTTTTCTTTATAAAAAATGATTGATTTTTTCGCATCGTTATGTATATTTAGTATTGTATGTTAATTATTTACTTTATTTTAATATTTTTCTAATTTTTTTTATTTTTCATGTAATAATTACTTGCTTTTTGACTAATAAATTTTTTAAATATTTTACTTAATTATTTTAATGTTTCAATTTATTATATGCATTCACTATAATGCTCAATTACCAATCAAATTAACGTTTCAAAAATATAAACAAAATAATGGCCAGAAATCCACAAAATTCTAAAATCTGTACAACCCCTGGTCCCAAGCTTTGCGGATTTGACGGAGTCAACTGTATTAAATTTAAATTATGTTTTTAAAATAATGTAAACAAATCAATGACAAAATTTTAAAATCCACACAACCTCTGCTCTCAAACAGTGCAGATTTAAGGGAGCCTATTACACATAAAAAAAAAAAAAATTAGATAAGGAAATTAGGAAAAGTATATTAATAAAACAAACACCAGACAATACTTGTATTATATTTTGAAGCAAAATAATTACCATTTGGAGAATATACTCTTAAGTTAATTGGTGCATTTGAAATGCCTTTATTAGATCCTGTCATTCTGTCAGTTTCCTCTTCAATTTCTCTGCGTACAGCATCAAAATCAGTAAATTTTTTCCCTCTGGCATGGAGAAATTCAGCATATTCTGAAATCAGAACAGTTTATTTTTATTTTTTAAATTATATACATATAACACCATTAATTTAAAAACAATATAGGGGAGAGTGTTGTATCTTGGGATAGTTTTCACATTATTTTTTTACTTTGATGATTATAATTAGATTTAAAATTCGAAAGCAGCATTTGAATACACCAACATTTTTCTCTATAATATATTTTTAGAAATTTAGGCAGTTTGAAAATAAAAAATTGCCACTCATACAAAATAGGGAAGGCAAACTGTCCCAAGTTACAACACCCTGTTGTACCTTAAAAGAAATATTTAAGGAACACAATACCTTGGGGTGAATTAACTAACTGCAGAACAAGAGGACGTCTAGTAACAATACCAGAACCCCGTGGCAAAAAATCTCTGCAAAACAGACATTAAAAAAGTTTACAAGTTTTCATTTATCTGACACAAAATTCATAAATAAATGTTTACTTTCAGACTCTTTGAATCCTGAAGATAAATAATTAAATTAAAAGTGAAAGGAAAATGTGCATTCAAAATAATAAAGAATAATCAAATAATTAGGTTTGATTACAAAACTCAGCAAAGAAATAAGATAAAATTTTAGCTTATGGGTTATTCCATACCAAATCAACCAGTGACACAACGTGATTTTCAGATTTCTATGAAACTCCCAGGAATCGCTCTGCCTGATGATATAAATGAGAATATATGCTCATTTTTTTAAATTATTCATTTATTTATTTGGTATCAAAATTTTATGTGGTTAATTATTTAAATTTTGAAAAATCATCATTTTTTGGCTTGCTTACATGTTTTTAATTTTGAATTTCTCAAGTTCTATCAAATGTAAAAAAAATATATACCGTAAAATACCGTTAATCTGCCCCCCCCCCCCCAAACACGACGAAAAATCGAACAATAGTTAGAGATGGATGCTTGCACAGGATTTTTCCGCTATCGTTCAACAAAATTTACAGGAATGAATCATGATGAAATGAATGATATGTTGAATGAATCATGAATTTTGATACTTGAAAAAATTTGGGTTTAAAAAAATAAAAACAAATTCTTTCGAAAAAACGCAGAAAAAAGAAGAAATTTGTAAAAAAAAAGCCAAAACAAGCATGAAGTCAATTAAAAAATCGCGAAAAAACACACATTTCATCAAAGATTCATGATTCATTCATTTCATAATGATTCATGCTATTCTCAATCACATTTGAGAATGGGGCGGGAGGGCGCTTTATTAGGATTTTTTGAAAATTTCAAATTCTTTATAAAGTGGGAAGGGGATGTTTGATCGGGAAGGGCGGATTAACGGGATTTAACGGTATATGACCACTCATTTTAAAGAGGAGTTTATATGGTTTAATTTAACAAGGTAGAACCTGTCAAATTTTGACGAAAGAAAATGTTTAAGAAGGAACTGTTTCATTAACTTATAATAAGCCTACAAAATTAGTTATAGTAAAAAATTCATTTTATATTGGTATGTCTAACTCTTAAACAAACGATATTTATCGTCAAATTAACAAAATACTATTTCTATAAAATGCAGTTGTAGAAATTGTTAAAATTAAACTTTAATCGTATATGTAAGCAGTAAAAATTAATAAAGATATGTTATTATGATAAAGTTATCAATTAAGGTTCTTATACTAGTGTTCCAAAATGATAAAAAGCAAAATTTATTCAACTTTGACTCAATCATAGAATTTTTTTCCCCGTGAAATCTAAACCTGGCATCATTTTCATCATATCAAAATTTACAAATGTACATTTCATATCTGTATTCACCTTTAAAAAAAAAATCAGCATTTTAATTTGATAATTTTTACTCAAAACTTGAAGTCTCAATGCTATTAGCTGAAATAGATATTAAACTGATGATATTCTTTAATCAAACGTTCTTCGAAAGTTATTCATAAATCAAACTTTGTAAATGAATTCAAAATTTACCGGGTTTTATAATGGAAGATATTTAAATTTCTATTTTTTCCCTTTTAATGAGAAAATGGCAACATAAAGATACAGCACTCAATTTTTTCCCTTTTTTCCTTTGCTTTAAATAGAAATGGAGTACTCCTGTTGCCACGATTAGAAAAGAGGTAGTAAAAGCTACAAAAAATTAATATTTCAAAATCAAATTAAGATACAGCTTTCAAACAAATTTCATTTAAAAGTACATTTTTTTCAAACACGATGGTGTGAAAATTGAAAATGTGTGACATTAAGAAGTTTAAAAACTTTTAGTAGTAAAAATTGCAATACCGAAATTCATTTAAAATTTGAAAGTGTTGCCATGACCAAAATGACGTATGCGTTATGCACAGACATCTTTGGTCTTTATAATATAGATATGCAAGTTGACTATGCATAATTAAAAAAATAAAATTTTATTTTTATTTAAAATTGGAAAATTTTTATTCATTTTTTAAAATTTTGAAAAAAATTGTATGTTTGTTGTAATATTATAAGCTGAAAATTCGGAAATTTTTAGAGTGGAATCTCAATGGGATCAGGAATTATGAAATAAAAGCTAAGAATTGCCATTAAAATAGCAATTTAATTCTATCTATTTTGTTATTTATTTATAATTTGTATCGTAACTTTCAGATTTTATTTCATAACTCCTGATCTCATTGAGATCCCACTCTAAAAATTTCAATTTTAAGCTTGTACATTACAACAAAACAGGGTTGGCAAGTTTTTGACAGTGTGTGATTTAATCCGGTTTAAATCGTCATGACAAAAACCTCTTGTCAAAAACCCAGTCAGAAACCTCATACTACACTGATCTGTAAAATTTTACATTAAATATCTGTCACACATATGCAATATTAGTGGGTGCTATTAAAAATTCCCTATTATTGTATTGTACAATTAGCATTTCCAGAATAAAAAAAATATATTTAAAAAAACTGTCATAAATCTGAAAACTTTGCCTCCCTCCAAACTTGCTCAACTAGCAATGTTTTTGCTATCAAGCCCTGCAAGCTCAGAATTAATTGAGAGAATATTTTCTAATTTTGGCTTCATACACTCTCAACTAAGAAATCGATTTGGTGTAAATAAATGTGTAAATTGGTTATGTGCTATACGATGCTGTGGGGGTTACAAAATATTTTTTTCTGTTTGAACATTTAAAAAAAAAAAAAAAAATTGCTTTATTGCAATTAAAATAATTTAACTTTTTTTTAATTATTAAATTACAATAATGTTGTTAAATAAAAAATATCTTAAATCAATAAGACTTATTCAATGTTTCCCTCTTGTTCTTAAAATGTTTTAAAGCGCATTACATGTTTTTAACAGTTTAAGCCAGTTTTTGACGGTTTAAACCAATTTTTGACATTTGTCATGTCAAAAACCAGTTTCTGACGTCAAAAACCCAACCCTGCAACGGAAATACAATTAAAAAAAAAAAAAAAATTAAATGACTATAAAAAAATTTAAACAAAAAAAAAAAAAAAAAAAAAAAAAAACTTTTTTTTTTTTTTAAACTATGCATAAATAACTTGCATATTAAACTTTATAAACTCCACAATGAATGGTCAAAAAATTTTCTATGTTTGATAACTTGAGAAATTCAAAATTGAAAATATTTATGAAAGTCAAAAAAAGGATGATTTTTCAAAATTTAAATTATTAATTGTATGAAAATTTAAAGTGATAAATAAAAAATGAAAATATATTCTAATTTATATCATCATAGAGAATGATCCCTGGAAGTTTCATTGAAATCTGAAATGGCCAAGTTGAATATTGATATTTTTTTTTTTTTTTTTTGGTTGATTTGTCAGGGGGACCTGTATAGAAAAAAAAAGCATATTAAATCATTAAAGGGGAAAGTTAATTAAAAAGCTTTTCATAATGTATCTAAAATGAAATCCATCATCTCACAGTAAAGAACAGTGTACTATCTTACTAATAAAGGAAATTTTAGACAAGCTTTGAAAAATAGATTTTTTTTTTTTTACTTTATCAACAATGAACACATAGTCACAAGATTTGACATAAGTATATTAAAGCAGGTCGACATAATTATCTTTTATAATTATTTAATGGAATTATGTAATATAGAACATGGTGATATCCTAATGGGTCATTCCATGCCAAATCAACCAAAAAAATTCAATATTCAACCTGACCATTTAAGATTCCACTGAAACTGCCAGAGATCATTCTCTATGATGATATAAATTTAAGCATATTTTTATATTTTATTTATTGCTTTAAATTTTCATACAATTAATTATTTAAATTTTGAATTTTTTAAGTTAGAAAATTTTATCATCATTCACTTTAAAGTGGAGTTTACAAGGTTTAATTTGATATGCAAGTTGACTAAATAAGTTAAAAAAAAAAAAAAAAAAAAAAAAAAAAAAAAATTAAAGTTTTAAATAAAAAAAATTTTTAGATAGTCATTTTTAAAAATTTTGAAAGAATTACAACAAGCATACAATCATTTCAAAATTTTTAAAAATGACTAGCTAAAAAATTTTCAAACAAAAAAAAAATAAATAAAATAAAGTAAAATTTTATTTTTTCAACTATGCATAGTCAACTTGTATATCAAATTAAACCTTATAAACTCCTCTTTAAAATGAGTGGTCATAAAATTTTCTACGTTTGATAGAACTTGAGAAATTTAAAATTAAAAACATAAGGAAGCCAAAAAATGATGATTTTTCAAAATTTAAATAATTAACTATATGAAATTTTGATGAGAAAAAGAAAAAAAAATTATGAACATATATTCTCATTTATATATCATCAGGCAGAACGATTCCTTTGGGTTTCATCAAAATCGGAAAAAATCAGGTTGGATCACTGGTGATTTGCATGGAATGACCCTAATAGTAATTGATTTATGTATTTTTTCTTTCTTTTTTTACAAACAATCTTTGTTTAATAATTTATAAATTTTGCTTAACAAAAATTTTAGTTTGAAAATTTTTTTAAAAAGCAAATATTCTGCACAGAAATGAGAAATTTGATATTATTCAACAGTTTTACTCTCAAGAAAATTTACTGTACAACACCTTTTTGTTGTAGAAAATATGCATAATGCAAATTGGCAGAAATTTAATGTGCAGGCTTTCTGGAATTCTATTTATATGCAACTACCTGATCAGTAAAGACAATTAAAATATATATATATCCTATGAGATAATAAATATATAAACTTTTTTAAAAAATCAAGATAATTTCTACGAAAATTAGTCGACTTTAATAAGTATATTTTTACTTCTTACAATACCAATAAATCAACATAATTTTCATTTATGTAAATTTTTAGTTACGCAAAATTTCTGATTTTACAATTGTTTAAAAAAGTAACTTCATTTAATAATCTTACACCGAGTTTTTCTTTTAAATACTTTTGAGTTTTTCTTTTAATTTTTTTGTTTAATTTTATTTTATTAGTATTATAAACGATTTTTTGCAAAATACCAGCAATAATATTATATGTATTTACATCAAACATAATGTAAACAAAAATCGGCAATTATAGAAATTTTCGCACCAATTAAGGAAATTTTAACAAATGCGGGAGTACATGAATTTTCTATGAATGCATACATAAGATGGAAAACGAAACAGAAATCGCAATTTAAAAAAAACACAAAGGTTAAACTTAGGTCGCTCAGATTACTGACGATCTATAGAGTTATAATAAAGAAAATCGAATAGCAAACCATGAATTATAAAAACTTAAATAATACAATTTAATTAATAGAAATAATAGGTTGTTTTGAAAGTAATAAAGTAAGAAATAGAACAATAACATCAATATTTTTAAAAACATTACTTACTTTCCGACGAAATTTTCTAAAACACTACTTTTGCCTGCACTCTGGCCCCCAATCACTGCAATTTGAGGCAGATCAAGTGATAAATTAACCCCCAATTTTGTGAATGCATCCTGCAGTCTGTTGACTATAGGAATTAAATTTTCCATCCCCACGTTTCCACTCATTTTTGTCTTTTATTTAACGATTACCATTAAAAAGACAAAATTATGTATAATTTGTTGCGCGCCGACATCAAACGCATCTTCTACCGTTGGGAGGAGGCGTAGAAAGATCAATGGTCACTCGGTGGTTGTTACTTGTTTCTACATCGCATGCGCAAAATGTTTTCAATTTAAAATAATTTAGTAAATTATAAACTTAATTTGAAATTGTTAGATATCGCTATAAAATATTTTCTTAATTCCAACACAAATTATCCAATCAATATTTTCTTTTCCCTAAACGAGAACCTTAAATTCTGTTATTAAAGGTAAGGTGGACGAAAACAAAATTGACGCAGCTTTCAGCTTTGTTTGGATAGAAACCATTCGCGAAACAAGTGGCCGATAGATGGCGGTAGATGAGTCGGAAAATCGTCGCAATATTACGTAATCTATTTTCGAAAATAATTATTCATGATAAACTCGGCTTGAAAAACTCATATCTAAATATATATATTTTTAATCACCTAATGTATGAGTTTTAAACAATATATGAAATATAAAATAATATATAAGAAGTGTGATTGAGAAATCAGTAAGTGTTTCTATTTTTCAGATTCTCCGACAAAAAAAGTCTATATTTTGCTCACTAGGTAGCGCAAACTGAAGTTTAAAAAGTTTTCAACACTTTTATTTACTCTATTCTGTAAAACATAATTTATAAATTAAAATTAATTTAAATTTGCGACCAACATTCACAATTTTATTGGTACCATTATCATCTTTCTGATTATGTCTATGAAAATGCGTATGGTATGTCCCCTCGTTCCATAAGGACAAAAATGTGCAAAATTCTGGAAACAAATGTGAAGAGAATGCGGCGATTTTGAGCATAGGAGTAAGAACCGGGAAGCTGGTAGAGCTGTGGCTGCCCCAGGAATATTTCAGGCTTGCTCAGCTCCCTGGCAAAAATTCTCACACCACATCTCGATCTCACAAGGAAGGTCTCCATTGGGGGCATACTCAGAATTTTTTGAAAAAAATACGAATTAAACTACTCATGTAGGTAATAAAGGATCAGTGAAAATTAGCGGCGGAATTACATTATTAGATATGTAAAAAAATAAAATAGTTTGGAATAATTGGCGTGAAAAGCTGAAGGCGACGCGGGATTTGGCAAGCAGTGCATTTCCTCGCCAAAAGCAGACGATTTTAACGAATCTGAAAACTGATTTTAATTGACTTCACTGTTAAAAATCTGCAGCATTTACTGCAACGTCACTCCACTACTTTTATAGAATATCTCTCTTCTGACCAATGAGAATGCTCCATAGCACGGCGAATTGACCGTGTCATACACTGTTAAAAATCTGCTGCATTTTGTTGCAGCGCCCTCCACCGCTTGTATATAATATCTCTATTTCAACCAATGAGAAAGCTCCATTTCACGGCCAAGTAACCGTTTTCTATACAAGCAAGGAAGTGCGTTGCAACAAAATGCAGCAGATTTTAACAGTGTATTTTTCAATTTGGAACAATTTTAATCAATTTAAATTGTATTTTAAATGATAAAATATATTAATTTCATTTTGTTATAAGTACATATAAACGTATATGACAAAATTACACTTAAAGTAAAGCAAAAATGCAAAACTAAAATTACTTAAACTAAACTTATTTAAATAAATTGAACATAGAAAGCTTTTTCTTTAGAAAGTATTCGAAGCGTAAAAGCGTATTTTTCAAAATTTCGTTTTTTCGCCAACCGGAGATAAACCGCCAAATAAACGAAATTTTTATTATTTTTTTACGGACGTTATAAGGAGGTTCCGCCGAAATTTTTTTTATAAACATATATAACTATATGAGAAGAACATTCTGTAATTTTTTCAGATTTTTCTGAGTATGCCCGTATGGAGACCTTCCTTGTCAGACACATCCACCACATCACATGTAGAATTAAAAAAATAGTATACTTTTTAAAAGAAGTTCACACAATAAACAACAAAGAGGTTATGGCGGTGAGCACACTTGACACTTGGTTGTGCTTTCACACTTTTTGGCATTGATTACAACCCTCTTAATTCCCAGAAATAATGGAGATATGGAGATCTTAAAGGTTTACAACAAAATACTCAATTACTTGATGCTACTAGGTATTTATATAGAAGATGCCTTGAAAATTGATTTCGAAGAGATTTGTAAGCACAACAACAGAAATAATTCTTTCTGTAGCATCAAGTAATTGAGTATTTTGCAGTAAACCTATAAGAAAAAATCTCCAGAACTTTTACCTTTTGACAAATGGGAATGGGAGAATCCTTAAATTTGAATATTGTATTCGGAATTGTCCATAAATTAAGTTTCTATATATCAAGTATATATCTAATAAAAAATACTTTAACTAAATTAAAGAGTTGGTGATCTTTTTATATATTTCCATTTTATATTCCTGTTCAGGAAAAGTGCAACACTAATGAAGTAATCCTCAGAAATGAATGAAATTATCCTCGTCAGTAACTTTCTACGACGACGACATGCCCTGGCTCCCTATTTGTACAAAGTTCTCGCGCCATTGATTTTGAGATAACACTGGAACACGCCTCTTTTTGGGGGTGCATATAGGCTTAGCCAGCATGAAGTACCAGGGAGCCAGTTTAATCCGGTGGGGTACGCGTTTGAAATTTAAATTACATAATTATTACTTAATTTTGTCGAGTCGTTTCAAATTTTATGAAAATCAAATGCATAGATCAATTACATGAACAATCAAAAGTATTCTGTTACATTACGGTCAATGAGGAAAAAAGTTTCAAATGTATTTTAATCATTTGAAATTTAAAATATATAATTATTACATAACTTTGTCGAGTAATTTCAAATTTTATGAAAATGGAATGTATAGTTTAATTAGAGGAATAATCAAAATTATTCCATTACATTATGATCAATGGGAAAAAATAGTTTCAAGTACATTTTAATGATGTTAAACTTTTTCGAATATAATAGAATTGACAGAAACCTATGAAGTATATATATGTACTAAAATATGCATTCTGTACAATCTGTGATGCAAAGAATATTTATCATTAAATTACATTATCACATAAAAGTATTCCACTACATAATGCTATACGTGAAAACATTGTTTGGGGAGTGTTTTAAGTATTTTAAACTATTTCACATTTTATGGATATGATATACGTTGCTGAGCAGTGGCGTAGCCAAGGCGGGGGGGGGGGGGGGGGTCCGGACCCTTCCCTGAAACTCGACCGAAGTCCTGGTTTATTTAAACATGAATACAACAGTAAAAATGTATAAGACGGACACAGAAAAGACTTATGAAAAATTCCGCTATAGACAGGTGTTTATCTTAGAAGATATAACTCGAAATTGTTTTTTGCCAGGACAGTAAACTTTTCCGTTTTAGGCAGGTTTACATTATAAACCCTTTCCGTTTTCTAAACATACGTTAGCTACGTACGCTAAAACGTGTTTACTCCATAGTACACCTGTGAAGACTAATATTAATTACAATAAATTGAATTACAATAAATCTGTGAAAATGACTTGACAAAGAAAAACAATCAAGATTAGTCGAAAACAGCGCTATATATTTATGCTTGATAACGATTGAAATCCATTTAAAATGGAAATTATTCCAATTGTGACATATTTTTGAAAGGTTTTCTGTGAACACAGAATCCTTTTATAAACAAAAATATTTTCATCTTCCGAGACGGAAGGGTAACTATGGATGTATGTATATCCGCTATTCCGTTTACTCAAATTTACTGTAACCAGATTAAAAGTAAAGCTTCTTTAACTTGGACTTTGATGGGACCAACCGATGATAACACTTAAGGGAAAAGATGAATTTATACTAATAGCAATCACATAGGTGAATTCATGATTGATTAGTAACTCAATGTCTACGTTATCTCGTAGTCTAACGGGATTAACCGTTGCTACAAAAAATATACAATTTTTTCAACCCGTTCTTACTGTTCACGCATAAAAAGGAAAGCACGGGGCGGGATTTGAAGTCTATTTTTAAAGGTACCTGTGATTAGGGAAATATTTTGCTTGTGGTAGGTGGAATATGTCGTCAAGAATACATATGATAGACTGTGAGAAATGAAGTACGATAGGGAGAATGGAAGCAGGACAGACACTCCTAGGAGTCGGTAAAGACTTAAAAATAGCTAAAAGCGTCATGTCAAGAATCTGAAAATGATTTAAAGACACTGGCAATGTTCACAGACAACCAGATTAAGTTAATAACGTGCCAAAATAGAATTTCAGAACAGTTATTTGGACACGATTGCTAAAAGAAACTGGCAACTGATGTCAGTTCAGATTACAAGAGAGTTCACTGCAGCACTTATTTTTCGCAGACTATTTAGATTTACGATTGTGAGTAAGAGGCTGCAAAAGGGATGCATGCACGGAAGACCGTGATTTATAATCCGCTAACTCAAGCAGCGAAATGCGCTTAGTTAAAGGGCTATCATCGTCACTGGAGTATTTCGGATTGAAACAGAGTTCTCTTTACCAATGAATCTTGATTTTGCTCGGAGAGTTATTGTAGACGTGTTACCACATGGTATATTTACATATGGAGAGAAAAAAACAGGCGCAAACATCCGTGAAAGGCATCGATACAAAGATTGTGGAATCATCGTATGAGCGAGCATCATTTTGAACGACCGTACTGACCAACATGTTTTTATCAGTGCAACTGGGAATGCTAATACAGTAAAACCTCCATAACGGACACTCCCGAATAGCGGACACCTCTATTTAACGGACAGTTTTCCGATCCCCACTCCCAAAACCTAAATTTTTGTATCTTTAACCTCTGAATAACGGACATTCCGAATAGCGGACACTATTTTCGGCGATAAAGAATGAAAATTATTTTTTTAATGAGGGAAAAAAAGTAAAAATGTTTCTAAATTTATCAGGGCAATGTGTCACAAACAGAGCCGTAGCTAGAAGTGAATAGTAGGGGGGGGGGGGGGGGGGGCTCAAGAGATGTAGGGGGGTCTCATAATTTTTTTCCCTCTCTCTCTCTCTCTCTGACGCAGAAAGATAAATTAGTGCATATTTACACTGTAGATACTATGTTTCTTATTAAACTGTAGTAATAATTTTATTTTATGCTTAGAAAAGTACAGGATGGTGAAAATTTTGAGTGTATAACTTGGAGCAAAATTAAACATCATGTGTACAAATAAGATGAGGGAGTGTTTAAACACTTATTTTAGGTACAATTTAGTATTTCTGCAAAACTGTGAAAGGGTCTCAAAAATAAATTAAATTTTGAACAAAATTTCATTTGAATTTTCGGAACAAAAATTTATTTAGTGACCTTGGAATCGTTTCCAGGGGGGGGGGGGGCTCAAAATATTTTAGGGAGGGTTGAGCCGTCTATAGCGCCCCCTTAGCTACGGGCCTGGTCACAAACGTTGTGATCACAAATAAATGTAGATCGGGGTCTAGGGAAAATCACTCCTCAACGTTCAGTGTTGAATTCAGGGGAGTGCCCGGGTGGGACATTTTCTAGAGCATTGAAATGTCCCCCCGGAAGGTTTAAAAATTTTTGTGCTTTTAATGTTCAAAAAGTGCAAATCCTCTTTCCCGCCCGAAACTCTATAATGTCTAATAATGTCACATTGTAAAACAAATTACATGTAATCGCAAGAAAAAGAAAATTGCAACAGATTTTTTTCATAAGAATGTAATAAACAATGGATGAAGGTGTGCACAATTTTATTTCAGTTTCATTTTTATTGTTAAAAAAATAATTCTAATTTTTGATTAATCACATAATAGAAGTTATAGGACATATAAAAGTCAATTCATGACACATTAAACATTTCTTAGTGATTTTTGTATCTTTGTGTTTTTTCCAATAGCGGACACCTCCGAATAGCGGACAATTTCTGCGTTTCCGAAGTGTCCGTTATTTAGAGGTTTTACTGTACAAACAGAGATGAGGTCCTTGATCCACTTTTCAAGATGTTTAAAGTTTCAATCGGAAGATTTGGCATTTTATGTTTATTAATGATCTAAAAGTGCTACCAGCCCACAACGGGACTCAAAAGTGTCTCTTCCAAAGCTGCAGAAATCTCACCCGGAAAAAAGTTCAGTTTCAGCATTACCTTCCACACCAATTACAACTTGTGAACGTCCAGTTTAACATTGTTTGAAGAATTTCAGGGTGGCAATATAAGAGTTTTGTGTATGGAGAAGGTCGCGTGTGACATTTTGTCTTTGACAATGAGATATCGAAAGTATAAATTGAAGTTAATTCACGTACCAGAGCCCGGAGCTTACTGCAGAACTTGCTTTAAAGCTGTTTCGAACCATCTAAAATAAATTGGTTGGGAAGTACAATAACAGGAACCACAATTTTATATTTTACGCATCCCAATACGTCCAAAATAATGCTAATCAATCACAAATGCATTTATTGCAAAAATTTAACTTCCTTAATTTGATCAGATGTTGGAAGCAAGTAATAGATCTAAAATATTTTTAAGAAATTAATAAGAGTATTTTAAATTGATTATTAATGTAGTTTATATATGTTCCATTTCCGAGTATATTTAAAAGTCACTCAAATTCACGGAGTAATTCCACTTCTGAAAAGATGTATTTTATAGACTATATAGACTATGGAAATATTATAAAAAGTTGCATAATTAAAAAAGTATATATTTGTATTTTACAGACATTCTTTTAAAATATTTCATTGCAAAAATTTAATTATTTAATAGTTTTTTCGGCCCTATTTTCTTGATCCAGTGTGCTTCTTTAGACCAATCGGAACAGAATTCCCACAAGAAATTTGAAACGTTTTTATTTACTAAGGGACTCTGCCCCCTACGAAATATGCTCGCCAACCCCCGTTCAGACACCGCAGACTCTAAAAATACGCCAATTTGATTGGATTAAAAAATAGTACGGAAGTTTAATTATAATTAAAGAACCAATGGCTATAATCCTGTAAACGGCTTTCCATTCATTTTCTTTTGATTGAGGAATTTTAAGGCCGGATCAGCTATTATGAAGAGATACAATGGTTGTTTCCGTCTTTGATTAAATATGAAAAGTTAAACATTCGCAAATAAGTTAATATAAAATGAATTAAGTAAATAGAGCATTCTCTAGCAATTAAGTAATTAGAGCTATTAATCTAATTAGAGTAAATAGAGTATAAATACACTCCCGCGGTATTTTTAAACAACTCTATATAAATGGCTATTTTAAGTAATATTTTTAAATGTATCGTTTTAAATCTAACGTAATAATCCCCAAACATCTACATGTTACGCTATCGTATGTGGCACGAACGAAACGATTAATAACGATTAATAACGAAAATAACGATTGTTTGTTAATTGTTTAATGGCAACGTCCAAATGAAACGTATCTCATTGGTTACTGTGCAAAAGTTCCTTGGTAAGATTTAGGCTGAAGTAAATTGGTTTTGTTAACTATTTGGGAAAATAGTTGTTATTGGTAGGAAATTGGGATATCTGAAGTATATCTGAATCTTTTTATTGGTTGAATTCCGCAACTTATTTTATTTTATTCGTTTCCTGATTGGTCCAAGTTTAATGTCCAAAAATGAAATACTTCTGTTTTTTATTTTATTCGTTTTCTGATTATCCAAGTTTAATGTCCAAAGACGGAATACGGTTGCCACGATGACAAAAAGAGTAATAAAATCTTTAAAAGAATTAATAATTTAAAAACAAATTGTGACAGAGATTTCAAACAAATTTGATTAAAAAGTGCATTTTTTCTTTACGCAACGGTGTAAAAATTAAAAATGTGCGAAGTTTAGAAGTTTAAAAATTTGCAGTTCCAAAAATTGTAAAAGTGAAATTTCATTTGAAATTTGTTTGTGATGGGTCCAAGATTATTAGTGTTTAATCCACGTCGCAATTAATATGAGGCGTTCAGAAATCAGTCTAACTCCATCCAATAAAAATGGATATTTTAAACAGTTAAAGTTGTCTATCTATAAATTACTGGGTTTTTTTTTTTTAATAATTGATCTAGGAATATAGACGCTTTCAGTCGTGACTTCAGTTATGACGTTTTGCTTGGATACTGACTCCAAACAATCGGTTGCTATGCTGTATTTTCTATTTTATTTGCATATTACAGCAACATTTTTCATCTAAATATAACAGACACATCTTTAATGCTTTATATGCAAGGATACCATTTTCTACGATTGATTATTTAATAAGAAATGAAGCATAGCAACCGTTTGTTTGGAGTCAGTATCCAAGGAAAATGCCATGACTGACGTCACACTGAAAGCGTCTATTAATTAATAAGAATGTATTTATTAAAATACAACACATTGCTCAGTGGTGCACAAAATAAGAATTTTAATATACATTTGTACAATTAAAATAAAATAAAACTATCACCGTTTCGCGCCGTCTACTGCGGGCGTTTCAGGAAAATATGACAACGGAAGGACTAAGTTTGCATCTTGATCGAGAGATAATATTTCTAATAAATTAAATTCTAAATAAAATGTTGCCACTTACACGTGAGTAAAAATTAAAATATTGCAACGAAATAAAAATTTTAAGATTTTACGATGTTATGCCATGCTTTTGGTATATTGTAGGATAAATTATCATTACATGGTTTATTTTCTCGTGCAATGATTTCGATAGATTCTCTTATTCTACCTTGAACTGGGTTATTGCACGGAACTATGATTTTGGCCTCATCAAATCCTCGTCTATTAATGTTTAATGCAGGCGTTAATGTTAAATGTCACATTCAACGACATTAAATATGATACACGTGTTTAAAATGTCATTAAGTGATTTTTATTTCCTCTTTTTATTTGTATTTTTATTTATATTCTATTAATTATTTGTTTTTTCGTTATTTAAAATAAAAATTTGGTACTTCTCTGTTATCCCGTCGACCAAGATTTGGTGATTTGTATAATTTGGCGAAATATGTTGACGGGATAATCAAGTAGTACCGAAAAAAATGTTAGAAGTTACCACCGTTCGTATACCACCACATAATTTTAATGATGTTAGTTTGTGGTTCGCCGTGTGTGAACATTCTTTTGAATTAGCGCATCCTAAGCCCATAACAGAAAGTCGAACAAAATTTAATTATATTTCATCTAACTTACCTCCAGATGCCGCATCTATTGAACGGGATTTAATTATCAAACCATCAGATACTACACCTTATGAGGATTAAAAAAAATAAGTAATTAAACGAACAAGCGATTCTTCACAATCTGAAATAAGAAAATTATTGTCGAGTGAACAGTTCGGTGATCGTAAACCAAGTGTTCTTTTAAAAGTTATGCAAAGAAAAGCTGAATCCCACAAAGTATCCGACGAATTGATGTTGGAATTTCTTTTGCATTTACCGTCACATTTACAAAGCATTTTAGCAGCTATTTTACCGTTGACACTTGATAAAGCATCGGAAGTTTCCGATCAAATATTAGAATATAATCCCACAACAATAAATACTGTTTCAATAGAACCAAATATTAATTCTGAAATTATAAGTGAAATTAAAAAAACTTAATGATCGAATTAATCAGCTAGAGTTAAGCAGTTCATGCAGCCCTTTTCGTCGACGTTCATTTGGAAGAAAACGTAAGCGTTTCAAAAGATTACAAAAAACAATGTTGGTACCACGAAAAATTTGGAAAAAATGCCAAGAAATGATCTGAACCTTGTTCATTTTCAAAAAACACGCACGGCGAGGTGCAGCGGCGACAACCACCCTGTGTAAAATATCTCGTCGCCTCTTTTTAAAAGATAAAAAGATCAACATGAATTATTTATGCGACACAGGTTCAGGCATAAGCATTATTCCAGCATCATTCTCCCAGAAGTAAAAAACCCCTTTTATGACTCTTTCAGCGCGAATACTTCAAAAATCAATGTATATGGAGAAAAGCTTCTGACGCTTGATTTTAATGTACGAAAAACTTTTCGCTTTCCCTTTTTAATAGGTGACGTCAACACTCCAATTATTGGCGCAGATTTCCTATATCATTTTAATCTAATTCCAGATCTTCGAAATAAAAAGTTGGTGGATAATGTTAAAAATTTAGCTACTCCAGGTCATCTATATACAACATCTGTTCATTCCATCAAAACAGTTTCGGGAAACAGTATTTATCATAAATTACTACTTCAATTCCTTGATATGATATAACCAAACCTTTTCGTGCTGATCAACCAATCAAGCATTCTGTATTCCACCACATAGAAACTATCGGATCTCCTGTATACATGCTAAACCAAGACGATTAGCTCCAGATAGATTAAAAATTAGCCAAATCTGAATTTCAACAAATGATTGATTTTGGTCACATATACGATCATCGAAAAGTAATTACGCCTTACCACTTCATATGGTTCCAAAAAAAGATTCTACTGTTTGGAGACCTGCCGGTGATTACAGAGTACTTAATTCACAAACAATAAAAGATAACTAGGATTTCCCTCAGAGGGATTAGTCTGAGCGATATTGCTGAGAACATATATTTAATAATAATTTGCAAAAAGTATAAAAAAAGAAAGAACGAAAAAATATCACATTAAAAAAAAAATGTAATTTTAGAAATTACAACGACTATTTGGAAAATAATATTTTCAAAGATTATAACTTTAGGCTTATAAATGATTTCTGTATTTAAAAAAACCAATAATAACATTTTTAAAATTATCAAAACGTAGTTTACGTAATAACAGAGTTATATTAATATGCCTGGACATTTAGATACACGTTAATATTCCTGAGCCAATTATAAACAAATATTAAATGAAATTTCAGTTTAACAATTTTCGGTACTGTAAATTTTTAAATTTCTAAACATTGCACACCGTCGTATAAAGAAAAAAAAAATTACCTTTAAATGCAACTTGTTTGAAACCTGTACCACAATTTGTTATTGAGTTATTAATTTTTTGTTAGTTTTTAATATTTTTTTTGGTCATCGTGGCAAAAACATTCAGATATGCTTCAGATTTCCCAATTCTCTACCAAATATTTTCCAAATAGAAAGTCTATATTCCAAAAAGTTAATAAAAAATGATATGTGTACTTCTAGGATATCCCGTCGACCAAAAAATTATCGCCAAACTATAAGATTAAATGCCAATAATGGATGATCGTGAATGTCACATTCAATAACATTAAATGCGATTCACGTGTTTAAAATGTCATTAAGTGATTTTTATTTCGACTTTTTACTAATATTCTTCTAATTATTTGGGGTTTTTTTTCTTTATTTAAAATAAAAATTACGTCAACATGTAAATACAACATAATTTGGCTATTAGTTTGGCGATTTGTATAATTTGGAGAAATTGGTCGACGGAATAATCTAGAAGTACCGTTATTTTTAATTGATTATATAGTGTCACAAATTTAAATGTCAAAAATAAGAAAAGTAAATGGTAGAAATGCAAAATATTATGTAAAAATTCCTATACACGGTTAAAATATGGGAAAGCAAACTATGCAAATCAGCCATGCATGGGTATAAAATTGAAAGTAACTAATGCATTAAAAATAATGCAAATGATAAAACACTAAAATAACTTGAATCGGAATTTGAACTCTTTGAAATGACGTAAAAAATACAAACAGTACAAAAAATGCATAAATCATGATGGTTGAGTAGAATGAGAGAATTTGTTTACATGGTGTGTAGATAGTTAATACAGAATAGTTGATAATATAATATCTACTTCTGTTTTCTATGGATACGATGAGGTTCTCGATGGGAAATTAGGGAATTCTCTATTTAAAAATGACATATAAAAATCCCGAAGACGCCAACAAAGAAATGCATTACGTCGTTCGAGTGTGTTCCAGATATGCTGAATCGGATTTAAATGGATTGTGCTGCTGGCCACTACATACACTGTTTTTTTTTCTTTTCAAACTTGCTCTCATGAAGTTAAGCAGTATTTCACTGTAGCATACATTAAATAAAAGGAATATGCAATGCCTATAGTATAAGGTACGAACGAGATCTGAATATCTCGTCTCCATAAGCTTTGAGCTGTAAAAATGTCACCACAAATAACTTATAAATCTGCGCATACTTTTACGCTAGACATGCTCGTTTAAATACGCCAACATGAACTCGAGTTTTACCCCAAAAAGTAATTATTTAAAAAGCTTGCTAGTCACAATTGAGAAAATGATAAAATCCCCAAATTAGTAAAGTTGAAAAATTAATGTCCCTTCCCCCGTACCTTTTCGTTATTTAATTCTTTTGTGGTGCTCTCAAATGAATAATAAATATTCTTTCTGTGGCATGCTCTACAAAATATATATTCTAGTGCTCCTCATAAATGCATATTAACATCATTAAAATGTTCTTGGAATTATTTCATCCCATCGATCATAATGTAACAGAATATTTTTGACTGTCTCTATATTCGAACTATTTCTCCAATTTTACTAAAATTTAAAATAACTCAACAAAATTCAGAAACAAATATATATTTCAAATTTAAAACGATTCGGTTCGATAGTTTTCGTGCTGTTCTATCCGCACAGAGATACGGACGGCTCAGACGACGACTATAGGTACTACGTATTTATATAATTACGAATGCACCTAAAAAAAGTTAAATTTCAAAGGACATGCCGAAATTGAAAACACATGACCAGCAATTATTGCTTAAAGACAGTATTGTAACCGATTTCTTTTGAGTGTCCCTGTAAACGGATTAAAAATTATATGAATGTCTTGTTCAAACGTAATCGTAATAAAATTCATCGATTTATATAAGTTTCAATGCTTTGCAATAGTGTAGTTTCATAAAAATAGTCTGTTATCGATTTTTCTTATAGACCATAATGTAATGGAAAACTTTTGGGTGTCTCTGTAAATAAACTATTAATCTCACATACTTCATATATAATACCAAACATGCCTAGGGGACCCTAAATAAGGTTTACCAATTGCATAAAAAATCCGAATATATTTACGGATGTGGACAGACGGACAGACAAACCGAATGCATAAACACTTTTCAACTTTGTTGGAAAATAAAACTAGTCGTTGGGAGCCACCGTAATACTTACCCATCATGGATATGTATATGAAAATAAAACATGTGAAACTATTTATACAATGCATTGCAACTCATAAACAAAATTTAAATATTGTTATTATACATAGTAATGCTATACTAAAGAACTGCTGATGTACCAATTTCGACAAATTATATAAAACGCCAAATACTCAAGTAGTACCGAACTGCGTAAAAGAAACATCCTTATAACTCCAAAAATAATAATTCTATTAACTAACAATTAACTGCGTCGGATGAAGCGTCTCATTTCCAATTAAAATATACTTCTGAATTGAAATTTGAATGAAATACAGGGTCATGAAAAATCGAAGAATGTGGAAAACAAGATTACAAATATCTCGGCAACTAATAATCCGATCGACTTCGTTCTATATGCAAAATGTGTGTTATTTTATTGCCTTTTACGTCCATTCCTTAGAACAAAAAAATTCGAAAATTTTTATATACCTTTCATCAGAACGAATTTTTCGAGAGTCCGAAAAAAATAGTTCCGGATAATCGAGATTGCTGATATTAAATAGGGTTCGTCCCATTCTTACATACTAACTACATACAAAATTTCAAGTCTCTATCTCAATTTGTTCGGGAGATAGAGCGTTTACAGACAGACTGACTGACAGACAGACAGACATACAGACAGACGGACGGACAGACAGACAGACAGACAGACAGACAGACGGACAGACGGACGGCAAAATTTTTTTTCTAAAAATATGTTTTTCGGAATCTCCACTATCTAAAACGTGTAAATCCGTCAAAAAAAGTTTTTCGATTTTCAAAACGATTGCAAGACTTACCCTATACTACGTATGATGGGTAAGTAAAAAGGAACCGATTCATTTAATAATAAAAAAAAATAATAATATTTTAACATAAAATAATAAAAAATAAAATTTCACCAAAAATGCCAGAACAGGATTTGGAACTCTTCCACATAATTGCCATGGAACTATCGTTACACTGCAAATCCCCGAAACACATTCTACTCACTATGCAACGCATTTATAAACACCAGATGTGTCAAGATGTGTTTCCGATGTGTTTAATCCATTCCCAAGTGTTTCAGATTGTGTAAAAAAATGCGTTTGCGCTGTACTTTCCCAAAACATTAACCGCAAATGCAACACATAACGGATAATAGAACACATGAAAACGCATCGTAAGTAAATGACGCGTTGAGAGTTGAATTCAAACATTTCTCTGCCAAAGGGATTCCGAAAGGTGTGTATGTGTGTGTGTGGGGGGGGGGGGGGAGGTTACTTTCAGAAAAATGAAAAAAACTGAAATTCTAAAAACTTATTCTTTCTTTCTTTTTTTCCTTCTTTTGTTTGGTTGGGGGGAAGCTATATTGAATAACCACATTAACATTTTTTTTTAATTATATTGTTAAAAATGCAATATTAAATATCATGCAAAACATTGTAAAATAGGTAAAACAGTGTCAATTATTTCTTTACTCTATTTATTCCTCTGATGTGTTGAATCAGCGAATAGAAATAAATTCTTGTTCAAAAGATTCAGCTGCAAATCCATGTTTTTACAGACTGACGAAATTCTTCAGCATGTTTATTGCAGTTACACCCTCTTGGGTATTTCAATTGCTATATGTGACTTGTTTATTTTGTTTAGTAGGTCTTATCAAGGCCCTCGTTAAATGGCACGAAACTGAAGCGGTCGTTTGGTGCGCGGTTCCCTTTTAAGGTCACGGGGTGTGTGGGAGGGGTGATTGCAGATGTGATTGCATCTATGCCGCATGGATAACCGCCTGGTCTAACTTATAGCTTAGGATTAATTTTCGGTGTTTTGATATCAAAGGCTTATGCGACTTCCCATATACTTTACACTTCTCATTTTAACTCAGCAGGGTGCCATGAGAAAGCGGACAATTTTGTTGGAAAAACAAGAAGCGGAATATTTGTTCCTGCGTAAAAATTCGGTCCAGTCATACATTCACACGTGTGAGAGAGACAGCTTCGTTAACGAAATTGTTATATAGCATCTGGAAAAGTATTATTTTGCAGCTGCGTCATTTTCTTGTAAACTAAGCAATGCTGGATTTTTCTGTCACAGAAGTTATTTTCCACATTCCTGCAGAAAGTCCCCATTTAAACGGCAAAGTGTGAGCGTATGTGGTGTGTGTGTGTGGGGGGGGGGGGAGGGAGATAATTTACATCTTGTCTTTACAGATAGATCTCAATTTCTAGAATCTGGATTTTAGGTAGGTTTTGGAAAATGAGCAAGAATGTGTCCATGATAATATTAACAACAACATAAAAACATGATTTTAGATGGTTCCTTTTTCCAACACAATTGATTATTTTTTGAAAAAATTAGACAAATTAATCTAAAATAATCTATAAAATACTGGGAGGCGGCAGCATCACCTCATCGAGTTCACGGCTGAAATTCCAGAAATAGTTAAAGTTCGATTCGCATATTAAAACGCAATCGGTCAGCTAAATAATGCCTTGGTAGAAAGCACCTGAAAACACGATTTTAGAGGTTGACTCATAGTTTAGTATCATGTTTTCCTGCTCCCAAAAGTATAAAAGCATGGAGGACTGGGAATAAGAAAACACAATGGCAAACTTAAGAGTCAAGCGCTAAAATCGTGTTTTCAGGTGTTTTTCTCCCAAGAAAGGGCTTGACAGACCGATTGCGTTTTAATATGCGAATCGTGTTTTAACTAATTCTAGAATTTCAGCCTTGAACTCGATGACTTGATTGTCTAAGTTGCCGCCTCCCGCTAATAACGCTTCTCCATAATTTCTCGTGAGATTAAGAAGTTTCCTATGTCTTAAAAAATGTACGAATGGATACCTTTTTTTATGTTTTTAATCAGTGCTCTGCTCAATTAGAAGAAAATTCATAACCTTGCACACCGAAGGCTACAAGAATGGATAGTAGAATAAAGGTTGAATATGGATATAGATTTAAAATAAATTACACAAACACTCATATATATATATATATGTCGCATTTTCATGAAACGACAGACTTCAAGGGGATGAGTTTTAATTACGATTTATTTAAAACATAAAATCTTTTCGCAAGTCTTTACATCATGAGTTCTGGAGACCAAGTGCGTAGATGTATAGAAATTTCTCATCTCCCGAGGGGGGTTACCAGTTAAAAAGGCCATGTGTTTTACTTAAATTAATACGATAAACTTAGGTTTCTTGTTGCCCTGTAAAACCCGTGATTATTAGTCATGGGGCCCGTATCCACATTGAGGGGCGATTTATTAAAAAAGTAATAAATAGGTCTGATTTTTTGTATTTTCTTACATATATATATATTTGGATAGTAAGTGCTTCTGAAATTTCCTCTGATGAATGTTTGTTTATTCATTAGACTTTATTTATATACAAATACTTAGCTGAAAACTATTTCTTTCATATGACAGTACGATTTTTAAATAGGTGTCTTATTACTGCTAAGGGCGAATGGGCAGTTTCTCAAGGCGGTCCACATATTTCAAAGGACAAAAATATTTTCTTCATTTCAAGTAGCAATAAAATACTTAAATATTCTAGAAATTTTAGGAAGCAGGATTTATGAAAACTAAAAAGTAAATTAAAAAAAAATAAAAATACATCAAAAATCATCTTATAATAAATACCATTAAAAAGCCATGCGGGATTACATATTGTCTTGTACAATGCACCCCGACTGAGATTTGATTTATACGCAGATTGTGGATTTCTTTGTCTTGAAATATAGAAGTGAAAATATTTTCTTTTGTTTATTTGTTTCTTGTTTTTTTTAAATTATCCATAAAATTGTTTTGTCTGTTTAAGTGTTGATGTTAGTTGATGGTATTTATGACGTCCGATTATTTGGACAAGGAATATAAACCTTAAAAAGAATGCTGCTCATGGGGGTCTTTCTAAGGGAACCTGGTCCGTATTTAAGCAAGGTTTCCCAAGGTGCGAAGAAAACCACGAAAACTCCGAACGATTAGGCCGACGGGCGCAATTGGGTTCGTACCCAGTATCTCCCGTTTACCAGCTTCGAGAGCAGAATCTCTTTAAAAAGCCGTGCAACAAAAATGAAAAGAGAAAGCGAGAAATGTTGAAATTAATTTTATGGCCAGTTTTTAAATAATATGTACTGTTTAATTTAAATGACATGCTTATGTGTATGTAGCTGTATATATATTGTTTTTCGTTTACATTGTTTTACATTTACATTACATTCATTTTCATTACATTACAAGCTGGTTGTACGCACCAGCAGAACAAAAGCGGGATAAAATCAAGACTTAGGAACTGTGCTTGTAGTGCCTGTATTTCGCTACCTAGTACACATGTTTTAATATGGAGAATGCAAACATGAAATATCCTAATTAAGAACTTTTCTACGTTCTTCCGCAAGTTAGTTTTTAAATGTATCAACTTAGAAAGAACAATGCGTAAAACAAATAAGAAATAAGAAAAGTAAAAAATCCCGAATGAAACTGTTAGCTAGCATTTTTTAAATCTTAATTTTTTAAATGGAGGTTTAAAACAGTTTCTCCTTTTACCCCCAGGAAGGGGGGGGGGACTTGACGAGCTGTACTCTTCGTCAAAGACAATTTTTAAAAATAAGATCAACAGGAAAAAGAACAGAAACAGAAACAGAAACAAGAAAAACAGAATTAAAACTTTCCTACTTATGTGTTTTAGTGAAGGGAGGGGACAAGGAATCCTCTCGAGGAAAAGTCTCTTTTTCTCTTTGTGTTTGATTATTTTAACACTATTAATATTAACATTAATGTCTTAGTTATTAGTTCTTTAGCCATAGTCATTAACACATTTCTAAGAATTCATCAGGGATAAAGAAAATTTTGTAAATTAAATTTTAAGGAAACTTGTACCCTTCAAACTGTTAAAACTGTACATTTTTTAAATTTGCTTCTAAAAATGAGCTTTGACGTCTCTAATATATTTGGACGAAGTTTTCATAGAATCGAACAATTATAAATATTAAGACTGTTTTTTTATATTATTTTAAAATGCGCGCTAAACATTCATACCATAAAAGGCGCACTAATGTAACTGTAACATCAATAACTTAGAGATTCTATATAATCTGCAAAAATATCTAGTTAAAGAAAAATGGGGCAGTTTATAATAATTTTCTTTTCATAGAATCTTTAAACTGCTTTTACACAGTTGGCCTTTTGTGTGTGTGTGTGTGTGTGTGTGTGTGCTTGTGTGTTTAAAATGCTATAATTCCGTCAATTATTTTTCAAATGGCTTTTGAAATTTGATTTAAATTGTATTTGATTTTCTTTTATGTAATAAAATTATGGATAAATTTTACAGTATAACGAGATGGGGAAAATAATTAAAATATAACAGTGTCCATGTATTTTTTTTTTCACGATTTTACTATAGCTAAGTATATTTTCATAAGATTAAACTTAAAGTTATAATTAAAATAATAATAAAAAGAAAAAGAAAAAAATAGTGCTTATGATTGAAATTTAATGATTTTAAAAACGTTGAATTTAAAATAATAATAATAAACTTTAATAACAATTTTTTTTTCTTTTGTCTTTAAAATGAGTTTTTGTAGCAATAACTTCTTATGCATGCTTCATTATATAAGAAAGTCCAAAGGGTACCCAGTCTTCGTTACATTTCACAAAAGGGCAATCTGGTTATTTTTACACCAGATTTTTCATTGACATCTTTATAGTGTACGTCTGACCTCAGCTTCAACTATCCCACCCAATCATGAGTGGGGGTGTGAATCAGAAAGGGGTAGGCCTCCGAGACTTGTAAAACTTTATTTTCCCAGCCATCAGTTCAATTCCTAATTTTGCTTCAGAGACAGTGTTCATGTTTTAAACCTCAATACTTTCCTTTCAATACTTACCCGCGCATAAGAATTTTCAGTTTTTAAATTAAAATTGTGCTTAATTGAATCGACTGTAACCGCGCGTCTTTAATTTTGGTTTCGATTCGCCTCCGCGCTCAAAACAAACATAACGGATATTTACGCGGCGCATCATCAATTTCCATGATTTAGGTAAGAAATTTTCTTTTTTCTTAATGGAAAATATTTTTGAGTGTCCTATGTGCTATTACTATTGTGATAGCGAAAGTTCTTTAACTCGGCATGTAAATAGGTATCATAGAAGTGACCCTCATTTTATAGTTAAATGCAAAAAATGCAATTATGAATGTAAGAGTTGGAGATATTTTAAAAAGCATGAAGCTCGTTGTAATTATTCGACAAATGATTTACCAAACTTCGAACTTGAGCAATTTGAGGTACCTAATTTTAATGAGGAGACGGAAACAAACGCTAATTTACTGCCTAGCACTGAATTTAATATTGCATCTTTTATTTTAAAGCTAGAAACTACGCAGGGATTGGGGCAGAATTGCATAAATACTATAGTAAGTGAATTCAGTGCACTATTTGAAGATTTCTTAGAAAGTTTTAAAACACAGGTAGATGAAGAATTGAAATCCCAAAATGTTTCAGTAAACCTTGATAGTATCTTTAAAAAAAATCAGGATGTTATAAAAGATGTCGAAAAAAAATTAAATTCTGCTAAAAAGAGAAAAAAGTATTATGCTGAGAAATTTAACTTAATACACCCTGAACCAGTTTTCATGAATAGTGAAATAAGACGAGTCAAGAATAAATTATGCCGTGTTAATAATTATGCATATTGTGTCCCTTTTCTTGAAAGTCTTAAAGCTCAATTAGAAATACCTGAAATTTTGTACTGGGTAAAAAATAAACATTATTCTAAAGACAATTTGTATAGAGATTGGTGTGATGGCTTGTACGTTAAAACGTTATTAGAATCATCACCTAATAATATAAATAGCCTCCTTATTATATTGCATATAGATGACTTGGAAACTGTCAATCCAATTGGCATGTCAAAAAAAATACACAAATTAACTGTAATAAGTTACGAATTGGCTAATGTACCACCTCAATTCAGATCAGCAGTATATAATAAGCAATTACTAGCCATAAGTAAATCAAAATTTGTAAAAAATAATGGGTTGAATAGTTTGCTTGTAGACTTCATCCTAACGATGAATGATTTATCAAAAGGTTTAACTTTAAATGTTTGCAACGAAAACATTTTGTGTAATGCTTTTTTAATAGGTACTCCTGCTGATACTCCTGCATCAAATCAATTATGGGGATTTAAAGAGGGGGTTGCAAAAGCCATTAAATGTTGCAGAACTTGTGATGGTATACGGCCAGACATTTTCGAAAATTTTAAGGAGGAAAATTTCATTATAAGAACAAATGATGAACACTTAGACAGGTGTGATTTAATTGATGAAGCATCTTCTAAAATAAAAAAAGATTTGAGTAAAAAGTATGGAATAAATTCAAAATCCATACTTTTTAATCTGAAAGAAATTTCACTTGACATTGCAATACAAGATCCCATGCATGTTTTACTAGAAGGTGTTGTTATTTTAGAAATTAAGGCAGTGTTACATCATTTTATATTTATTGACTGTTATTTCTCATTAAAATGGTTAAATACTCATCTAGCAAATTGGATTTATTATGAAGGCCAAGTTAAACCCCCTGTGTTTGAGGCAGATAAATTAAAAGGTGATTCTAAATTAACATTGACTGCTTCAACTGTTTTGACACTAATTTATGTTTTACCTTTCATTTTATCTCTAAAAGTCCCTCTTTCCAATGAAAAATTTTTAAACTTCATCAGATTAATAAAAATCACGAATATATGTACTTCTCCATATTCACTTCAAGAAACACCAGAACAACTTGCAAATTTAATAGTCAAACATAATGAAACATTTAAAATTGAATATCCCAATATTGCCCTTACACCAAAATTTCATTACTTAATTCATTTTCCAAGGCAAATTAAAAATTTTGGGCCATTACGACATCAATGGTGTATGAGATGGGAAGCACATTTTTCTGTTTTAAAAGGCAGAAAATGGGGCAGCTTCAAAAATATAGCTTATAGTATGGCTAATTTCCATCAGTTGTGGTCCTGTTATTATCAACTGGGTATAAATGGTAAAAATCAAAATTATCTGTACAAAGGGCATAGTATAAAGTATGATAAAGAAATTGATATTTCTAATTTAGATTTATTGACTAGGAATTTATTAGAACCTTTAATTGATTCTTCCCTGGGAAAAATATTTGAAGCAAAAGAAGTAACATATTATGGCTGCAAATTTAAATCAGGAGTATCTTTTACCAATAATGGTTATTCTTTCAACATGATTGATAAAATATTTGTACAAGATGACAAAATATTTTTAGCTACAAAATCTACTAATTCATGCAGTTTTATTAACCATTTAAATTCATTTGAAGTTTCGTTTGAAAATAATATTACCATTGTAAATTTATTATCTATATCTAGACCATTTCCTCTTCATACTGTCTCTTGGCTTTCAAAAAAATATATTGTAAATCCTTATACTTGTGAAGTATTTGGTGATTAAGTAGAATAGGCCACAATTTAAATGTCCAGCATATTTTTTCTTTTATATATACATGCAAAATTCTTAAAAATGTGTTATTTTATTCAAAAATGATATTTATCTATTTTGTATATAAAAAAAAAAAACAAATTAATTTCTGGGGGGGAGGGGATATACTGCTGGTATAACATACACCACAATCTTTTTAAGCAAATACATTTATGCATTAATCTAGCTTTTTTGGCTATCAAGACATGCTAAACCTGAAATAAAACTGTCTTACTTTTTGATTTTGATGTGAATTAATAAGGTAACTTTATAAGAAAAGGTTTATTGGATAATTTAAAGAGTATTTCATCTTTATTATGCATATTTTCTTATTATTTCTATATTTTATTAATTGACAGTTATTCTTAATTATTTTAATCATTTTTAAAAGTATCTTATTACTGAACATTTTAGCTTATAATTTTCATTGGTTATTTTTCTACATTGTAAGCCTTCATTATAGTTTTGATTGCATTATTACATTCAAATTACTCTTTAAAAAATGTAAACAAAAAATTAGAAGAAATCTGTAAAATTTTAAAATTTGCACAACTTCTCGTCCCAAATTGTGTGGATTTGAGGGAGTCTACTGTACACTGAGATTGCAATACATTAAATTTAAATCCTAATAATTAGATTTAAAATATTTCAAAGTATGTAAATCTATTTTTTAAATAATGTATATAATAAACTAAATCTTCACTAAAATGAAAATATTTAAATTACTAATTTCTTTTCCATATATGTAAAAATGCTATAATGTGCTCTAAGATTGTTATTAATGCTCCAAGAAACATTTTAATTTTAAAAGCATGTTATGTGAAAGTTTCCACCATATTCAGAAATATGCCTGTGTTTTTTAAAATATCTCTCCCCACACGCACACGCACACTTGTTTTTTTGTAAAAAGAATATTATTGAAATTTCTAGAAACCATGAAATGTATAATTGCATTTCTTTCATATTAGATTAGCAAACAGGCTTAGTCAATGCATTTAATTGCTAATATTTGATTAATGTTCATGATAATAATTTTTAAAAAAAAATTATAAAAATAGAAACTGAAAATTCTTGGCTTGGGTGTATTTATCTTATGAATTTTCGTCACCTGATTTACAGAATTTTATGAGAAGAATTTTGAAGCGATATATTTTGGAAAAAAAGTGAGTATTTTCCATAATTAACTTTATTTCTACAGATATCTTGCATTTTAATATATAATTAATAATTTATTCATATGTCATATTTACTCTATGTGTGCAATAAAAATTTAATTAGTAATTATGTCCTTTGGTTCTATTTGTTAGTGTGTACATATAAACTCAGATTTATATGGTTAGAATGATTTTACAAATTGCTACTGCAAAAAAAATAAAAAATAAAATAAAATAAATAAATAAAAATAAATAAATAATTGTTAAATTTGTTTGTTTTGTTATTTGTGCTACTAAAAGAATTTTTTTCCTTGTTTTATTGTTTCTAATAATTATTTATTGTCTTTTTATTAAATTAAATTTAAAGTTATAGGGGTTTTTATAGTTAAGAGAACTATTTTTGTAAACTATAATTCTTGCTAGACATTTGATATTTTTTAAGACAAGAAAAATCCTATATTAAATTTTTAAAGTTTGGTTGTAATTAAATGTATGTTATTGATCAAAATATATTTAATAATACATCAATAAACAAAATTATTGGCATTTCTTTAAATTTTCTTGCTTTACTATTTCAAAACTCTAAAAGAATAAAACATATAAACATGTATGTTATATAATATTGCTAATTTGTTATGAAATTAGATTTAATTTTCGTAATTATATCCTTTAAAACAGATATGTTTACTTTCTAACCATAATATTTTTCAGTTATTAATCCCCCCCCCCTCCCTCATACTTTTTACGAAGCTCAATTAAACATATGCTATTTTTTAACAATTTTTATAATTGTAACTTCTCATTATTTACTTGAGATATTTTATTTAAGTTAAAAATAAGTTTCCTGCTTGTGAGAAATGTAAACAGGTTTGTTACAAATAATCAATTTTCTAATTATAAAATTATTTTGTTTAATTTAAAGATATGTATGATCTCAAAGGAGTGAAAAGAGGCCATTGCCTTGAATGTGGGGAGGAGGAGTGTTCTGAATTTATCCAAGGTTCAGAGGGTAAATTTTCATGTGAATATTGTGGTCACCCTCCTGTAAAACACACAAAATGTAAGTATTGTTATTAGTAAGTACCAGATGAATAATTTTTGTTTTGTAGTAAAAATTTCTAAAAAATTCTCAAAAAATAGACTGTTATGATTATTAATTAATTAAATGCATTATATTCTATTGGAAGATGCTTTAAGCATACGTCTCAGTAGATGTACAAGTAAAATTAAAATTATTTATTTAATGAAAGTCATTATTAAATATATAAACAATTGTTATTGAGATGTTTTGCATTTTATGGTTTTCACTATATTGTATTTTAATAAAGTTTGGCAAAAAAAAAAAAAAAAAAAAAAAAACTATAAGGGTTTTGCTTCTTTTTTTTTATTTTGTAATATAAAGTGAAAATAATTTTCTTTTAATACAAATAAATGGAAAAAATGTTTATTATTTAATATTCTCTTAAAAAAAATATGATTTATTTGGAAAAAACAATCATGAAAAATCAATGTTTCCAACTTTTTCCTTTTTTTCCCCCGAAAAAAAAAAAAAAAAAAAAAAAAAAAAAAAGGGTAAAAAACCAGTTTTTTCCTCCACTTATATTTTTTCGGAAAATTTACATCTCTACTACTGGACAGGTATCATGTACACACCACAATGGTACACTTTTTAAAAAAAATCAGTGTCATGTATGCACTTGGGTACTTAATTGCTGCCAAAGTGTTGCTATTTAGCTTGATATGGTAACCCAGATGTTGTTGTTTATAAAATTTTTATTTACTTTCATTTTCTTTTTCAAAATTATATGAATTTTTCCATTCTATAGTTATTAATTAAACTTGTTTTTATTTATTGTTATATCCTTTTTAAAAATAGATATGTAACTGATATTCAAAGATGAACATTTTCTCCAAATTGACATCAGAAAAAAAAAAAAAAAAAAAAATACACCAATGTGGTGCATGTATGACGTATGTGTTGCTCAATATATTTGATTTGCACTTTTTATATATTTTTTGCAGGCTTAATAATTTCGGAAACCACGCCAACAAAAATTTGCAGTTCTGTCCCACTTCCAGGAAGCTCTGCTGATCAGATAGAAGAAATAGAAGAAAAACCAATAACTCCTTCAAAGCAATGTAATAATGTTGCTGATCTGAGCACACAAACTGATTTTAATACAAGTACTGCTTCAGATTCATCTCATTTGGTGAGACTAACTAACTGCATTAAACTTTTTTTATATTATACATTTTAATTATATTTTTATACTGATGGCTGATATTAATTACAGATTACTGATCTTCCAAAATTTTCCATCGCTGTTGAATCAGCTTTAAAAGAAAATAGGATAGTTGGACCCTTGTGGTCTAACTTCATTATGCAGGCTGCTGCATATTACATGAAATTTCCACAAATGAACTGCAAAAGCAGTTACGATC
The DNA here is from genome assembly GCA_964019185.1 of Maratus speculifer. Classification (NCBI taxonomy): domain Eukaryota; kingdom Metazoa; phylum Arthropoda; class Arachnida; order Araneae; family Salticidae; genus Maratus; species Maratus speculifer. The sequence goes on from OZ025290.1 coordinate 251,651,433, forward strand.
TTGTTGGTCAGATGATGTTTGAGAAATATCCAGCCATCGAAGGCATTGGATGCAAACCTTGGGTATGTATGCTTAGTTTAATATTAAATTATAATTTAAGAGCAGAATATGTATAAAACATGCTTTGATGATAATTATATTTTTAATTGCAATAATTTTTTATGTATAAAAAGGAAAATAATTAATTTCATTTTCTGCCAAAATTCTTTGAATTTGATTTTTAAAGCATTATTTTGTTGCTAATTTTTCTATGAATATGAAAAACTAAAGAATTATTTTAACACATTCTTAAAGAATAGTATATTCTGTTATTCTACCTAATTTGAATCCAGATTTGCAGTAGAAATTTTTAATTAAATTTAACTTTTGTAACATTGGTGGAAAAAAGTTGTAAAATTGTTTTTCCTTATTTTGAAACAAATTAAAAAAATTACAGCGTGAATTCAACTCTAAAGAAACACAACTACTTGCTCCTGAAAGGTTAAAAAATATGTATATTTATTTATTTATTTTAAATATAAACCAAAATTTTAATTAAATATTAATTCTTTGAGTTTTACTATAATAAAATTAACTAAATAATAAAACTTTGTACAAATCGTTGTAAAAAGAGCACAAAAAAAACTCTGTCAGATTACTTATGGACATATGTTTACTTCGTCTGATGACGCAATGTTAAAATTTTCAGCTCAAAATTCATCTTGTGTGTTTTTGTATTTTTTACGGTGATTTGTACCGAGTTTTATTATTTAATTGTGGTTTATTGCCAGTTTTTTAATGCTTTTTCATAAAGTATAGTAAATTAGTTAAAACTTTTGTCATGCAGAGTTTCTTGATTATGAATATGAAACATTCATAACAATGAAATTTATATCTTGGACTTAAAGTATTTCATTTCTATGTATTTAAGATATGTTATACATTTTATCAGAGCTCTATATTTTAAGATAATCTTGCATGGAAAAATATTTGTTAAGGTATAGCTTTTTTTTAATTATTATTATTAATGTTTTTATAGTTAAGAAACTCTTAATTTGATAAATATGTCTTTTAAAAATAATAATGTTTTCATGGAAATTTAAAGTTGGTATAATTTTCCTTGTTTTAAATAGTGCTGAATAATTACAATTTTGATGTAAGTTTACTTGTGATAAGTGTTTAGTTTTGAACACCATCTTTTGATTTAACAGAAAAAAATCATAATTAATAATGATAAAATATCGATTATCAAAAATTATTATATCCTGTAAATATGGATAATTTTACTAAAAATCAAAGTAAATAATGATTTAATGCCATTTGTAATCTGAATATCAAGCGAATTAAAACTTTTTTTGGCTATTAAATATTCTTATTCTTAGAGTCCTTTACAATACAAAAGATAAAAACTTTTCATTTCTTAAACGTATTATTTTCTCCTCAGAAAATTTTAATTTTGCTTCAGAATTATTGTGTAATTGTTTTTCATACTTTAGAAAGAAAAAAAAGAATAAATTCTTATTTAATTTGATAAAAAATTTCTGGAATAAGTTTTTATGTAAAACCTAAAAAAAATCAACTCTATTCTTATCAAATGTAACAGAAAATAAATTCTTTTACCAAATTAATTATTCAAAACCCTTTCTAGAGTCACTTCAGCAGATGCCTCAGTCAAAAAATCAGGAGTGAGAGGATGAAAAAAAAATCATTCTTAAAAAAAAATTTTAATACTTTGGCATGTGAAACAAAAGACAAAAAAAGCAAACCATCAGTGCATCAATATGCTGCAAAAATGTAAGTAACTTTTTTCTCTTTCTTCATGCATGTTATATGTTCTTATTAGTTATATGTTTAAGATCATTTGAATTTTAGAAAACGTATAAATTTTTTAAAGTTACAGAAATACTTTTATTTTAGTGACAAAATGAAAAGTAATTTTCTATCTAAGATTATTTGAACTTTTTCTCAGTCCTAGCAACTTTGAATTAATGAATGTTGATAGATAATATAAAATGAATCAAAATATAAATATAAATGAAAAAGTTACATGAATCTATGATTCCTTCTTTAAACGATGGCAAAATTAAAATAAAACTGAAATATTTTTACTAATGGATGATCTGTGATTAAGATGCTTTACTAATCAAAATAAATATTAACTAGATGATGTCCGTTAAGATTTGACGATAAACATGTTAAAACATTAATTAGAATAATGTTTGACTTTTGTAATTAGTTGAGTCTTAAATTTTATTTAATTATAAAGCATCAAAATAGTGACGATAACAAAAGAATAAAAATCATATAACTTTTCCTCATAGTAAAATGTATCATTATTCAAATAAATTTATTTGCCGAGTGTTAGGATCAAACCCAAGTCCGTTTTAATACTTGAAATATTTAAAAAATAAAATTGTTATTAAAAAAAAAACTGTTGAGTGTTAAATTTTATTTAATTATAAAGCATCAAAATAGTAATGATAACAAAAGAATAAAAATCATAACTTTTCCTTGTAGTAAAATTTATGGGATTGAACCCAAGTCCTGTACAAAAGCTCAGATGTTTAAATTCAAGCCTTAAACCACTGAGCTAACCAGACTTGCTTTGACTTTCCTCTAACTGGAAGGGCTAATAAATACAACTTCACACATGCACAATTGCCTGTTTTTGAGTTGATCTTACAGAATTGGCTTATTGTTTTAACCCTTTGCAATGCGGGGGTTTCATAGATATACCACTTAATTTTAATTCCCATATGGCACATTGGCACCGGTATTTTGTTTAAAAAAATTACGGTTTATTGAATGCGTGAAATATAGCATTTTTTTATTTACAAATAAAGTTGTTTTCAAATTAGGGTGTCAGTCATTAATTTCAACACTTAAGCAATGAATTTGTCCTGTACCGCAAAGGGTTAATATATATGATATTTTGATGATTATATTATCTTAGAATTCTACTAAAAGTTTGATTATTAATTTGTATAATAATTATAAAATGATTGTTTTTTTATGTCTCTATTAATAATTCCAATTTAATTTTTATTTCTTTTCAATTTTGAAAGCTTATACTAAACATGTTTCCATATTCTAAATAGGTACTAATAATAAATGTAGTAAGACAGGCGAATATTTTTAAATTTTTCTCTGTAGATATAGTAAAATAAATTCTACTGTAAGCTATATCCCTTAAAATTTTAATATTAATAACACTAGGATACAAATAGAATTGTTAATGATGGAAAATATATATGTACAGAAATGTTTTTGTTAATTTTGTATTAAAAAATTCTCTTTTCAAATTTTTAAAGCTTACAAAATATTTATTGCTATTTATTTTTATTATTATTCCAGCTACTTAAGATCTAAAGTAAGTTGCCCCACATTCTCATTAGAAGAATATGAAGAAATGAGAAAAAGGTTAAAAACTGCGTTTTACAAAAAACCGTCTGACAAAGCCACAGTAAAATCAGTACTAAGGGATACCTTTTATGAGAGGACTCTTCTATTAAACGATAAAGGGAATTTTTTGGAGGAATATCCCTGTTTTACAGAGGCAGAATATGTAAGTGCCTTTTGATTGTGTTAAATTATTTTTATGTTTGACTTTAGATTAGTATTCAAAATATTTGTATATGTATTTACAGGGATATCTGAATAGATGGTTAGAACTAGTCGGCAATAACATATAAAGACAACTATTTTCATGTACGAAATTAGGGTGACAATCCTAAATTAAACAAAAAGTGCATCATATCTCGTACCAAGTCAAACTAAACTTGCTTTTGTAACTGTTACAATAATAAAAATTCTTCTGCAGACATAGCACACCTGCAATCTTGATTGACTCAGTAGACTGACACCCAGATTTCCTGTCTGAAAATGTTGACATGTATTACTTTTTACAAAACTGATCAACAGCTCAGATTATCCTGTCTTAGTTGCTTATAATTATAACATCTAAGTAACAGCGGGTAAGAAGTTACCTGCTTTAAATAGTTCTTAGGTGATATTATTTATAACTAGACTTGTCCTTAATTATTAAAGGTACACATATATTAAGACAGACTTAAAAGACAATTAATATAATAAAACAAACTTCAATCTAGTTTGTGTTTATTGTATTAATTGTGTTTGAAATCTGTTTTTATATCTGTGCATCTTTCATAATTAAAAATTGAAATTCAGACATTGATTTATGTGCCTTAATGTATTGAGTTAAAATAGACTTGCATTTGCTCAACATAACTTTAACTTTACATAAAACTATCGTATTATTTTCTTGGTATGTTTTAAATATATCTTCATGTTGGTTCTTCAAACAGAGCTGTTTCCATGGCCCCCTCCCTCCCCTCCAAAAAAAAAACTCCTGATAAAGAGGTTATATGCACTGCAATGACAGTGGATTTTGATAGTAAACGAGTTATGTAGGAAACCTAGGAACTATTTATTCATTAAAATTTTGTTGTTTAAAAAAAAAAAAAAAAAAAAAAAGTTTATAATTTTTATTTTATTACGATTATATATATATATATATATATATATATATATATATATATATATATATATATATATATATATATATATATATACAGTAGACTTCCTCAAATCCCCACAGCTTGGGACCAGAGGTTGTGCGGATTTTAGAATTTTGCCTATTTCTTGGTCATTGCTTTGTTTACATTTTTTAAACATCAATTTGAATGTAATTAATAATATAGTGAATGGTTAATAACACTATAATAAATAGTTAATAATACTATAAATAATTAACAATACTATTATGAATGGTTACACTATAATAAAACATTTAAATAAGTAATAAGCTAAAATAATAAAAATTTAGATAATTTTTAAAATATTAAAAGAAAAGGTGAAGCTAATAATCAATAATGTATGATTAATTATTCATTATAAAGATGAAATGTATATTTCCTAAATGATTTAATGAAACTCGTTTCAAAAAGATACATTACTAATTCACATCAAAGTAATAAAATAAGGAAGTTTTATTTCAGTTTTAGCCAGACTCAATAACCAAAAAAGCTTGATTAATACATAAATATATTTTGTAAGAAGATTGTGATTTCTAATGATATCAGCAATATTTTCAGTTTTTTCAGAAATAAATTTATTCTTCCTTCATGAAAAAACATGAATTAAGTAACATTAACAAAAATTATGAATTAAAAAACATATATTAAATTGATGTAAAATTAAAAAAGTCAAATTTTGTCCCTAAATCTGAAATGAATATTTCATGATTTGCATCTGTAAATTATGTGCGTATTTTAGAGAGTTGCGAATTTGAGGAAGTTTACTGTGTGTGTGTGTATATATATATATATATAATTGCTATTATTATTATTACAACCAATGAAAGTCTGCCCTGTAAAGTATAAGATTGTGTCGTTACTGTATACAGAGATTTTTCAATAAAAAAGAAAAAGAACATTCTCATTTTTGGCGAAATGTCTTAAAAAAGAAAAACTTGACAAATTAATAAATTATTGTGCAAAATTTACTATATCAGTATAAAAGACTGAATTTGGATTTCTTTTATGAATAAATAAAATTTTTTGATGAAATTAATGAAAATGATGAATTTTTACATTCAATATGAAATAATAACAAAAAAAAAAAAAAAAAAAAATCTAAGCCTGGGTACACTCAGATCTGTCTTTGTTTGAATTTTGGCGTTGCCACCTTCCCCCTCCCCTCCCTTAAAAAAAAGGATAAAAATAGAAATAAATTTTTTATATAAATTGCTCTTATTCTTTGCATTTATATATTTATTCAGTAAAATTAAATGCCCAAAATTTGTTTATGTACAGGGTTCGCACGGACCTTAAAAGTCCTTATAAACTCCTTATATTTCGATAGTCCTTAATAAGGATCCTTAATGTCCTTATTTTTTATTGAAAGTCCTTATTTTTTAACATGAGCATAATATTAACGCGATCTGTAAAATGTTAAAAAAATAATCGCCAAACATTCCAGTGGTGATTCCCGTCCGAAATTTCCGAAAAATTAAGGCATCCTCTTCCGAAAATTTGAAATTGGCTTATGAGTTCGGCATAGTTGCCAACTTGTACGGTTTAGTCGCGGAGAAATGCAAATTTCGTAAAAGGATCGCCGAAAAAGCACAAGTTTCGTCAGTATTTCGTGGAAAAACGACGATTTCGTCAATTTTTTTTGTCAACGAACTTTGTCAAAAGATCGCTGAAAAACGCGAATTTCTTGTGCGGATCGCTCAAAAAACCGCAATTTCACCAAATATCGCAGATTTCTTCTGAAGACCGCGGGAAAACGTAGATTTCGTCTACAGATTGCAGATATATCGCCGATTTCGTTAAAAGATCGCGGAAAAAACGCCGTTTTCGATAAAATTGCTTAAAAATATTATGTCAAAAGATCATTGAAAAAAAACCCGCCGATTTCATCAAAAGATCACGGAAAAAACGCCGATTTCGTCAAGATCGCGGGGATAAAAGAACGTTTTCGAGAAAAGATCGCGTAAAAATGCGAATTTTGTCTAAAGATCGTCGAAAAAACGCCGATTTCATTAAAAAGAAACACGAGAAAACGCGGATTTCTTCAAAACATCGCGGAAAACCGCCGATTTTGATAAAAGATTGCAATAAATCGCCGATCTTGCTAAAATATCGCAGATAAATCGCTGATTTCGTGTAACGATAGCGGGAAAACGCCGATTTCGTCTGAAGATTGCCGATATCCCCCCCCCCCCCCCCGAATTAAAAAAAACACGAAAGAACGCTGATTTCGTCAAAAGATCACGGAAAAACCGCCGATTTCGACAAAAGATCGCAATAAATCGCCGATTTTGCTAAATATCGCAGATTTCGTCTGAAGATCGCGGATAACTCCTCCCCCCCCCCCCCCCCACGCCGCCGATTTCCAAAAATGCGATGTTAATTTCCGAAAAAAAAAAATTTCACCCAGAATTGCCCCTGAAACATTCATAATCTGCCAAATATGGCAGCTGAAAAAAAAATCAAGTTTCTTTGTTATAATTCTCTTATTTCTGATTGGACATTAAAGCTGCCTTTTCTGTTTTCCGATTGCAACGTAGAAACCTCGTATCCACAAACACCAATCGTAATCGGTATTCACCATCTAAAATTTCCTTTTCTTTGATATAGAGAAATGAATAACAAAGAAGATATTTCACCAAATAACTGCATCAATCTGTTCTATGATCCGCTGATCTGTAGTCTTATTGACTCTTGATTGTAGTCTTATTATTTCACTGGATATGTGTAGTATGTTTAACAGCAACAGTCTTCCTCTGCAGGAAATCAATTGAAGATGACTTAGATTTTATAAAGAAAAATTATGGCTTCTTGAAAAAGAAGTGTCGGAGTTATAAAATAAGGCCAATGAATTAGCTGATAAAACTGAATCAACTAAAGATATTCAGTTATTTATAAAATCAAACTATTGTAGAAAATCTGCAACAGAAAAAAAGGAAGAAATTTCCTCCCTGACCAAAGAAATAGATGCTAAAAAACAGTTGCTAGCCAACTAATGTTATATATTTAAGTATTTAAGATTAAAATTTAATGTAAGTAATTACGTGTACTGTCCTTTTTTAAATTTAGAAAGTCCTTATTTTTCTTTTAATGAAGCCCTTACAAAGTCCTTATTTTTCATTTAGCAAACTCTGTATGAACCCTGATGTAAATATTGCAATTTCTATTTCAGATTGTATATGAATTTGGTATGCTGATTGGAAGATCAGCACTAAATAAAGCTCAGGAAAAAGTTAAAGAATTCTTCCAATTAATTGGAAAAACAGAATCTGATCCAGTATGTTTATATTTTATTTCATTATTTAAAAATTTTATTTTTAAATATGGACAATTAAGATAAAGAAAATAAATTTTTGTAACAAGATTTAAAGCAGATTGTGCTGTTACAGATCATAACTACAAAATATGTATTTTTTTATGAGATATAAGTAGACTTTTGATGAAATTGAGTGGTGTTAACACTTTGACTTATGGCTGTCTGTCACTCAGTTTCCGAATCCCCCTCGGTAATGTTAAGTCTATAGGCATTTGATGCATTCTTATATTTAAAATATCTACTTAGGAAATTAATATTCTTAAATTTCTTTTTTTGTGTATTTTTATTAAAAGGTTTCTCTTTTTATTTCTTTTTTGTCAAAATATTTCTGAAATCTACACTTAATTTTATATGAAGTATAAAAATTTTATTCACGATACATCAGCTTTTATCACTTAAAAATTTAAGCATGAAATATTTTGACGACTAAAAAAAAAGACTTTTTAAAAAGAGGACACAGAAAAACAGGAATCAAAAATATCAATTTCCTTAGAAACCTATTTTAAATATAAGAATGCATCAAACGCCCGTAGACTTCACTTTCAAAACCGGTTTTGAAAGTGAAACTAACTTTATAAAAAAAAATATCTGCAACCAAAATCGAAAAAGTAAAAAAGGAACGATGTTGGCATGCACTTAAGCTATCCATTGCAAAATAAATTACTTAAAAATGTCAAGATGCGAAAGAGTTATTAGAAAAATGCTTCTCCATAGGAATAGCATTTCCTCGCGAGCGTTTTCTCGGGCAAGGACAGGGGCCTTAACATTACCAAAAGAAATCGGGAAACTGTGTGATGAACAACCTTAAAATAATAGACTTAAGTTTATTTTTAAGGATCATAATAATTTTAAAAATATTAAGCATTTCAATGGCATTATATATTTTTAAGTACACTGAAATTTTGTACATATTTTTAATATTATGAAGAAAAAAAAGAAATGAAAAAGCATTTTCTTGTTTAGGGGGGGGGGGGGGGAGGGATATCTTTTAAACACAATAGTGTTTTTTTTTTTTTTTTTTTTTTTTTTTCTTTTTTGTTCATTAAACTATGTTCAGCATTTAATTTTTGGATCAGGCTAATAATAAGTAAGATAAAAAAATAACAAGTTAGGCTTAATTTTTTCTTTGTAAACAATATTATATATAAAAACATTCTCATGCAGTCATTTCTAATATATTTTTTAATTTAATAACTAAAATAATTGATTATAGATTTAATTAAAGTATCTTAGATAAAGTTGCATTATCCAGTTGTAAAAAACATGGAAGAACTTAAATGAAATATTTTTAGAAGATGATTTTTAGAAGAGACGTGGTCGAACAAAAAATTTTCAAACAAAAATAGCCATTTAAATTTAACAAATACATAGTTAAATATATTTTATTATATTATAGTTTAACAAATTATGAACGAATGATCACATTATAGCAAATTAAAACAAAAATTTGTTCTTCCTTTAAAAAAGATAGATTTAGGAAATAAGTAGAGGCTGATATATAAAAAAAATTTCCTTTATAATCATTATTATAAAAGAACATTTCAAAAGTTTGCATGACAACATTTCAATATTTTTTATTATTAGTATTTGTATCAAGAAGGGGGGGGGGGTGAGAGAAATAATTTCATATATTGGTGCTGAAAGCTAAAAACTTCATCACAAATTAATGTAATATTTTGAGTTCATAAAATAAAGTATATGCAAATTTGTTAAAAAATAAACTTTCTTTCATATTAATTTCATATTGTTCATTGGATATTTATCTCATTAAAATGTCCATTAGATACATATTTCAATAAAAATGAATATTTATAATTTGTATCTTATTTCTCATTTAATATCTATTTATAAATATTTTTAGGGACTTTCTTTACTGAAAAACTGGAAGGAGTTTGAAATTAGAACATGCCTCCATTCAAAAAAAGCTGAAAAAATGGAGCCGATTATTAAAGTTTTTGCTGTAAGTTAATTAGCATAAGATATTTCAGTTTCATGCATGTACTCTTGTATTTTTTCAGTGACAGACTTCACGTTTTAATTTAAGAATCAAACTTGTGCTTAATGGGTGCATTTATTACTGTAAATATATTTTCCTTTTTAAAACTTTTGCCATTACTATAAATAAGTATTTCAGGAATGAATTTTACTTGACATTCTTTAATATCTGCAAGCATATGTTGTATGTGTTCTGGTACACACAGGGTCAAAATTAGGGAGTGGGGGACAGAAAGGGCCTTGCCACGGACACTAGGACAAGGGGGCACCTAATGAAGGTTTTGTTTCTTGATTTTTTGTCATGTTTATATTTATCATGATAGTTAAAATAGTCCTGTTTAGAATATACCATACCACAGAAAAATCTAAACATATGTAACCCTTTAAAGTGCGTTTGTTTATTTCTTGAACTACTTAAATTTAATGCCTAACGGTCACATTAGCACCAGAATTTAGGAATGAAAATTTTCCTTTTTTCCAGTATACTATGTAAACCTTTTGCTTATTTTAAATGTATATATTAAATGTACCTTGTTCCTGAAAGGGTTAACTTTCATTTTATGGAAGAATATTGGGAAGGTTAGTAAATAAAATATATAGAATAGCTAAAAAAAAAAAAAAAAAAAAAAAAAAAAAAAAAAAAAAAAAAAAAAATGTTAGATTTCTGAATTGATAATAAATGATAATTGTTTAATTTTACATATTTCTCTATCTTCTTCTTTTTTTTTTCCTAAATAGGACAGCAGCACTTTCTTAGAAAATATTGAAAATGTTGTCGACTTCCCCTGTGCCATAGCACTTATTCAAGAATCTAAAATCAAGGAGTTGATGATTAGATTCAAGCAGTATTCAATAGTTATACCCAAAGGAGAGATGTTATTTACAATGACGGCACTTCTTTCTTTTTATTATATTTTTGAAATCAATTATCCCCCAAAATATCTTCAAGCCATGGGGGCTTTTGGCTGGTATGTTTTAGAGGATAAATACTATAAATTGGGTGCGAGAGCAGCCAAAATTGTTTCAAATTTATTTAAAAAATATTATTAATTTTTTATATATGTATATATTCTTTTTTTGTATCTGTATTAACAGGGTTGAAACTAGGGGAGTGCAGGGGTGACAGGTGTTGCGAGCACCAGAATGAAAAAAGGAGGACGTCCAGTGAAAAAAAATTTTGTGGTTTCATGCATAAATGTTTCTATATGGCAAATAAAAAGGAACTAGCAAGATAATGTTAAACCTATGGAAGTGTTCTTTTCAAATTTGTGAAAGTGAAAATTTCTTTTTTATATTTTAAGTCATACATGAAAAACTAATTTGCAACTAAGAACAAAAAAGCAAACACTAACCTGGTTATAATTTAATTTCAGTTTTTTAAGCAAGAAAAAGTAATTTAAAACTTTAATAAGCAGATTTCAAATTTTAAAAAGAACATTCCCATAGGTTTAACATTAGGAATCCACTTTCTTTGCATGACTAGTGTAGACTCTTAATGCTTATGGATTCTGGTCACTCAGCTTTCAAATCCCCCCTCTGTTATGTTAAGTCTAATGGGCATTTAATGCATTTTTATATTCAAAATATTTCCTCAGGAAATTAATATTTGTGAATTCCTTTAGTGTTCTCTTGTTAAAGAATATCCATTTTTTTCCTTAGTTCTCGAAATATTTCTAAACTCTATGCTTAATTTAATATTTTATGCTATAAAAACTGACAAACGGAATAAAATTTATCACGTCATGTAAAAATAAGCATAGCTGTTAGAGATATATTTAAAAATAAGAAAAAAAGAGACATCCTTATATAATAGTACACAGGAGAAAAGTACAAAAAAGTTTAAAATATTAATTTCATGAGGCTATATTTTGAGTATAAAAATGCATCAAACATACTTAGACTTAATATTACGGAGGGAAATTCGGAAGTTGTGTGATCAACATCCTTAAGCTAAATATTAATTCTATGGGAGCATTATTTACATATTTCTTGCAATTATTTTAAATTATTATTAAATGATTTTTATTTTTTAAAGATTTTTTTTAAAGATTTTTTTTTTTTTTAAGATTTCTTTCTTTCTTTCTTTTTTTTTTTTTTTTTTTGCATAGGGTATCTGCATTTGATAACTTTTATTGTGTGTGAGGAGAAAAGGGTGGGGGAGATGGATTTTGCCTTGGGTGAAAAAAAAGCTAGTTTCATCCCTACTTATTTGTTTTAATTGTAATTAAACTGTGTAAATTTCCTGTGTAAAATTTGTGTATTATATTTTAACTGTGTGTATAATATTATAAATTATATTATTTTATATAAATTTCTGTATAATATTTTAACTGTGTAATATAGTAAAAATGTCATTAAAGTTTTAGTTAAAATATTTAATCTTTTTTTTTATATATATTGAAAAGTTTTCTTTTCAGGTAAAATGTGTCAAATAAGATATAAATAAATGTGGCATAAAAGTGCACTTTCTTTTCCATTTCTATTTATTATTTTTGTTTTATTTCATTTTACATTTTGAACATATGTAATACAGTAAACTCACAAAAATCCACAACTCTCTAAAATCCGCACATAATTTACAGATGTAAACAATCAAACATTCAGTTCAGTTGTAAGGACAAAAATTGACTTTTTTACTTTTATATCAATCTCATATATATTTTAATTTATAATTTTTGATATTACTGAATTCATATTTTTTTCATGAAGGAAGAATACATTTATTTCTGAAAAATTTCAAGATATTGCTGATATCACTGGTAATCACTATCTTCTTACCAAATATATTTATGCAATAATCAAGCTTTCTTGGTTATGGAACTTTCTTGGTTATATTTTCTTGGCTAAACCTGAAATAAAACTTATTTATTTTATGATTTTAATGTGAATTAGTAATGTTTTCTTTTATAAGAAAAGTTCCATTGAATAGTTTAGGAAAAAAAAATATTATAATGAATAATGAATATTTAGTTTATAATGAATATTTAATCATATATTATTGATAATTAACTTGACCTTTGCTTTTAGTATTTTAATAATTTTAAAAATTAACTAAACTTTCATTATTTTAGTTTATTACTTATTTTAATATTTTATTAACTTGTAAGCATTCACTATAATTTCAATTGCATTCAATTACTATTTTTCTTAAAAAATGTAAACAAAGCAATGACCAGAAATACACAAAATTCTAAGTCTGCACAACCTCTGGTCCCAAGTTGTGCAGATTTAAGAGAGTCTATTCTAGCAGTTAATTTTTTCATTTAGGTAATTTACAAAAGAAAAAAAAAATTGCATCATAATAAATATCTTTTTTAAGGTTTCACATTTGATAATACCTACTTATATATATATATATATATATATATAACTACTAAATTAATTTTAGCTGTGCAATGCTGCAGTTATTCTTTATAAACTTATTTGATATCCGTGATGCATTTTTTTAATGGGTCTGCAAACATATGATGCTATAGAAATCTTAACTTGTATCTAAAAACTGAGAAAAATATTTAGGAAAATGTTTATATTACACAAAAAGCTTCTGTATACTTAATTTATATGTAACTCTGTTAGCCTATTTGTTAACTTGAGCAACACCAGTAATTTTAATTTTAAGAATTGCAACATTAGAGGATTAATTATTTAAAATAATGCAATTTTTTTTCTTTTAATTTCCTTAAAAAAGAAAGTTACTTGCGTGAAAACTGATACAATATTGTGAAATTTAATCAGTAGAAGATCTTTATAAAGTATACTTTCAGATGATAGATTGTGCATATTTTAGAATTTTTTGATATATAAATCACATTTCACAAATCATTGATCTCACATTGTAAACATGGCCAAATATGTCTGGAGCATACAATATCGAATAGATTGCAATTATATTACATTCTTTGGGACTAAAATTGCACAGTTTATAAAATTTTGCACATAATAAAAATCTCTTACACATTATTAAATTACATTATAAACATGAATTATGTATGCATGTTCATCTTTATGGTACCCATTTCAAAATTTTTTTAATATTAACAATTTTTTCATTAAAAACCTTTGAATTAAGATTTATAAAGATGAATATATTTGAAACTAACTCTAGAGAATAGCAATATCTCTCCAGCTGTATCATTTTGTCCAGCCACTTTCTTTGTATACTTGCTCCATTGGTTACCTGATTTAACAAAAGCCTCTTTTCAGAGCTGTAGAGTCTGCATAATTTTTGATTATTTTTTATTTTAAGCTAAAATATTTTGGGAAGGGGAGGTGGCTTTGTGTTCATCTACCACTCAACTAAAATATTTTAATGGCTATATTTATTAAAACGATGGACTAGTAAAAAAAGAAAAGAAAAAAAGCTACACATCTATAAAGATTTCAAAAATCGAAAAATTTTAGTAAAAAAATATAAAGTATTGAAGAAATTTTTCTTTCTGGATTTTGGGTCCTATTGAATTTTATAATTCTGGATAATGAGACCTATATTGTATGTAAGTAAGGAAATACATGTATATATACATTTCAAAATGTACTTCACCATCCAAAAAATTAATTTTATAGTGATGCACATGAGTGTTCAAGAAAATATTTTATTGAATGATGTTTTGGTACATTGAAATAATCAAAATTTTAACTCCCCTTCTCTCCATATTCAAAAGAGATTGAATATTCTTATATATTTAGTATGATTGATTGATAAACTAAAATGACCATTGTTTTTCTATGTACAGTTACATTGTTTTTAAAAGTGAGTATTTTAAGTAACAAATTGAGCATTTTATTTAGTTGCTAGAAAATATTACTAATTTCTTTGCATTAAAGGACTTGTCTCTCTACAGCTTTAACTATTTTCTTTGGCTGAAAGTTTATAAAGTAAGTAAAAAAAATAAGTATAGGAAACAAAGACGTTGTTCAGGCTCTTTTAGAAATTAGTGGGTGCAACATAATATAGTTTAGTATTGGGTAATAATGGCATGTGTGTGTGTGTTTTCATCAGTTCTCTTGATTGTATGGATATCTTAGTTATATCAGTTGCTTCTTGGTGACACCAGTCTGTCAATTTCTTGCTATTCATGTTCAATTTCACCAAGAATTATCTATGTTGGATGAATCCAAACAATCTATGAAGCTGTCAGAGTCAGACATAAATGGTTTGTCATATTTTCCCCATAGACTTTTGTTGGCTTCCTTTCTTACCTGGGAGGCAATTCGTAAAGTTACATTGAGCATATAGCCACAATTCTGTTTTAGCAGTGAGAATTTCAGTTTTAATGGATTTCTGGTTTAACTTATAATTTCTCAATGAAATGCATTGTTTTTTCCTTTTGTTTTGTTAGTAAGTGATTCTGGATAACAGGCATAGTGGTTTAAGTGAATTAATTCTGCAGGGTTGTTTTTTTTATGTGTAGTTCCACTTTTGGGGTCTTTTATTATTATTATTATTATTTTAATCTGTAGTTCTTTCTAGATTTATAACAAGGGCCACTTCCACAATGAATTCATCCTATAGTTGTATATTTATGCATTTTTTAAAAGGGTTCTTTCTTTTTTCGGTAATTATCCATTTTTTTCGAGCTGTTTATTAGGTTACTCTCCCCTACTCCCCTATAGATTTTCTCTTTGATTTCTTATTCCTCTTTTCTCTCTTCCCGTGTCTCCATTATCATGATCCAAGACAATATATCATTACTCAAAATTTCTGTCCCTGCATGCAAAGATACTCGCCAACTAATGTTAATAGGGAAGTTATTTTCTAATATCTCAGTTGCATTTTGACACTTTTAAATATATATACATATATAATATATACTAATTGGATAGTCGAGATCTGTCTTTATATCGCTTCGTTATAAGATTCTTTTTTATTTTCCAAATCAGTTCCGAAAAAGAAAATGTCATTCTAAAATATATCTGTAACCAAAATCGAAAAAGTAAACAAGGAGCGATATAGAGATGGACCTCAGCTATTCAATAACAATGAAAAAAAGTATTAGAAAAGATCGAAATACAAACGTGATATTAGAAAATAACCATCCCACAGGTTTTGAGGTAACTAGCGAATGTCTTCGCCTGTAGGGAATGAGAACATATTGTCTGGGAATATTTTATAAGGACATATTGTTCGGGTCATGATAATAAAGAAGGGAACGGAGAAAAAAGGAATGAGAAATCAGATAAAATCTATATAAGAAATGGTATAACTGCCGAAAAAAGAAAGCATCCTTTAAAAAATGCGTAAATATGGAACTGTAGAATAAATTCATCGTCGACAGTGACACTTTTTATAAGTCCAGAAGCATGCTATAGATTAAAAAAAAAAAAAAAAAAAAAAAAAAAAAAAAAAAAAAAAAACTGGAATTACACCTAAAAAAAAATCCCACAGAATTTAATAATATAAATTACTATCTCTAACATAAATCAGTTACTAGAAAAATAGACTGGAAAAGGCAATATACATTTTATGAAGAAATTACGATTTAAATCAGAAACGAAATAAACCTGAAATCCCGTCGAAAATATGCTTCCTGACCCATACGCATCTCGTTATGAGCTCCCATTGCAACCAAAAATGTAAAACACCGCGTTTTAATATGTACATAAAATAGCGATGCAAATGCGTTTAAAAAAGCGACGCGTGAAAAATGTGTTTCGAAAAACGGAACATGAACACTTTATACAACACCTGCGGCAAACGCATATTACAATGCCAGAAGCACCATGAAACACATTATCAACGCATTTTTCGCGTTCAAAACTCGGACCTTTTTGGTGTTGATATGGCGTTTTGTATTGCGTTGCCGGGATTTGCAGTGTATTTTGCATGACATGGTAACCCGGCAATTGTTTTTTCCTATATTAAATTAATCTGTATTTAATCGTGTTTTTATTTATTGTTACTTCCTTTTTAATATAATAGAAAATAATTAAAAAATGATTCTCGTCAAATTTGTGCCAAACTAAATACGGTAATATTTAGTTATCCCGTCGACCATTTTCGCCAAATGATACAAATCGCTAAACTAATAGCCAACTTATGTTGACTAAATTTTTAGTTTAAATATCAGAAGAACAATTAAATTAGTAAAACATTCATAAAAAGTTGAAATAAAAATCACTTTATGATGTTTTAAACACGTGTATCTTGTTTAATTTCATTGCATGGGACATATCTATTGCTGGAATTTAATCTTATAACTTGGCGATATTTTTTTTGGTCGACGGCATTGTCATGTCTTCAGAGATTTTGTTTGTTTATTTCATGGCATCTACAGCCGCGCATTGTAACTCTAACTCAATGTAAATATTAAGCAAAAGTTTTGTTTTTGTATTTTGGCAATTTCGGGGTTTTTTTTAATTAAAATTTTTTGAGAGTTCTTGTTTGTGTGGAATAAATGTGTTTTTGATTTTTTAAACGACTGGATGTTTTTCGTTTGCAGACTCCAGAATTATTTTAATGTTATGATTTCTTAAATCTATTTTAAGCCTTATTCAATTACTGCTGTTCCAGATACGCTGCTAGCGTAATAGAGTTATCGTTGCATAAAAGATAACGTAATATATTTTTTTTGTACCCTCGGCGAATACCGGTGATTGTAAAAATGGCTAATATTGACGATCTTAAGAAATTGAGAAAAGGTGAAAGAGCCGCTTTTACGAAAGCTTATAATAAAGTAGAAGAGCTGATAGCCTTAGAAAGTGTTGATATTTGCGAACTGGAAGAAGAACTGAATGTTTTCAAAGGGAAAGCTGATCGTTTAGAAAAAACCCATTCAAATATTTTTGAACTTCTGCCCGATAAAGAATTTGATGCAGAATTTGAAGTTGTAGAAGATTTTCGGGATAAAGCTATACGAATTCAAACGAAAGCAAGAAGAATAATCAACGGTCAACAAAACGTGAGTAGTGTTTTAAATTCAACTAATGATGACTCTGTTGTAATTAATACTGTCGAAAATATTAGTGTTGATAAAAGTAAGTTTAAATTGCCTAAATTAGAATTACGAAAATTCGATGGCGATATTAAAGAATGGCTTTATTTTTGGAGCCAATTTGAAAAAAATTCATGTTGATTCTAGTATTGAAGATTCACATAAATTTCAATATTTGTTACAGTCTACAGTTGAAGGGTCTCGTGCTAGAGAAGTGATTGAAAGCTTTCCGCCAATTGGCGAGAACTATCCAAAAACAATTGACTGTTTGAAAACTCGCTTTGGTCGCCATGATTTACAAGTAGAGGTTTATGTAAGAGAATTATTGAAATTAGTTTTAAATAATGCCAATTCAAATTTTTCCTCGAATAATTTGTGTGCATTGTATGATAATCTAGAAACCCAAATTTGTGCACTTGAAACGCTTGATGTTACAACTGCCGAATGTGCATGTTTACTTTATCCTTTAGTTGAGTCTTGCATGCCAGAGGATTTGCTTAGAGCTTTTCAGCGAGGTTTGAATTTTGATTCTGGCGATGATTCCAAAAAGAGATTAGATGCTTTATTAAAATTTTTGAAAACTGAATTTGAATCAGAAGAGCGGATTAATTTAGCTATGACAGGTTTCGGTTTGACGGATGCAACATCATATAAAAGTGGAAGCAAATTAAAGAAAGACAAAATATTTACGTCGGCTAGTTTGTTGAGCTCTTCAGATGGTGCAGAGAAACTTTGCGTTTTCTATAGCGGAAAACATGAACCGACTAATTGCTTTAAGGCTCAAAAAATGTCTTATAATGAAAAATTAAAGATTTTAAAAGATAAAGGTTATTGTTTCAAATGTTTAAAAGTCGGAAATAGGGTAGGAAAATGTAGGTGCTTTGTGAAATGCATGATCTGCAATAAGAAGCATTATGTAGTTATGTGCACCGAATCAAATAAAAAGGTAAATAAACCTGCATCAAATAATGTGGAAAAAGAGGTTAAAGAGCAGGATAAATAACTAAATTTGGCGAGTATTTCGAAAGCGCCGCAAGTTTTGCTGCAGACTTTGAAAGTTAAAATAAAAGGTAAAAATTGTAATTTAATCGTAAGAGCTATGTATGATTCGGGATCGCAAAAGTCTTATATTAGAAAAGAAATAGTATCCGTTTTAGGATTAGCACCTTTACGGCAGCAACATTTGTCGCATGCACTTTTTGGAGGAGAAAAGATCAACGAGAAGTTTCATAATGTATACAAAATTGAACTAGGAAACTTAGATGGAAGTTTTAATTGTAATTTTGACGTAGTTGATCAGGATATTATTTGCATTGATGTTCCTTCTGTTTCGTACGGACCGTGGATTGAAGAATTGCAATCTATGAATATACAAATGTTTGACATCGAAAATAATTCTGGGCCAATTGATATTCTTGTTGGAGCAGATATGTCTGGTAGACTGTTTACTGGAAAGAGAAGAGTTCTATCCAGTGGATTAGTAGCCATGGAAACCTATCTAGGATGGACTCTCATGGGGAAAACTACTTTGCGTTCTAAAAAAGAAGATACAGCTATGATGGTAATTTCGATGTTTGTACGAGAAGCTACTATTTCCGATCTTTTTAGTTTAGAGGTTTTAGGAATAAGTGATCCAGTTGAAATGAAAAACAAAAAGGAAAAAGAAAATCTTCGAAGAAACTGTGGCATTTCGAAGAAATTGTTCGAATCAATACAGATGGGAGATACGAAGTTTCTCTACCTTGGAAAGAGAATCATTTGCCTTTACCGAGTAATAAAGAGATTGCTATGAAACGATTAGAATCATCGACGAAAAAATTGCATCAAGAAAACTTGTTTACAACTTATGATGATGTGTTCAAAGAATGGGAATCGTTAGGTATAATTGAAGATGATCCAGTTGATTCTCCATCTTCCCTGCAAGAACACTATTTGCCACACAGACCTGTTTAAAAACAACATGGAACAATTAAAGTACGCCCAGTTTTTGATGCCTCTGCCAGACTTAGAGATTCTCCATCGCTCAACCAGTGTTCAGAGTCCGGACCAAATTTATTGGAACTAATCCCTAATCTTCTTCTCAGGTTTAGAGAACATAAATATGGCATAGTTGCCGATATAAAGAAAGCTTTTTTACAAATAAGCGTGCAACCGGAAGATAGGAATTTTCTAAATTTTTTTTGGTGGAATGGAAAAGAAAATGTAGTTCCAAAGATAATGCGGCATACACGTGTGGTGTTTGGTGTGAAAAGCAGCCCTTTTCTCTTAGAAGCTGTGCTTGAACATCATTTGAAAAAATATCGAAATAATTTGAAATATAGTCAGAGAACAGTTGACATACTTCTGCGAAATTTTTACGTAGATGATTTAATTACAAGTTTGGACAATGAAGCAGAAATATTACCTTTCATCGAGGAGAGTCATCATATCTTGGCTGAAGGAAAATTCAACTTGAGAGGATGGAAGTACACAGGAGATGATGACCCAGAACAAGTTACTTCGGTTCTAGGATTAATTTGGAATCGTAAAGAAGATGAACTGAAAATTAATTTTGAATTGGATGAAAACATACAAACTCGAAATTGTATCGAAGAGAGTGATTCTTTCCATTACACATAGGGTTTTTGATCCTATTGGATTTTTATGTCCTTTTCTGTTAATTCCCAAATTAATGTTACAGAAGATGTGGAGAGACAACATCCCGTGGGATAGAGAAGTTGAAGATAATTTGAAACGTGAATTTCTAAAGTGGTTTGAAGATTTAAGTTCCTTAAAAAATTTGTCTGTAAGCCGCTGTTTTTCTCCTGTTATAAGTGATCAACATAATCTAAGTATTCATACATTTTGTGATGCCAGCCAATTTGCATACGCAGCAGCTGTTTTCGTTCGCATAGAATATTCTGGTGTTGTTCATATAAATCTTTTGGCTGCCAAATCGAGAGTTGCTCCAGTAAAATCCATCACTATTCCTCGTCTTGAGTTGCTGGCTGCAATGGTGGGAGCTCGACTGTGCAGATCTGTACTCAGTGCACTCTAGTGGGACAATGTGAAGCAACACTACTGGACTGATTCCACTACAGTATTAAGTTGGATTCAGCGAGAAGAGCTTTGGTCAGTATTTGTAAATAATAGAGTTCGAGAGATAAGAGAACTAACTGATCCAACTTCGTGGAAGCATCTTCCAGGAGTACATAATCCTGCTGACCTACCTTCAAGAGGATGTTCGGCTCACCAACTTTTATGCAGTAGATGGTGGGAGAGGCCCAAATGGCTTCTACAAACTGAAGAAAACTGGCCAGTTATCAAACCTGTTTTTGACGAGCCATCTATTTTGAAAGAAAAAAGAAAAACAAATCCAACTTCTAAGAATTTTCCAGTTGTGTGTTCTTTAAATCAATGTGAAAATAAAAGTAGTAGTAAAAACTATAACGAAGATTCAGGTTGGTACTACTATTATTTTTCAAGCTATGATCGAATGCTACGAATGACAGCTTGGATGAATAGATTCATTTTCAACTGTAGGAATTCCGCTTCTCGAATCACGGGTGAATTATCCTATGCGGAACTAAAAGAAGCAGAAATAAAGATTGTAAAGATGATACAAGAGGAATATTTTAGTCATGAAGTCAACAGAAAGAAAATCAATTCTTTAACAACATACAAAGATGAAAAGGGAATACTTAGAGTGAAGACAAAATTAAAGTATAGGAAGGATTCAGAAGATTTCAAGAACCCTATCATTTTGCCATCCCATCATCCAGTCGTTGAGAGACTGATAATGACTGAACACAAAAAGAATTCACATGCAAGATTACAAATGATCTTAAATATTCTACGTGAACATTATTGGATTCTGAATGCGAGAAAAACTGTTCGAGCAGTATTATCAAAATGTGTTATTTGCTTAAGACACGCCAAAAGAAATGTGACTACCCCCTCTGCATCACTTCCAGAAAACAGAATAAAAGATGCTGCAGTTTTTGAAATAATCGGTTTTGACTTAGCTGGACCGCTGTATTTAAAGGAGGGGAGTAAAGCTTAGATTTGCATATTTAACTGTGCGGTTTTCAGAGCTGTGCATCTTGAACTTCTGTCATCATGAACTACTGAAGTTTTTCTTCAAAGTTTTCGTAGATTCATCTCAAGAAGAGGAAGGCCATCAGTTGTGTATTGTGATAATGGAAGCAATTTTGCCGGTGCATCAAATTATTTGAAAACCGTGAATTGGGCTGAGATTTCACAATTTAGTAGTATCAGGGTGGCGAGTGGTTATATAAAAACACAGTCAATATAGATGATAAATACCAGTATTTTGTAAAGATAAATTCAGTTTATATAATCTCTTTATATTGTTTGAAGCATTTTCTGTAAGAAATTACTGGTAGATTTCTCTTTTCTTGACTGTGTTTTTCCCGGTTTTCCCTGACCACTCGCCACCCTGAGTATACGAAGAATACAATGGCTTTTCAACCCTCCCACTGCCTGCTGGTGGGGTGGTTTCTGGGAAAGATTAGTTGGAGTAATGAAACAGATCCTAAGAAGAGTTCTCGGAAAGGCTTTTTTATCTTATGAAGAAATGGTCACCGTTTTATGTGATGCAGAGTCTGTTATAAATTCTCGACCGCTTAGTCATACACCAGAAACTGATTCTGAACTGATACCTTTATCACCTAACTCATTTTTGCAAGATTTCAGGCAAATTGGTGTTCCGGATTTAGATCAAGTGGATGAAATTGTTCTCAACAAAAGAATAAAATATCGTCAACAGTTGATAACTGATATTCGGAAAAGTTTTAGATCGGAATATTTAGGACTTTTAATTCAAAGAAATGAAAACAAGAAACAAGAAAGAGATATTAAGCTAGGAGAAGTTGTGTTGATTGGAAGTGATAATGTAAAATGTAATGACTGGCCTTTAGGTGTTGTTATTAGGATGAGCGAAGCGAATCCTCTACTAGTCCACTCAAATTACAATTTGTCGTACGCTTTACAAAAAAAATATTCAATATTTTAACTTCAAATTAAACACAAAAATAAATTATGATCTGTAGATTTGCAGAATATAATTTTTTTTAAAGTAAAACGTTAAAAAAAGTTATTATTTTAATTAATTTATTTTACATGCCTTTCCAATACGGACGCATTTTAGCAAATAAATAAAAAATGAAACGCGTATATTTTCAGAAAAAAAAGTTTAAATCATGGAGTAAATAATTATAGATAGAATCATGATTAATTTATTAAATAAAACATGTTTTCATTATCCCGCAAAATCGTTTGCACAGATGACACTTAAACATTTTAAAAGAATTGTATTATGGATTTTTTTTTTTTTTTTTTGTAAACTGGCAACAAAATAATTGTAAACAAATAAAATTAATTCTTAAATTTGTTATATAAATGAAAAATTTAAAGATCTGCGTGAAGTTGTTGGTTCAAGCTCTTTATAAATATTTTTGCGAAGGTCGTATTGTGGCTAAATAATATCGACTCATTAATCAGAAGGATTTATAGAAAAATAAGACTTTAATAAGTTCGCAAACACAACAATAATTATTCGTGAAAACGTCACTGCGAGAATGAGAGAGCGCTTTGTTAAAAGGTAATTCCATTAATTGAGTTGCC
Organism: Maratus speculifer; assembly: GCA_964019185.1. Lineage (NCBI taxonomy): Eukaryota > Metazoa > Arthropoda > Arachnida > Araneae > Salticidae > Maratus > Maratus speculifer. The sequence continues at coordinate 251,674,832 of OZ025290.1, forward strand.
ATTCGCAGAAAGTAAAAAGTTATCCCACGCGGAGAGAAACACAGCAATTTTCATACGCTAACATGTATGAAAACGAAGAAATTAAAATAAAATGTTTTACAGTTAAAAATTCATAGTATCAACGAAAGCAGATTTCAAATGTTTTTTCCAGAAAATAGGATTTTGAAGAAGTAACTTTCTTCAAGCTTTCTTCAAATATATTATTCTAAAATAGCTATCAAAGATTATCGGATGTTGATTACAAAGATTGGAAACATGCATATTTCAAACAATTAAAAAACACCAGTGGCTACTTGAAATTGTAAAAACATCTTTAAAAGAGCTTTTAGTTGAAAATTTAAAAAAAAAATTGCAAAAGTTTGCTTCGAAAATATCTTATTATGTCAGTTTTACATCATAAATAAAAAATTAAAATGCGCCAAAATATAAAATAACGTTTTTGTTTAATAAGATGCAAAAATAATAATAAAAAAAAAATATTGTTACTTTCAAATATCTTTTTTATAAAATAATGCTTCGCGAATCCAAACAAAGCATGGCTTTTGCTAGTTAAATTATTACCTGGAAAGGATGGTATTAACAGATTAGTGCGTTTGAAAACAACAAAAGGAGAACTTCTACGACCAGTCCAAAGAATCTTCCCACTTGAAATTTCCAATGAAACTTTCAGAGACGATGTTTTAAAAACTAAAAGTGGGAGAATTGTTAAAAAACCACAAAAGCTGGACTTGTAAACAAATTTATTTTTGAACTTTAAATGTGACTTTCAGTATATATATCTTATATATTTTTCGTGTTAGCGAGTATATTAGAAATGTCTATTGTGTGTGTGTTATTCTTTGAAATTTTTAAATGTTTGGTAAGTTAAGTTGTCTTTCAACAACTTAAGGTGGGAGGATGTCATGTCTTCAGAGATTTTTATTTGTTTATTTCATGGCATCTACACCCGCGCAACTGTAACTCTAACTCAATGTAAATATCAATCAAAAGTTTTGTTTTTGTATTTTGGCAATTTCGTTTTTTTTTAGTTAAAATTTTTTGAGAGTTCTTGTTTGTGTGGAATAAATGTGTTTTTGATTTTTTAAACGACTGGATGTTTTTCGTTTGCAGACTCCAGAATTATTTTAATGTTATGATTTCTTAAATCTATTTTAAGCCTTATTCAATTACTGCTGTTCCAGATACGCTGCTAGCGTAATAGAGTTATCGTTGCATAAAAGATAACGTAATAGGCATAACCAAGTAGTACTCCAAATACGTATATGATATTTCCGTCTCGTTTTCATGGTACTTTTCCTTTAATATCTTCACTTCGGCATTTTTATAAATCTTGGTCCAATTTGGGCTTCAAATTTCAGTCAGATTTCATATCTGATGAACGTTTATACTTATTTTTACACATAAATATGGTGTAGATGTCATATACGTACAATGTAGGCGCGATTTTTTTTGTCACCAAATTGGTGAAAACTTTGATTTTGAATATTGCTATAAGTGTTAATATTTTCTATTTATTGTTTTATGTCTATTTTTTATTATGTTTATTATTTATAACTGTTATTTATTGCTTCAACTATTGTTTCTTTTTTGGTACTACTTGATTATACTGAAGACCAAAAAAGTATCGCCAAACTATAAGATTAAATGCCAGTAATGGATGATCGGGAATGTCTCATTCAATCGCATTAAACACGATACATTGCTTAAACCTTTCAGGGGCAAGGCATTTCTGCTTCAAAAATGATCAAATAATTAATTCCCACCTATATTTACGAACAAAGTTAATTGAAAATAATCTAAACCGTTTCGTCACGTATATTATGAGATCAAAATTGTACTAAAAAATGACTGGTACCAGTTGGCAATTTAAGTATTAAAATTAACCTTTTGCAGACTGCAAATGATGCCCCTCAAGAAGTTAAAACGCTTTTAATCCAACCCAAACTTGTATTTTATTTAAACACGAAAGAATTGTTTCCAATTTGCACGAGCGAAATATAAAAGATGCTAATGTCGATTATAAAACGCAATTATAAAAAGTATCGCATATAAGAATTATGGCTTCTTTATTTTCAATTAACGGAAAAAAAAGATTTTTTTTCAGTTTGTTTTTTGTTTTAATATGTTTTGTTGCACTTAAATGAAAATTGTTTGTATATTTTCTTTACTCCATGTGCTTCAATTTGGAAATCTAATTAAAACATCCAGCTTGTGAAAATGACGCACATTAAATTTTCGTGACGTATGTTAGCCAAATTGTGTGTTTTAATCAGTTTTTTTAAATATAATTTTAAAACTATTTTGAACTTATTTTTCGTAGTAAATGCATTCAGTATGTTACCTTCATAAGTACCTTCTGGTACAACCAGAATCAAAATCCGTCAAGTATTTTTTGAAATTTCCTTGACGGAAGAATATTTTTTACTTTTAATATCGTTACGTACTATGTGTATAAGACTTCACTTCGCTCAGACAATTACTATTTACTCCATGTGTTCTGGTTCGACTGTCTATGAAAATATCCAGCCGGTGAAAAATGACGCACACCAAGTTTCTGTGACGTATGCAAATAAATTGTGCTTTTTTATCAGTTTTTTAAATATAACTTTTAAACTATTTAGAACTAAATTTTCGTAGGTAGTGTATTCATCAGATTACCTTCATAGGTACCTACTGGTACAAACAGAATCAAAATCCGACAAGTACTTTTTGAGATTTGCTTGACGAAAGAATTTTTTTTACTTTTAATATCGTTACGTACTCTGAGTATAAGACTTCGCTTCGCTCAGACAATTATACCATTCCAAATATTTTAGATTTTACTTCAAATCTTCACGGTACCAAAATATATTCCTATCTTGATTTCATAAAAGCTTATTATCAAATACCAATTCATCCAGATGATGTACATAAAAGTGCCATTATTACACCCTTTGGTTATACCAGAATGCAATTTGGCTTTTGCAATGCAGTTGCTACACTTCACCAAATTACACGAGATCTTCCATTTGTTTATGTATTTGTTGATGACATCTTGGTAGCATCTCGTACAGAAAAAGAATATCTTGAGCATGTAAAAACTATATTTCAACGCTCACAGGAATACGGATTAAGTTTAAAACCTCCAAAATGCACTTTCGATGTATCATCGATGGAATTTCTAGGTTTTAAGGTATCTGAGTTTGGCATTTATCCAGGGCCGTAGCTATAAACTTGGGGGCCCCGGGGCAAAACCTCCGGGGGCCCCCCCATGGAGGGCAAATTGAAACTTTGCCCCAGGCATAGTTTCTTTTCTCGCACACCGCTGTTTAAAGTACATAGTATGATAAACCCAAAAATGACTAAAAAATGTAGAATTGGGCAACTCTACTCGTTAGGCACTTGGCGGCGACGCCATTTTTGTCGATCCCACTGAAGTTAGCATAGGGAAGAAAATACGGACTTCTGATTGGTTGAATACTTTAAATAGCGTTTTATTTAGGTTCATTTTTGAGTACTATATGTAACTTAATCATGCGTTTCTGTTTAAAACCTTTTGAAAGATGGATTGTGATAATTTTTTTTCGATTTTATGTATTTATTAATAGACTAGCTGACACATCCGGCATTGCCCGGGACCCGTTATGATAACCTTAAGCAAACAATTAACATTTTAGATTTACAATTGGTCAAAATTAATCATAGGATATGAATTATTCGTTAAATAATATTTTAAAGAAATGCATAAAAATGTGTAAATGCTTTAAAAAAGGCATTTGGACCTCAATAAAAACATCAGGGTGTAGGTCCTGAAATAAGAGTCCGAAACTCAACTTTAAATTTATGCATTGAGAAAGTGGTATAACAAGTGGGTGAAATATGCATGGAGAACAAAAATTTCAAGGTGCCTGAGCCGAGACCATAGGGAGTCTGAGGCTTTTAAATGAAATGTAAGAACATGGGAATAACTAAGTGAAAAAATAGTTCCAAAAATGAAGATTGGATTAAGAGAGGGCAGTTTAATACAGATTTATGGTACAAAATCTTCAAGGGGCCAGGAACTTATTTTGCATGTAGTTGGATATAAAATATTTTTTGTAGTTATTAAAGTAATGGGAGGACGCTAAAGCAATGTGAAAGAAAATTGCAAGCAATCGGGATCATTTTTTAAAGAAATTGCACTAACGGCCCCAAGAACGCGATTAATATTCAAAATTGGTGGTAGCTAGACTATGACGGTTTCTTAGTAGCTGATGAATTTAAGAAGTTGTTTAAAAAAAGCGAGTTAATTGAACCATTTTAAAGGGATTTATAATAAGGGCCCAAAAAGGACAACTGACAGTTAAAGAGAGCCCTAACAGAAAAAAATGTTAAAATATCTTAGTACTTAGCTCTTTAGATCTACAATTAATCAAAATTAATCATAGGGTATGAATTATTCATTTTAATAATATTTTATCGAAATCCACAAATTGATTTGGAAAATGTTTAAAAAAAGGGTCCTAGCCGCGGATGAAAATATGAGAATCTTGTTCCTGAAAGAAGAGTCCAAGACTCAAATTTAAAAATTTTGCACTGAGAAGGGGATAAATTTAATGAGTGAAATATATTTGCCTCACAAAATGTCCAGGGGCCCTAGACTGAGCCCAATGATCCAGAGGAGGCCAAAGTGTCTTATATGGAATGTCAAAACATTAAAATATCTAAATGAATAAAGAATCCTTAAAATGAAGATCGGATAAAAGGAAACAATTTATTAACAATTTATTAATACAAAAACTTCAACGGGCCCCAAGGGGCGAGGAATTTATTTTGCATGTAGTTGGTTATAAAGATATTTTTTGTAGTTATTAAAATGATGGAAAGATGCTATAACTATTTCAAATAAAATTGAAAGCAATTTGGTTCATGTTTAAAGAAGCTGCACCAAGGGCCTCAAGAAAGCAATTGACAAACAAAATTAATGGTAGATCTGAGAAATTCTTTTGTCATTCATGTAATAGGTAGAGGACATAAAAAGTTGTTAGAAAAAAAAGCTAGTGAATTGGACCATTTTTAAGGGAGTTATAATATGGGGCCCCGTAGGGACCAACTGCCATTTAAAACCAGGACCTTAATATGAAACAATGTTAAAATATTTTAGTACATAGCGCTTTAGACGTTTAATTAGTCAAAATTAAGCATACAGTAGGAACTATTCTTTGGAATTATATAATTTTTTTAATGCACCAATTGATTGGACAAATGTTTAAAAAGGGGCCTTAGGGTCCGAATAAAAATATCAGGTTTTCTGGATTGGTCCTGAAAGAAGAGTCCCAGGCAACTTTAAAATTTTGCACTAAGAAGACCAGAAATATAGGAAGTGAAATATGTTTATTTCACAAAATGTTGAGGGGCCCTGGGCTGAACCCTATGATTGCACAGGGGAACACAGTTTCTTGTATGGAATGTCAAAACATTAAAATATCTAAATGAATAAAGAATCCTAAAAATGAAGATCAGATTAAAAGGAAGCAATTTATTGACAATATATTATTAAAAATCTTCAAGGGAGCCTGTACCGGGCCCCAAAAGGCCAGGAAATTATTTCGTATGTAGTTGAGTATAAAAATATTTGTGTAGTTATTAAAATAATGGGAAGACGCTAACACTATGTTGAATAAAATTGAAAGCAATTTGGATCATTTTTAATGAATGTGCACCAAGGGCTCCAAGAAAGCGATTGATATTCATAAATAGTGCTAGCTGAAGTCTAAAAATTTTTTTTGTTGTTCATGTCGTAGCTTAAGGACTTAAAAGTTGTTAAAAAAAGCTAGTGAATCCGACCATTTTTAAGGGAGCTATGACAGAGGGCCCCATAGGGGCTTACTGACAAATAAAATCAGGGCCCTAACATGAAAAAATGTTAAAATGTTTTAGTACATAGCGCTTTAGACGTTTAATTAGTCAAAATTAAGCATAGAGTATGAATTATTTGCAAGAATAATATTTTTTAAATGCACCAATTGTTCAGGTAAGCATTAAAAAAGGGACCCAGGGCTTGAATAAAAATATCAGCGTGTTGGTCCTGATATAAGAGTCCAAGATTCAGCTTTAAAAATTTGCACTGAGAAGGTGAGAAATTTAGGGAGTGAAAAATGTTTAGCGCCCAAAAAGATCAAGGGGCCCTGGTTCGGCCCTATGATTATCTAGGGGGCCCCAGTGTCCTTAATGGAATGTAAAAAAGTGAAAATATCTAAATGGAACAGGTATCGCAAAGATGAAGATCGAAATTAATGGAAGCAATTTATTAACAATTTATTATCACAAATATTAATAGGGGCCCTAAAACGGGCCCCAAGAGTCCAGGGTCATAATTAAAAAGTATAAAGGCGAAAATATCTAAAAGGAGAAAGGTACCTCAAAACGGAAAAGATTAGATAAAAAGGAGTCAAGCTATTAACAATTTGGCGCATAAAAATTGTAAGGGGCCCAGGGCCCCAGCCCTTAAAATATTAAAAATCTGAGCCTCAGGTGTATTAGGCCTGTCTTGGACTAACTTCATCTAAAATTTCAGACTTCTACGTGCGGTAGATTTTGCTAACCATCGCAGACACACACTCACACACACATACGCAGACATACACAAACAGTGTTTTGTTAATTTATTAGTATAGATAAGAAGAAAGATTTTTATATTATTCAATCGTTTAGAAATCCATATTTTCTTCCTTATACAGCTTCGGTGGGGTCAGCAGACATGCTGGCGCGACATGACACATTCGACTCGACATTCTGCTGTCTGCTGTAGAACTCCTTCTGCATGCGAAGCATAAGAAGTGTATTGACGGACACGCAAAAACATCTATTCTAGCACTTTGATTTTTTTTATTACTTTTAGGTATGTGCTGGGTATTATATAAGAACATAGACTAGAAACTAAAATCAATAGTTTTTTTAACCATCAGTTTGGGGCCCCTCAGGCTTGGGAGCCCCGGGGCAGTGCCCCGACTGCCCCGGCGGTAGTTACGGCCCTGCATTTATTCCCAGCCAGTTCGTGTAGATTGCATTTTAAAATTTCCTTAACCCACTACCCTTACACAATTAAAACATTTCCTAGGGTTATTTAATTATTACCGTCGATGTATCCCAAAAGCTGCTCACATATTGGCTCTATTAAATAAATTTTTGGAAGGACTAAAAAATTCTAAAAAGTCTGAAAGACGTTCTGAAAAGAATTCACACGACTCAATTCAATGGACTGAGGAGGCTGAACAGGCTTTAAATGACGCCAAACAAGCTTTAGCCAATGCAACTCTCCTACGACATCCCATTCCCGGCTCAAAGTTAAGCCTTTGGGTTGATGCAAGCGACAAAGCCGTTGGCGGTTCTCTTATGCAGCTTAATGAAAAGTATTGGGAACCCATTGCCTTTTTATCCGCCAAGCTTTCAAAAAGTCAGCAGAAATGGTCTACATACGACAGATAACTACTGGCAATATATACATCAGTAAAGCGCTTTCGACACATGCTCGAAGGAAGGAGCTTTATCATATACAAGGACCAAAAGCCTGTTAAATACGCCTTCAAACAAAACCCAGATAAATACAGTCGTCGCCAGTGGCGATATCTAATTTTACATTTCTGAATTTAGTATAGCTATACGTCACGTCAGCGACGACAACACGGTTGCTGATGCACTATCTCGAATTGAAGTAGATCAAATCTTCAGCTTATTTTTAGACTTTGAGGAGTTTGCAAAAGCTCAACAAGATGATATAGATCTAAGCAACTTGCAAAATGATTGCAAATCTTCTCTTGTACTTAAAAGAATGCCATCTCCAATGTCTGCCACAAAATTGTTTTGTGATGTATCAACAGGTTCACCGAGACCGTTCATACCAGCTAATTTTCGCAGAACGGTATTTGAACATTTCCATAATTTAGTTCATCCAGGAGTTGCAGCATCCCTAAATCTTATTGCATCATGATATATATGGCCCAATATGCAGCAAAATGTTAAAGAATGGGTCAAAAGTTGTAGTGCTCGCTAACATTTAAAAATACACAGACACACCAAAATGCCTCAAGGTATTTTCGCATTACCCGATGCTAGACTTTCACACATTCACATAGATTTTATAGGTCCAACACCTCCATCAAATGGAAATGTATACTGTTTAACAATGATAGATCGATTTATAAGTTGGCCAGAAGTGGTGCCTTTAAAAGATATAACTGCAGAATCAGTTTGTCGTGCCATTTTTGATGGATGGATATCTATATTCGGTTGCCCAATCATAATTACAACCGACCAAGGTAGACAATTTGAATCAAATCTGTTCAAAGAACTGACAAGATTTTGGGGTACAAATTGCATACGAACGATATCACTTCATCCTCAAGCAAATAGTTCAGTTGAACGGTTTCACAGAGTCTTAAAGAGCGCATTAAAAGCTCACGAACATAATAAATGGACCTATAGCTTGCCTGCAATTCTACTTGGGATAAGAGCTGTTGTTAAACCTGATGTAAAAGTTTCAAGTGCTGAGTTAGTTTATGACATTTCACTCACACTGACAGCTGAAACGTGTTCAGAAATCCCATCTTTGGTAACCTGTGACAATAATTTCATCCAACAATTGAAAGGAAGAATTAATAGTTTAAAACCTCCATTTACATCTGCTCACGGACACTCAAAAATTTTTGTTCATCCTAAATTGAAGGATTGCACGCATGTATTTCTCCAATTAGATAAAGACCTTTCATCTTTATCTCAATCTTATTCTGCCCTCATGAAGTTATATTAAGAAGTGATAAGCACATAACCATCATTATAAATGGGAAGAAAAGTTGTATTTCACTTGGCAGAATTAAACCTGCATTTGTGTTCAATGATTTACCAAATAACGCAGATAATTTTGAAACTAAAAATTTTCCAGCAGATAGCCAGCCAATAAAATCAGGACCACCAACTACCAAATCAGGTAGACAAGTAAGATTTCCTAAAAAACTAATAATTGAAATAAACTATACTTCATATAATTGATTTTCTTTTCTGAAATATATTGTATTATTTACATATGTATTGTACTTCGCATTGTTTTTGTTGTTGTTGTAGCGTTCCTTCGTCACTGGGGGGATGCTCATGTAGTATTTCTCTAATGAAGATGTAGCGCCTTGACCCTAACTAACTTTTGCAACCGTTTTATAATTTTTATCACCGTTACTCAGGAACCTCTCCACTCCACTCGAGCTTCACGAGAATTCCTGGAACAAGATTTTTTTTATCTACGTTGTGCTAACTTCTCATCTCAGTAAAAACTGCATTTAATGTTAAGTCTCAGCGCTGCATTATTTTTATTTGTAATAATTGTTTTAGTAAAACAATGTATGTGTTTATGTGTGGACTAGTGCGTCAGTGGTGACCCGGAAATTAAAAATCTTTAGAAGCTGAATTGATTCAACTGCAGGAAGATTTAGCCTAACAGAAAAAACTTCATGAAGAAATAAACAATAGCACATCAAAGGGTTTACTTGTGATTAATGAGAGAAATGCAGGTCAGTTCTGTTTTCTGTAAATTCGAGAGAGATTTTTTTAAAACTTTATCATGCTTAATTCATATTATTATTAAGGTTATTGAACATAAAACACATTCATATTGCTTTATACTTGTTATTATAATTATATGTTAGTGTTGTAGCGTACCGTTGAAGGCTTCCAAGATGAATACAGCGAAATAACTTGTATATAGTTTATTCACACATATATTATTCTAGACAGGTTACACATAACAGAGACGCGACACAACATTTATAAAAACTAGTTTGAGCCCTTGTTCTAGGTTAATTTTGGTTACAGTTAAAGTTCTTGACCAGGTCATGTTACAGTTAATGTCATTATACCACATCTCCCTTTCTTTAAAGATTCATTTTCTGCGGAGGACGAACGACTCGTCCAGTTCTGGTGGTATATAGATTCTGGTTCCTTTTTGGAGATATAGAATTACTTTTACCATTGTTACAGGATGGATGGGGATTCTGACAGCTTGGCTTGGTTGGGCTAGGAACACTCTGTGGTATTGGTAACTCATTACGAGAATCGTCTGTTTCAAGGTCATCCACATCATCAGGGCCGGCGCCAGACGTGAGGCAAGTGAGGCGGTCGCCTCAGGGCGCACGCCTAAAGGGCGGCATTTGCCTGGCATACATATTGAACATAAAATTCATTACTATTTTATTTGTCTAAACTTTAAAAAAAGTGATAATTTTTTATTTATTTTTATTTTTGAATAAAAATACAGAGTGCGTTTCATATAATTACAACCAAGTAATAGCTGAAGCTTTCACTAACTTCATTATAAAACATGAATTAAATCGTCACTAAGAGATAAATTACAGTAACAACCAAATCCATTCTTTTTTTTTTCTTTTCAAAAATAAGTCATACTGAAATCAGCAGAATTCACAAAGGGCAGATGGCGCCAAAGATAAACCAAAACATCTTTCATAATGTTGCTGCATCATGTATTTCGTTTTCTATTATTTTACTTGTGTTGTTCGTCATTCGATGGTGTAATTCTTTTCATTAATTGATTGTAAAGGACCAGATTTCGTATAGCAGGGTTAAACAGATGCTAATAGAAATGACGGAGAAAATAGTTCATGCTTCAGGTATATATTATGTTATCTTTTTTTCTTTTAATTTAAGATGATGATTGCAGATCATTTTGAAAAAAAGTATTCTTTAAAACATTTCATTAACATGTTATTAATATTGCCAGATGTCCCACGTAAATCAGCTCCTATTTAAGAGTGACACTTGACACGGGGTACTTGTAATACTTGCTTAAAAAATTAACCCGCACAGGGGCGTGCGAAGAGAAAATTGCGTCCAGAACAAAGTTAGAATTTGGCGTCCCCTCCCCCTTCCCACTTTTTCTTATGACAGGCCAAAAATGAAGTTGATAGTATAAATTTGGCGCCCTTTAAACTTCCGCACCCGGGGCGACCGCCCCCTTCGCCCCCCTTTCGCACGGCGTTGAACCCGCATAGACAATTAATTTCTCAATGTCCTGGATCATCATCTGAATGAGGAAATATTTATTTAATATTTTTATAAAACGCCATCCAAAAAACATAAGATCCTGATAAAACGACACTTTCGACGTGCAATGTTTTCTGCTTTCCGTAATTTATTGCTTATATTTAAAACTGTACTCAAATCCAAGCTGTAAATCAGTAAATGAAAATAATGTTTAATCACTTCAATAATTACACCCGCAAATATCATGTTTTTGTGTTTAAAACGGGGTTAGAAAGTTCCTGTTTTATTCAGCAGAGGAAAGTGTTTATTGAGAATCGCCTTAAAACGATTAAAGTAGAGCGCCGATTATCCTGAGCGGTTGCTAATGAAAAATCCGGATACTTCCGGGTAGTTCTTCTTTACATTTTGCCCCACCAGTGGCCGAGAGGTTCGGACCTCTCAACTGGTAGACGGCAGGTGCTGGGTTCGAACCCAATCGCGGCTGTCGGCCTAACCGTTCGGAGTTTTCCGTGGTTTTCTTCGAACCTTGCGTAAATACGGGTTAGGTTCCCTTAGAAAGATCCCCACGGAGGGCACACCCCCTGGTCCTATATCCCTAGAGTAGATAATCGGACGACAAAAATCAACCAACCAACTTCTTTACATTTTTACAAGCTTAGGACTGAAAATTGTAGTAGTTTTCATTTTAGCATGTTTCAAATGGCGTGTTTAGAAGTTATTTTTAGATTTTATTATATACGAAATTGGTATAAATGCATACACTAGTTTTGCATACACTATATGGACAAAAGTGAAAGGTTAGTTGCAATTTTAGACGTTTTGTTAAATATCTAGAAAAATACATGAGGAATTATCCTGAAATTCTAGGTGTATAAACATAATAGTACAGGTCATATATTTCCGTGAAGATTTTTTCCCAAAACCCCATAGGGGACTGTCAACAGATTGAAAAAGAACTAACCTTTTTTGGATAACTCTGTCAAAACAAATGTAGCAAAAGCGTTCAAACTATAAATTATGATTAAGTGGCTTATTATAAAATGTGTTCATTTTTTGTGTGGATAGCATGTATACTAGTAGAAAAATTAAGATTTTCGCTAAAACAGTCCCAGTTTTTTGCTTATAATTTGCCGAGTTCTTAATATAAAAAAATGTTTTTTTCCGAAAATATTACAAACAACATTGTACACAATACCCTGTTACCAGAATTAAAAAATAATAAGCATTGTATGAAAAATGAACAGGTTTATTAAATAATGTTTTACTGTGTATGCGCTAATGCAATCAAAATATAATGTGCATAAGGGACTGCACATCAGTTTTTTGATAATTTTGGACCCCCTCCCTTCAGATATACATTATCATCCGTCGCTGCCCCCCCCCCCCCCCGCATACTTAAGTGATGTAAATAAAGAGAAGTCAATAAAATATCACTATATAATGTAACATTTAAAAGAAATTGATGTTATTAAGTATTTTATAATAGCTTTTTGTTACATAATACATTCAACAGTAATAAAGTCTTGTTGCGCTTACCCAGCACGAAAAAAGGGATGGTGAAATAGAAATTCTTATCAACAAAACAAGTTGACGACATTTTTTCTCTTTTATTTATTAATAAACACAAACTTCATTTTAAAAATTCTCTACATATGGTTTCTCGAACAGTGATTGTTATATATGCATGCATACATGAAGAAGAAAAGGAATATCAAATTTAGGGGTATACCATATTTTCGAATTAAAATTTTTTATAATAATTTGCTGATTAAAAAAAACATCGTATTTTCATATAAATAGATAACAAACTAAAAAACGATAACATATTGTTTTGAACCAAAAAGCATGTTGCTAATAAAAAAGAGAAAATTTTGATTGGATCAAAAATGATACATATATCAAAAGACACCTCCCCCTTTCCCTCTGAAATGATAAAGTTATATTTACACAGTCCCCAATGTGTTATAGAGCAACTTCTGTGAAAGTCTCAAAAACATAGGTTGAATATTCTGAAAATTAATGTTGAAAGAAGAAGCTAAAAATCAGCTGTTCCTAAAATGAAGCAAAAATATAAGGGGCTGTATCCATATATCCATTGATTAGTGTTAATATAGCATGTACAATATTGCAAGTACTATATTACTTACCCATCATACGTAGTATAGAGTAAATCTTACAATCGTTTTGAAAATCGAAATTTTTTTTATATGGATTTACACGTTTCATATACTGGAGATATTCTAGACATATTTCTAGAAAAAAAAATTGTCGTCCGTCCGTCCGTCTGTCTGTGTGTCTGTAAACGCTCTATATCCCGAACAAATTGAGATGGAGACTTGAAACTTTTTATGTATTTAGTATATAAGAATGGGACAAAGTCTATTTAATATCAGTAACCTTGATTATCCGGAACTATTTTTTTCGGACTCTCGAAAAATTCGTTCTTATGAAAGGTATATAAAAATTTTCGATTTTTTTATTCTTTTATTTTAAGGAGTAGATGTAAAAGGCAATACAATAAAGAAAATTTTGCTTAAAATGCGAAGTCGATCTAATTATTAGTTCCCGAGATATTTATAATCCTGTTTTCCACATTTTTCGATTCTTCATGATCTGTATTTCATTCAAATTTCAATTCAAAGATATATTTTAATTAAAAATGAGACGCTTAATCCGACGCAGTAAACTGTTAGTTAATAGAATTATTATTTTTGGAGTTATAAGGATGTTTCCTTTATGCAGTTCGGTACTATTTGAGTAGTTTGGCGTTTTATGTAATTTCCCGAAATTGGTTCGTCAGCAATTCAATTGTAGAGCATTACTATGTATATTAAAAATATTTAAATATAAGTTTAAATTTTGTTTTGGAATCGCAATCCATTTTATAAACAGTTTACACATGTTTCATTTTCATATATTATATTATACAGATCCATGATGGGTAAGTATTACGGTGGTCCTTTACGACTAGTTTTACAGTTGTATTTTATTATAAGTTGATGTTGATTAAGTTTTGTTGTAAATCGCCGAACAAACACCAAGCACTGCTAAGTCACATTTTCCCCGATTTCCGCGATAGCTATATCTCACGAACTAATGCACCGAATTTTATCAAACTTCATATTCTGTTAAACTTTGACATACATAGATAGTGATTATGCTTTGGTGCAAATCGCTGAACAAGGGCGCTGCTATGTCACAGTTTTTCCCTATTTCCGCGTTAGTTATATCTCAAGCATTGATGCATGAAATTTTGTATGAACTTGATAATCTGCTAAACCATGACATATATAGATGGTGATTATTTTTTGGTGTAAATAGCCGAACAATTTGCGCTGCTGTGCCGCATTTTTTCGAGATTCCCGCGATAGTTATCTCAAGAACTAATGCACAGATTTCATCAAGCTTAATATTCTGTTAGACCTTGCTATAAATAGATTCTGATTAAATTTTGGTGTAAATTGTCCAGCAAATAATGCTATTTTCCCTATTTTTCCCGATTTCCATAATATCTCAAGAACTAATGCACGAAATTTCACCAAACTTCTTAGTCTGTTAGAGTATGAGATAAATGAACGTTGATTATATTTTGGATAAATTATTTGATTATGTTTTGGTTAAATCGATCAGCATGATATGGCGCTATACTCTGCCGCAGATTTTTCAGATTTCCATGATATATATCTCAAGAACTAGAGTTCGGAATTTCATCAAACTTCATAATCTGCTAAATCTTGACATATATAGATGCTGATTTTGTTTTAGTGTAAATAACAGAACAGCTGGTGCTGGTTTGTCTTATTTTTTCGCGATTTCCGCAATAATTATACCTCAAGAACTAATGAACAGAATTTCACCAAACTTAATATTTTGTTAAACCTTGAGATAAATAGATTCTGATTAAGTTTGATGTAAATTGTTCAACAAGATAACGCTACTACAACACATTTTTTGCGATTTTTGAAATAACATATGTCTCATTATTTCATAAATAAGACATTTTTATTACAAGTGCTGTATTAGAAACACATTAAAATTACTTTTTTATAATGTTTCAAATAATGCGCTTTCGTCTCATTACTAATATATTTATAAAAACTATATATTTTATAATGATTAATGAATGGAATTTGATGAAATTCCATACGTTATTTCTTTAGATATATATATATATATATTATGGAAATCTGGAAAAATTCGGCATAAGAGCGCCACCTGCTTACCGATTTATGCCAAAACATAATCAGCGTTTATTATCTCAAAGTCTAACAGACTAAGATGTTTGATAAAATTCCGTGCATTAGTTTTTGAGATATAGTTATTGCAGAAATCGAGAAAAATGCGGCAAAGTAGCATTATCTGTTGGGTATTAATACCAAAATTTATTCAGAATTTTTTTTATTACAAGGTCTAACAGAATACTGAGTTTGTGAAATTATCAGAATTAAAATTATTATATTAAATATAATTATCAGAATTTTTCTAACCAATTTTTCACACAGTTATCTGGCAAGTATACGAGAGAAAACCGAGTTAAAAGCATAAAATAATAGAAATTTAAGAATCACGGGTCCGGGCAACGCCGGGCGGAACTAGTATATGTATAAAATGTTTACATATATGAACAAGCATAAAAGTTCACCAGGTTTGTTTTCATAGCTATTTATATCTTATGCGAACACATCTCACTTTATGAAACTCAAATTGCGCCAAGCTTTAAAAGAGAAAAATCAAAAACCTCCTATACTCTAAAAGTACCCCAAAATATTCATTGAGGTAGCAGTTTTTTTTTTTATTATTATTTAGTTTAATTATTAGTAATCGTGTTTTATAAATCAATCATCAATAATTTATTTATTTTTTTAGAATGAGTGATTTAAAACGGAAGAAAGATAATGGTTATATGTCCTTCTATAGTAAAAAAAAACTAGCCTTAAAAGGAATGACTCCTGGAATGATGCTGATGTGGAAGATTTCCGGAACTAACGAATCCGGGTTGTCCACTCCTTCCATGAGTCGAGTAGACCAATCAGGAAAGGGCTCCGTCTATGCATCGCCGTATGGGTTACCATAAAGAGAGGAAAGGTTGCCATCGCCAACAATCGCCAAGTTTGTCGCCAACTTGGCGATATATCGCCAAATTTGGCGACCAAAATTAGTTGTCAAAAGTGCCGCCAACTTGGCGATAACTGTAATATTTCGCCAAATTTTTTATTTCTTTACAACACCAGTCGTTTCATACATCATTTGAGAGGTTTGCAACTGCTTATTCATATAATGGATATCTTCTGTGTTATCCCCCATTCTGCTCGACAGGGAGGACAAATTTTTAATTTCTTTACAACACCAGTCGTGTTACACAAGATTTGAAAGGTCTGCAACTGCTTATTCATATTATGGATGTCTTGTGTGTCACCCCCACACTCTGCTCTCCCCAGGGGGGTCACATTTTTAATTTCTTTACACCACCAGTTGTGTGACACATCATTTGAAAGGTCTGCAACTGCTTATTCATATTATGGATGTGTTGTGTGTCATCCCCCACTCTGCCCCCAGGGGGGCACTTTTTAATTTCTTTACAACACCAATTGTGTGACACATCATTTGAGAGGTCTGCAACTGCTTATTCATATTATGGATATCTTGTGTGCAACCCCCCCTCTGCCCTCAGAGGGGGCGCATTTTGTAATTTCTTTACAACACCAATTGTGTGACACATCATTTGAAAGGTCTGCAACTGTTTATTCATTTTATGGATGTCTTGTGTGTCACCCTGACTCTGCCCCCCAGGGGGGCACATTTTTAATTTCTTTACAACACCAGTCGTGTGACATATCATTTGAAAGGTCTGCAGCTGCTTATTCATATTATGGATGGCTTGTGTGTCGCCTCCCACTCTGCCCCCCAGGGGGGCACATTTTTAATTTCTTTAAAACACCAGTCGTGTGACACATCATTTGAAAGGTCTGCAACTGCTTATACATACTATGGGGTGTTGGCAAGCGCAGCAAGCAGGGGTAGCCAATAATTTGGAATCGCGAAGCGATTACGCGGGGGGTTGGCGAGCATAGCGAGCAGGGGGGCGGGGCCCCCCTAGTATAGAAAAAAAAAAGATTAGCTAGAGAAGCTGAGAAAAACAAAATCTTCCAAATGGATTCAACAATATATTTTAAAACAGTCTAGTTCAGATACGGAAACAACACTCCAGATTCTTCCAAATGATGTATTAGAAGAAGAGATAGAAAAAGATCAAGAGACAACATAAACACATAGATATGCCTACATGCTCAACTTCAGATACGGATACAGCCCTCTAGATACTTCCAAATTATGCATTAGACGAAGAGGTAGAAATAGATCAAGCGACACAAAGAAACACAGATATGCCTTCATGCTCAACTACTGAAGTTGAACCTCAAGTTTCAGGAGTTGAATATGAAATTAGGAGTTGAATATATACGAGTAAAATTGAAATTAAAAGTTGTAAAGAGAAGGAAGGTGCGAAAAGCGATCTAAAAAATTCGTAAATTACGATTTCTGTGCAAGCTCAAGGATACAATAAACCGATTATAAAATTGATGGTTTCGAATTAACAGTGACACTCTCTGATCCAACATAGATCATTCTCCTAATCTTCTATCTTATATGCCAGTACCGCTACCACTTGAGGTAAGCAGAAACAATATAATTCTATAAAAGCCTTTAAAAACTTTCTAAATTATGTTTCTTTGGTGCACTGGAAAATATCAAACCGATTTCAAAATCAACATTTGCAAATTAATGGTGACCGTCCCTTTTCTAACGTAGGCATTTTATGGTAATACCACTATCTCTCGAGAGATAGTAGACCCTTGGAAGAGAAACTTTGATTTTGATTGATGATTAATTTAAAAATGTAAATGCACACGAAGATTGTTTCTAAAAAGGAATAAATACTTCAGATGAACACCGAAAAAAATTTATGGATTGAGCATAAAAGTTTAAAAATATTTTCTAAATTATCGTTTATTTAAAATTACCTTTAATTCTTCGTATTATTTTATGTCTCATTTCGGAAGAATGCATGTAAGAATGAAATTTAGTCAAGCTGTGATTTAAATGGAGGTTTTTCAATTATTCCTTAGTACATTATTACTTCTAATGAAAATCAGATATGCAAGTATCACTTGGCATATTTCAATTATTACGCGAGCAAAGCCGCGGTTTTTCTAGTATATTATATTTATGCAAATAAATTATAATTATTATATATTAATGTACTTATTTTAAAAAATGTATTAGTAGTCGTAAAAAGAAAAAAAATGATGACGTAATAGGGGCGGCAAAATAAGGCTCGCCTCAGGCGGCAAAATGTCTAGCGCCGGCCCTGCACATCATCAGCCTCTGGTTGGAAGTTAGTTGATGGGACAAGATGCATTCTGTTTCGTCGATATAGCCTTTTCCCAGTTTTTAGCTCACAGGCTATCATAGCCTGAGAGCTTATGTGCCCGTCCGTTCTGTATGTATGTGCGTATGTGCGTAACGCGATAACTCATGATAAAAATATCGGATCCACTTGAAATTTTGTATGTAGGTATATCCTGACAAGGCGCTTCCCTGATTAGTTTTTGGAGTTCATTCGATATGTATAAGAGGGGGAACGGGGGGCTCATGCCCCCCGTTAGTTGATATAAATGGGATTTTCATGCAGAATTAAGTTTTCGTTCAAAATTTAGATTAGGATCATTCTGATGAGGCGATTCCGTGACTGTTATTAGGTGTTCATTGAATAAGTATAAATAGGGGGACAGGGGTTCTAATGCCCCGCCCCCCTTAATTTATAGAAATGGGATTTTCATGCAGAATTAAGTTTTCGTTCAAAATTTAGATTAGGATCATTCTGATGAGGCGATTCCGTGACCGTTATTAGGTGTTCATTGAATAAGTATAAATAGGGGGAACAGGGGTTCTAATGCCCCCCCCCCCGTTAGTTGATATAAATGGGATTTTCATGCAGAATTAAGTTTTCGTTTAAAATTTAGATTAGGATCATTCTGATGAGACGATTCCGTGACTGTTATTAGGTTTTCATTGAATAAGTATAAATAGGGGGACCAGGGGCTCTAATGCCCCCCCCCCGTTAGTTGATATAAATGGGATTTTCATGCAGAATTAAGTTTTCGTTCAAAATTTAGATTAGGATCATTCTGATGAGACGATTCCGTGACTGTTATTAGGTGTTCATTGAATAAGTATAAATAGGGGGAACAGGGGTTCTAATCCCCCCCCCCGTTAGTTGATATAAATGGGATTTTCATGCAGAATTAAGTTTTCGTTCAAAATTTAGATTAGGATCATTCTGATAAGGCGATTCCGTGACTGTTATTAGGTGTTCATTGAATAAGTATAAATAGGGGGAACAGGGGCTCTAATCCCCCCCCCCCCCGTTAGTTGATATAAATGGGATTTTCATGCAGAATTAAGTTTTCGTTCAAAATTTAGATTAGGATCATTCAGATGAGGCGATTCAGTGACTGTTATTAGGTGTTCATTGTATAAGTATAAATAGGGGGAACAGGGGTTCTAATGCCCCCCCCCCTTAATTTATATAAATGGGTTTTTCAAGCAGAATTTTCAGATTTCGTTCAAATCTCTGAATAGTTTTGGAAGTTTAATGGTTAAGTATAAAAGAGGGGGATAACTCCTTTTAAATTATATAAATGCTAAATGGGTTTTTATTAAGAATTATCTAATTTGCTCTGAATTTTGGATATAGATTTTTTATATGATAAAGCATGTCTTTGATAGTATAGGAGGTTCAATGATTAAGTATAAAAAAAGAGGAAAGAAGAGAGCTGTTTCCCTTTCTTAATTTTTTAACGGAATTAACCCTTGAAAATATAAGGCTTTAATGTACAATTAGTATTTGTAGCCTGTGAGCTCAATGCCATCAGTTTAACTGGGCAGTATTCTTTATTACTATATACGATCGCGGAGAATCTAATTTCTTCTGAACTGTACCAGTAGCTATCTTGTCCGTGATCCATACTCCATCTCCAACATCGATATTTTTGAGGTCTCGTACTCCGTGACTTTTGTCGTAGTTATCTCTTTGCCGTTCTATTCTCCTCTCTTCCTTTCTTTGAAGTTCATCCCTGTTTTCAATTTTTGGCTCTAGTTGAGATCTTGCAATTGGCAGAGTTGTCCTAATACGACGATTCATCAGAAGTTCTGCGGGACTGAGGCCATTTTCTAATGGTGTTGCTCTATATGCCATTAAAGAAAGGTAAGGATCTTCAGCTTTTTTGAGTCGCAATTTGATGGTTTTTACAGAAGATTCAATGAAACCATTGCTTTGTGGGTACCTAGGACTTGATGTGATATGATGAAATCCGTAAAACTTTGAGAATTTTGAAAATTCAGACGAGTTAATTGGCTCAAATTGAGGACCATTATCAGATCTGACGACATTAGGAATCCCATGTCTGGCAAAGATTGATTTGCAGTGGAGAATTACTTCCTCAGAAGTTAATCTTTCCAGTTTTGCGATTTCTGGATATCGTGAGAAATAATCAGTCACGATAAAGTACCAAAATCCATTAAGCTTAAACAGATCCATTCCCACTGTTTCCCATGGTCTTTCAGGAAATTCGGTAGGGATAAGAGATTCATGACGATTAGTGGTCTCCTTGATGCATGATGTGCAATTCTTTATCATTTCTTCAATTTCTTTATTAATCCCAGGCCAATATACCGACGATCTTGCTCTCGCACGACATTTCGTAATTCCCAAATGTCCCTCATGAATTTGTTGAAGAACCTTTCTTCGATCATTTGCAGGAATGATGATTCGACAGCCCTTCATTATGAGACCATCTTGGATCGATATTTCATATCGATGATTCCAATAAGGTAGACAACTTGGCTCTAAATGTTTTCTTGATGGCCAACCGTTGAGGATTAAATTTTTTAACTCTTTGCATGTTGCATCAGACTGTTGTGATTGGCGCAATTCTTCTAATCTGTTGCACGAAGCGGGTAATGTGTATATTATCATACGAATATATGCATCAATTTCTTCTTCCAACTCTTCATCCTTTTCTCTTGTTTCTTGAGGTTGTCTTGATAAGGCATCAGCTGCATAAAGTTTCTTTCCTGGTATGTGGAATATGGAATAAGAATATCGCATCATCCTCATCTTCAACCTTTGTAACCGTGGAGATAAGTCTTCAAGGTTTTTCTTTGAGAAGATTGGAATTAGAGGTTTATGGTCTGTTTCTAATCTAAAGTGAGTTCCAGTGAGATAATCTCGAAATTTCTCGCAACTCCATGCTAGAGCAAGCGCCTCCTTTTCTATTTGAGCATACCTCTTTTCAGTAGTAGTAAGAGTTCTGGATGCATATGTAACGACAGAGATTTCTCCGTTCTCTTGTTCTTGTCTCAAGGTGGCTCCAATTCCATAAGAAGAAGCGTCTGTAGTGACAATTGAAGTTTTCTGTGGATTATAAATTTTTAAAACTGGTTGAGATGTTAAGACATTCTTCCACTTTTGAAATGCTTGTTTTTGAGGTTCGTCCCAGACAAACTCATTCTTTTGACTTAACATGGATGTTAACGGTGCAAAAATTTCTGCAAAATTTGGAACAAATCTGGCGAGAAAATTTGCCATGCCTAGCATCTGTTTTAATTCCTTTTTATTCTTTGGTGGTGGATATTCTTTTACTGCTCTAACTTTATCTTCGTCCGGATGAATCACCTTGTCATCAATAATATGCCCCAAGAATTTAATTCTCTTGACTGAAAATTTACATTTCTTGTCATTTAGAGTAATGCCAGCTTCCTTAAGTTTATTTAGAACAATTTTCAATGTTTGGTCATGTTCAGATTGATCTTTTCCCCACACTAAGATGTCGTCCATATGACAAATAGTACCTGGAATATTTTCTAGCAGCTGTGACATTCTACGTTGAAAATGTCCTGGAGCAGATGAGATTCCAAAAGGCAATCTTAAAAATCGGTATCTTCCAAAGGGAGTGATGAAAGTCGTGAGATATGACGAAGATTCATCAAGCGGAATTTGCCAAAAGCCTGAATTAGCATCTAACTTCGAAAAAATTGTAGCACCTGTTAGAAGATTTAATGAATATTCCACTGAAGGCAATGGATGAAATTCCCTTTCCACACATTTGTTTAGTTGGACAAGATCAACACATAAGCGGACAGTTCCGTCACTTTTAGGAACGATAACGACTGGTGAACACCATTCCGTTGGTTTCGTCACAGGAACTATAACTTTTTGGGCAATCATCTTCTTAATTTCCATTTCAGTTTTTTTCAGCAGCGGAATAGGTATCCTTCGTGGAGTTGAAATAGCAAAAGGGACAGAATTCGGCTTAAGCTTAATAGTGTAACAACCTTTCAGTAGCCCCAGGCCATTGAATAATTCAGGATAATCTTGCTTTGGATTTACTGCGTTAATTTCTAACATGTTTGGTCCTAAACCAAAAGCTAGTATTGCATGTTTTCCCAACAAATAATTCTGTAATCCTTCAATTACATGGATTTCTTCAGTTATTTTCTTTTCCTTGTATTGGATTTCTTCAACAAGTTTTCCCTTGTGTTTTAGTATTTTCCCATCCGGACCGCAAAGCTTTTTGTCTGGTTTTAAAATTTTTGAACCCTTTAGGATTGGTGATGTAGCTGGAATATCAGTGTGATCTGCTCCACTATCTATTTTGAAACGAATGCTTTTACCTCTTATTTGAATAGGAACTGACCATAACATATCATTACTATTATTCGAGCGGGTTTCCCTAATCGCTCCTAAGAAAGAAATTTCAGATTTACTTTCATTTTTCCTACAAACACGAGCAAAATGCCCTAATTTGGAACATTTCAAACATTTGGCGTCTTTTGCTGGACACACTTTTCTATTATGCATAGACTTACCGCACCATTTGCAAAGGTCAAAAGATTTTGCATATTCTTTTTTTCCATTATTCCTTTTATCAGTTTCTTTAAACTGTGGATTTTGACTAGTAATCCCTTTCTTAAAATTTACCTTTGTTTTGCTTATACTCGAAACTCTATGCACAAAAGCATTATTAGAAGTAAGAATCTCTTGTTGCTTTTTAATTGATTCCGATAACCTAACTTTATCTATAGCTTTGTTCAAAGAAAGGTCTGGATCCAATTGTAACTTCTCACTTAAAGGTTTATCTCTAATACCAACAACTATTCTATCGCGTATTAGTTCATCATGAAGAACTCCGTAATCGCAATACTTAGCCAATGAATAAAGTGAAGTTATAAAATCATTTACACTTTCCCCTTCATTTTGAATGCGTTGATTAAACTGTGCGCGTTCAAAAATTGTGTTTTTCTTTACGATACTAGGGGGGCCCCGCCCCCCTGCTCGCTATGCTCGCCAACCCCCCGCGTAATCGCTTCGCGATTCCAAATTATTGTCTACCCCTGCTTGCTGCGCTCGCCAATAACAAATGGTATGAATAAGCAGTTGCAGACCTTTCAAATGATGTGTCACACAATTGGTGTTGTAAAGAAATTACAAAATGCGCCCCCTCTGAGGGCAGAGGGGGGGAGTTACACACAAAGTATCCATAATATGAATAAGCAGTTGCAGACCTCTCAAATGATGTGTCACACAATTGGTGTTGTAAAGAAATTAAAAATGTGACCGCCCCCCCCCCCCTGGGGAGAGCAGAGTGTGGGGGTGACACACAAGACATCCATAATATGAATAAGCAGTTGCAGACCTTTCAAATCTTGTGTAACACGACTGGTGTTGTAAAGAAAATAAAAATGTGTCCCCCCTGGGGAGCAGAATGGGGGATAACACACAAGACATCCATTATATGAATAAGCAGTTGCAAACCTCTCAAATGATGTATCAAACGACTGGTGTTGTAAAGAAATTAAAAATTTGGCGAAATATTACAGTTATCGCGAAGTTGGCGTCACTTTTGACAACTAATTTTGGTCGCCAAATTTGGCGATATATCGCCAAGTTGGCGACAAACTTGGCGATCGTTGGCGATGGTAACCTTTCCTCTCTTTATGGCAACCCATATGGCGATGCATAGACGGAGCCCTTTCCTGATTGGTCTATTCGACTCATGGAAGGAGTGGACAACCCGGATTCGTTAGTTCCGGAAATCTTCCACATCAGCATCATTCCAGGAGTCATTCCTTTTAAGGCTAGTTTTTTTTACTATAGAAGGAAAATGGTCGTCAAAATGCTTCATAACAACATCATATTTCTGTTGGTCGTCTTCTGACAAGTTAAAAGACATAAAAATATCTTCTGCGTTATCACCCATGAGATAAATAAGGTAATTTACTTGTTCTATCTCTGATTGATTTTTTAAACCTGAAGCGAATCGATATCTTTCGAAACGTTGCTTCCATTTTAACCAAAGTGCCGGCCGTGAAAAACTAAATGATTCTGGAGGTGTAACCTGATAACAATTTCTAAATTCTTTTTCTTTAGACATTTTACATAATAATAAAATGAATAAAAATGTGTCGTATAACTATGCAAGAAAAAGGAAACTTCTTACTTTAAGCTTGGATCCGTTTTCAAAGTATCACTGTATTAAACATCTTTTTTTTCCAGCTGCCACCATGCTTTATACTTGTTATTATAATTATATGTTAGTGTTGTAGCGTACCGTTGAAGGCTTCCAAGATGAATACAGCGAAATAACTTGTATGTAGTTTATTCACACATATATTATTCTAGACAGGTTACATATAACAGACGCGACACAACATTTATAAAAACTAGTTTGAGCCCTTGTTCTAGGTTAATTTAGGTTACAGTTAAAGTTCTTGACCAGGTCACGTTACAGTTAATGTCATTATACCACACATATTATAATTGAGCATAGATAGCATAGATTTATAGATAGCTGGATATGCAAGGCAATGAAATTAATAGAATTGCACTTCGTGTGCCGCCGTTTTGGAAACAAAATATACAATTATGGTTTTCACAAGTAGAAGCCGCGTTTCAGTTATCTGGAATTACAAACGATGACACCAAATATGCTAGTCTAATTTCATCAATCGACTCTGAAAGTTTAAATTATGTTAGTGACCTTATATACAGTCCCCCACAGCAGGATAAATATGACACATTAAAGCGCAGGCTTATTGCAGATTCAGTTAGGTGGGGAGGCCTACCATATGGCTCAACAAGCCTTACCTAACCAGGCTTATTGCAGAGTTCGTGGAATCTGATGGAAAACGCTTAAAAAAAAACTTCTGAGTGAATTGCAGTTGGGAGACAGTAAACCGTCTACATTACTCCGGCAAATGCGCGATTTGGCTGCAGGCCAACTCAACGATAACTTTTTGCAGAGCTTATGGTTACAGAGATTACCACCAAATATTCAAGCCATCTTATTGGTATCGAACGAAAATTTACCTAAACTTGCGGTTTTAGCCGACAAGATATTCGAAACTACAGCAGATAACACGCAGGTAGATTCTGTTGCAAAATCAGAAGCAATTGCGGCAATAGGCCAGCCATCTATTTTAGACATGCAAAAACAAATTGAGAAGTTGACATTGCTTGTCGAGAAACTTTTCGAAGAAAAAAGTCAATATAATTCAAGGGGCCGAAGATTCACATTCCGAGGCCAATCTAGGAATGTAAGCCGAAATCCGGCTTATGAAAACAATAAAAATTATTGCTATTATCATAATCGGTTTGGTCGTTTTGCTAGGCAGTGTAGGCAGCCTTGCTCGTTCACCCAGTCGGGAAACGAGTAGACGCTACCACTCAAACAAGTGCCGTGGGTGGTAGCGATGTTTCGGTAGCTAAAACTAATAACCGCCTTTGCGTGTATGACAGTGCTACAAATCTGAAATATTTAATTGATACCGGTAGTGATGTTTCGTGCATACCAATAAAAAGAAACCAACACGGTTACAACACATTCCTGACTCCTTTGAATTATACGCCGCAAATCAGTCAAAAATAAAAACCTTCGGTACAAAATTATTACAACTGACTTTAGGTTTACGCCGGGTTTTTAAATGGAATTTTATAGTTGCTGAGGTCTCGACACCCATTATCGGAGCAGACTTTTTGAGACATTTTAATCTACTTGTTGATATTAGGAATAAAAGATTTATCGATGGAATAACAAAAATAGGCACCTCAGGCAGTTTGGATAATGTTGAACAAGGGGCAGTTAAAGTCATTATAGGAAATTCCCGTTATCACGCCTTGTTAAGATCTTATCCATATTTATAACCCCAGATCCCAAATTTGGGAATGCCAAACATTCCACTGTGCATCATATTGAGACAGTTGGGCCGCCAGTCCATAGTCGCCCTAGAAGATTACATCCGAAAACCCTCGATGCCGTTAAAAAGGAATTTGAATTTATGATTGAGAAGGGTATTTGTCGCCCATCCAAGAGCCCCTGGTCTTCGCCTCTTCATGTTGTGATTAAATCCACAGGTGGTATACGTCCTGTTGGCGATTATAGGCGCTTAAACGCAATAACAATTCCAGATCGTTATCCCATTCCTCACTTAAAAGATTTCTCCTCTGCTCTCCGTGGCAAAACTATTTTTTCAAAATTAGATATTTTTTGGGCTTATCATGCGATTCTGGTAAATGAAGAGGATATCCCGAAAACTGCAATAATAACACCTTTTGGCCTGTTCGAATTTCCCTTTTTAAATTTTGGTCTCTGCAACGCTGCCCAAATTTTTCAGCGATTTATCAATGAAGTTTTGATGGATTTGGCATTTTGCTTTGCATATTAGGATGACATTTTAGTTTTCTCTGATAATGAAGAGCAGCATGCAGAGCATTTAAAGCAATTATTTCAGAGACTAAGCGACTACGGGATACAACTAAATACATCTAAATGTGTCTTCGAAGTCTCTGAACTTTCATTTTTAGGACATTTGGTTTCAAAAGATGGGACTAAACCCTTGCCAGAAAAGGTTCAAGCGGTATTAGATTTTAAGGAACCGAAAACTGTAAGGGATTTACGCATGTTTTTAGGCTTAATCAATTTTTACCGTCGATTCTTGCCACATGCTGCGGACAAACAGGCCATCTTAAATGAGTACACTGTAAAAAATACCCGATGTTTCTGAATTTATAAAAATGTACTGTAATCAAAAACGTAAATATAGAGTGACCTCTTCTAATTCACCTAAGGTTTAGAAAACCGTTCCTTTAACTTTTAAAATCCCAGAAAACTATTTGTTTTTAAAATTTAAAGAAGAATTTTGAAAAAATAATTTTTATTAGCTGCCCGTTATTTTCGGAAACCTTTCTAAGTAGCTTTTACAGTACAATAATCACTTTTCTCAAATCAAAATATCACTTTTTCGGATTCTACCCATTCATACAAAAATACTTTGATATTCAGAGAACATGTTTAATAGACAAACATACAATATTAACAGTACTAACATTAATATGAAAATTAACCTGATTTTGCCCCAATTGCATGTACAAAATCAGTTATGCAGCTGAAAATGTTTACTTGAGAATTCATAGAATCCGAAAAAGTGATATTTTGATTTGAGAAAAGTGATTATTGTACTGTAAAAGCTACTTAGAAACGTTTCCGAAAAGGACGGGCAGCTAATAAAAATAAATTTTTATAAATTCTTCTTTAAGTTTCTAAAACAAATAGTTTTGTGGGATTTTTAAAGGTAAAGGAACGGTTTTCTAAACCTTCGGTGAGTTAGAAGAGGTTACTGTATATTTTCGTTTTTGATTACAGTACATTTTTATATATTCAGAAACATCTGACATTTTTTACAGTGTATCTTAAAGGAGACAAAAAAGATAACAACCATATAGACTGTGGATGCTAAACAAGCTTTCGATGACTGTAAACAACAACTTGCAAATGCAGCTTTACTTGCTCACCCTTCAAAAACGTCGGATTTGGTTTTGTGTACTGATGCTTCAGATTTTGCTATCGGGGCTGCACTCAATCAAATTACAAATAACCAATTTCAACCTTTGGGTTTTTTCTCCCGGAAACTGTCTCCCACTGAAAAACGTTATAGCGCGTACGATAGAGAATTATTAGCAGCCTATTCGGCTATTCGACACTTCCAATACATGTTTGAAGGTAGAACATTTTGCATCTATATTGATCACAAGCCTTTAACTTTCGCTTTTCATCAGAAATCAGATAAAGCATCCCCACGACAAAACAGACAACTAGATTATATATCACAATTCACAACAGATTTGCGTTATGTAAAAGGTTCAGATAATATCATAGCAGACACTCTCTCTCGAATTGCAGCCATAGAAATGCCTTCGCTAATTGATTATACAAATCTGGCCAATGCACAGGCGAATGATCCTGAATTACAAGACTTATTAAATGAAAGCACTTCTTTGAGACTTCGTAAAGTTGTTCTACCAGACGGAGAGATTTATTGCGACTATTCAACAACTACCATCAGGCCTTACGTTCCAAAAAGCCTACGTTTTGAAGTATTCAAATCTCTTCATAATCTGTCCCATCCAGGAATAAAGGGTACAACAAGACTCATTACCAGTAGATTTGTGTGGCCGTAAGTGAACAAAGATTGTAGAAACTGGTCCCGTGATTGTATTGCATGCCAAAGATCTAAAGTACAACGTCATGTCTCTAGTCCTC
The DNA here is from genome assembly GCA_964019185.1 of Maratus speculifer. Classification (NCBI taxonomy): domain Eukaryota; kingdom Metazoa; phylum Arthropoda; class Arachnida; order Araneae; family Salticidae; genus Maratus; species Maratus speculifer. Next base: position 251,703,493 of record OZ025290.1, read on the forward strand.
TGGGATCCTTTAAGACCCCAAATGAAAGATTTGAACATGTCCACATGGCCAAAATTGGATCTTTGCCACCATCTCAAGGATACTGCTACGCCTTGACGATGATAGACCGATTCACGCGCTGGCCCGAAGTCATTCCCATAGCTGATATCACAGCAGAAACGGTTGCATGGACATTTGTTTCTGCCTGGATTTCTCGTTTCGGAGTGCCTACATACATAACAACCGATCAAGGTCGTCAGTTTGAAGCAGAACTATTAAAGTCTCTAGCTCGACATTTCGGTATAACGAAGCTTCGAACGACTTCATTTAACCCGAAGGCTAACGGCATTGTAGAACGATTGCATAGGCCATTGAAAACTGCCATCAAATGCCACATGACAGAACGATGGGTTGATGCATTGCCGCTTTTGCTGCTCGGCCTTCGTTCTTCCCTGAAAGAAGACATTGGCGCAACAGTTTCAGAATTGGTATATGGAACTACCTCGAGACTTCCAGGTGAATTCTTAGGGCTGCGACCAACTTCGGACCCTGATCCTAAACCTTTCGTGGATAACCTGAGAGAGGCAATGAGAAAATTGCAACCAGTACCTCCTGCAAACCATGGACATCATACACCATTCATCTATCAGGAGTTGAAAAATTGTTCCCACGTCTTTATCAGACATGACGCAATCAGGAAACCACTCCAACCTACTTACGACGGACCATTTAAAGTCCTTTCCCGGTCAGAAAATGGTTTACACTCGACATTAAAGGCAAAAAGACAACAGTTTGTCTCGACCGACTAAAACCAGCATTTTTGTTCAGTGCGCCTGAAGATGTTCCGCCAAAGAAGCCCGTCAATAGCCAAAGAAAACCTTCAACAGCCAAGGAAACCCTTCAACAGCCAAACACGACAGAACAACAAAAGAATGAACCAGAGAAAATAACCAAGTCCGGTAGAAAAGTCCATTTGCCAATCAGATTCCGCGTCTGAAGACACTGGGGGGGGGGGGGTACTTTAGCGCCTTGACCATAACTAATTTTTGCAACCGTTTTATAATTTTTATCACCGTTACTCAGGAACCTCTCCACTCCACTCGAGCTTCACGGGAATTCCTGGAACAAGATTTTTTTTTTATCTACGTTGTGCTAACTTCTCATCTCAGTAAAAACTGCATTTAATGTTAAATCTCAGCGCTGTATTATTTTTATTTGTAATAATTGTTTTAGTAAAACAATGTATGTGTTTATGTGTGGACTAGTGCGTCAAAGAAATGCATTTATTCTCGCGCATGTGTTTCTTTCAAATCATCGTTCCATTGATGAAGGAAACGTTATTTTTGAAAGTAAGGAATTTATACCAGCCGCATGGCAACAACAACTATATAACAACAAACGGTATTATGTTTACATTTTTTTTAATTGTTCTATTTGTGAGTCTTGTAAAATGTGTATTAAATGTTTGTGTGTGCTCTTATTATTCCACAATACTCGAACACACTCCATACATCCTTTTTACAACTTTCCATAATATATTTCCAATTATTCTATTTTGATATATTGCATTTCGGATGATCTATTGTTATGATATCATAATTGATTTCATTTGTTAAAATAGTTTGTTATAACGGAAAATTCGATTATACAGTGTGTCCAAGCGCAATGGCGGCTAATGGCTATTTTCTAAACCGTTATTCATATTGTTTCAATTGCAAAAATGTTTTAAAAAAGGCAAAAAAAAAGTATTTTTTAAAGAATTTAGATAAAAAATTTTTTTATTAAAAAATACGAAAAATTAATACGAAAAATTAAATTTTTATGAAGTCCCCCGGTCCTATAAGTGATATTTAGTAAATTTTTACCACTCCTCTAACAATTAAGGCAAAAAAGTCTCATTCCGCTGCGATTAAAACTGACCGAGTAATAGCTGTTTAAAGTTGAAGTATCTTTTTTTGATGCAAAATAAGAGTCAATCACAAATTCACTGAAAATAAAAATAAACGTCAAATATAAAATTTAATATTAAACATTGAGAGTAAAATAATTTTTACTATATTATTTTTAAATTTATGTTGATGTTTACATATTAAAGCAAAATATACAACTTGTACTAAAAAATAAGTAAAAAAATAACAGAAATTTTGTTAATTTAAATTATGAAAAGCAACCGACAAAATTCGTTACAAAATGATACATATTTAAAATTCTATTAGATTACTTAATCTAATAGAATTCGGTGTAGTCCTATCCTTCTATAGTAAAAAAAAACTAGCCTTAAAAGGAATGACTCCTGGAATGATGCTGATGTGGAAGATTTCCGGAACTAACGAATCCGGGTTGTCCACTCCTTCCATGAGTCGAATAGACCAATCAGGAAAGGGCTCCGTCTATGCATCGCCGTATGGGTTACCATAAAGAGAGGAAAGGTTACCATCGCCAACAATCGCCAAGTTTGTCGCCAACTTGGCGATATATCGCCAAATTTGGCGACCAAAATTAGTTGTCAAAAGTGACGCTAACTTGGCGATAACTGTAATATTTCGCCAAATTTTTAATTTCTTTACAACACCAGTCGTTTGATACATCATTTGAGAGGTTTGCAACTGCTTATTCATATAATGAATGTCTTGTGTGTTATCCCCCATTCTGCTCCCCAGGGGGGACACATTTTTAATTTCTTTACAACACCAATCGTGTTACACAAGATTTGAAAGGTCTGCAACTGCTTATTCATATTATGGATGTCTTGTGGGTCACCCCCATACTCTGCTCTCCCCAGGGGGGGGGTCACATTTTTAATTTCTTTACAACTCCAGTTATGTGACACATCATTTGAAAGGTCTGCAACTGCTTATTCATATTATGGATGTCTTGTGTGTCACCCCCATACTCTGCTCTCCCCAGGGGGGTCACATTTTTAATTTCTTTACAACTCCAGTTATGTGACACATCATTTGAAAGGTCTGCAACTGCCTATTCATATTATGGATGTCTTGTGTGTCACCCCCATACTCTGCTCTCCCCAGGGGGGTCACATTTTTAATTTCTTTACAACTCCAGTTGTGTGACACATCATTTGAAAGGTCTGCAACTGCTTATTCATACCATGGGGTATTGGCGAGCGCAGCAAGCAGGGGTAGCCAATAATTTGGAATCGCGAAGCGATTACGCGGGGGGTTGGTGAGCATAGCGAGCAGGGGGGCGGGACCCCCTAGTAAAATAAATAAATAGTACGCACTTAAAGTCGCATTAATATTACATTGTCATTGGATATAAATAAGTGAGCGAATCGAACCTCGGTCGGATATTTGGAAGAGGGTTAAAATTTGAATATAAATCTTGAACTAGGAAAACATACATACAAACATTCTAAGTAAAATAAAACCTTATGAAAATAGCACACCATTTTAAAATAAAATCATGAAAAAAAATCGCTTCATTTCCTTACAAAATAAAACATATGTAAAAATACAATTGAGGAGTGAATTTCAAAACTCGCCTTATCGCTTTTGTTTTCTCTATCAGTCTATACCAATCTGAACTAATGTAATACTACAATCTCCAAATTTATAATGAAAACCAATGGACGAATTTAAAGGTATTTCGTGATTTTTCAAAATTTAATTTTCTCGATAAAGAAAATTTTGAAACTCACGTCTTCAATTCGATAACCAATCTAGAAGTTAATTAATAAAAAATAACAGTATCATAAAACATGTACGGTGACAGTACCTTCAGTTAAATCGCTTTAAAAATATTTCTTTACCTCATTTAAAACATATTTGTAATTGGAACCATATGTCTGTGGCAAATTATTTAGGAATTAGCTATTGGACAGCGTTGACAATGGACGCCCTTTATAATAATTTAAGCACTTAGTTTACGTTCCCTGAAAACTTAGTCAACCCATCCGTTTTCAGTTACAGAAAAGTGGTTTAAGTCATGAAATTTAAAGTTTCATAAGTCGGTCAATTTTAATGTTAGATGAATGGGACTTTTTTTGTATTGCTTGTTAGAGTGATGGAAAACTTTTACTAAATATCACTATTAGGATCGGGGGACCGTATAAAAAGTTAATTTTCGTAATTTTTTAATAAACTTTTTTTTATTTAAATCGCTTAACCCCCTGAGGGGCAAGCAATAATGTCTCCGTAAAATTGAATTCTCACCGTGAAAATCGAAAAATTTTGTTTTAAAATAAAAAAGGGCAATTTTTCAACATTTTGCCGCCAAAGTCAAAAATATAAATTTCTTTAAAAGTTTCTGGTGAGTATCTTGTTTTAATTAGGTGGGATAAAATATATCTCACCCAGTTCCTCCGAAATTTGAAAAACTTAAAGAACAAGATCTGACAGCACAAAACCCTATGTTAACGAGCACAAGAAAAACCCCTTATTTTGTGGAAGAGTAGTAATAGGGAAATCTAATGATCCATGTCTGCCGGAAGCGAAGTAGTGCATAAGCCAAAAACGAATACCACTAATGGACTCGTAGGTTTAGCATTGTGTTTTCCTGCACCCAGTCTTTTATGTTTTCACATTTTTGATTGTAGGACAAACACAATGCTAAACCTATGAGTCAATCACTAGTGGTATTCATTTTCAGATGCGTTCGTAATATGTAAATACGTAGCACCTATAGTTGTCGTTCAGTCCGTCCGTCTGTCTGTCCGCATATAACAACACAAAAACTACCCAACCGAATCGTTTGAAATTTAAAAAATATATATATGTATTATATTATTTTGTCGAGTCATTTCAAATTTTATGAAAATAGGATGCATAGATCAATTACAGGGACAATCAAAATTATTCCGTTACATTACGGTCAATGAGGTAAAAAGTTTCAAATGCATTTTAATCGTTTGAAATTTAAAATATATAATTATTATATAATTTTGTCGAGTCATTTCAAATTTTATGAAAATCGGATGCATAGATTAATTACAGGGACAATCAAAAGTATTTCGTTACATTACGGTCAATGGGGAAAAAACTTTCAAATGCATTTTAATGGTGTTACACTCATTCGAACACAATAAAATAGTTATGCATCTATGAAGTACATATTATAATGTACATTTTGAACAATTTGTGGTGCAAAACACATTTGTTATTGATTTACAAGGCAACGCAAAAGTATTCCATTACATAATGGTATAGGGAGAACATTTTTTGGTTCCCGTTTTAATTATAATTGACTATTTAACATTTTATGAGATTGATACGTTGCTGAGGAATACTACAAATTATTTCCTGTATAAAAGAAAGCAGATATAGTATAGAGTATGATATACATTGCTGAGGTGTAATAAAAATTACTTCCTGTATATTTACAGGAACACAAAAAAATTTCGACCACAATACTGTATCCAAAGTATTATCTTCTATAACAGCAAGATCTGAATATATTTAAAGCTTCGTTATAGTACGAATGCACCTCATTTGCTACGCTTCACGTGCAATTTCCAACTTGTTGGATTATGCATTATTTCATTTCCTGCAGACATGGATCATTAGATTACCCTATTCCTACTCTTCCATTAAATAAAGGATTTTTCTTGTGAAGGATAACATAGGGTTTTGTGCTGTCGGTTCTTGGACTATTAGTTTAAATATATCCTTCTATAGTAAAAAAAAAAAAAAAAAAAAAAAAAAAAAAAAAAAAAAAAAAACTAGCTTTAAAAGGAATGACTCCTGGAATGATGCTGATGTGTAAGGTTTCCGGAAATAACGCATCCGGGTCGACCACTCCTTCCATGAGTCGAATAGACCAATCAGGAAAGGGCTCCGTCTATGCATCGCGAAGCGATTCCAACCGGGGTTGCAAGTTGCAAAGCAATACTGAACGGAATCGCGAAGCGAGTACGTGGGGGATTGGCGAGCGCAGCGAGCAGGGGGGGGCGAGCCCCCCTATAGTTTAAAAGAACTGTAACTGCTCATTCCAGTTATGCATGTTTGGGGCGCCGCACCCCACTTTGCCCCCCCCCCCCCAAAGGGGAATTTTTTAAATTTTTATCCACAGCACTTGTGTTGCATATCTTCAGAAAGGTCTGAAACTGTCTTTTCCTATTATGAATGTCTTGTGTGTCCCCCTCCGCTTTGTCCCCCGGGGTGGGGCATTTTTAATTTCTTTACAACATCAGTCGTGTGACACATCATTTGAAAGGTCTGCAACTGCCTATTCATATTATGGATGTCTTGTGTGTCATTCCCTCCACTCTGCTCCCGCCAGTGGGGGCACATTTTTAATTTCTTTACAACACCAGTCGTGTGACACATCATTTGAAAGGTCTGTAACTGCTTATTCATATTATGGATGTCTTGTGTGTCATCCTCACACTCCGCTCCCCCCCCAGGGGGGACACATTTTTAATTTCTTTACAACAGCAGTCGTGTGACACATCATTTGAAAGGTCTGCAACTGCTTATGCAAAACATGGGGTATTGGCGAGCGCAGCAAGCAGGGGTAGCCTACAACTTGGAATCGCGAGGCGATTACGCGGGGGGTTGGTGAGCGTAGCGAGCAGGGGGGCGGAACCTCCCTAGTATATTCTATAAAAACAGTGGAGCAATTATGCAATAAAAGCTGCAGAAGTAAAGAATAAATGGTGTATAATTGTTTTTTATAAAATGCACTATAGATGATTACATACAAAATAATTAAACAGAAAATAAAACAAAACCCGTAGCCATAATTATGAAATTTTATTGACAGTTGCCATATTACGTATCACAAAATACATTTCTAAATTTTGTTTTTGAATTTTTCTAACTCAAAATTTTACAAAATTGCAATTCAAATAAATTCTAGAATGACATTAATAGGCAATACACATGGTACGCTATATGACCAATGATGATCGGTCACTTGCGATTTTAGACGTTTTTTTAAATAGCTAGAAAAATACATGAGGAATTATCCTGACACTCCAAGTGTGTAAACAGAATAACATAGGTCATATATTTCCGTGAAGATTTTTTTCCCCGGAACCTCATAGGGGACCGTCAACAAATTAAATAAGATCGAATGTCTTTTGGATAACCCTGTAAAAATTACACACATGTAACATATAACATATAGAGGATTTATATATGCTATATATAGTATTTGTATTGTATGTAATACATATGAATAGAAGATTAATGAATATTGTTTCATTTTAAAGTAATTATAGATCTATTAGCGGTATAAATGATTTTTTTTTTGGACTGGTAATGACATATAAGTATCTAACCTACGTCTAAAAAAGACCCAACCATTTTTCGAGCAACCTTTTGGGTTGCGATTTCTCTGCGTATAAATCGACAGATGCGCTGCAGTTAGTGTTGCCAAGTCTAGTGTTATAAAAAGCGAGGCATCGGCTTCTAAATCGAGACATAAAAATATTTTAAGCCCTATGATGAGAATGGAACCAGCAATCTATGACAAAATCCGGTCTTAAAATTTAAAATTCCCTTGTCCTTATGCTGGGAAAGTCACACAATTGCACATAGCCAGACGAATACCTGTTTAAATAGAATTTTACTCTTGTCCCTAACAATATCGTCTTGGTAGGTTTTCAACAACACTTATGTAGTAACACCTGTAAAAGCAGAATCGCTAGGAACTAAGACAAAACTGTATTTAGCATGCATCATTTCCTATCGTAAGGGACCGTGAAATTTGGAATTTTAAAGTAGAATTTAGAAGCAGGTACTGCTTATACAGGATGTCCATTCTCAACGGTGGTCAATGGCTAATTTCTAAACCGTTAGTCATAGACATATAGTTTCAATTGCAAAAATGCTTTTAAAGGGGTAAAGAATTGTTTTTCAAGCGATTTAGGTTAAAAAAAAAAAGTTACGAAAATTAACTTTTTATACGGTCCCCTGATCCTATTAGGGATATTTAGTAAAAGTTTTCCATCACCCTATCAAGCAATACAAAAAAGATCCCATTCATCAAACATTAAAATGGACCGAGTTATGAAACTTTAAATTTCATGACTTAAACCACTTTTCTGTAGCTGAAAACGAATGAGTTGGACTAAGTTTTCAGGGAACGTAAACTAAGTGCTTAAATTATTATAAAGGGCGTCCATTGCCAACGCTGTTCAATAGCTAATTCCTAAACAATTTGCCACAGACATATGGTTTCAATTACAAAAATGTTTTAAATGAGATAAAGAAATATTTTTTAAAGCAATTTAACTGAAAGTGCTACAAAATATAAGTTTTACGGTAGTGTTATTTTTATTAATTAACTTCTAGATTGGTTAAAATAGTTGAAGACGTGAGTTTTAAAACTCTTTTTATCGAGAAAATCAGATATTGGGAAATCGCGATTTTATTTTAAAAAGGTGTGTTATTTTGATGAGCTTTTATTTTGCTTAAAACTTTCGTACATATGTTTCCGTAGTTCAAAATTTCTATTCAAATTTTAACTCACTTCCAAATATCCGATCAAGGTTCAATTTGCACACTTATTTATATCCAATGACAATGTAATATTAATACAATTTTAGGTGCATACCATTTATTTATTTTATAGGATTACAATAAATTCTTTTAGGTTAAGTAATTTAATAGAATTTTAAATATATGTCATTTTGTAACGAGTTGTGGCTGTTAATTAACAAAATTTCTGTTATTTTTTTACTTATATTTTTAGAACAAATTTTGCTTTAATATGTAATCATCATCATAAATTTTAAAATAATATTGTAAAAATGATTTTACTCTCAATGTTTAATGTTAAATTTTATATCTTGCGTTTATTTTTATTTCCAGTAAATTTGTGACTGATCCCTAATTTGCAGCAAAAAAGATGCTTCAACTTTAAACAGCTATTACTTGGTCAGTTTTAATCATACAGGAATGGGACTTTTTTGTATTACTTGTTAGAGTAGTGGTAAAAATTTACTAAATATCACCTATAGGACTGGGAGACCGTATAAAAATTTATTTTTCGTAATTTTTTAATAATTTTTTTGACATAAATCACTTGAAAAACAATTCTTTACCTTTTTAAAAGCATTTTTGCAACTGGAACTATATGTCTATGACTAACGGTTTAGAAATTAGCCATTGGCCACCGTTGAGAGTAGACACCCTGTATAGGGTTTACTGAAAAAATCCCCACGTAAAAAACAGATTTTCTAAAAACCACAAAAAATCTGTTTAAGACAGCTTCCAGTCTAGGCAAGTAGATTTTAAGATAAATTCCTTTGGAAGGGACTGTAAACATTTTCCGTCATAGAAAGGTTCTGTCTTCCCGAGTTTTACTGGATTAAGTTCTCCTCAATAGAGACTAAAAAATAACAGAAAAGGAAAGGAGATTAAAAAGAATTTGTGCCTTATGAAACTAGTCGTTGGGGGACCACCGTAATACTTACCCATCATGGATATGCATAATATAAAATATGAAAATAAAACGCTTGTAATCTATTTATAAAATGCATCGCAATTCCAAAATAGAATAGAAACGCATATTTAAATAGTTTTAATATACATAGTAATTTTCTGTCAATGAATTGCTGATGAGCCGATTTCGACAAATTATACAAAACACTAAAGTACTCAAGTAGTACCGGATTGCGTAAAAGAAACATCCTTATAACTCCAAAAATAATAATCATATTAACTAGCAATTTGCTGCCTCTGATTAAGCGTCTCATTTTCAATTAAAATATATCTTTGGAGTGAAATTTGAATGAAATACAAAGTCATGAAAAATCGAAGAATATGGAAAACAGGGTTACACATATCTCGGCAACTAATAATCCGATCGACTTCGTTCTTTATGCAAAATTTGTGTCATTTTATTGCCTTTTATGTCCATTCCTTAAAATAAAACATTTCGAAAATTTTTGTATACCTTTCATCAGAACAAATTTTTCGAGAGTCCGAAAAAAATAGTTCCAGATAATCGAGGTTATTGATATGAAATAGGCTTCGTCCTATTCTTACATACTAAGCACATAGAAAGTTTCAAGTCTCTATCTCAATTTGTTCGGGAGATAGAGCGGTTACAGACAGACAGACACAACGACAAAACGATTGTAATACTTATCCTATACTACGTATGATGGGTAAGTAAAATCAAGATTTTTGGCATCCCGCGCAATAGTTTTACTGTACAGGTCTCGGAACTGCAGAAAACAGGGACACGTGGCAACACTAACTGTAATTAACTCGCAAAATTAAAAAACAGTTATTAGTTATAGACCGGGAGGCGTCAATATAGATAATCACCCCATTGAGTTCACGGCTGAAATTTTAGAATTAATTAACACTCGATTCGTAAATTAAAACGCAATTGGTCTGTCAAGTCATATCTTAGTGGAAGATACCTGAAAACTCGATTTTAGTGGTTGACTCGTAGGTTTACCATTGTGTTTACTTTCTCTCGGACCTCCATGTTTTCATACCTTTGGGTGCTTTGTCAACGAAATGAGTGACGCTCTCCTTTTTCACGTATGAAATTTTATTCTACATAACTTTAAATGCAAAGTTTTATAATTTTAACTTTTCGAATAGTTTTCTTAAATTTAACACATATTTTTGATTTACCAAAAATAAAAATTACGTCTAGAATAAAATAAAATGCTGGATTTAAAATACAAAAATAAAACAGAAAATTAAAACATCCAAGAAAAAAATTTCAAATTTTTGTTAAAAAGAAAAAAAAAAAAAAAAAAAAAAGAGGACGCCGATTTTATACTAGTTTTTAATTTACGGAGAAAAGTAGTTTGAATACCTCTACCTCCGTTTTGTCTACTATGACTACTAACTATTATTCGAGACACAAGAATCTTACGAGACTCCAGAAAATTTGAGCTGAGTGCTAAAAACAATCGAATACCACAGTAGAGGTCTGCACGGGCTTGGGCTTGGCCCGTGGCCCGTACCCGGCCCGGCCCACGAGCCGGCGGAATCGTTCCGAATTTTCTAACGGGTCGGGCCAGGCCGGCAGAATTAGAATAAAAAAGTGAACGGGACATACGGGCCGGGCCGATAAAAAAAATTTAGCGGGCCTGTTGTTAATGAATATGGCTTTAATGAAAATAAGTAGAAATGTGCGTCATGAACCAACACTAGTTTGACAATATCAATGCAGAAATGTAACTTCTACAGTGTAGAGATCGGCAACGCACAGTTACATTGTGTGTAACACAGGCTTAATATTTTCAGCAGACTCGTGCCAGGCCGAAATCAGACTTGCATTGTTTTTCTACATACAGACGAGCCGGGCCGAAACTAGACTTAATTGATCTCAAGATGTGTATGTCAGACAACATGATTTGTAAAATTATTAATAACGATAAAGAACTTGTGTTAACATAATCTTTGTATATGTTACTTCTTGGTGATTCTTAAATACAGTTTTCTACAATGCTAAAGTTTCATAAATTTTCTGACTAATTTTTAACTGTAAAAGCATAATATTGACAAGCCTGATTTTTGAAGGGATTTGGAATCAAACAGGGTTTTTATTTTTTGTAAAAAGGATATTTTGTTGAAATATAAGTTGTTTTGTCAAATGGTTGTAAATTTTTCTTCCAACCAATGTTGTCGCTTCCGGAAATTCTATTCAAAACGCTAACTTTGACTGTATTTTTTTAGCTTTCTTGTATCAAAAAATGGATAAATCCATTCGATTACAGTTTCTGAATAAAAACATCCGCTAATCTAATGCATTTTCAAAAAAAAAAAAAAAAAAAAAAAAAAAAAAAAATTCAGAAAGTAGCTCTTTTGAATAAGAGAATGAATTTGGATTTGAATGTTTAACAAAATAATATAGGAATATTTCCATAAATCTATTTTTACTATACAGCTTCAAAAGTTACGATGTTTTTAGCTTTCTTTTTTTTTCTTTTATTCGAAACCATATTAATTTTTTAATGAATCTTTGTTTGAATATTGAAAGTCTAAGAATCTAAGTAATCATAAATGTTGAAAATGTATATTTCCTGTAAAATATACTGTAAAATCCTCCCGGTGACATATATGCAGTATTCTTTAAAAAAATCTTAATTATACGATAAAAATCTAAATTTTTTAGAAATAATAGAAATATTGACGGGCCACAACGGGCCGGGCTTGTTTTCACTCGTTGTTGTACGATCCGGGCCTGGCCTAAAAATGTAAAATATGAACGGGCCGGGCCCGGTCCGAATTTCTGAGTTTTCCAACGGGCCGGGCCGGGCCGAAATAAATTGCCAACGGACCTGGAAATTCCGGCCCGTGCAGACCTCTATACCACAGTTGTTCTCGTTAGCAAAATGAATACTAGATAGCATTCGTGGTAATACTCCTGTATGGCATCGAAACCTTTTGAAAACAGCTGAATAGAGAACACGGAGATTTTGCATTAGAATTCTCGTTTGTAAAAAAGTTGTTACGAATATTTTCGTTAGATTATACGAGGGCTGTTCAATAAGTAATAAGACTAAAGTTATAAAAAATACAGAATACCTTTAATCGTCATCATTTACATGGTCTTTTTCAAAATAACCACTTCTTAAAAACATGTAAAAGTCAGTTTTTCGAGAGCTTTTTCAAAACCGCCTCCACAGCCTTAACAAATGCTTTGTTGCTTGCAAACTGGTTGTCTTGTGATGGTTTCTTAAGTTGAGGAAAGAGCCAGAAATCGAATGGAGTGAGATCAGGACTGTATGGAGCATAATCTCTACGTTGTTCTGCTGCAAAAATGATGGACGTTGAAGGTCGTCCCTCATGGTCAATATCTTCCGCATTTTGCCTTCCTTTATGCCAGCGAAAAATACTTGTCCTCGACGTTGCTTCATTGCTGAAAGCTTCACGTATCTTGTCAAAGGTCTCCGATGCTGATTTTTGCAGACTAACACAAAGTTAATCGCATAGCATAGCTCAATCGTCGCTTACATTTGTAATTACAATAACTGGTCGCTCTCGTAGGCGCCCTCAAACGCACTTCAGTCCAATCACGTGATACTCAGGAACATGAGCCTGTACACGTCATCTATCGGTAGCTTTAGTTAATACAGACAACAAGCTGTTTTTATGCCTCAGAAATTAACTCTCCAATGAGTGGTTTCCCGGCAGTAAAATTAGTTTTATTACTTATTGAACAGCCTACGTACAGTATTATAAAAATTTCTTTCACTCTGCAATGGTATAAACACCATAGAATTGTCCAAAATAACAAAGTTTGCTTGAACTTCTTTACTCAACGTAGAAAATAAACATGATGATAAATATTTTGGTTTGACAAAAGCATCAAAGAAACCACATTTGTCCAGAAGGATCATCAAACATCATACGTTGCCGAGAATGAACACGGTTCTTGAATCTTCGACGTTTACTGCATTTTCGAATAGTCCATCTAATCACTAGCACAGCTGTTTCCAAAACATCGCAGATGGCCACAAGGGAAATGCCCAGCCACAGTCCCAAGTATCCTCCAACGTACGAAAACAAAGACACGCTCTGAAAGTAAAAGAAATATGTTAAATATTTTCACTAAAATAACTACATATATATTACGCTATCGTATGTGGCATAGAAATCGCGATTATTTGTTAACTGTTTAATGGCAACGCCCAAATGAAACGCATCTTATTGGTTATTGTTTAAAAGTCCTTTGGCAGGATTTAGGCCATGGTAAATTAGGTTTGTTTACGTTTTGTTCTTTCGCGGCACTTATGAAACTTCAAAATATCACTGATTTTGTTTTTTCTGTTCTTTTTACTCAAAAAAATAAATAAATAAAAGTCACGAATTTTAAATGTTTAAAATTAATGTTTCGGCGCAGATGCCATATACACACCATATTAGCGCATTTTTTTTTTCTGACGTCAATTTGGTGAAAACTTCATTTTCAAGTAATCAGTTGCATATACATTTTTTAATAACTATTTTCTATTATTAAACGAAATAATAATAATAAAAAATAGTTAATAATTATAGAAAAAAAAAATTAAATCAATTAAAAACAAGTGGCTAAGTGTGATCGGAGATCGCACACAGGGTTTTGTTTAATATCTCCTTCAAAACACATTTTTTCATTAAATTAGCAAATGAAAAACGGTTTTTCGGTGCTATTTTCGGATTTCTTCACCAATAGCGCCAACCAGAATAGAATATTAACAGAATCTTCCCCTATATGTTGCCTTGATCGCATAGATTTGTTGATTTCTCTATCAGAATCTGCAGATTTAGTGAAGGTACAAAAGTAAATAAAATTATGAATAAAAGTAAAATATTGCAAAGTTTAGCATAAATTTAAGGGAGACCAATCTGGTCACCAGAGGTGGCTTTTAATTTAAATGAATAATAATTTAATAAATATGAAAAATATTTCGTTTCGCGTGTCAAAATAGATTATAAATATGATTTTATATGATGAAATAAAAACAAATAAGCACGTTTTTACGTGATATATTTAATCCATTAATTTATGTCATATACATAATAATTTTATTTAAACTTGCGTGCAACAATTAGAAGAAATGAAATTTCAGTTTTAAAATTTACGCTGCTGCAAATTTTTAAGCTTCTAATTATCGCACATTTCTAATTTTTACACCATCGTATAGGGGAAAAATACACTTTTAAATGCATTTTGTTTAAAAGATGCATCTCAATTTATTTTTGAGACATTAATTTTTTTGTAGTTTGTAAGATTAGTTTTGTAATTGTGACAACAGAAGTATGCCATCTCTTTTAAAAGTAAAAGGTAAAAAATGAAATAATTTTTATATCTATTTAAACTTGCGTGGCAACAATTAGAAGAGAAAAAACAACAACAAAATGAACTGATGGATTAAAAAATAATATTTAAATTAAAATAATAGCCTTTTTCAAAATTTTAGGATTTGTTGTGCGACAAGAGGTATTCAGCTGTAAGTACACAAAATTTGAACTCTCTGGCATATACAGATTTTGTATACGGACTCTGCGACAGACAGACAGAAGACAGAGACGAATAGGGTTTCGTCAGATGAACGAAACCCTAAAAAGAAAATAAAAGTAAATAAACAGTTTATTAATAAATAAACAACAATAGCCGAGTGAGTACTATGTGAGGTATATAGTTGCCATTTTTTATAATCGTGACAATGTGGTGCGTATATCTTATATATATATTATAAATGTGAAAGTGTGTCCGAAAAGTTGGAATGAAATCGGCTTCAAAACGGATGGATTAAAATCTTTGAATCTTTGCATACAGATAAGTTGAAGCCCGGAAATGAACGTAGGCTAATTTTTAATTGATTTATTCAAATATTTTCCTTAATAATTCAAAATTTCATTCTTTTTCATACTGAATAAATAGGCATTTTTTAGAAAAAAGTTAATTAATTTCCTTTCCCGTTGCCAAGAAAATTAAAATTGGGAATAATAATTTCTCAGCGGCAATAAATTTTCAATTGAGCTACTACCACACGAAAAATGAAAATAAAAAGAATTTAAAAGAAAATAAATATGACGTCATAAGTGAAATAAAAATAAAAGGAGTATTCGAATTTTTCTGTCAAAAATGGTGACATAATTAGAAAAAAAAAAAAATAAGTGGAAAGGATTTTTTTTAAACAAAATTCCTATAATTAATATTTTATTAAATGAAATTCCACTTAAAAAATGCTTTATTTTAAATTCTTAATATTTGCTTGAGAAATATTTTTGAAACCTTTGCAAGTGTATTACAGGCATGAAAAATGAAAAAAAGTGTTTTATTAATTTAACCATGCGTTATTGCGTTTCTTCAATAATTCACAATTATTCTTTATTCAAAATGCTATGGAAATTATGACGATGGAAATTTGTAAAAGTTGGCAATAACTTAAGTATGTTAAGATGTGAAATGCAGAAAAAGCATACCCCTTTCCCTTCCTTCATGCAAGAATGTTAAATTTTTTTTAATGTTATTACACTGATTCATTGCTGTTTCATAATAAGCGTAAAGAAGTGTCATTTTACCACCCAGACTTTAAAATGTTAGGTATTTTTCTCAAATTGTTTAAAAAAATCTATAAAATCGTTCGAAATGATTTCCATCAATTAAAATTATTTCAAGACATTTCTTTGAAACCATCCATGGATTGGTTACTAATATCCTTTTTGTTTTAGTGCTTTTTATAGTGTCATATTTTCGCCTCCAAAATAAATTAAGAAGTAACTCTCGTCCTTAAAAAAAAAAAAAAAAAAAAAAAAAAAAAAAAAAAAGTTTCTGATTACTATTTTAGTTCAATTAAAAATCAGATTAAAGTTACTGGCTACTTCCAATTCAAAAATCTGTGATATAACACCTCACAGAAAAATGTATATTTTAAACTTACTTTGATTTCTATTTTTTTTTATTTTTCTCTTTTTTACATGAAGCTCCAGATCCACATAGGGGCCTTATATAGTCTACAACGATATGTATTTGTATGTGTTTCTCACTATTAATACTGCGAGATAATTTGTTTTGTATTTTTTGAGCTCTGTTAATGATGGCGCCCTTCATTGTTTGTCCTTAGCTGAAATACACCCTTGCTTAGTGAAAGGTTGGACAGGCCTGGTATAGATGATATAGAAACTCAAAGTAAATTTTCCTAAAACTAAAATCATATTTTTTACATGTTGAAGCTTCATTAATGAACTTCTTCCACAGAAGCGGAAATCTTTTGTCAACATATTGAAATTTATAACCAAGGATGTAAATTTAACTTGCGTAAGTATAAGCGGATAGTTATTGCTCTTCATTAATACGAACTGGATTTTTTAAAAACTGTATATCATTTTTTAATGGTAGTCAAAACGACGAAAGGTGTTTTTAGTTAAAGGATTTATTATGTAAAAATGATGTAATATTTTTTCGTGTAAAGCATTCATTTTAATTTGAAAACATTACTATATATTAAGTATATTAAATTCGCAAAGTAAAGTCACTTGCTTCGAAAAAAAAAATCCTAAAATAAAAATATACATTTCAGAAGTAATATTTTGCATTAATATTAACTTACATTTTAAATACATTGTCTTACTTGAAATTTAGCATTTAATTAAAATAATGTTTCAGTATTTTCTAAATGCACTGTAATATTTGATTTTGTTGAGCGATTTCCTGTTTTAATTCAATTAAAATGCTTAATTTTACAGGATTCATGACGTAAAAGATTCTTTTTTCTCTTGACAAGTATTATTCCGTATAAAAAAATTAACCTGGTGGTCATATTTTAAATCATTAGTCAGTTTCATTCATAAAATATTTGCATTTTATAGCAGTTGTGGAAAACAGCGTGATTTTCACAGAATTTATCCTTCGTAAATACATGTTTAACACCTTTTTACCTTACAATCTAGCAGCAAGAAACAAGTAACTTTATTGCTTAAATAATAAGCATTTAAGATTCGAGAGATTTCTTAGTCTGATGAACATTTCGATGTTAATGTTAGATTTACAGCTGTTAAAAGTGCGATGCCGTGAAATTAATATTTTATGAACATTTGAAAGTTAAGGATTTTACTTTTTTATTTACTTTTGAGCTATACTGTTTCACTATGTTTGATTTTTTTTTTAATATCATTTATCTTTTTCTTTCCCATAAAAGGAATTTTTTGGAATAGAAACAATGTCGTATGCCGATTTTTTAATCATTTCAAAGACACGTCTGAAGTTTTTTGTTAATAATAGCTGTAGTTTAAAAATATTTACTAATATATCTCTTGAAATAATATTCTTTGACACAAAAACGTAAATCAATAACCATGAACAGATTAAATAATATAAAATTGAATAAATATAAATAATAAAATTAGAATAACGGAAATGTAAATTTATTCATCATTTTATCTTAGAAAGCAGGTATGAAATTTCAAGCTCACGAAAGAAATTTAAATAATCTCCTAACATAGGCAAATTGGTATCATTAGAAGTGTTTTTATTATAAAACACGACAAAAGGTTAATTACACATGCTTTTAATCACCGAAATCTTTTGCTTGATTGACGAATTTATTCTTTTTTAGATGTTATGTGAACGAAGTCAGAGGTGATATCTACAGGGCCGTAGCTAGAAGAAATCTATAGGGGGGGGGGGGGCTCAAGAGATTGTAGGGGGGGGGGCTCATTTATATTTTTTTCTTTTTCTTTGACACAGAAAGATAAATTAGTGCATATTTATACTGTAGGTATTACGTTTCTTATTAAACTGTTGTAACAACTTCATTTTATACTAGGAAAAGGATATGATGAGGAAAATTTTGAGTGTATAATTGTAGCAAAATTAAACATCATGTGTATAAATGTGTGCTTCATATGTACAAATAGGATGAGGGAATGTTCAATTACCTAATTTAGATACAATTTAGTAATTCTGCAAAACTGTAAAAGGATCTCAAAATTAAATTAGATTTTTGAACAGAATTTCATTTGAATTTCCGTAACAGAAATTCAATTAGTGACCTTGGAAGCTTTTCCAGGGGGGGGGGGGGCTCAAAATATTTTAGGGGGGACTGAGCCGCCCATAGCGCCCCCTTAGCTACGGTCCTGGATATCTATGTTTATTTCTCTAGCAGAATCTTCTAATTTGGCAAAAAATTGAGCAATTAAAATAAATTATGAATCAAAACAATATGATTTAATGTGTAGTATACATTTAAGGGCGGCTAGATATTTATAAAATGATTACTCCCCAAATGAAAACTTATATTGCCTCAGTATTACTTAATTATATTTATCAACTTCACATAAGAGCTATTTCTAATTTAATAAAATTTCTTTCATTAATGCAGCTTTAGAAAAGTTTTGAAAGTATAGAATCTCTCAGAACAGAGGCCCTAAAAAACTTATTATTCCAATAATTATAATAAATATAAAGAAAAACAAATGACATGTTTACAAAGCAGTTCATGCATTTTATACACAACATTTATAAAATTACTTAAGAATTTCCTGAACAGATGGCTCTGTTGTACCTCAATCTTTAAACATTCTCAAATTAACATGAAAGCTGGAATTGACTTCATTTTTGTTTACCTGTCAAAGCGCAGAATGAAAACCGAAAAAAATGTAATTTAATAAATTACAACAACTATATAGAACTTTTTTTTTTAATATCTAAAATTTAAGACAAAAAAAAAATAATAATAATATTAAAATATGGTCCTTAGTAATCAATTAGTTTAAAATTACAATGTTTCTTTTTTCGTAATCGTCGCACATTTCGTTATCGGTAGGATCGTAATCAGACCTCATTTTTTTGCTTTAAATTCCACATCTGATAATTTGCGTCTACCCATTTTGTAACTGTTTTACTTTCTTGTTTATTAACAACGATATTTTTTCCCTGTTCAAATAAAAATTCTTCTAAATGTAAAGAATTTTGTAATAATAATAATAATAATAACAATAAACATAATTTTTATAATGATCAAAACGTGGCCTACGTAAAAAAAGAGTAATATATTACGTACGCCATGGATTAAATATTAATATTCCTGGCCAAATCATAAACAAATTTTAAATGAAATTTCAGGTTTACTATTTTCAGTATTGCTAATTTTTAAACAAGCATCGCACATTTGCATTTTTTACACCGTCATATAAAGGAAAAAATGTACGTTTATATGCAATGTGTTTGAAAGCTGTACTTTGTTTTTAATTTATTAATTTTTTGTAATATTTTATACCATTTTTTGCCACTATGCAACAAAAGTTTTCTATTTTTGGACTTTAAACATGGACCAATCATAAAACGAATAAAACCACAAAGTTTCGGATGTGCTTCACTATTTTCCAAATGATTAAAAAAATCGCTTTGAAATTAGAGCATTCATAAACGCCATTTAATGACGAAAATTTCAACTATTTTTAAAATAAATAAGAATGTAGGGGAACTGGGACACATTGATACGGTTTTTTTCTAAGAATTTTTTTTGGTGTCCAGAAAATAGAAATTTCAAGTTATTTTTCCATGTAGTGTCAGCAAAACTTGTGTAGTGTGTTATTAAAATGTACAATCGTTGTTTTATATTATATTTTTGCATGTAATTAAAAAAAATGTCTAAAAAAGTCATTTATATCAATGTGCCCCATTCCCGGAACAGTTTGATACACCTCATGGGGCACTTCGATACGTTCGAGAAAAATGGAGACAAAATAACACCAAAATGCATGTTTTTCATAGAAAATGAAGTAGCAAACCATTTTACATTTATTTATAGAAATTATAATCACCCATAATTTATTTGTAAGCAATATTAAAGCAATCAAAATCAAATGTATAATGACTTGATGTTTTGGATATTCCTTGTCAGAATATTGGCAGTGATAACTTTGTCATATCTGGCCTTCAACCCTAGCATTATTTTCTTTCTTAGGAAAGATGAAAAAATTACCAAGTTTTCTGTTTATAAATCGGCTTATAACAGAAAATGAAGGATAATCATATTAAAAATTCTGTTTATAATATAATTATCCTTTGCTGTGCTGCAGCTTGTTCCTCTTATTTAGCATTTCTCATGTCGAAAATACTTTTTTCTCTGGAGAATCGATATACATTCGGGATTTGCTAGGCTGCCGTTCTTTTCTTTTGTTAGTTCTGCTACCATTAGCTGTTGGGTAAGTTCGTACGTCTTCTGTTTGCAAAAATATTAAAAAATTTCTAATATAAAAAATTGGAGCTATTTCACTTTAATTAAAACTAATATCAGAGATTTTTTGCGTGAAATGCTTGGATTAAGGAATATATGATAAAAAAATAAATAAAAGGTAATGAAAAAATGAACTAGAAAAGGATTTAGAATGTCTGTAGCTATCATGGGATACATTGATGCGTATCAATGTGCCCCGACATATACTGTATCAATGTGTCCCATGTAGCTATTTTGAATAACATGAATCTCAAATCCAACACTTCATAATTTACCTAACAATAGAGAATGAGGAACTAATAAACAGTAGCTTCATTTATCAGGGTAAGTATTCTTTTCGGTTGAAAATAATCGAATAGTTGTATAATACCATTGCAATTGTACAACTCAAATTTACTTTTGACCTATACAAAAAATATATCACCCGTCCCATTTCATCAACCAACTGAATCATGGCAAGACTTTCTGTATGTAGTTGTGTACACTAGCATCATCTTTTGGAGTTGTGAAACTTCCTGTAATGACCTTGTACGCACTAGAGGGGGTGTATCAATGTGCCCCAGTTAAAAACACACAAACTTGCTCATTAGTGTTACATTTAGACACTTTTCTCCGGGAGGGATTTCTGTGGCTCCGGTACGGCATTTTAAAGTTACGGTGGGGGGGGGGGGAAAGCACATTTTGACCATTGAAAACGAAAAATCTCAATTTTTCCGGGGGGGGGGAATCTCATTGTTCTGGCGGGGGGAGGGTGAATGTCCCATCCGGGCCACCTCCTGAATTCAACACTGTTGCTCATTGATTCACAAAAATAAGACCTTTAATACGACCTCGTACAGTTAAAATTAAATAAAATATAAAATCTGCATTTTGACCTGCTTTTGCAGTTGTCTTCAAGATAAAATACTATGGTGAGATGGCTAAAAGTTCAGAGATGAAGGCTTCTTGCGCGAGAGACGATTTGTCGCGCCTTGGTTAATTATATGAAAGCAAAAATGCTATGAATGGAAATTAAAAAAATCGCCGAAACACATGTTTCATTAATTTTTTAATAGATGTATTTTCTGCAGTTTCACGCTCCTACGAAAAACGGCTGCTTAGATGTTGCAAATTTTTTGAAAATTTCGCCCTTCTTTTAACCCTTTTATGGCGGGAATTTGTAAAATTGTCGAAATATGTGTTTAATTATTTTTTTAGTAGATTTATATTCTAGAATTTCACGCTCCTATCTAAAACGGCTGCTGATATATAGCAAGATGCTCTATAATTTTCGTCCCTCCATTTGACTCCCTTAGGGGAAGGGCAATTTTCACATATTCTGTTTTAGCGCACGTTTACGTCATAAGAAGTATATTTTTTACAATTTTCCTGCTTCTAGGCTCAGTAGTTTGGGTTATCAGTCAGTCAGTACAAACTATTATGTACTCTTATATGTACAGATAAGAGAAGAAATCTATTACTGTTTTTAATTAAAAACGGTTTTCAACTACATTATGTTACCAAATAATGCACCAGGCATTTTTAATTTGGGTAGCCCGGAATGGATTGCCTGGTAAATGGAAGAATAGTCAGGTAGAAATTTTCTAAATATGCGAGTAAGATTGAATAAATATAAAAGGAAAAATAATTGAAAATCCCCATCTTTTTATGAGCATAAAATGCCCATCTTGAAAGTCACATCAGATTTTTTTTGTCAGCAATTCATATCCCCCCCTTAAAAGAAAAAAAAAAAAAAAAAAAAAAAAAAAAAAAAAAATCGGTACAATACATTTATTTGACATAAAAAAAAATATTAAATTTAAGTTAAAAAATATATAATTTTTGCACTGTACTTTTTTCAAGAACGAGAACAGGAAAAAATGCAGCTTAAATGTGAGATTTACACATTTAAGCAATCTTTTTAGGATTTCCAAATCGATTTCTCAGCGTAGAATCGTAAATTAATTAATATTTAATTATTAATTGATAAAAGTAATTGTAACTCCATTTTTTATTTATAATTTATTTTCCAATTTTTAGTCTTTAAAATGTTTCAGTGTTGCAGTTTCACATACTAGTTCATACTTAAATCCGTTGTTTTTTTCAACTTCCATACAATTGTGCGAGTTATAGAGATTACTCCGCGATTTATCACCTGAGACGGGCTAATTAAAAAATACCTTACAATTAATGCATTAATTTATAATTGTATGAATATTAAAATGTTGTATTGCTATCGGAAACAAATCTTTTTATACATTTTTAAAAAGTTAAGTCAATCAGGAAGAGGATTAAAAATCTAAGGCAAAATTCCATATTTACAACAGGGTGAGTGAAATAAAAGAGTTTTAAAAAGGGCTGTAATCTATGTGTTGCATATGATTTTTACTTTCTTCTACCTTTAAAAGAAGAAAGTATTGGATTCGTGAAAATTTTCCACTTCCAGTTTTCTACAGATTTACACGTTTTAGGGGGCAGATAGCCCGAAAAACATGTTTTTACAAAATGTCTGTCTGTTTGTTTATCCGTATGTGACAAAAATTTTGTGGGCATTCTGTTCAAGAACTAATGCACAGAACTTTACAAACTTTAGATTCTATTAGACCTTGATATACAATAAATTTGATTAGTTTTTGGTGTATATCGCTGTAGAAGTGGCGCTGCTATGCTGCATTATTCACAATTTCCCCAATAGCCATATCTCAAGAACTACTACAAGGATTATCATAAAACTTTAGATTTAGTCAGCACTTCATATAACATGGCGCTGATTACGTTTTGGTGCAAATCGCTCAATAGATGGCGCTGCCGTAGAGCATTCTTCGTGATTATCACAATAGCTCTATCTCAAGCACTAATGCACGGAACTTCAAAAAACTTTAGATTATGTGAGACCTTGATATAAACTAAAATTGATTAGTTTTTGGTGAGTATCGCTCGAGAGGTGACACTGCCATGCTGCATTAAATACAATTTCCTGAACAGCCATGTCTCAAGAACTAATGCATTGATTTTCATAAAACCTTATATTCAGTTAGTACTTGATATAACATGGTGCATATTACATTTCGGTGCAATTCGCTCAACAAGTGGCGCTAATTCGGGATTATTGCAATACCTTTATCTCAAGAACTAATGCAGGAATTTTCACCAAACTTAGGATTCAGTTAGTCCTTGATATAGATAAGTGTTGTTTAGTTTTTGATGTAA
Source organism: Maratus speculifer (assembly GCA_964019185.1). Classification (NCBI taxonomy): domain Eukaryota; kingdom Metazoa; phylum Arthropoda; class Arachnida; order Araneae; family Salticidae; genus Maratus; species Maratus speculifer. Next base: position 251,727,266 of record OZ025290.1, read on the forward strand.
ATCACATTACAGATGGCGCTGCTATGCTGCATTTTTCACGATTTCGCAATAAACATATCTCAAGAATAAATGCACGAATTTTCATCAAACTTCAGATTCAATTAGTACCTAATAAAAAAATGATCCTGATTAGTTTTTGGTGTACATCACCACACATGTGGCGCTGTTATGCAGTTTTTTCTCTAAGATTTTGCAATTACTCTATCTCAAAAACTAATTCACGGATTTTCATCAAACTTCAGATTCAGAGTTGAAATAAGTTGACATAAGTTGTTGTTGTCTAGATTTTTGTTTAAACTACCTAATCTGTGGCGCTGCTATGCTGTATTTTTTAGGAAGTATTAATATGCATAAGATAGAAAGAAGCTTTGGGATTGCCACATCTGACTAGTTAAGAAATGACATCAATTTTTTGCAACTTGAAAATCACTGTACTCATATAACAAAGTTTGGTGTACAAATTCGTTATACCTTTATTAATATGAATCATTATCATCTTTATTAATATAAAATATCGCTTTATTAATAACAATAAAAAAAATTCTCTTTCACAACTTAATATGTTGAAAAATATGAATGAACAGCGGAGAAAAGTTCGTTTCTTTTATTTTTTTTCTTTCTCTTCTAATCGGAATAGTTTAAGCCTCTTAAAAGTGCTTATCGGAGAGTTGGCTAATTCGCGACCGCTCTTCACACGAGAGGCTGTTTCCTTATTAGTCGAGCTGCTAATGGAGCTTCTTGATTCATCTTATCTCCGGCCCTTATATGTTGTGCTTGGAGAATATCAATTTAAGATGAAAATTGATAGGCGATTTGTTTCCAAGAATTCCACAAATGTTACTTAGGTCAATGATTCTTAAATATTTTAATTACCAGTAATTAATCAGACTGAGATAAAAAAGAAACAGTAAAAGAAAATTTCATTTTAATTTTTAACCAGAGGTTGGAAAAGATAATGAATATGGGCAAACATGAATATTCTTTAAAACATTTCTGGGCTTTTATAATTTAGAGTTACTTCTTATGAACAAAAGGAAGGCCTTTTTCGACCGGCAAACTTACAATAAACTCTGCCTAAAAGTGAAATCAATTGGGACCAGGCACGTAGCCAGGGAGGGGGCTAAGGGGGCTGAAGCCCCTCCCGAAATTTTGAAAATACAAAATTGTCTGTATGATAAAAAATAAGTTTTGTTTGTTTTTGCCTTCCATTACATTAAAATTAATTGCATTTTTAGCTATAAAAATATCCATTTATTGAGTTACAGTTACGGTAATCCTTCATTATATCGGTTATTAGTATATATTGTTTTTTAATAGGTATGTACCACTAAAAATATACATTCTTTCTGAAAAGTAATTTTTATTCTCTTTATGCGCAGTAAAATTCGATCAAGTGTAATTTCTTATCAATAATTTGACTAAGAAAAATTAATTATAATAAGCATACGGTATAAGAAAGGTGATGACAAATGAGGAAGACTTTTTTCTACATGTTTCAGTCATTGAAAAAACGCCATATGTTTTTCTTAAAACATATACAATTAGATTATCACAAACCGTATGTTATTTTAACAAACAAACTTTAGATTTCTACAGAAAAATAGAAAGAGAATTATTTCATTGTTGAGTTTTAAAAGAGCTCCATAAAAAGAAGAAATTAGAGTAGCTCTTGGACTAATACTTGAAACAATCTCATTTTGTGCAGAACGAAATACCACTGAACACGATGACGATCCTCTAACTTAGAGAAAATGGTATAAAAAAGACTGTTAGCTAAAAGTTCTTTTAAGTTTTGAGCAAAGTCTGGAGCGAATGAATTGAAACGAGATATTATAAATAGCTTTAGAAATGCTATTTACTTCACCCCAGAAACTTAAAATGAAATCATTCAAATATTCTGGGATACAGTAACCGGAGTATTAATTATCAAAAGAAATATTGAGATCTGTTTTAGCTTAATTGCTGATGAAACTGTGGACATTTCAAGCGCAGAACAGCTTGCCATTTGTGTTAGATACTTGTGTTAGTTTTGAACTATTAAAAATTCACAAGATCCAAAAATTCAGAATTTTTTTAATGTTTTATTCCAATAAATGTCTTTTTCAAAAATTCAAGAAAAGTAATATTACAACATTGTGATGATCTATGTCTTGGCATGTATAAATGCGTCGCATAGGCGTATGGCAAAGTAGCCAATAAGTTTGGTCATGTTAGCAGGATTAATTCTAGAATTCTTCAGAGTATCTAAAGATTAGACACGTCCTCTGTAAAAGCCATTGGTTAAATTTTGCCTTGTCCAATAACATGCTGATTCCCGTCATTAGAAAATATCATGGACTTCTTAAAGCAGCGACAAAAGTTTTTAAAAATCACCTGAAGGCAAATTTAGTGCTTCAAAAAGTAATTGCATCATATATCCTAGAAAACAAAAGAAAATGACTTCTCCGCATATGTGATACAAATTTTATCGAGAGTTATGAAAGCATATTGACTTTTGTTGAGCTACTTAAATACATTTGTATTAGCTCAGAAAATATTTCGAAAAACACATGGAAGATTTCTTCAACAGCTGGAGCTTTTTTTGGCAGTCAGGGAGAAGAATCATTTTCTCATAAGCTTGTCTGTTTGTCAGAAGTTTTTCTGTCTGACAATCATAATGATTTCTTACAAAATAATAATAATAATAATAATAATAATAATAATAATCTCGTGATATAATATTGCCTGTAACCGCTGCTAAAGTGCCTAATTGTTTTACATAAATATGCAGGAAAATGAAGTAGAAAGCTTTTGTGAGATTTTATTGTGCATCAAAACTTCGGGAAGACATCTTCCAAACTGAAATAAAGATCCCAAGACTAACATTTAGACAGACAACAGGTACAAACTCTCAAATTACAGCCACTGACAAGTATTACAATACCACGGTCTTATTTCCCCATGTAGAAAGTCTTATTCAAAATTTAAATAATCGATTCATTTCGAATGAAGACATTCTAAGAGATTCCCAATTACATCTTGCAGGATGTGATTCACTGAAAAAAGCAAGCAAATTATAGAATCCGATGTAATAGTTTCTGGGTAAAGTGTCAATGTAGCCCGTTAAAGCTGAATATGAATTAGGGTGCAAACAAATTGCTAATGTTGACACCAATACAAAGGTTTTAAAAGTTTTAGTACTGTAATGTGATGTATTACAATAAAATCAAACACATGTTGACAGTTTTGGTTGAAAGCCGGGTAACAACAGTCAGTGCTGAAAGATATTTTTCGACTAAGAAAATAATTAAATCTTTGACTCGAAGCGTTATGGTATATGACATGCTGAGTAGCTTTTCAATGATTTCTGTTCATTGGGAAATTACAGAAGATCTTGATAAGTCAATCAGCATCAAGGCTAAGAAGAAATTATGATGATTGCTTCTGTTGCACTAGTAAACGGTGTTGAATTTAGGTGGTGGCCCGAGGGGGGGGGACTTTCGCCCTGTCTCTGAGCAATGAGATGTCCCCCCGAAAAATTTGTGATTTTGTGTTTTCAATGGTCAAAAAGTACAACCCCCCGGAACACTGTAATGTTCCCCCGGAACCCCAAAAATCCCTCCCGGAGAAAAGCGCCTGAATTCACCACTGCTAGTAAATTTATTGTACCAAGAGTATTATTTATAATTATTATAATCAGAGAATGTGAAATACAAACATAATTTTTATGATTAAATATGACTGTAGCAATTAATTTTTTTTTCAAAAAAGTAATGCGTGTAATTTATTTCATTTATGGATCAATAGTTTCAAGACTTTGCACTCGTAATGTTAGATTCTCACACGTTAACATTAATCCTGTGCTTTAAATCAATACACATTACTTGTTTGCATTTCAATATGTTACGTTTTTTTCATAGCATACTTGAGGCTCATCTCAAACACTGTTAATTTGTGCTTTTTAAGTTTCGCAGAAATTTTTCCCTAAAAACTCTCCGGTTTTTGAACTGGTTTGGAAACTAGAAGTGCTCTTAAAAATAAAAAATTGCAACAGAAATTGAAAAAATTAAATATGAAATAACAATATTTGACATAGTTAACAAGTATCCTATGTAGGAACACACATTAGGATAAGCCTAGGTAATTTTCAAATTTTTTACTGATTATTATTCAAATTACTTTTGTAAGAATAGAAAAAATTCCAAAATTGAGCCCCTCCCGAAAGAAAATCCTGGCTACGGGCCTGATTGGGACCAAGAAAATTTTCCATCGCAGAGACAACATTCCACCTTATACAACTTTTACTCTATGTCAGTGGATTCTCAGGAATTTGAAAATCTTTTCGAGTAAGGCAGATTCTCGTCTTACACAGAATCCCCCTAGAGTTTACTGTATTAGTACTACAGCAATATTTTGTTAACTTGTTTCCATCCTTTATGGAGAAGGTTCAAGTTAAAGATTTTCAATTTGAGTATTCTGTTGTGCAAATTATATCGCTCACCCGCAAAAAAGGGACACATTTTGCATTTTATTTCACTAAAAGATATGCCATGAGTGCATCTTGATGTACAAAAAGTTTCATATGTGTAATTACACAGGAAATCACTTTATTATGCTAAGTGTCCATTTCTGACCACAGACGAGAGGTGGATTGTGTAGGAGGGAGTTAACATTACGTCACCTGAGAATAATAAAGTTCTATCTGGTTTTTGAAAAAAAAAAGACTTATCGATATAGATAGGTTCTATTTATATCTACGAAGGCATTTTTGCATTAAAATTATGTCATATATAATTTACATATGGCCTTACAATCATAATCAAGGCTAACTTATCATAATATCAAGGCTTGTCAATCGCCAAGTTTCCTTTGACCGCAGTACAGGGGACGCTGAACTACATGATTTTCACGTTGGTAGCGCCATCTAATGTTAGAAACTGAAATATTTTCCATTATTTCCTATGGGATTATTAGCAGTAGTATGCACCAAGTGGCGTTACTTACGAGACAAAGTCATATAATAAGTTGGCAATTATAGGGACAATTTCAACAATGGATTTTCTCTTGAATGCTAGGCCTTGATATTATGATAAGGGAGCCTTGATCATAATATGGCATTATTTTAATCCAGAAATGCCGTCATAGATATAAATAGAACATTTTCAAATCGATAGGTCGATTTTTTCAAAAACACAGATAGAGCTTTTTTATTCTCAGGTGACGATTATCTAACCTCATAATATGTCTTCATTCTTAAGGGTTTTATACCTTTACGAACGTTGTTACTCTTGTATATAAAGCTAAATGTTATTATTTCATGTTACAGTAAAATCATGCCATTTTCTTTTGCTTTTCCAATGAAATTTACTTTTGTCGAGTTGTGTCCCTTTTCTTGCGGATGAGTGATAAATATTACAGCACAAAATTAGCAATCTAACATAAAGCTGTATATGGCGTTAAAACAGGAAACGGTGCATAGTAAACGCTATACATCGCAGTAAATGCAATTACGAAAAACTGATGAAAAATACATAGAAGCCTTTTTTTTTATATCAAGCATGCTATGTGACAAAAGAATGCATATAATTGAGAATAATAAAAAATTAGAAAGATGAAATTCTCAAGCAATTTTTTATATCTATCTCGAAAACGACAATTTATACGCATATTACAATTTGCCTTGTGAAATTAACGATAAAAAATCCCATTATTGTGCAAAAACATTAAAAAAATTAAGATGAAAGGGATTTTTTTTTAAAATGGGGAGCACAGATGCATGCGAATAAAAGATGTTATACGCAGTGTGACTTCGAAAATCCGGCATCAAAGTTGTCATCCCCACCAGTTTTTAGGTGCGTTCGTAATTATGTAAATACGTAGCACCTATAGTGGTCGTTCAGTCCGTCCGTCTGTCTGTCCGCATATAACAACGCAAAAACTACCCAACCGAATCGTTTGAAATTTAAAATGCGTAATTATTACAAAATTTTGTCGAGTCATTTCAAATTTTATGAAAATCGGATGAATAGATCAATTACGGGGACAATCAAAAGTATTCCATTACATTACGGTCAATGGGGCAAAAAGTTTCAAGTGCATTTTAATCGTTTGAAATTTAAAATACATAAAGCCATGCTTTGTTTGGATTCGCGAAGTATCATGCTATCAGATAAATATTTGAAAGTAATAATATATTTTTTCAATTACTTTTGCATCTTACTTTTGCATTAAGCAAAAATGTAATTTAAAGTTTCGGGGCATTTTAATTTAAAAATGTATTTCAACCTATAATGTTTTTCAACCTGAAAATGTATTTCAACCTATGTATTTCAACCTGTTAACAACTATGAATTTTCTTAGATTCACTGGAAAAAAATACGACTTCTTTGCTACATCGTCACTCCACCGCTTATATAGAAAACGGTTACTTCAGGCTAACATGGAACATTCTCAGTGACCAAAAGAGTGATATTCTATAAAAGCGGGGGAGTGACAATGCAGCAAAATAGTCATATTTTTTACAGTGTTGTTTATTTAAACGATATAAGACTGATGATGATAATGATATAAGACTGGTATAAATAAAAGTATTTTCGAAGTAGAATTATACAAAATATTAATTAATTTTATTTGTTTACAATTCTTTTATTACCACTCCACAAAAACATATAAATAAAAATATTTTCGAAGTAGAATTATACAAAATATTAATTAATTTTATTTGTTTACAATTCTTTTATTGCCACTTCACAAAAACATATTATAATTATTTTAAAATTCATAAATATCGTCTGCTTAAATGATTTCACAAAATAAGAATAAATTGTGTATTTGAATTCCTAACACAGAAAAATACTTTTATAATTAAATGTTAATAAGAGAATTTTCACAAATTTTAATTCATTAAAAATATGCTATTCGCGTTTGAAATGAAATAGACGCCCTCTCGCGGACAAAGTCCGAAACGAAATAGAACTGATATCTTCCGCTGAAATCAGTGTTTAAAAGGCCGATAAATAAACAGTTCTATAATAAATAAATAAATAAACAGTTCTATAACGCATGCAACGTTGGGTTCTTTCTATTAAAATGATCTAAAATCAAAATTTTAAACACAAAGTTTAGATCTATAATATAAAAAAGTACATATGACTTACTCATGGCAAAATAACATGACAACAACACAATGCTTGCATGATTCGCTTGCTCCAACAAACAGCACTATACGTAAACAAACGATTATCAGGTCTATACAACGCCACCTTTCGGTCATTACAAACGCGAATAATCACTGACCCCATGATTTAAGTTTTTCTTCTGAAAACGTACATGTTTCACGTTTTATTTGAAAAAATGCGTTCGTAATGGAAAAGTATGTAAAATAAACTAATTAAAATAATAATTCATTGAAAAGTATTTCTATAAAAAAATAATATTCTGCAAATCTACAGATCATAATTTATATTTGTGTTTAATTTCAAGTTAAAATACTGCACAATTTTTTTGTAAAGTGTACGACAAAGTGTCATTTGAGTGGCCTAGTAGAGGATTCGCTTCGCTCATCCTAATAATTTTGTCGAGTTATTTCAAATTTTTTGATAATCGGATGCATAGATGAATTACAGGGGCAATCAAAAATATTCAATTACATTATGGTCAATGGGGAAAAAGTTTCAAATGTATTTTATACTTTTGAAATTTAAAATGCATAATTATTACATAATTTTGTCAAGTTATTTCAAATTTTATGAAAATCAGATGCATAGATCAATTACAGGGACACTCAAAAGTATTCCGTTACATTACGGTCGATGGGGAAAATGTTTCAAATGCATTTTAATGGTGTTACACTCATTCGAACTTAATAAAATTTATATGCAACTATAAAGTACATATTATAATATACATTTTACATAATTTGTGGTGCAAAAAACATTTGTTATTGATTTACAAGGCCACACAAAAGTATTCCATTACATAATGGTATATGGAGAACATTGTTTGATGAGCGTTTTAATTGTAATTCACTATTTACAATTTTATGAGATTGATATATGAGAATAATATTTTTAAAACTTCGTTATCGTACGAACGCACCTCATTTGCTGCGCTTCACGTGCAATTTCCAACTTGTTTTTTTACTATTCCAATTTAAAAGTGAAAGAAAAGTAGAAACTGTTTACGGATTAAAATAATTCGAGAAAGAAATTGACAGATTATCAGACTGCGAGATCATTGACACTGTGTCAAATAAAACCACTGATAACGTTGGTAACAACTCAGAGAAACAAACAAACAAACAAACAACAAAAAAAAAAAAAAAAAAAAAAAAAAAAGGAAAGGGGGGTGGGGGTTACCTTTCTTTTTTCTCCTTTTATACTTAACCAATGAACCCCAAAACTAATCAGCGATATGTCTTATCAAAATGAACATATATCCAAAATTCTAAGCAAATTGGATAATTCTGCATAAAAACCAGTTTGTCTAATTTAAGGAGGAGGTTAATCCTTCGTTCCTACTTCATATTTAACCATTAATCCCAAAAACTATTCAGGGATTCGCCTTATCATAAAGAACCTATATCCAAAAATTGAAACACATTTTATAATTTATTCTGCATACAAACCAGTTATTCAATTTAAAGGGAGATAATTGCCTATTAGCTCCCTTTATACATAACAAAAGGACCCCCAAAACTTATCAGGGAAACACTTTATCAAAATAAACCTATATCCAAAATTTGAAGCAAATCGGTTAATTTGCATGAAAAATTCATTTACCTAAATTAAGAGGGCGAATCCTTATTTTTCTCTTTATACTTAACCTATGTATCTCCAAAACAAGTAAAGAAAGCGCATCATCTGAATGAATGTATATCCAAAATTTGGAGTAAATCGGTAAATTCTACGTGAAAAAACCATTTATCTAAATTATGGATGGTTATCCTCATTTACCCGCCCTTTACACATAAAAAAAGTCACAACTAATCCAGCAGACAACTTATCAAAATGATCCTCTTCAAAAAATTTGAATGAAATTTGATAATTCTGCATGAAAAACCCTTTTATTTAAATTAAAGTGAGTATTAGTCCTTCATCCCTCTCCTTATACTTATCCAGTGAACTTTCAATACTAATAAGGGAAACGCCTTATCACGATAAACTTATATCCAAAATTTGAAGCAAATTTGATATTTCTATCAAGAATTATCGCGTTACGTACATACAGGGTGTCCAGTAAATGACTGACCCATTTTGAATGTAGATAACAAAAAAAAAAAAAAAAAAAAGTTTGAGATAAAAACGGGCGGTTTGCTGTATTATCAGAAAATCAATAAATTTTTAGCTATGCACTTTCTTAAAATAGTTCGAATTTCAACCAACAGATGGTGCTGACGGTGGCAACAGGCTGTTGAAATTCAGACATTACTATAGTTTTCATATGTATGAGCTTTTCGGCTCATTTCGCACAGTCGAATCTTTGTCGACATGTTAAATCGACACTCCACTGACTTGCAGAAATAGAGTTTGTTGGATAGAAAGAGATTTAAAAGAATATTTATGATTGAATAATGCCCATTATACTTAATAAAAACCAACAAAATATTCTTGAGTTTTCATGCATTTACCATAAGTAAATTGTATTTTAAAAAATGTTTTTGTAACCGGTTAACTGTTTCTTTTTTTACGCACAATTAATTGAAAATATGAGATAAGCACCGCTTTTTTAAAACGCCGCATTTTTTCTATTAAATAGTATGAAAGTGTATTGAAAAAATTAGTGCTATTAAAAAGTTTTAAATTAAGGAAAAAGCAAACTTTTCTTGCCTACGTCGTGCAGTGAAATCAGTTAAGTGGTTAAAAATATGATACGGAAATAGTGTTGGGGTTAGTTCCCTGTCTATAAAAAAGCGGGGCAGTGATTTATAAATTGGCACATAAAAATATAATAAACCTTAGAATGAAGGAATCCGTTTATAACAAATCCTGTTTTAAAAGTAAAAAAATATATTGATTTCGACGAAGCAAGTAACATACAAAACCAGCTGCTAGGACTGAAACCTGCCTAACGGAATATTATTCATTTTTCCGAAAATAGAAATCATCTCGACATTATACCCATGTTTTGAGATTTAACACATCTGAAAATTTTATTACGAAAGCCACGAGAGATTTTAAGATGACTTTTACACACATGCCCCCCCCCCCCCAACTGAAAACATATTTACGCTGAAATGGAAAGATGTTTAAAAAGAAAAAAAACCATTGTACATCTTTTATATCCTGCGAGTTATCCCTTTTCAAAATTACCTTACAAAGAGCATCATAGATCCTGAAATATATTTTTCGTCCTCCCCCTTCCTTTCCTTAACTGTTCTTCATGAGCAAAAGAAGGGAAAGAAGAATTCCAAAAATTCCTCTTGCATCTGATTTGAAATAAAAAACAATATTTTTTAAAAAATGATTCTAAAAACTTTAAAAAAATTATACATGAAAAACACTAATTTTCCAGGAATTTGATAATATTTATATTTGTAAAATTGAACTAAAATAACTAGACCTATGATGATTCTATGATGATTCAGGATCTATTATGCCTTCTGTGATGAAATTTTGAAAAGAGGTAACTCGAAGGCTATAAAAACAGGTAAATCGATTTTATTTTCTTTTTAAGCATCCTTCCGTAGCTTCAGCGTAGATGCGTTTCCAATCAGGGGCAGAAAAGGGAGGGTTGTGTGTAAAAAGCATCTTAAAATATGTCGTGGCTTTCGTAATAAAATGTTGAGACATGTTAAATGTCAGAATATGAATATAACGTTAGAAATGAATTCGGTTTACGGAAAAATGAAAAATATTTCGTTTTAGACAGGTTTTTGTCTTAGCAGGTAGTTTTGTATGTTACATTCTCCGTCGTGATCAATAATTTTTTGTGTTTAAGACAGGATTTGTTATAGACGAAATATAGACGAAACTTTATTCTAAGGTTTAATATATTTTTATTTGCCGATTTATAAGTCACTGCTCAGATTTTATTTTAGGCAAAGAACTTGCCACCACTATTTGAGTACTTAAATTTTAACTTCTGGTTTCACTTCATGTCATATAGGCAAGAAATTTTCGCTTGATCCATCTTCTAAAGCTTTTTGACAATACTAATTTTTTAAATACGGTTTCATACTGTTTAAATGGAAGAAATGTTTAGATTAAATATTAAGATTTTTTAATTTAAAAAAGCGGTGTTTATCCCATATTTCAATTTATTGTACGTAAAAAGAGAATGAGTTAACCGGTTACAAAAACATTTTTTTAAATACAATTTTCTTATGGTAAATGCGTGAAAACTCAATGAATATTTTGTTGGTTTTTATTAAGTAAATAGACATTATTCAATCATAATTATTATTTTAAATTTCTTTCCATCCAACAAACTCTATTTCTGCAGGTGAGTGGAGTGTCGATTTAACATGTCAACTGAGATTCGACTTTGCGAAATCAGCCAAAAAGGTCACTCGTATGAAATCTAGAGTAATGTCTGAATTTCGACAGCCTGTTGCCGACGTCAGCGCCATCTGTTGGCTGAATTTCGAACTATTTTAAGAAAGTGCACATCTAAAAATTTATTGATTTTCTAATAGAGGTCTGCACGGGCCGGAATTTCCAGGCCCGGGCCCGGCCCGTAGGAAAGTTATTTCGGCCCAGTCCGGCCCGTTGTAAAACTCAAAAGTTCGGCCCGGGCCCGGCCCGTACAAAAATCAGTGAAAACAGGCTCGGCTCGGCCCGTTTTGGCCCGTTACAATTTCTACGATTTCTAAAAAATTCAGATTTTTTTCATATAACTAAGATTCCTTTAAAGAATACTGCATACATATCTATGGAATGATTTTTACAGTATATTTTACAGCAAATACACATTAACAACATTAATGATTACTTAGATTCTTAGGCTTTCAACATTCGAATAAAGATTCATTAAAAAATTAATATGGCTTAGAATTAAAAAAAAAAAAAAAAAAAAAAAAAGAAAGCTAAAAACATCGTTAATTTTGAAGCTGTTTTATAAAAGAAGATTTATAAATATATTTCTATATCATTTTATTATAGATTTCAAATCCAAATTCATTCTTAAATTCAAAGAAGCTCCTTTATGATACATTTCTAGATTCATTTTTTTTTTCTCAGAAACGCATAAGATTAGCAGATATCTTTATTCAGAAACTATATAATCGAATGGCGTTATCCATTTTTTGATACAAGCAATTTAAGAATACTGCAAATAAAATACTGTCATAATTAGCGTTTTGAATAGAATTTCCGGAAGCAATAGCAAGGGAAGGGAGAAAAACCTGCAATCATTTGAGAAACTATTATATCTCAACAAGGTTATACAAGTATTTTATTTACCAAAAATGAAAAACGCTATTCGATTCCAAATCCCTTCAATAGTTAGGCTTATCACTTTTATACTTTTACAATTTAAAATTAATCAGAAAATGTGTCAAACTTTCGCATTATTGAGAAATTAATTTAAAAATCATCAAGAAGTATATATCCGAAGACTAAGCTAACATAAGTTCTTTATCGCTGTTAATAATTTTACAAATCATGTTTTCTGCCAATAATTAAGTCTAGCACCGATCCGACCAGTCTATATGTAGAAAAATAATGCAAGCGTGATCTCGGACCGGCATGAGTCAGCTAAAAAAATATTAAAACGGGTTACACATAATGTAATTCTCCGATGCCGATACACTACGCATTTTTATATTGATGCTGTCAAACTAGTATGGCCACATTTATACTTATTCTCGGTAAAACCATTTTCGTTGAAAATAGCTCATATTTTATCGTTTCTACTTAAATCTTCAGAACGAGCCGGCAGGCCCGAAATTTTTTGTTATCGGCCCGGCCCGGACCGTTGAAAAAACTATTCTAAATCTGCCGGCCCGACTTGGCCCGTTAAAAAACTAGAAAAGATTCCGCCGGAACGGCCCGGCCCGCGGGCCGGGCCGGGTACGGGCCACGGGCCAAGCCCGGGCCCGTGCAGACCTATATTTTCTAATAACAATGCAGAAAACAGCACATTTTTATCTCAAACCGTTTTTTTTGTTATTTATGTTCAAAATGGGTCAGTCATTTACTGGGTACTCTGTACATACATACATACGCACGTACATACATATAGAACTTGAGGGTACATTAGCTCTCAGGCTTTGATAGCCTGTGAGCCAAAAATCAAAGAAAAACTTGTTAACGAATAATAAAAAACATTGAATCAAATACAATTGATATCGATTTCTCGGAAATTACACAAGAAGACATGACTTCGCTGTTTATTATTAGAATTTTTTTTTCAACGTTGAAAATATCAATTAAGATTTTTTTTTTAATATTTAATTTTTTCTTTTCTTTTATAAATATCATTTAATTACGAATTAAATTATGGATAATGTCACCATTAAGAATATCGGATTTACTTTTTGATTTTCTATCAGAAATATGGAATTTTCAAAAGTCCGATATTAGTCTCGATCCTGACGATGCATGATTTTCGAGGTTATACTGTATTTGAATCAGCTATATAACGAGGCGCGATATAACAGTAGGAGAGGGGGGAGATTATGCATGTAATTCTGCCTTGGGATAAAATGTGAAGAATGCGAATATTATACTTAGCTTTCAGTGTTAAACGCAAAACTAAATAAATTTATTGGTTACAGACATAAAAAATCTCCTATTAAAAGCTTTAAAAAAAAAAAAAAAATCCCTGAAAAATTATAATTTAAACATAGATTATGAAACACTTTCCAACACTGAAAGAATATTTAAGAACACCGTTTAATAAGATGAAAGATGTTTTCTAATACACCGGGAGGCGGCAGCACAGATAATCCCCTCCAAAATTCACAGCTGGAATTTCAGAATTAGTTAAAATTCGATTAGCATATTAAAACTCAAATGGTCTGTTTATACCTCAAGTCATATTTTGTGGAAAACAGCTGAAAATCTGATTTTAGAGGCTGATTCGTTGATTTGCTTTGTGTTTACCTGCAACCAAAAGTGTGAAAACATGGAGGACTGAGAGCAGGAAAACACAATGGTAGATCTACAAATTAACCCAACGACAATTATTTGATCTTATATACTGAATACGCCAGGAACTTCTGGGACCTCTGTATATCAAGATACATATCCATTGAGGCATATCACCTAATCCTAGTACTATTGTCTTTCCATCTTTTTAATATTTCAAGAATATCCCATATATGTATATGATAAAAATTAAGAATAAATATTAAATTTATAAGATGTGGATGTTATTTATGACAACCGATAATCTGTACGAGGTATATAGGCTCTAGGGGTATTGCCCTCCGTGAGGGTCTCTCTAAGGGAACGTAACACGTATTTACGCAAGGCTACCCAAGGTTCGAAGAAAACCACGGAAAACTCCGAATGGGTTGACCGACGGGCGCGATTGGGTTCGAATTCAGCATCTCTCGTCTAGCAGCTTCGAGAGCACAATCTCTCAGCCACTGATGGGGCTAAATTTACTAGAGGATAGTTTAATTAGGACAAATTTAGAATTACTGTGAAAATTCATTTGATGAAAACATTAAGACAAAAATTGATCTCCAGAGGTAGCATTTTCTCGAATTCAAGCATGCTGCATTTTCTTTTAATCGCTAGTTATTTTAATTAAAAAATATATGAAAAAATCTATTACACATATAAAAAAATACATCTTTAATTAAACAAATTTAAATTCACTTATTTGATCCGAATTCGATAAATTTAAAGAATTTTATTTCACGACTTTCCTTTAAAGAAACACAGATGTAAGATGAGATACTTCGTATGGAACTGGAGCAAAGGGGCAAAATAATTAAAGTGCTCTTAAATTTTAAAGCCTACAAAGAACTATTTTTATCGATACGAAATCTCCGCGAAGACGTTTCAAAATATTCTATTTATAGAAATAAAACATTTCGAAATGAAAGTCTACTAATGTACTGTCGATAATTTGTTAAAGTGTTTCTATTTTCGTGAGTACATCCCAGAATTAATAGTTCAACATTTAAAAACAAGAATAGGAATTTTAATTTACTGATTAAAAACAACAAGCTAATGAAATGTGATGACTATAGCAAATACATGCATTTTAAAAAAGAAGTTTTTTGCATTTTATATAATGTATTTAGAAAATCTCATTTTTATATTTGTTTATACATAAAAAAGAAATAAATAAGTCATGTGAAGAGTAATTTTTTTATTGGAACTGAAATACACCCAAATTAGAACTGGAGTCCAGAACATTTGGCTTCAATTTCCAGTGCTATCCAATTGAACTAACTGGACGCAGTAGCGCAGGCAGAATTCGGTTCTGGGGGGGGGGGGGGTTGAGTTTCTGATAAAAGTGTTTGCGGTTAGTTCAATCGCCGGTTAATAGAATCAGTACTAATTAGAATATTCACTGTATAATACTTAAACTCAAAGAGCATCTGTGTGACAGGAAATCGTCATTCTTTTAACATAGCACGTCTCAGAAAAGTGATTTAGTTCGAATAACCAGTTTTTACTTAACTAATCCATGTAATATGCACTTTCGCAGCTTTAAGTAGAATTTCTGCATTTAATTGAATCACTTTATTAAATGAAATCTAAATTAATAAAGTGGCAGGTTTCGAAATACGCCAAAACGTTTAAATATCATAACACAGCTTAGTTGGTTTGCTAATATAGTGTTTTAAAAAAAGTGAATATTGCACAGATTTTGTCACAAAAGGTTTGATGTAAATGCAATTTTTTACAAGAATTTGACTAAATATTGCCTAAATTTGAAAAGTTAATTAAATTTCCATTAATTTGTATGAATGCATAGTTTTCTCTCCTGTTTTAATCGAAAACACATGTATTTGATAAAAATGTTGTATTTTTCAACATTAAATTTAGTTTTGATTGATGTAAGCGGCAATTTTAGCGATCTGTCTTAGCTTTGGGCGGGGTTTTAACCCAAAAACTTCCCCCTTGACTGCGCCACTGTCTGGACGATATCCGAATTAGCACAATATAAGAATTCAGAACCACTATTTGTTAAACATAACTGCTCAGCTATTTGAAACAACTCGGCAGTATAAACCGCAGGTAAAGGAATTTCAATAAACTGTGAGTGAGTGCATTTTAATTATTTTTATCACAACCGACTGATTGGTAAATAATTTATAAGAGTAGCATTTCTTTTTTTCATCTGAACAAAAATACATAAAGGCTGGGATCTTGATGTAATAGTATACAGTACTTTGGATATACTATAGTAGCCGAAATCGTTTGTGAATCCCTGTAAATATCTGTTTTCTATTATAGAGGAAATGTACTATTCCTCAGCAACGTACATCCATTTCATAAGATGTTAAATAGCTTAATATAATTAAAACGCGCAAACAATATTCATCCTATATCATTATTATATCATTATGTAATGGAATACGTTTGTGTGGCCCTGTAAATCAATAACATATGTTTTTTGCACCACAGATTGCACAGAATGTATATTATAGTACAGTATACGCTCGTTTTTTCGAACCTCTTTTTGGTGAACATTTGCGATTTTACGAGCGAGAGCGTGGTCCCGAATACATTCCCATAAACGCTATGTAAATTTTCGCTCCCATTTACGAACTTTAAATTATAAAATCCTCTTTTTTGCAAACTTAAAATTCTGCATTTTTTTTTTTTTTTTTTTTTTTTTTTTTTTTTTTTTTTAAATACCGAAAAGAAGTGTCAACGTCAATTATACTCTCAACAGGTGCAAAAAACAGCAGGTGCAAGAAAGTATTATTTTCTCACCCGCTTTCAGGAGGGAGGCAGCGTAGCAATAAGTTTATTTAGCTTCACGTGATTTATTATGATTGATTTTAAAGGCACGTGTCTGAAAGGCCTCTGATTGGCGAGTGAAACTTAAATGTATAAGCAGGTGTCATTGTTGAAAGGAGAAACGAAATCTTTTAAAAGATTGCATTCTGTAATCGTCTATTTTGTCATACCTTCCGAAATACTCAATCTGTGAAGTCTCATTAGTCGAGAGGGAGATTTGGCCGGAACATCACAGAATTTCAGTATGTCACAGTTGAAGAAACGCACGTGCTTATCCGTTGAGGTAAAAAAGAAAATTTTAAAAGAAGTAGATGAGAAAATCTTAGTAATACAGAAATTTCGAAAAAGTATGGAATTACAAAGAATAGTCTCTCCACAGTTTTAAAATCTCGAGAGAAAATCGTCGAAAATAGAAGCATCAATGAAAACCCCTCTCGTAAATATTTCTGAGAGGCAAAACTCCCCCAATTGGAGAAAGCTTTGATTTCTTGGATGAGGAAAATGAGAGGACTGAACATTCCTATAGATAGTAATCTCTTTAAAGAACAATCGAACTTTTTTGCTTTGAAGATGAACATCAAAGAAAGACTTCAAGGCCACGGACGGTTGGTTACAAAAATTTAAGTCCAGGCACAGTTTAAGCTTCAGAAAATTGTGCGGTGAAAGTCGAACAGCAAATACGACTTTGGCAAATGAATGGAAAGAACGCGATTTAAAAGCATTGCTAACTGAATATGCTCCAGAGGATGTCTTTAACGCGGGCAAAACAGGTCTGTTTTTTAAGATGCAGCCGGAAAAAACACTTACCTTCAAAGGTGAAAAATGTAACGGAGGCAAAAAGCTAAGCAGAGACTATCAATCTTGATGGCAGCCAACATGAATGGAACACAAAAATTGCTCTTGCTTTTCATTGGGAAAAATTTGAAGCCTAGATGCTTCAGAAATGTTAACAAATTACCAGCTGCATATCATGCTAACAAAAGTGTATAGATGACTGGGTACAATTTTGAAAAATGGTTGAGAGACTTGGATCGCTAATTTGTTTTGGAAAAACGTAAAATTCGGCTAATTGTGGATAAATGTTCAGCTCACGTTGAATTCTCAGATCTTAAATCTACTCGTGTGGCGTTTCTTCCACCGAAAGTAACTTCAATTTTACAACCGATGAATCAGGGTGTGATTAACAGTTTCAAGCGCATATATCGAAGAGTTCTTTTGCAAAGAGTAGTCATGGGCTTGGAGCTGGATCAGCCATATGAAATTGATGTTCTAGGTGCGGTGCATTTGTCAATACGTGCTTGGAAAGATGTTCAAGCGACTACAATATCTAAAGCATTTCAACATGCAGGCCTATAATTATAATAATATACCTTAATTGAAGAAAACCAAGAAAATGTAGCCGACGATATCAGCGGAGATGAGTTATTCATAAATGAACTCCGCAAAATAAATTCACTGTTGCCTGAAATTTCATTCCGGGATATTTTGAATGTGGATTCAGACGTGATTTGTACGAAGGAAATATCCAATGAATAAATTACTGCTAACATAATAAATGAAAAGGAAGAAGAACTTTCAGATTTTGATCAAGAAGAAAATGAAATAATCCAACGACCGATTGTCAAACAAGCAGCTAAATGGGTGTCAGGGCTAAGGAACATTTTTGAAGAGAACAATAACTGTCAAATGATTTCAAGCATAGATAAAATGGAAACATGTATTTTCCAAAATGTGATAAAAAAAGTGATTATTTCCATTCCTTATTTTCTATCTATGTATTTTCATTCATTAAGTACTAATACAGTCTATGTTTTCATATATAATGTTTTCAAAGCTTAATAACATATTCTCCTGAGTGCTAAAATTTATTTCTGTTTATAAATTTGCATTTTGCATTTTCTTATATATTTAAAAAATGCATGTATAACTTTACTTCAGAATAAATGATTTTAAAATATTGCATCATCTATGAAAAGAGGGGATTGATAAAAATAGACATAAATAATGTACATATTCATGTCATTTTTGATGATTTTCTATTTCACGAACTTTCTATTTTACGAACCATTTGAGTGTTCCCTACGAGTTCGCAAAAACGAACGTCAACTGTATATACTTTATAGATGCATATAAATTTTTGTTATGTTTGAAAGAGTGTAACGTCATTAAAATGCATTCGAAATTTTTTCCTATTGACGATAAAGTAATGGAATACGTTTGATTGTCCATGTAATTGAACTATTCATCCGATTTTCATAAAATTTGAAATGACTCGACAAAATTATGCAATATCATAGCAAACGCGGTAGCGTTTGGTATAATATGTTTAAGAAATAGAAAGTGCAAACAACTTTCTAAAATTTCTGGCGAACCAGTTGAGATACGGCAGGGAAATTTTTTCTAAAAGATAGAACTCGACGAGACGAATAAAATGATAGCATTCAAAAAATTGCTGCAGCTTCCAATAGTTTTTTTATTTAATTTTAAACGAAAAAATGAAGGCAAAAAATTCAACTAAGTCTAGTTAACGTTTCCGTGGATGGATTAACTTCATTTTTGGTTTATTTTAATCCTCATGGTTAAACTTAGAACAGTTTTTTTTTTCATGTTTGTATGTTTGACGGTCGCTGAGAAAATCGAATTTTTGTCTGAAATTTCCAGCTGAACACAGTCTTTTTCTTATATTTGTTACTTCTTGTAATTGTTGCACGTAAGTTTAAATGAACATAAAAATTGCTATGTATGTAACATAAATAAATAGATTAGATAAATCACGTGAAAAAATACTTATTTGTTGTTATTTTCATGTATCATATTCACTATCTATTTTGACGAGCGAAGTGAAATATTTTTTTTTATTTATTAAATTCTCATTTATTTAAGTTAAAAGCCGCCTCTGGCAAAAAGTTTAGTCTCCCTTAAATTTATGCTAGCCATTGTAATATTATACTTTTATTCATAATTTTATTTACTTGCTTATCTGAAGGTCCATATGATGAAATCAACAAATTTAGGTGATCAGGGCAAGATTTTGCGGAAAAGTTCATTATCCTGTTCTGGTTGGCGTGTTTAGCGAATAAATCAAAAATGGCGCCGAAAGACCGAATAGCAAATTTTTTTAACCACTAAAGCGGCGTAACCGTGTTTTTCCATCACGTAATATTTTATTTCAAAGACTGATTTAACACAAAATTGACATTAATATTTTTTTTTATTATACAAGACAAAAAGATATGTAAAGTTATTAAGTACAAACATTCATACCAATACTTTTCACAGTTATTATTTTATGAATAATTAGACATGAATGGAAAAATCTACAGGACATTTAAAAGATAAGCGTAAAAATATGGTTTTAAATTTTTATAAACATTTATTTGAGTCTTTGAGACGTAAGGTAAGGGCGTACCGGTAAGAAATCCGGTTTGGCGCAACACAAGAGCGGTGAGTCAGGCGCTCCATGATGATTCGGACGTGAGAATGTGTCAGCTTTTTTTGAAGGTATTTTGAATGATTCTAGGTCAATTAAATTATTACTTATTTTATGAATGTCTGATTAATATACATCTGTTTGCCAAAGCTTGGTGCTATTTTGGCTTCAAAAAGAGAGGGTATGATGCCAAAATATATAAATAGCTCTGAAAACAAACCTGATGAACTTTAATTTTTATTTTCGTACGAATTATTTCTGTTTCTATATTAAAATGCGGCTTACGAGTCATATAGGGCAGTTGCAATTGACGTCATACTGGAGGTCACACACTAGAAATAGACAGTTTTGATTGGTGGAACTATCCTGACCTCCACTTGAAATACAATGGATATCAGCTGATTGCAAGTTCCCCATACGAATCACATTGGCGTTAATTTTTTTCTAAAGCCAATTTGGCGAAAATCTCGTTTTGGAATACCAGTTACATACATATTTTTTGAAAGGTAATAACAATAAATAAAAAAAAGGGTTTGTTTAATAACTATTGAAAAAAAGAATTTATATATTTAAAAAAAATAAAAAAAATATTTATTAATAAGTAAAGAACAACATCCGGGTTGCCATATCAAGCAAAATAACGACACTCTGAATTCAGTTAAATACTCCGATGAGCATATGATATTGGCGTCAGAAAAAAAAAAAAAATTCGCCAACGTGGTGCGTGTATGACATCTGTGCCAAAAATGCATACCTATTTTATTTTCATTATGTACGGTGCTACTTGATTATCAGGTCGACCAGTTTCACCCATTTATAGAACTCGACAAACTATTCGCCAAATTACTCAAAAGGAAAAATGTTGCCATTAAAAAAATTTTAAGTTTAGAAAATTAACGAATTTAGGTTAAAAAAAATAAAAGTCATTAACGAAAAGGATTACTTTAATGATGACGTTTAGTTATTACGTCGAGATGTACCAAATATAAAATTTGATTTATTCAGGTGATTTCAGACAAAAGAATACTAATAAAAGTTTTCATATTTTAATGCAGAATTTATTAAATCAAACCATAAAGAGATATTTGTAAGATATCGCATATGTGAATAACATTGAAGTATTTTAAATGTAATATTAGAATTTATTAAGGAGCATAAAAAATATGGTACTTGCGTATTAACGCCACCGCAGCAGAAGTTGCGTTAATGTGCCAATAAAGAGCAATCTTGTTTGCACGCGCACAAAAAAATGGTGTCAAAAATAGGCTTAAAAAGTACTAAAGTACTAAAAATGACGTCAAAATGAGCAAAAAACACTAAAAAGGCAAGAACAACAAGATCGCTCTTTATTGGCGCATTAGCACAACTTCTACTGCGGTGGCATTGTTACGTAAGTACCAAAAATATCAATGTTAGCGGAAATTTGTAAGGAGTTAAATGCTTTTTATTTAGCCAAATAATGCCGGCGGATATAACCGTAAAGTAACTTTAATAAAATATATATTATATTTTTCTCAATTAATACCAAGAGCTATTCGCTTATTGGCATAAAACTTATATTAAATAACAAAAGAACAAATAAATTAGTAAAACATTCATAAAAATATAAATAAATCATCGAATTAAAATCATTTGATCACTTAACAAACAAGTGTAGCGGGTTTAATGTCAAGAAAGTGTAACATCTATGTTCATCCATTACTGGCATATAATCTTACAGTTTATCTATCGTTCTTTGGTCGACGGGATAATTAAGTAGTACCTTAAATACATTGTTATCGCATGAGAAAAAAATGCTTGTGTATATGAAATAGTAAATAGGTTGCCAGAATATACGTTGCCAAACTTCTTTTCCCGCCAAGAACTTTTTGTTATGTACAACTACTGAAAAAGTACCTTTATTTATTTACTTATAGTATTTTTAATAAAATGAAAGAAAAACGTGCAAGTTAAATGTATTTGATATATCTATTTTTAATTTATGTGTTTTTTAATGAAAATCATGTATTTTAAAAACAGCTAGTAACAGCTTTATATTTAAAATGAAATTATGGCGAAGGAAACCTATTTGGCGATTGTTTCGGGTAGCTAAAATAAAAGTAGTAAAATAGCCGCTGGGCATATAAAAAATAAAACAACCAGATCGGAGCTGTTGATGACAGTCACATGACTTATACTGGCATTTATATAGGTACTATAGCAAAATTTGCAGCATCTCTGGTGTTAAACTAGGACTCTCGAGGTAAGGCATTTAGCTGCTCAGCAGCGGGTAGAGAGTTCAAATCCCGTTGGATGTAAGTTCGTTTTGTTTAGAAATGCTTTTGTGTTAAATTATTATTCTTTCGGGAATATTCTTATGTTAATTGTTATTCAATTTCTAGAATTTTTCTAGTTGTGAATGTTTCATTCGAGAAATTACCTTGAATGTATTTAATTGGTATGACTTTTAATTCTTTTAATAAAGTTCTGTACCTTTTTCGTTCGAATCCATGGTTTATTTTTCATATCATGCATTTTATATGGCAATGCAATGACTTTTTTAATTATTCTGATACATCAAAATTTTATGCTGTTGTTATCATTTTATAAATTTTGACAGCCGCAATTATTTTTCTTTTTACGATATAAGAAAATCTTCAGTTTTTTATCAAAAAATTAAATGACTAGTATTAAAAAATGCTCTGACGAGCACCAAAAAAAGGTTAATATGTTTTTAAGTATGAAAAAGGGTTTGACAAGTGCTTCTGTTAATTATTGAGCATGAGGAAGGACAAGGGATCCCTTCTTGGCTACAACTCACTTCAATGCCAACTTTTAAAAAATCATATTTGCACTTTTTCCATATAAAACAAATTTGCGGTTCTTTAGTAGAACTTCCCACCGTGCTTTAGATGTTAACCAGGGGTGTAGTCGTAAAAATAACATAGGATATATGCTCTAAGCAGAGGGATATCCAAGAATGTGTATACTATAAGCTTTCTTGAGAAACAGTGTATATGATGTTCTATTAAAAAATCCAGAAGGTATACGGCGTATAACCTGCACTACATCTTTGATGTTAACTGCACTGCTCATTCTGCACTATAGTACAAATCAATTTTCTGGCAATTATACACTTAGGGCATGCTTGGTGGCAGTGCATGAATTTGATACCTGCAGGAACTAGGTTTTTGGCACTATGTCGTCTTCCCTTACATTTATGTCTAATTAAGCTGCATCTTTACTGGTTATGTCTTTACACTATACATTTTTATAGTAACTGCGACTGATTTGTTTTGATGGAAAAAGCGTAAATATGATTTTTTAAAAGTTGGCATTGAAGTGAGTTGTAGCCAAGAAGGGATCCCTTGTCCTTCCTCATGCTCAATAATTAACAGAAGCATTTGTCAAACCCTTTTTCATACTTAAAAACATATTAACATTTTTTGGTGCTCGTCAGAGCATTTTTTAATACTAGTTTATATATTTTTAATTTCAAACGATTCAGTTGGGTAGTTTTTGCGTTGTTATATGCTAACAGACGGACAGACAGACGGACGGACTGAACGAAAACTATAGGTGAATCATATTCACATATAGTCACGAACACACCAAAAATTTATGTTTTGTACACAATTTTTTTTATATGTTAGTAAATTTAAGTTGTATTGCACATATTTTGCTTCATAACACAGTTTAGTTTGTTTGCTAATATAGTGTTTAAAAAAAAGTGAATATTGCACTGATTTTGTCACAGAAGGTTTGACGTAAAAGCAATTTTTTACAAGAATTTGACTAAATATTGCCTAAATTTGAAAAGTTAATTAAAATTCCATTAAAAATTTGTATGAATGCATAGTTTTCTCTCCTGTTTTAATCAAAAACACATGTATTTGATAAAAATGTTATATTTTTCAAAAAAGTATGGTATGTGCCCCAAAGGTAAGCACATACCTTAAGTAAAAGATAAACTAAATGAAAAAATATCTAGTTTTTGTTATAAAAAATGAAATCTAAATATAATACTTTTAATTTATTTCAACTATTAACTTTTAATACAATTTTTCATTTATGCGTAATTTCGCTCTTCCAAATCTTCCCACGCTATATGATATGATAATATATCATGTAAGAGAATTTGTTTTATTTCAATTCTTTTACTTATTTTATAGCACAATTCCTTTTTCTCCCATTCATATTATCTGAATGATAGGAATGGATAATCTCGCACCTGCAGACGGTTGACATATGACAGGATTTCCAGGTTTGTTTTATATCTTTAGCTTGATACGCCTACAAGCAGATGATTCTAAAACTACATTAAATGAAAGAATATATCAACTTTCTCGCGATGTTCGAAATTTTTTGATTGCCAGATAAATGTTGAATCGGTATTTCAGTAACAAGACGAGATATGTTATATGGGCAGGTAGTCAGTAGAAACATATCCATTAAAGCTATCTGCATTAAAACTAAAACTAAATTAAACTAAAATAAAATAAAATGAAATTAGGGGAATCGGCTCCCTGCGAGTTACACTCACTAACCCTTCCTTTAGACTTAAGCATAATAAAATAATATGTCCTTTTAAAAAAAATAATTATCAGGTTATGGAAGATGAAATATATTGTCATTGAATGGTGACTATTTTCTGTAATCGGGTTGCCATGCTTTTCCGTTCGAAAAGGGCATTTTTTTGTATTATTGGCCTCGCCCATACCACTGTAGCGACAGCTCACACCTGTTCTAGAGAGTTGTAAATAAAATCAATTACACATTTGAAAATCAACTTGCTTGAAATTAAAAATGTCGCTGCCACTCAAACATTTATAACAACGCATGGACAATAGTCTTTCTTTGGGTTCGAGGTTAAAAAACTCTGTCTGCTTGGAAATAACATTCAGAACCATGCTATTGAAAATAACTGTGTTTTGAAATTTTAGACTTATATGTTTTAACCGAGCCTTTACATATTTTCAGGAACAGGTATAGCTTATGTATGAGTATTTTTTTCTCTATCATACATATTTTCATGTAATTTTAAAAATGTGAATTGTTTTTTAATTAATACGTACATATGAATTTTCTAATATGTATTTTTCGAACAAGAATTCATAGAAAATAAATCGAGAAAGTATTTTGCTCATATGCATTTACCTGCACAGTGCGTTAAGAAATTATAAGCCGACTTTGATTTTGAAATTATGAAGTAAATAAAGATTCTAATTATAGTTTAAACACATGAATATCAAAATACAACATATATGTTAAAATTAGTTTGCAATAATTTGAATAATGCTATAAATAAGAATGTTAACAAAGATAAGCATATGATTCAAAAATACATTGTTAACAAATTATAAAACCACTTGTTTGAAAATAAAAATAATATGCAAATTAATACGATATTGATTCTCAAATTTTCTTTATAATCTCAAAGACTGTGTTTTTCATAGAAGTGACCAAGTGATTAAGTATAGATTCATAAATATTGTGCCATTCTTTTACAATGGCCACTTTTAGTTCATTGGCAGATAAAAACTGTTTATTATTAGCATAGACTTTGCGACTTAATAAGCCCCAAAGATTTTCTACAGGGTTCAAGTCTCGACTTGTACTTGGACACAACAAAACACAAAATTTATTTTTTTAAACCATAGCTGGGTGGATTTAGACACATGACAAGAAGTATTGTCCTGCTGAAACATTCAGTTAGCATTATCTAAAAAAGGTGCAAACAACATCAAACGATCACATAACATAGTCTGACATTGCGTAGAGCTCATACGGTTCGGAATTCGGGTTAAATCGTATAATCCATCATGACTTAAAGCTCCCCAAACCATTATTGATCCTTTCTCCCATTTGTCCACTGAAGCATTGTTTAGATTCTTTCCTCAAATCATGCCAATAGTGTTCTTAACTATGCAAACCGTCAAGATTATTTTTTTTTCTTCTAAAAATATAACTTGTTTTTATTTCTTGTTCCATGATAAGACATTTTTAGCCCATTTCAGACTCTTTCACCATAACAAATTTTTTGAGAGTCCGAAAAAAAAAAGTTCCGGATAATCGAGGTTACTGATATTAAATAGGCTTTGTCCCATTCTTACATAGTAAGCACTTAAAAATTTCAAGTCTTTATTTTAATTTGTTCGGGAGATAGAGAGTTTACAGACACAGAGACACTCAGACGGACGGATGGCAATTTTTTTTTTTCTAAAAATATGTTTTTCGGAATCTCCAGTATCTGTAACGTGTAAGTCAGTCAATTTTTTTTTTCGGTTATCAAAACAATTGAAAGACTTACCCTATACTACGTATGACGAATAAGTAATATGAAAATGTGTAGTATTATAGAAAAATCTTTGATAAACACTCTAAAGCAGACAGTTTTTAAACTGAATAATTATTTTAAGAGTTATTTAATTCTAAAATTGGTCAAAATCGTTCCATTAGAAAAGTGTTACACGAACAAAACCTATACATAAACTAGTCAGCAGTGGCAATCCCAAAACTTTCATCTATCTCATACATGTTACTACATCCTAAAAAATACAGCATAGCAATGCCATCGGCAAGGTGATTCACATGTAAATCTGGACGACACACAGCTTATGTCAACTTTTAACTGAAACTGCAGTTTGATGAAAATCTGTGCATTAGTTTCTAAGATAGGGCTATGGCAGATATTTTTTAATATTATGCATAATAGCGCCACCTGCTGGATGATGCACACAAAAAACTAATCAGGATCAATTTTTTTGAGGTACAAACTGAATCTGAATTTTGAATCCACGCATTAAATCTAGAAATACAGCCATTACGATATCATGAAAAATGCACCATAGCAGCGCCACTTGCCCGGCAATTTACACCAAAAACTAAACACCACTAATTTATATCAGGGACTAACTGAATCGGAAGTTTGGTGAAATGCTTTAGTTCTTGAGAGAGAGCTATTGCGATAATCATGCAGTCATGAGAATAATACAGAATAGCAGCGCCACTTCCCAAGCCATTTGCACCAAAAAGTTATCAGCGCCAAACTAAATCCAGGATTAAATGAATCCAAAGTTTTATGAAAATCTGTCCTTTAGTACTTGAGATAGAGCTATTGTGGAAATCGCAATTAATGCATCATAGCAGAGCCACCAGCTGAGCGATATACACCAAAAATTAATCCACTTTAGTTTATATCAAGGTCTAACAGAATCTAAAGTTTTGTGAAATTCTGTGCATTAGTTCTTAAGATAGAGCATCCATTAAAATTTTTGTCACATACAGACTGACAGACAGGATTATGACAGCACGTGATGATCGACAAATATTTTCATTATCAACTCAAAAAGATGTTTCAACTCGGAAATTGCGAACCGTTTCAGCATAAGAGCCTCACACACGTAACGATTTCGAAGATAATGAAATGAAATAGTAAAGCAAAATGTATGAAACCGTTGAAAAAACCAAGGTTAATGAAACATCATAAAGAAACTACAATCTATTTTTACTCTCTTATCCATTTTTATGAAAATGCAAAGTTATTCTTGAAATCATTAAATGATTATGAAATTATTTAATTCCAAAATATGGAATACCTCAACGTTTGGTATTCTTATTCTTCTGTCACATGTGCTTATAATCCGCTGCTGGAAAAACCAGGTACAAAATATCTTTGAAATTATACTTGTGTTTACTAGTAAAGAAAAAAAAAAAGAATGGTGTCCATCTGTTTTGTTGATAAATATATTGCTTGCGAGGGATCAAGTGCAAAAGGTTCTTATTACTGTTGAATGTATTATGCAGCAAAAATCTATTATTAAATACTTTTAAATAGTAACAATTTTAAGTTTTCTTTGTTATAAAATTATCTTACATATCATAATGATATTTTAATGACTTATCTTCATTTGAATCAATGAAATATGTAAATAATAAAAATATAACATATGTGTAGTGTATATCACTGCAGGCAAAAGAAAAAAAAATGTAAAAATCAAAGATTTTTCTGACTTTGATAACGTATAACTACATCATTTGAGCGAGGAAGTGAGGGGAGTGAGGCGAGGAATGATAACGTATGATATCGTAACTGGGAAAGAGGGGTCTCAAAATTAACAAAAAGGTGATAACGTTATATTTGCATAGAGCCTACGATTAAATAATAATATCAATAGCCTTATGATGCTTAAAACATACTGATTTCCAGGGAAAAGTTAAATCGGTATATCAATAACAAGCCGAGAAATTTCATCCCACCAGGTAGCCGGTGGCAATATGTAATTAAAGTTGGTTATTAAAATGTTTTATTAAATATATTCGATGAGTTAGATAATACGAGAAATTAAGATATGAATCTTGTTCTTATCTAAGAATTTGAAATTTCGTGATGATTTTTATGTACTTTTTAAATTATTGTATGACGTAATTTGTATTTGAATAAGGTTGACATTTCTGACTGTAGTCGATAACTAAATTGATACTTCGAAAATTCAAAGTATTATCGGAATGTACAAATATTTTGATTTATACAAAAAACGAACTACAAGAAAATTAACAAAATGTGTTCTTTTTCGAGAAATGAAAAGCTTCAAAATGGATACTAACACTTTGAATTATAGATTTTCGTCTTACAGAAAATTAATTATACTTTTGAGTTTGCTGTTGCAGTTATACATTTAAGTGTACTTTTTGATCTGCAATTGGTGAGGAAAAAAAAAATGACGAGACAGAAAAAAAAAATAACGAAGCAATGCTATAAACATACATGTACACAAATTTAAAAGTTTTAAAAGTAGTTTTCTACTTCTTTATGCGTAAAAACAAAAAGTTTCCCTTGATACGTGTTATCATCTCCGATAAAGAATTTATGGAAGTATGTTTCAATTTTTATTGAAATATCAATTGCCGATACTGTGAAAGTGTAAAGAATGAAACATGAATATGAAAACGAAATTGAAAATGCATTGTAATTAAAATTACAAAAATTGGTAAACAAAATGGAAGATAAAATAAGCGTACATATACGTTGCAATCGTGTCACTTTTTATCAAACTTTTAGAGATAATATGATGATGATGTAACATTCAGATGTATAATCACTCGCATAGACAATGGAATGAAATGTTACTAAGAGAGCATTTTTTCTTTTTTAGTTTAAAAAAATACTGTTGCCAAGATAAACTGTAATGTTACTATTGTAATCACATGACTACCATCACTTTTTTCATATTCCAAGAGAAGTACCGAAAGCTTGATCATATACATACAGGGTGATTCATAAAAGATGGGCAGAACTTTAAGGGGTTATAGTACACTTAAAGACAAATAATATTAAATAGGAGACTAAGGGTCCCAGACGTATTCCCAAGGAGATAGGGGGCATTAAAGTTTAGAGTCCAAAATTTCAAATGATTATAAAAAATTTAAAAATTGGTCGATTCGTTTGCGGTTTTTGCAAAAAATTTTCTTTATGCCAGTATTTTCTTGAAATAAAATTTTAAAGTTCAATTTCAAAAAATGCCGATAGGGGGCGCTTTAGACTTTGGAGTAACAAACAACTATTTTTTAACGTTATTTTTTGTATTTCTTTAAATGATTTCGAAAGCTTAGACTTAAACTTAAATTTTGATCTAAAAATCTGAGTCCTAACGAGTAGTTAAGTAGCGTAAACTGAAATTTGAAATTTGAAACCCTTCTCCCTCCAGAACAAAAATCAGTTATTCCCGATCTTTGTGTCGTAGATTAGGCTCTAACTACTGCCGCGTTTTGCTAAAATTATTCTTTATGTCAGTATGTTCTTGAAAATAAATTTTAAAGAAAAGTTTCAAAAAATTCCGATGGAGGGCGCTTTAGACTTTGGAGTAACGAACAACTATTTTATACCGTTATTTTTTGTGTCTCATTAAATGCTTTCTAAAGCTTAGACTTAAACTTAAATTTTCAGCTCAAAATCTGAATCGCTGAGCGTGGTTCAGTAGCGAGGGGAGGGGGTTCAAATTTCAACTTCTGAACATAGTTCAGTTTGCACTACTTAACCATGCCCAACGATTCTGTGCTGTGATACGAGGCAAAAATACAACTTTCGTCAAGGACTGCATAGTCGGAATTCACTCATAAAGGCACTGGCACAGTTGGAAACGTCGCTCATGCAAACGTTAAAGCTCCATTCCTGACGCTAGTCACCGGGTGAAGAAGGAGACAGAAAGTATGCAAATGTCAAATGGGGAAGAAGAAGAACACGTATGCAAAATTTCGACACGATTCAGGCATAAAAACCACTGAACGGTGAGTCAAGTGTAAGTCGCTGTAGTAATGAATCGGAAGATGGTGCCCTTCACGAATAAGGAAAAGGCTGAGATGCATTTAATTTACGGAGCGGCAGATGGAAATGGTGCAGAGGCACAACGAATGTACGGAGAGCGATTTCCCAACAGGCGGTTGCCTAACCGCAAAACTTTCGAGCGCTTGCACAGACAGTTGTGTGAGACGGGATCATTTCTCGCTTCCCGGTCGAATGCAGGTCGTGCAAAAAAGGAGGAATCAGTAGTTGTTGCAGAAGCCATTCTGGATGTAGTAGCGGCGCAGCCAAGTACAAGTACACGAACAGTGGTTAGGCAGGTGGATACCTCACAGTCCATGACTTGGAGGGTACTGAAGGATGAACATTTGCTCCCGTTTCATGTGCAACGAGTCCAGAAACTGTCTCCAGGGGATTATCCAAATCGTATTGAATTCGCCCGCTGGTTTCTGCAGCAGAACGCGCTAAATCCACATTTTGGACGAACTGTGCTTTTCACCGATGAATGTACCTTCACACGTGAAGGTACATTTAACACACACAATGCGCATGTATGGGCGGATGTCAATCCACATGCTACGTATCCACATGCTCATCAGAGACGCTTTTCCATCAATGTTTGGGCAGGAATCCTCGGAGACCACCTAATCGGACCGTACCTTCTTCCTGAACGCCTCAACGGTAAAACATGCCTCACATTTCTGCAACATGTGCTGCCAGACCTGTTAAACGTTGTTCCTCCACGCATCCGGCGGGTCATGTGGTTCCATCACGATGGAGCGCCAGCCCATTACGTACGAGACGTCCGCAACTATCTGGACATCACATTTCCGAACAGATGGATTGGTCGAGGGGGTCCTGTTGCTTGGCCTGCTCGCTCGCCAGATCTTTCACCCCTCGATTTCTTCTTTTGGGGACAATTGAAGGCTCTTATGTATGAGACACCCATTGAATCCCCCGAGGAACTGGTCGCCAGACTTTCCGCCGCTGTAGGGGAAGTGCTCGAAAAGCCTGATGTTTTCGCGAATGTTCGCCGTTCCATTCTTCGCCGTTGTTCTGCGTGCATAACCTCTGGTGGTCACAATTTTGAACATTTATTGTAATTACATGTTAATAAATATGCTTTGGTAACATAATCCTAATTTGTGTCTTTTTACCTCGTATCACAGCACACAATGTGTGGACATGGTAAACTGAACTGTGCTCAGGAGTAGAAATTTCAAACCCCTCTCCCCAGAAACTTAACCACGTCTAACGATTCAGATTTTGGGCTGAAAATTTAAGTCTAAGCTTTAGAAAGCATTTAATGAGACACAAAAAATAACGGTATAAAATAGTTGTTCGTTACTCCAAAGTCTAAAGCGCCCTCTATCGGAATTTTTTGAAAATTTTCTTTAAAATTTATTTTCAAGAAAATATTGACATAAAGAATAATTTTAGCAAAACGCGGCAGTAGTTAGAGCCTAATCTACGACACAAAGATCGTGAATAACTGATTTTTGTTCCGGGGGGAGAAGGGTTTCAAATTTCAAATTTCAGTTTACGCTACTTAACTACTCGTTAGGACTCAGATTTTTAGATCAAAATTTAAGTTTAAGTCTAAGCTTTCGAAATCATTTAAAGAAATACAAAATATAACGTTAAAAAATAGTTGTTTGTTACTCCAAAGTCTAAAGCACCCCCTATCGGCATTTTTTGAAATTGAACTTTAAAATTTTATTTCCATAAAATACTGGCATAAAGAAAATTTTTTGCAAAAACCGCAAACGAATCGACCAATTTTTCCATTTTTTATAATCATTTGAAATTTCGGACCCTAAACTTTAATGCCCCCTATCTCCTTGGGAATACGTCTGGGAATCTTAGTCGCCTATTTAATATTATTTGTCTTTAAGTGTACTATAACCCCTTAAAGTTCTGCCCATCTTTTATGAATCACCCTGTATATAACAAAACTTTTTATAATTATTATCTATAAATTCCATAAAGAGCCGACTATATACATGGTATATAAATATATCTCACTGAGGGCTGCATTACGATTACAAATTCATATTTTCTCGTTTATATTAATTTTTCTCTTTCATGTTAGTTTATGCTGGATGTCGTGCATACTTCTAGTGCATAATTGTCTTTATCCAATGAATGACAATGTATTCTGATTAGATTTAAGTCTTGGATTTTGTTTTTCTATTTTATTTCATTTTTTAATTAATTCATTTGTTTATCTTTCAATTGCTTTGGCTATTGAAAAATGCTATAAGGTGCTAAATTTTCTCTTTTTAAGCTTTTTATTCCTGACAAAATTCGACGTAATAGCATATCTTTTCTATGAATTAGCATGCATAGCACCTGTGAAGAATCTGTATATTACTCATAGTTTTAAGGCTTCTGCTTTTTTGCTTATCCTGTTTGTTTATTTATTTATTTATTTATTTATTATTTTCCTATTTTATTTTTGTATTTGTGATTTCAATTTTATTATATATATATATATATATATATATATATACATACATACATACATATATATATATATATATATATATGTGTGTGTGTGTGTGTGTGTGTGTGTGTGTAAAATGAAATCACAAATTTATGAACAAATTGGTAAAATTCTAAGGATGAACAAAATATAAACACGGGGAAACCATAAATATATCATAAAAAACTATATACATATAAAAAATTTGAGCTAACCAATTTAAATATCTAATCTTTTTTATCTAACAATCGCCAATCATCTATTCAAATGCGATTGATTTAATCAAACCGTCAGAGTAACTGATTTACTTTACCGTAGATTTAACTATTTCATCGTGATAAAAAGAAAAACGTCCAAACACTTTCAAAAATATAATATTAATATTACCGAACACGATAAATGAAGGACAGGATTAATGACAGAATTAATGAAGTAATTAAAGAAATAAAGAGTTTTAAAATACGATAAAATAAATATAAAAGTAAAAATAGTTTTTTTAAACACACTCTTTTATAAGCAATCAATCAATGATAATCTTGGAAATCAAGTCTATCTATTTGTCTATCAGTATTACAAAGGCCAAAAGTATCTGTGCGTAACGCATACGTCATTTTGCGAATGCCATTTTGAAATTTGAAATGCAATTTTTTTCTACTGCAAATTTTTAAACTTCTAAACATCGCATATTTTCAATTTTTACACAGTCGTATAGGGGAAAAAATTACTTTTAAATGCAATTTATTTGCAAACTGCATCTTGATTTATTTTTGAAATACTAATTTTTTGTAGTTTTAATACCGTTTTTCTAAGCGTCGCAACAGAAACACTCTATGTCTATTACTAGGTGCGCAACTAAGTTTCTGGGTTTTCTTCATCAATGAAAAATGAAAAATTTCAAGAGAAATACAAAAATGGTTTATTGAAAGGATGGTCCCTCGCTAGCTACACATTTTTGCCATCTCTCTGATAATACAGAAATACCATGACGATAAAACGACGCGTCTTTGAACCGAAATCATTTAACCAATCCATGTTGCACGTCTTCGAAATTAGCCAAGTGCATCCCAGCTAAGTCATGCCCCATCGACCAGAACAAGTGATAATCGGAAGGGGTCAGTTCTGACAAATATAGCGGGTGCGGTAGCAGAATCCTATTTCAGCGTTTTGGTGATGTCCCGAACGATGGAAATCGATAAGCATGGAACTTTGACATTCTGCAATATCACTCGTTTGAGTTTCGTGGTTTGTGTTTCGTTTGTCATTCTGGACGTTGTTCGAGCAATGCATGGTTCAGATTAATGTTCCGATCATGATTCAGATTTTTGTCGGTAACGATGCCTATTGTCAGTTTCACCCATTTTTTGCAGCTAATAGTACACGATTCCTTTCTGGTCCCATCAAACGCAGAGCATTGTCTTCTTTCTGAAACGATTCGGCTATCCCGTTCGATGTTGATTCTTTATTAGGTGAAAGACACGATATTTTGCATTTGGGATTCTCGAAATATATCTACTTCTCATCGCCAATAATAATTCAATGCAAGAAACTTTCTTATGTGAAGAAAAAGCAAAATTTTGATATTGGTTCTTCCATTTTTCATCTGTCTTTTAGTCAACTCATGCGGCACCCATTTCCCTTCCTTTTAATTTTTCCCCTGACACGTAAGGATTTGGAAATACTTTGGCGAGTCATATTTAAAGCTTTCCCAGGTTAATATTTTTTTTTTGTTTTTTTTGTTACCTTTTACTTGCAAATAATGTTTGCAGATCGGTATCCCAAATTTTTTTGGTTTTCCGGAGAAATTGCCACTTCTGTAACATTTAAATAATTCTTCACAGGAAATTTTCGATGGTGCACGTTCTCCATATGCCTCCTTATCAAATGACGTCTTTCAGTTGCATTTTTTTTCAGATTAAATCAGAAAAACAAAACTTCCCTCAAACACTGTTTATTTGGCGTAAAACTCAACATCTTCGTTGTTAGAAAAAAATATTTTTGCGTTGTGATATGTATTGGTATTACAACAGACGTCCAAGTTATTAAAACTATATAACGTTAGACATGTATGTCCTCTAGGTGTGTCGTTAGAGCCATCCCTGTGTGAAACCCAGGAACTTAGTTGCACACCTAGAAAAAGCAAATGGAAAAAAGCCGAAAAAGAAAAACAGATTACTGTATTTTTATGATTCCATTTTCTCCTTAAAAGTTAAAAAAATTACATTATAGTACGTCTTGGGTCAAGAATACAGTCTATTATAAATTCTTTCTTTGAAATCCGACGTATTCTATCTTGTTTTTTTAATAGCAATTCATGTTTATTTTAAAAATTGTCATTACAACACATTGAATTGGCTTGGGTACCGAACTCGATTATAAAAAATCACTGTTTTTCCTTTCTTTTTTTACATATCGTTGAAATCGTAAGCAAGTTGATTTTTTAAATACTTATACATAGTTCCGTCTCTTTTTTTAGATAGTTAATTGGTAAAAAAAAAGAAAGATGAAACATCATTCAAATTGTCTTTTTGGGATTTCCAAATTGATTTATTAATGTATAATGATGAATTAATTAATATTATTCTATTAATTATAATAGCGTATTACTTTTAAATATCGCATTCTTCATTTTATATTTATAATTTATTTTCAATATTTTAGCCTTTAAAATGTTTCATTACTGCTGTTTCGCAGACATTTGGTACATTTTGTAGAGTGTTTATTGGCGCTTCGTTAAATTTCTTGTTGCTTCAACTCGTATACAACTGTATGAGTTACAGAGAATATATGACGATTGATAACTTGTGGCGGGCTAACGAAGAGTGCTTTAAAATAAAATAAATATTTTATTTTATTTTGTTTTCATTTTAATTAATTTCTCCAAACAACTGAAACCATGACAAAATTTTTAGTTTAAAAGTATTTCGTAATTAGTGTAGTGGGATTAATTTATTTTTTAGCGCGTACATTTAATTTAAAAACAAAGAATATGTTGAAAATAATTTTAGCATATAAAAAAAAGAATTCAACGCGTAATTAGCAGTTGAAGAACCATTTAAATGTGTGTTGTTTGGAAACATATTTGGAATTTTCTTAAAACTTTGTTAAATTTCAGAAAAATGAAATCCCTTTTAATTGCTGCAGATTTTAAATAATTAAGCTTGTCATTATGGAGTTGGAAGCTGAAA
The DNA here is from genome assembly GCA_964019185.1 of Maratus speculifer. Lineage (NCBI taxonomy): Eukaryota > Metazoa > Arthropoda > Arachnida > Araneae > Salticidae > Maratus > Maratus speculifer. The sequence continues at coordinate 251,763,495 of OZ025290.1, forward strand.
AAGCTTTAATTGCAATAATCAGAAAATTTAGAAGTATTACGGATGTATACATTAACCATTAAAATAAGTTTGGCTCAAATATAAATTTTAGTTGCGAAGAACTACGATCTCCAGTTATGAACACTTAAAATTTTTCAGATTTTAAAAATAAAAACCCATTTAAAACTATCTTCTGTAGTTAAAATATTATTAGTAGAACTCGTAGATCCTTACATTAGTTTGCTATTAGCTTTTCATATATAAAGTAAAACATACGAGGTGTGACAAGTAAATAGCGGGATTGAAAACATGCTTTATCGAAAATTTATTAATAGCTTTCAACCGCTTCAACATAAAATTTTAATCCACTGCCATCGGTTGAAGGCTGTATTACGAAATAACCTATTTGCATTTAAACAATATAAATAGTTCAGTATTTACGTCTGGCTAATTTTGTCTTAATCCATGGAGGAGGGGGGGGGGATTCAAAAATAAATTTTAATACGTCAAGTGATGTATAATTTCTTATGTATTTTTTTAATTCTGAATCAAAATTTTCGTCTAATTTACTTTTTACATGTAACTTTTAAGTAATGTGATTAAATTGTAAATTTTCAGGCTCTTTTTGAATTATTGTCACTCCCAATTTTTTGCACTTCCCAACATAGTTGAAAAAATGTTTACCCATCACTTTGATTTGCCTGTCCGCCTGGCCATGCTTTAATTCTCGCAAATATACACTTATTGTCATGTCATTGATATATGTTATTAAGATTTATTATAACGTGAAAGTTTTTGAAAAGATAGTGTGTAGCATTTGTTGTTTCTTTACAGGAAATGCAAAACAATCCCTTTACATTATAACCTATTTGGGGGTGAATTTTGATGATGTTGCGATAATTCAAATAGTACGAAATTAGTAACACTGAAGTGAACGGCAACATTTTTTCTATTGGGTAGAGTATGTAGCATTTATAGTTTGTTTACAGAGACACGTAAAATAATTCCATTACATTATGGTCTGTGGAAGGGGGGGGGGCGTTGTCGATGTATTTTAATGCAGTTACAATGCTTCAAGCACAATGAAATTTTAAGACATCACTGAGATGCATTAAAGCATGTCTTCTACAGGTTTTTGAGAGTGGAGAATGTATCGTTTATTTACAGAGGCACTCAAAACTACAGCACTGATTATGAACGATAACTGCAATCTGTGTGGCTTTCAGTTAGGATGTGTCTTTTAAAACTTATCAAGATTTCATTACATTAATGAAGATATAAACATACACAAGACTGCTCGAAATAAGTTACACACGTTATCGCCATGAGTGGTGATTGCAGAAAATAAATTTTTACTGCTTTATGCGTTTTCTTGAACATTTATTCAGATGTCTCATTTAATTGTACGAAAAAAATGGAATTTCTTAACAACATTTTGATAGTGTTGGGAAGTCAGTGTTTAATCTATGCTATAATGCATGATTTTTGTACTTTTTCTCCCTTCTTCTTCACGCAGCGTTAGAGTAAAAATATGGCAGGGGGAAAATGGCAGAAAATAATTTGAATTCCTTCATTAAACAGCGTGAAGTTTAATGAAGGTTTTACTGCGCACTGCGGAATTGAACGACCTTATTCAGGTCCTGAAAACATCATAAAGTTGATTTAATGAACGTTAGTAATGCAAATGCTATAATAATGTAGAAAAAAAGTTCTTTACTTACCTCGTATTTAGGAGAATAACTATATTTGACTAGCTCCATTCTATTAAATGCGATAATAACCATAGAATAACACCTACAATGCAAAAAATATTGTTACCTACATGCTAAATGTAAGATATTTTTATTCATGTAAATTTATTCACATTTAAAATTTGTTGTGAATAACTGTTAATAATTCGAAATATGATTAAAATGGAGTGAAAATAAAAGATTCTTTCAGTGCAACTGTTTTATTAAAGCAAATGAGGTTATACATAGAGATGTAACGAATATTTGACGATTTTGCCGAATCTGATTGGTCAAATATTGACTGTAAACTGGCCAGATACTTTGAGAGAATATCTATGCTCAAATATTTTAGCTATTTACCGGAATAGAATTAGGATAAAAATAATGTTATTTTTCTTTTCATTTTTTTTTTTAAATTCAAATTTTACATTTTCTGATACATTCATGCAGTGGTTTTCATGCTTACATACAGAATGTTTGCAGTTATTCTTATTTATATTCTACTTATTCTTTATACTTTTATGTAAATAACATAATGCAACTGACTGTCCGTTTGATGGTCTAAATATGAAGAGAGGAAATCCAAATTCTTAAATTTTTATTATTATTTCGCTTTATTTTTACTTTTATTAATAGTTTATTTATTTATTTATTTATTTATTTATTTATTGTTCTTCTGTTATTTAAAATATAAATTATCCCAATTTGTATCATTTGGAAAGTGGTTTGTGATTTATATAATTTAGTAAAATAGGTCGCGGAATAATCAAGTAGTACCGTTTATTTAAGCTGATTGGCAATGTTATTTGGCCATTTGATATAGGACGTAAATAAACCCGCATTTATTGCTTTTAATATATACATTAAAAATTCATTATTTTACAATTTTCTTTCTTTTTAAATACTCACGTGTAAAAACAATTTTTATCACATAATTTTCAATATTCTCCTTCTTTTAACACATAGTCATTTAATTCTAATTTCATGTGGTCTTTTCTATTTCTAATAGTCAAGGGTAAATAAATTTTTAATTTTTCGGCACGGAGTAAATCTGTTTGAAATAATTAATTTGCACCAGAATTTATAAATGAATTTATTTGAAATTATGAACTTACTTATTTTCAAGTACGGTATAAAAGGAAAATTTTAATTGAATAGTCTTGGTGCTTGTAAAATTAAAATTAAAAAATTAAAACCCCCTTTTTAAGGACATCGTGCCGGAAAGGATGTAAAGAATATATTATTCTTTGCAAATTTTTTGGCAACAGCTTAAAATAATACCCTTTTCTAAAATATGTAAAAAAAAAAAAAAATCTCTGGAAATGCTGATGACATGAAAATTTGAAATTTAAAATAGAATAAACCCTTTAAAGATTACACTGTTAAAAATATGCTGCATTTTGCAGCAACGCACTCCACCGCTTGTATATAATATCTCTATTCCAACCAATGAGAAAGCTCCATTTCACGACCAAGTAACCGTTTTCTATACAAGCAGAGGAGTGCGTTGCAGCAAAATGCAGCAGATTTTTAACAGTGTAGTCAAATTAAAGAAATAAATGTCGTTTGCACATTAGGAGCTTCCAATGTAAATTTTTAGAAAAAAATATTAAATTCCTATGTATAGGTTTTGCTAATATAAAAATTTTTCATGGAACGATTCTGACAAACTTTAATAGTAGAACCCCGGTTCTTCGAAAATCGGCTTAACCGAAAGACATTAAAATTCCTTAAAATCCTTTTTAATATAGGACAAAAATGAAAATGAAAATTTTATATGAAACATTTTATTGACAACACTATTTTCACCGATGTCAAATGACACCTTTCAACATATTTTGTTTTAATATTATTATCATTTTGTAAGTTTTAGATAAAAAAAAAAAAATTCCGAAAAATTTTCAATACAATGAAGTTTAATTCTTATTAGTTTTAAAATTTAAGAGTAAAATAAGTAAAAATAAGGACATTAAAAGATGTTATTGGGCACTGGTAGAAATAGTATTTAAAAAGTATGTTCTTTATAAAATAAATGAAATCAACTTACATATTTTAGTTCAAGAGCCAACAGTACAAAAACTTATGTTATCGAGCACAAGGAAAAAAACCTTTATTTTATGGAAGAGTAGTAATAGGGGGTATAATGGTCCATGTCTGCGGAAGTGAGGTGGTGCATAAGTAAAAAATTAATACCATCAGTGGCTCACTCGTAGGTTTGACATTGTGTTTGCCTCACAATCAAAGGTATGAAAACGTGAAAATCTGGTTGCAGGAAAACACAGTGATAAACCTATAGGCTATTACTACTCTTAAATAAAATAAAGGTTCTTGTGCTCGATAACATAGGTTTTTGTACTGTTGGCTCTTGGACTATTTGGTCCATTGAATAATTTTGAGCACTTCATTATGCGTACGATAATTCATTGTCTTACATAATGTATTGTAATTTTTTTTTACAACTTTGCATAGTTTCTATTCTTCTTTATCACACCATCTTTTAAATAACAATGCATTTTAAATAACAACTGATGCTGCTGCATCTTCTTGTACTTCAATATATAAAAGTGCCGCATCTAATATCTTACTAGCTATACATTGTGTATAATTCTGTACCACATCTACCATAATCTGTAATACGTTACCACAACGATGTTCTAAAGTACGTACTATCACAGCTTTTCATTAAACAAGTTTTCAAGGTTTTCGAAAATTCCTATGGAACTCCGGTTAACCGAAAATGCTTTGGTCCCATGCTTTTTAGATAACCGGGGTTTTACTGCAGTAAAACCCCGGTAAATAAGTAACTGTTAACCCCGTATTAATAAGTAACTATTCGGCCAAATCGCTATTCGTTACATGTCTAGTTACACTAATTTATTTATATACACTATCTGACATGTTATCATTGATCAATCACCAATTTATAAGCCATTAGATTTTTTTGGTACAGTTTTCCATTTGTTATAAACATGTTTCAAATATTGCTCTTCACTATATGAAAATTCATTACGTCAAAAAAATTATTTTTTAAAAAGTTACAAGATTTATATTTTTATCCGTTCCCTTGGTTCTATAAGTTACATTTAAAAATATGTTCTCTGCGCCTATAGCATATATCTCTCCGTAAGCATAGCACTATTTTTCTTTGTTTCACGCTTATTTCTCAAAGATTCTAACCGTTATTCCATTAAAATATTTCTTATTTGTGATTGATCTCTCATTCTGGTAAAATCCATTGTAAATAAAAAAAAAGTTTAGAAAAATATTTGTGAATACAGTGAAACCTCCAAATAAGGGACACTCCGAATAAGGGACATCTCTATTTAGGGTCAAAACTCACGGTCCCAGTCCCTTCGTATAGGATGTATAATGTATTTACCTCTGAATAAGGGACACTCGATTTAAGGGATACTTGAAATAGAGATTAAAGAGGCTGGCTTTTGAATTTCAGATAATGAAATAGTCTATGATGAAAATGAAAATGCAGATTTTTGTGAACATATCAAACTGACAGACAATTATGCTGATACAAAGGGATACAACACATTTTACAAGCATTTATTTACCCACAATTCTGATTCGACTTCAATGAGTTTGTTTCCATTGAAAGTAATGCTGAAAATTATGAGGGTGATTCCGAAAGTGGAGAATAAAAGAAAATTGTGAAATAAATAACTTTACAGATAATTTAATGCAGTTCTCAAATTCAAAAGGGCAAATTTTATGACAAAAGTTTTAATTTATTTTTATTCAGAAATGTCTGAAACTATCAGGCGTTGTTTAGAAATTATGTAATCGAGTTGTTTTTCCCCCTTTCAAACGCAACAGATCTTTCAGAAAATAGTGTCAATGTGGGTGTTTTGAATGATAATGAAGAATTAAAATTTATAAGAATGGTAAATGAACGCTTGAAAAATTTTTAGTGAAAAATTGAAATTTTCAAAGCAAAAGCTTTTGATTGATTACTATAACTCTTTAAAAGTAACTCTAGTATAACTCTTTAAAAGTTTTTATACTTTTTGCATGTACAAAGTTTGTGTAAAAAAATACAAATCAATAATTCTACAAATTATTTAATGATTTAGTAATCAATTAAAAATTTTTAATAATACATTTTCTTTTCTTTTTGCGCCTGATTAACGTTATTTATATACTTCGAATACATTTAAACTTCATCTTATAATGTTTTGTTATTTTTATATCCTTCAGGACGTAAATAAAAAACTCCGAATAAGGGACACCTCTATTTAAGGGACAAAAGTTCCGATCCCATGGGTGTCCCTTATTTGGAGGTTTCATTGTAATTCTAAGTAAAAATCGCTAACATAAATAAACCTCCTACAATTTTATGCAAGTTAAATACACATACGACAAAACATGCGCTCACAATGGCAGTTAATAACGAAAAAAATCTAAGAAATGCAGCATACAAACTAGCCATAAACGATTCAAAACTGACTAAAATCAGTTATAATCTGTTGAAACGGCTTTTGCCTGCCGTCTTTAATACTTTAACTGTTAGACAATCGTTATTCTATAAAATAGCTAGTTAAGTAAAATTTATCTAGACACACGGCAGTGTGTCAGCCAAGTTCACAAAGTAAAAGGCGACACACCGGCCGTGGGTTATATTACCCGAACCATTTCGAGCCACTTTTGACCCCTCAATAACTTAAATTCTATTTGACCTACACACTTGCAATTTTTTGTGTCGTGTAAGACCATCTTCTAATTTCCGAATCTAAAATTTAAAAAAAAAAAAAAATCTTTTACCGATGACGAGAAATTGACGCCTGAAAACCACTGTTTTTACCACTGACTCACTGACTCACTGACTCACTCATAGAAATGTTTGACTACTTCCACGTGACTTAGGAAGTTGAAATTCGGTGTGGAGGTAGGTTATTGGATTTATAAATAGGAAAAAATCAGAAATCACCATTAATTAAACATGAATGGTTGGTTAGAGGATAAATTATTGGATTACAATGGAAGCTTATGAGAATTTCACAAAATACCAGTAATAGTGCCAAGTTGGCGTCACTTTTGGCGAGTATCAGGGTTAATCTCTGAAACTACCGAATCGATTTCAAAAGTAATGGTACCAAAATGATGGTATTCGCCCCGGTTCAAACATAGACTATATCTTATGTCTGTGCCACTACCACTAACCAAAAGAGGGTTCAGAAGCGAAAAACATTCTAAAAATGTGATTTTTGTTTTACTGAAGGGCCTAGCAGCACAAAATTTGGCATGTTAATTATTTATAAGATGTAAATGATCACTAATGACATTTGCTAAAAAAATATCAAATTTAAATGGGTGGAAATCCGCGAAGAGCGTTCTAAAAAAAGTTCGAAATACCAATTTTGAAACAATCTCAGGAAACAACAAACCGATCTTAAAAGTAATGATATCAAAATGATTATGACAGTCTTTGCACCAACATAAGATATATCTTATGTCGATTACACTAACCCAAAGGAGGTAAAAGAGCATAAAAACATTCTAAAAATGCGATGTCTGTATATTAAGGGACTAAGAACATTTGTTAACAAATACAAAATTTAAAAGGGGTAAAAATGCACGAAAAGCGTTCTAAAAACTTTCTAAATAGCGATATTTAAGCAATCTTGGGTAGTTAGCGAACCGATTTAAAGAAAAAAAAAGATGCCAAAATGATGGCGACAGTCCTTGATCTAACAAAATTATTGGATAAATTACCAGATTACAATGGGAATCTATGGGAATTTGGCAAAATACCAGAAATAGAGTCATGTTAGCATGACTTTTGGTGCGTAATTTTTGTCGTCAATATAGCGATATTTCGCCAAGTTGGCTACAAACATTTTTGATCGACGAAATAATCAAGTAGTACCCAATCACGTAAAAGAAACATCCTTATTAGTGGAATTTAAAGGAACATAAGCAGTCCTAATGTTAAATTTTTTAATTTGACTGAAAAAAAAAACAGTGAATAAATGCAGGAAAAAGCTGAAATTAATATTAAATAAAACTAATTTAACCTACTTATTTCAAAAAGGAAACAAATACCTACTTATTTGACAAAAAATAATGATATCCTATCAAAAACATGAATGTGAAAAAATGCCAAGTTCGTTAAAGGTTTCGCTCATAAAAGAAGTGATTTGACAAAAAATAATCATATCCTGTCAAAAACATGAATGTGAAAGAATGCCAAGTTCGTTAAAGTTTTCGCTAATAAAAGAAGTGAGATGTAACTGCAAACCAAGTTCTTTCGGAGCTCCTTAAATCATAACTCCTGTCATGCATAATATTATTCAATTGCTTAAAATGATTTGTTACGTTACTTGTTATTCAATAGAGCGACTTGGCAAGTTTTCAGTTACCAACTTTAATCTTTGAGTCGGAGTACAATTTAATCTAGAATCGGATTGACAAAGATCTAGTCAATCGAGTGTTCGAATAAGTATATTGAAGTTAAGGTACTGATAAATTAAGGAAGGGATCAACTTTAATTTCTGATCAACTAAATAGAAAAAATTGAATAAGAAAAAACTTGCTAAGTCGCTCTATTGAATAACAAGTAACATAACAAATCATTTTAAGCAATTGAATAATATTATGCATGACAGGAGTTATGATTTAAGGAGCTCCGAAAGAACTTGGTTTGCAGTTACATCTCACTTCTTTTATTAGCGAAACCTTTAACGAACTTGGCATTCTTTCACATTCATGTTTTTGACAGGATTTATTTTACACATTTTAACGGGCGCGATTATTTATTTCAAGAAACAACTAGGTATTTTAAGAAACAACGAATTATACACTTTAACGGAAAAAGAAACGAATGTATAGCTACATATAAAATGTTAATTATTTTAAAATAAAAGTCAAACATTTCCATCATAAAATACCCAGAAATACTTTGGCAAGCGGTGACGTTACCTTAGAAACAGAACAGGGTCGTCAACTTGCAAATGATGGATTGTGCTGTCATATTTACCTTTATTATTGGCTGCTAAAATTTTCATGGTTTTTTTTATTTAAAGAAAGTAGAACAGTGAATAATAAATACATCGTGACAGTTCAAAATTTATGATCATGCTGCACTTCCTTTTCAGAAATTATCACTACAAATTTAAATACCTTTTTCCTTCCTGTTTAAGGGAAATAAAGTTGAAATAAAATTGAAAGGAAAGGTAGTAATTAGCAAATTAACAATCATCGTGATTTTTGCTTCAGTACTGGCATGTAGAAAAAATATTCTAACAAAATTAGATAATATCGAAATTCTTTACATAGAAAATTTATGACAATGCCTTTTACGCTCAGTATTATCATCATCCTTTTATAATTTATCTTTAAGAATTTAAAGAAATATCAACTATCTGTTTAAAGGAAGTAGAGTTAAAAGAAATACTGCGTAGTAATAATTAGAAAATTAAAAATTAAAAATCATGATTTTATTTTTTATTACTTCTATATAAAAGACGAAAAGTAACGAAATTATTTATTATCAGTTTAAGAAAACAGAAAAAATAGTATAGCATCGTGAAAACGTATTTAATACACATAATTATGCAATACATATTTTTGCGTGTCTCTGTGGATGAATAATAAAAGCTAAACTCGCCGATTATTTTGTAAGAAACATATAAAAATTCACATGAACAATACAGATCAATTTCACAATGTTTGAATTAGGGCAACATAATTAAAAAATAGTAATTCAAATAATAATCACCTATAGAAAATAATGCAAACAATGACTTTTACGGAACCCTGTGCACGACCAATGCGTGCGATTTGGGACGTTGTAACCTGTGAACATCATATATAAAATTTGTATGATTTTTATTATGATTATGATTTTTTTTTCATCTTTAACTATGCTGGTCGTCAATAAGTGGCGGGGACATCGATTTTTTTTAAGCTAGTTGTCAGGCTGAATATTGCCTGCGTTTCACCTAAAAAAACCATGGAATTCGATGGAAAAGCGATCGTACTAAATTCTGATCCATACGTTCATCATTTTTTTTCATGTACACTACCTGGCCATTGATTATCGTTCACTTGCGATTTTAGACATTTTGTTAAATACTATTAATTTCAACACAATCTAACTGATTGGTAAAGTAATCATACGAATTGAATATTTCCAACTGAGTGAAAAATTGACCAGGCTGGGAATCGAACCCAGATACTTGGCTTACAAGGCCAATGCTTTACCTGTTAAGCTAACTGGGCGATAGCCAGCTGGGATTTTTCTAAGTCTAAATGACAGACCAGATGTTATGACCAATAAGGTTATCTGAGCGAAAAATCCTAGCTGGCTATCGCCCAGTTAGCTTAACAGGTAAAGCATTGGCCTTATAAGCCAAGTATATGGGTTCGATTCCCAGCCTGGTCAATTTTTCGCTCAGTTGGAAATATTCAATTCGTATGATTTTGTTAAATATCTAGAAAAATACATGAGGAATCATCTCGAAACTCTTAGCGTATAAATATAATAGTATAAGTCATACATTTCCGTGAAGATTTTTTCCCGAAACTCCATAGGGGACCGTTAACAAATTAAAAAAGAATGACTATATTTTGAACAACCCTGTCAAAACTAATGTAACAAAAACGCTCAAACTCTATATTATGATTGAGTGCCTTATTGTAATACACTGTGTTCATTTTTATCCAAATAGCATGCATACTCGCAGAGTAATTAAGGTTTTTATAAAAAGGGTTCCAAATTTTTCCAAGTTTTTTCCTTATAATTTTCAGAGTTCTTAATATAAAGTAATATTATTTTCTGAAAATATGACAAACAACATTGCACACAATACCCTGTAATCAGAATTAAAAAATAATAAAAATTTTATGAAAAATGAGTAGGTTTACTAAATAATTTTTCACTGCGCATGCATCAACGATATTAAAATTTCATTTGCATATTATGTTAGCTAAATGTATAGAGCAACTTCTGTGAAAGTCGCAAAATCATAACTTGAAAATTATCAAAATAATCGTCAATTGAGTAAGTTGAAAATCCGTTATTCTCAAAATGAAGCAAAATTAAGAGGGGTTGTATCCATATATTCATTGATTAGTGTCAATATAGAATACACAATACGAAACGTACTACTATGTACATTTGGATAAAATCCCTCATTTTTTTGCTTCATCTTGGAAACAATGGATTTTGTCCTTTTTATATAGACGATTACTTTCAGAATTTTTAAGCTATGATTTTGAGACTTTCACAAAAGTTGCTCTATATATTTAGCTAGCTCTATATATTTAGCTAGTTGCTCTATATATTTAGCTCTATATATTTAGCTCTATATAATATGCACATGAAATTTTGATATCGTTGACGCATGAGTAGTGAAAAATTATTTAGTAAACCTACTCATTTTTCATAGGGTCAATCCATTTCAAGTGGTCCAGAAAATATTTTTTTGGTCGCTCGACCATTTTTAAAAAATCCGAAATTTTTTGTACAACAACCCTAACATGACGGAAGCTCAAAATGACCGTTCTTTTAATTTTACTATTTTTTTTTGTGCATGGCGGCCATCTTTGTTTCATCGTGTGCAGCGATTTTCTCAGATACTAGGATACACAAAATTGTAAATATCTCGTCTTCCATTTTCCCAATTGAAATGGGGTTTGCAGCATTTTGTTCAGAATAAAATAGGCTAAATATAAAGTGATAGAAAAATTTTAAAAAATAAATTTTTACAGGTGAAATTTTAGCCCAAAATGTACGATTCTTTCCAAAATCTATACGTTTGCAAGAGGAAAATTTTCATGCAAGGGAAACTGTCAACCTTACACAATTTTTTCTACAAATAAGTCAAAAGTGCGTGTACTCATACACCAAGTCCCAGATCTGGGACTTAATATCTCAGCTTGTAGTCAAATCTCCTTCTTGAAATTTTTTGTACATAACACTATTACACAATACTATCAAAGGCCAGAATTTCAGAATTTTATCTCGTGCTCCACTAGAGATATCAAAGTCTAAAAAGTGCGATTTTTGAAATTTTCGACGAATTTCGGAATTTTTTTCGCAAAGAGAAATCATTTCCCAGATCTGGGACTTGGTGTATAAGTACACGCACTTTTGACCTATTTGTAGAAAAAATTGTGCAAGGTTGACAATCTTGTTGAACAATTACATAGCAGGTTTACAATAGTTTGGCAGTATTGTTTTCACATATTTTCCATGTCATATCTCAGCTTGTAGTCAAATCTCCTTCTTGAAATTTTTTGTACATAACGCTACTACACGATACAATCATAGGCCAAAATTTCAGATTTTTATCTCGTGCCCCACCAGAGATATCAAAGCCCAAAAAGTGCGAATTTTGAAATTTTTGACGAATTTCGGAATTTTTTTCGCAAAGAGAAATTAACTTCCAGATCTGGGACTTGGTGTATGAGTACACGCACTTTTGACTTATTTGTAGAAAAAATTGAGTAAGCTTGACAGTTTCCCTTGCATGAAAATTTTCCTCTTGCAAACGGATAGATTTTGGAAAAAATCGTAAACTTTGTGCTAAAATTTCACCTGTAAAAATTTATTTTTCAAAATTTTTCTTCCACTGTATATTTAGCTTATTTTATTCTGAACAAAATGCTGCAAACTCCATTTTAATTGGGAAAATAGAAGACGAGATATTTACAATTTTGTGTATCCTAGTATCTGAGAAAATCGCTGCACACGATGAAACAAAGATGGCCGCCATGCACAAACAAAAAGTAGTAGAATTAAAATAACGGTCATTTTGAACTTCCATCATGTTAGGGTTGTTGTACAAAAAATTTCAGATTTTTAAAAAATAGTCGAGCGACCAGTGCTGGACCACTTGAAATGGATTGACCCCATACAATTTTTATTATTTTTTATATCTGATTACAGGGTAATGTGTGCAATGTTGTTTGTCATATTTTCAGAAAAAAATTATTTTATATTAAGAACTCTGAAAATTATAAGGAAAAAACTTGGAAAAATTTGGGACCATTTTTATAAAAACCTTAATTACTTTGGGAGTATGCATGCTATTTGCATAAAAATGAACACAGTGTATTACAATAAGGCACTCAATCATAATTTAGAGTTTGAGCGCTTTTGCTACATTAATTTTGACAGGGTTATTCAAAAGATATTCATGCTTTTTTAATTTGTTGACGGTCGCCTATGGAGTTTTCGGGAAAAAATCTTCACGGAGATGTATGACTTGTACTATTATATTTATACACTAAGAGTTTCGAGATGATTCCTCATGTATTTTTCTAGATATTTAACAAAATGTCTAAAATCGCAAGTGAACGATAATCAATGGCCAGGTAGTGTATATATATACACTGCTAAGAAAAAAAAATTAGGGGAACAATTAAAGAAGTGAAGAAAACCGTGCGAGACATCCATGTATTGGCATAAAATTGATAGTACACGCGTATCAGTACGCAATAGAGGTTTGCACGGGCCCGGGCTTGGCCCGCGGCCCGTACCCGGCCCGGCCTGCGGAATCGTTTCGAATTTTCTAACCGGCCGGGCCGGCAGATTAAGAATAGTTTTTTCAACGGGCAGGGCCGGGCCAGGCCGGGCTGGCAAAAAAATTGAAAGGGCCAGACGGGCCGGGCCGGGCCGATAAAAAAAGTTTCGGGCCTACCGGCCCGTTCTGAAGATTTAAGCAGAAACGATAAAATATGAGCTATTTTCAACGAAAATGGTTTTATCGAGAATAAGTATAAATGTGGCCATACTACTTTGACAGCATCAATATAAAAATGCACAGTGTATCGGCATCGGAGAATTACAATATGTGTAACCCGTTTTAATATTTTTTTTTAGCTGACTCATGCCGGTCCGAGATCACGCTTGCATTATTTTTCTATTTATAGACGGGCCGGGCCGGCACTAGACTTAATTATTGGCAGAAAACATGATTTGTAAAATTATTAACAGCGATAGAGAACTTATGTTAGCTTAGTCTTCGGATATATACTTCTTGATGATTTTTAAATTAATTTCTCAATAATGCGAAAGTTTGACACATTTTCTGATTAATTTTAAATTGTAAAAGTATAAAAGTGATAAGCCTAACTATTGAAGGGATTTGGAATCGAATAGCATATTTCATTTTTGGTAAAAAAAATACTCGTATAATATTGTTGAGATATAATAGTTTCTCAAATGATTGCAGGTTTTTCTCCCTTGCCTTGCTATTGCTTCCGGAAATTCTATTCAAAACGGTAATTATGACAGTCTTTTATTTGTTTGCAGTATTCTTAAATTGCTTGTATAAAAAAAATGGATAACGCCATTTGATTATATAGTTTCTGAATAAAGATATCTGCTAATCTTATGCGTTTCTGAGGAAAAAAAAAATGAATTTAGAAATGTATCAGAAAGGAGCTTCTTTGAATTTAAGAATGAATTTGGATTTGAAATCTATAATAGATAGGACATAGAAATATATTTATAAATCTTCTTTTATTAAACAGCTTCAAAATTAACGATGCTTTTAGCTTTCTTTCTTTTTTCTTTTATTCTAAGCCATATTAATTTTTTAATGAATCTTTATTAGAATGTTGAAAGCCTAAGAATCTAAGTAATCATTAATGTTGTTAATGTGTATTTGCTGTAAAATGTACTGTAAAATCATTTCATACATATGTATGCAGTATTCTTTAAAGGAATCTTAGTTATATGATAAAAATCTGAATCTTTTAGAAATCGTAGAAATTGTAACGGGTCAAAACGGGCCGGGCCTGTTTTCGCTGATATTTGTACGGGCCGGGCAGGGCCGGCCCCGGAAATTCCGGCCCGTGCAGACCTCTAGTACGCAATACAAAAAAAAAAAAAAAAAAAAAAAAAAAAATGTAATTAAACTTTAATTCTTTGAAAAGAGGGAAAAAACATGAAAAGATGATTTAGAATATCAATTTGGTTATATATAAATGATAAAAAAAAGTATTGGTTTAGAAATGATGCAAGATTTTTAATATGGCGTGTGACTCCTCGAACAGATAAGATTGCTTCATACCTGTTTTCCATGGATGTAATGATGTTATCGATAAGTCTTTGGGAAATACTGTTCCACTCCTCAAGAAGTGCAATCTCCATGTCTCGGACAGTAAAATAAGGCCTTGCTCTCGCAGCAATGCGTCATCCGAGCATGTCCCTGACATGCTCGATTAGATTCAGGTCAGGAGAGCACTCTGGCCATTCCATACGCTATATTGTTTCACCTTCAAGCATGTTCTCCACAAGACGAGCTGTATGCGGTCTGGCATTATCATGCTGGAAAACAATGGAATCTCCAATGGCGGCAGCGTAAGGTATGACATGAGGTCTCAGTGTCTCGTCTGCATATTTTGGGCCGCCAAAGTAGCAATTCACATATGATATGCAGGTTCGTACGTCCACTTATGCTGATCCCACCCCATACCATCAAACTAAATGGCCTGTATTTTGACCTTTCCCGAAAGAATGTGGGGTTACTTCGAGTGCCCGTTTCCCTCCATACCAAAATACGCCACACTTCAGACTGAATCGGGACTTGTCTGTAAACAGCACTTGGCTGCAATCATGTCGTTCCCAATCTCCATGTTCAGCAGCCCATCTTCTTCGGACCGCACGGTGTCTTGAGGTCAACAGAATGCAGACCATTTTCCTAAGTGCATAGAGACTTTCTTGATGAAGGAGGGAGAGGAATTAAGAGGGAGAGGGATCAGTCCCTGTTCCCTCTACCTTATACTTACCCAGTGAACGCCCAAAACTAATCGGGGAAGCGCCTTATCGCAACGAACCTATATCCAAAATTTGTAGCAAATCGAATTTCATCATGAGTTATTGCGTTACATACGGTACATCAGGCTTTGATAGCCTGAGAGCTAAAAAAAAAAAATGCAACCAAAATCGAAAAAGTACAAATACACAACAGTTGATATAGACCCAGGTACACTAACAAAAGAATAAATAAATAAAATAAAATAAATCATTCTAAAAGATTAAAATAAAATCGAAAAATATGTAACGATTTCATTCTTGGGTTTAATATTAGTATTCAAGTTTCTTCGCGAAATTACAGTGTGTGAAAAAAAAAAAAAAAAATCTGTCGATTTTCAAGAAAAAAATGGCAGCAAAAAATGTTTACGAGAAAACTTTTCTGACAAACTTTTTGTAAGCTCACAATAAACACTGATTATTTCCGCAAAACAAACAATTTTTTACTGGCACCTTGACTGTCAGTTTTTTCTGCAAAATCAACATATTTTTTAACAGTGTAGGTTAGGCTCGCTCTAAAAGAAGCAATTTCACTCACGAGAAAATTTTAAAAATATCTCGTTTGCATTTCGAATTTATATAATATATATATTTACTGCATTGGATAGCTGAGGTTGATCGCTACAAATAAGACCGTTTTTCCCTTTTTCGATTTTGTTCGTAAGGTTTTTCTTTTTTAATGATAACATTTTTATTTTCAAATCCAGCTCAGAAAGTGAAAGCATTTTTTAAAAAATAAAAAGAAAATTCATTTAAGAAACAGAAAAAGAAAAAAAATGACTTTTGAAGAGATTGACTTTGGTTATCTAATAATAATAATGATGAAAAACATTTAAAAATATTGAAATGGTAACGAGAAAAAAAAAAATTCTCATTGATCATCCATTATCATCTTGTGCTGCAGTTGTATCTTTACCAATAAAATGTGAGTGAAAAATGGCAAGCTGGGCATCGTCTTCGTAGCTTTAATGGTAAAGCACTTGGAGCGCTATTCCAAGGGTTCCGGGTTCCATCCCCAGCTTGGATATTTTTCCCAATGTTGGTTCTATGCATTGTTAGTAATGTGATAGTCACATATTATGTATTCAAGTATATTTCCATCTTTTAGTATAAATTGCTGAAAGAGAAATTTCAACCTGCTTGGCATTTTCTTGTTAAATTGACTTTTCCCTCTTATATAGTAAATATAGCAACCGACAAATTAAATGCAGGGCTGTTCAAACGTATTGGTATACATATTTGGCTATAGACAGTAACCTTACTTCTTTAAATAACGAAGTTTCTTTAAAAATTTCAGGAAGTGTGGGAAAGTGCTTCATAATCTATGCTTAACGCATGATTTTTCTTACTTGTTTAATTTATCAACTAAAACAACATACAGTTTTCTACTTTACTCTATACATGATAATTAAAAGTAAATTGATTTTTACAGATACTGCGCTTTTCTTAAAAAAATTCTTTAACCGAGAGTCAAAGAGGTGTTATTTCTTAAATCAAAAGATCAATATAATCTGCAATTTCTGCACTTTTTCATGGAAGATCACAATGTCAAAAATCTGTAAGGAAGAAATCAATTTTCATAAAATCATGTGACGGGTAATGTTTCAGAAAATGTGAGATTTTTCTTTGCAATTATTAAATAATTGTTTTGACAAAGAACATGGATAATTTATGTATAACTTTTTTAAACTTTTTTACTTTCTTCTGTCTTTGCAAAAAGAAAGTATTAGATACGTGAAAATTTTCAAAATCCGGTTTTCGACGGATTTACAGGTTTTAGGGAGCAGAGAATCCGAAAAACATGGTTTTACAAAGTGTCTATCTGTGAGTTTTTACGTCTGTTTGTATGTCACAAGAATTTTGCGGGCGCTCTATCTCGAGAACTAATGCACGGAATTTCAGAAAACTTTAAAATTCTATTAGACTTTGATATAAACTAAATCTGATTAGTTTTTTGTGCATATCGCTCAACAGGTGGCGTGTGCTAAGCTGCATTATTCACAATTGACACAGTAGCCATATCGCAAGAATTAGTTTATGTATTTTCAAGATGAACTTTAGATTTAGTTAGTACTTGACATAAAATGGTGCTGATTACACTTTGGTGCAAATCGCTCAACTGGTGGCGCTGCCACGGTGCATTATTCGTGATTATCGCAACAGCTCTATCTCAATAATTAATGCAAGGAATTTTCCAAAACTTTAGATTCTGTGAGAACTTGATATAAACCAGATCTGATTATTTTTAGTGTATATCGGTCAAAAGATGGCGCTGTTGTGGTGCACGATTTACAATTTCAACAATAGCCATATCTCAAAAACTAGATCATGGATTTTCATAAAACTTTATACAGTGAAACCTCCAAATAAGGGACACTCCGAATAAGGAACACCTCTATTTAAGGGACAAAAGTTCCGGTCCCAGTCCCTTCGTATAGGAAGTGTAATGTATTTACCTCTGAATAAGGGACACTCGATTTAAGGGACACTTGAAAATCAGATTAACCCTTTTGACTCGAAAAGTTTCCTTCAAATACATATTTTTTTTTTTTTTAAAGATTTAATTAAATAACAAATTTTATTTAATTTTATTACTGGTATGACAAAAATAAATTTTGCAAAGAAAAATGCTGCCCAGTCATATTGGACATACGAGTGCAAAATGTTAAAGTGGTTGATTTTTGCATTTGAGATAATGAAGTAGTCTGTGATGAAAATGAAAATACAGAATTTTGGAAACTTATCAGATAGGCAGTTATATTGGTACAGAGGTATGCAACTTAACTGATAAATATTTATTTATCCACAATTCAGATGAAGACATCGAAATATGTTTATCCCTGTTAGAGCCAGAGGTGGCAGTGCAGACAATAACTTCATCGAGTTCACAGCTGAAATTTCAGAATAGGTTAAAACTCGATTCACATATTGAAATACAATTGGTCTGCCAAGTCATATCTAGGTAGAAAACACATATAAACCCGATTTTAGTGGTTGTTTCGTAGGTTTATCATTAAAGTATCCTGCAGTCAGTCTCCAAATTTTCATAGATTTGAGTGCAAGAAAATATAATGGTAAATCTACAAGTCAAATTTCAGATTTTCAGAGTTCAGATTTTTAGGTGTTTTAGTAGACCGATTGCGTTTTAACATGCATATTGGGTTTTAACTAATTCTAGAATTTCTGTCGTGAACTTGATGAGGTGATTGTCTATGCTCTCACCTCACAGTTTATATTGAAAAGAATGCTGAAAATTGTGAGGGATGACTTTGAAAATGAAAGAGAAAGGAAAATTGTAAAATAAAAAAACTTCACAGATGCTTTAAAATATGCAAAGCAGTTGAATACTTTTTCGTAAATACTGCTTATAATGAAGGACTAAAAGTTATAAGTGTGGTAAATGAATATCTGAAAAGTTTAGTAGTAGAAAAATTGAAATCTGCAAAATAGTCACTTTTTTTTATTGATTATTTCGCAAGAAAGATTTTTTAAAATATTATTGCACTTTTTGCATTACAGAAACATTTACGTAAAAAATACAAATCAATTACTAATTAAGTAATCAATTAAGAAATTAATTATCTATTACTTTTGTGCCTAATTAATGTATTTATAACCTTCGGGTACATTTAAACTTCAATTTTAATATTTTGTTATTTTTTATGTCCTTATGAATGATTAATTTTAAAAAATGTAAAAACTCCGAATAAGGGACACCTCTATTTAAGGGACAAAAGTTCCGGTCCCACAGGTGTCCCTTATTCGGAGGTTTCACTGTATTTAGTTAGTACTTGCTGTAACATGGTGCCGATTACGTTTTGGTGCAAATCGCTCCACAGGTGGCGATGCTATTCGTGGGTATCGCAATAGCTCTATCTCAAGAATTTATGAGTGAAACTTTCTAAAACTTCAGATTCAGTTAGTCCCTGATTTAGATTAGTGTTGTTTAGTTTTTGGTGTAAATGGCCCGATATATGGTTTTGCTATGCTGCATTTTTCACAATTTCGCAATAAATGTATATTAAGGACTAACGCATGGATTTTCACCAAACTTCAGATTCAGTTAGTACCTAATAAAAAATTGATCCTGATTAGTTTTTGGTGTACATTACCCAACATGTGGCGCTGTTATGCAGATTTTTTAAAAATATTTTGGAATAGCTTTATCTTAAAAACTAATGCACGGATTTTCATCAGACTTTAGATTCAGTTTTAAGGTGACATAAATTGTTATTGAGTAGATTTTGGTTTAAACCACCTAACCGGTGGCGCTTCTATTTTGCATATTTCAAGAAATATTAACATTCATAAGATAGACGAAAGTTTTGAAATTGTCACCTCTGACTAGTCTACATTTTAGAAATCATTAAACCCTGAATGAATCTACAGATATTGTACTGTATTTGCAAATGATATATAATAAACGACAGAATTGATGAAGTAATTTTAGTTTCACATTTTATACTTAATCACAATCAGTTTGAAAAGTATTTATACTTTTGACATGTTATCTAAATTGATTTCAATAAAACAAAAGCAGATATGTAGACTAGATATGTAAAGAAACTCTGTTCCGATAATTGTTACATAATTTTGTTCCAATTCTATCACTATTAATAGATAAATAAATAAAGTCAACTCATTTTTTTGTATGAATACATACGTAAAAATATGTTCAAAAGTCTTGCGTCATCCACTAACAGAGTTTAAATTTTATTTTATATTATTGGATTTCGCAAAAATGTTTTCTGAATTTTTTATTCTATCCAATCGCCTTATCATTAATGATAAAAGAACTTCGATAAAATAATAGATGCATTATTGTATGAATGTCTTAGCTGCCAACAGACGGCATTTTCTTATCGCTCAGATTTAATAGTGAATTTTGACTTATTGCTGAATTATGCGATTGAATAAAGCAAACAAGTAAGAAAAATCATGCGTTTAGCATAGATTATGAAACACTTTCCAACATTTTCTGAAATCTTTAACAAAACTTCGTTAGTTATGGAAATAAGATGTAACTGTTCATAGCTAAATATCTATTCAAATACTTTTGAACAACCCTGCATTTGATCCGTAGGTTGATACACATACTATATAATGGGAAAATTTACTTTAGCAAGAAAATGCATAACAGTTTCAAATTTCTCTTTCAGCAGTTTATACTAAAAAATAAAAACATTATTTGAACTTCTTTGTCCAACCCTGTTGTTTATCTAGTATCTTTATTACGCGTCCCTTTTTAACTAAAATTTAGTTCAAACCGAAATACTCTTAAAACTACTGAAATCACATTTCCATAAATTATCATCCACAGACGGGTGTGTATCCAATTCTTTGCGTGATCCTATACATTATTTTTATATTCTATAAAAAATTTTCTAGTAAACTGAATACAATTCAGCGTAAAAAATGCATAACATATTTAAAAATCACTTTTAAATAATTTATACCCATACTGAGTCGCCTTTATAAAATCTTTTGAATAGCCCTGTATATCAACTATAGCATTTATATACACTATATAATATGCATAAATATAGTGAAACTTAAAAGTGCGTATAATAATTAAAAATGCATTCCCTGCCATTATCACTAATATATAGTACTTCGGATAGAATATACTATTTGAAATCTTTCGCGTTATCCTTTGAATACTACGCACTTCGTATAAAACATGAAAAAACTTTTATAAAGCCTCAGCGACGCATATCAATTTCATTATACATGATATAGTTTAATATAATTAAAATGCGCCGTAAACAATTCCCATTAAACTATTATGTAATGAAATTCTTTTGCGTTGGCCTGTAATAATAACTGTTCTTTGCACCGCATGTTCTACAGAATGCATATTATAATACACCTCGTAAATGCATATCAATTTTATTATTTTTGAAATGGTCTAAGCACTTTAAAATTCCTTTGAAACGATTTTCCCTTATTGACCGTGATGTAACGAAAAACTTTGAACTGTCCCTTAAATAAACTGAATGTGCTAGAAATTTCATTTGAAATAGAGTTCGTACTAGGATAAACATTAATAACTTGCAAAAATTTCAGGGCATTCTGAGTATATTTAAGTGAGTTAGAGCTCGGCCAGACGGCCAGATAGACAGACAAATCGAAGTTGCAAACACTTTTCAACTGTCAAATTAGTTTAAACTTAACAGATGTAAATTTTTCCACTTTTCATTTTTGGGTGAAAAAAGTCCGGGCCAGGATTCGAACCAGGGATGTATTGTCTGAAGTCACCAATGCTCTTCCAACTGAGCCATCCCGGATGGCATCCATATATATATGTTGTAATATGGAATTGTAAAACTGCGTAATAAACATTCTAAAAGCCATTTTTAACAAGAGCAATTAGTGGATTGGTCTGGCCCTCGGGATTGCACTATCACTTTAAAGCATAAGCTGAGTTCCTGCGGTGGTTATCCCTTGCTATCCCGCTTTTCGGAAATTGCTAAAAAGAGTGATGTTTGGATAGAACTTTGTGTAAAAAATATATAAAGCATTGGCACACCAACATTATGATCGCCGTTGGTTTAGGATTTCCGTTTAAAAATATAAATCCAAAACAGACCGGAGCGTAGGTAGCACGCCAAACGTTTGTGAGGTAGAAAGAAAGGATGGGTGTATCAACTCTAGGTTTGGATAGATTTTCATTTAAAAGTACGCAACAATACAAATTCGAAGTTGTACACCACCGAAGGCAGTGGATCCCCCAACTTTAGATTCGTTTGGACAGGTTTTCTCCAAAAATAGAAAACAATTCAGCACTGATTTTTATTATATTTAAGTTTATTATCATGGGCATAGGCAATGCCAGATAGGTCAGTTAGTGGTAGAAAGTGTATGAACTCAGTGTCGCCAACTTTTGAAAAAAATATTAGGTGGGCCCAAAAAATGTTGAGTACTATAATTCATCTTTTTTTATAAGCAAATTACAAACATATTATAACATAAAAAAAAGATCTTCCTTATAAATGTATCAATATTTATTACAAAGAACATTAAAATTGATAAATATTAAAAGTGAAAAAAAAAGCTATATGTAATGAGAAACATACGTTTTAATCACCTAAATCTCTCAATACCTACAAGATATTAAAATAGGATAGCAAAATATGCAGGAAATATGTTTATGAAAAATATTTAGCTATATATCTGCTGAAGGGGCTTTCAATATTTCGGTAAGTCTAATTTATATCTCTGCTATTTTTCAACTATAATTATTTTGATAATATCAATAAAATTAAATTACATTTCAACAGTAAATAAATAACAAAATAATTCAATTGAAAACAGGTGGGCGGAGAGATAAATTTATTAGGTGGGCTCGCAACCCATGAATCCATATATGTTGGCGTACATCACTGTATGAACGTTTGGTTTAACACATGTTGTGTATAAATTTAATAAATATATATTTTTTTGTATTATACAGTTCCGTAGATGTTCATAATTACTCTACAGTCTTTTTGGTAGCAATTAGGGTACTTAATTGACATTTCACATTACCAATAACTAATTCCAATTAAAGCATAGGAGTGAAACAATAGCTTTATTGCAGTTTTGCAAAATTTTGCATGGAATTTCTCAGTTGAAAATGAGGATATTTTCCCGCAAAAAAGGTGCTGTGATAGCAATTTTTGTGCAATTCTCTATTTTTCAGTTCTGTTGTACACCAGTTGCTCGTACAGTGACAGGTAAATCGCATAACCCATCGATTTTCAAGCTGCTAATATACAACATAGTTACAAAAAAATATAGATTTAATTAAATAACATGATCGAGATTAACTCATTTTTATTCCAATTAATAAAATGAAGTAGAAATTAAATTTAACATCAAAATAAAAAATGATGTAGTACTGAAGAAATAATGTTGAAGTACTAACATGTGTAATAATTTTTTGCAATATTATAGTTTGTAAAATAAAGAAAAAAGTTTTGGGATTGGCTCATCTGACCAAGGAAAGTCTCCATACGGGCATACTCAGAATATTCTAAAAGAATTTCAGAGTGTTCTTTTCGTGTATATATATATGTTTATAAAAATTTTTTTCGATGGAATCCCTTTAGAACGTTTCTAAAAAAATAATGGACATTTCGTTTATATGGCGATATACCACCGGTTGGCGATGGAATAAAATTAAAAAAAAAATACTTTTCTATGTCGAATGTTAAACTTTTTTTATATATATATAACTTTAGTTTTGTCAGTTTTAGTTTGTTTCAATTGTAGTTTTATCACATTGCAGTGAAAGTTAACTATGAAATTTTATGTATTACAAAAGATAATAATTGAAATCGTTTCAATCCCAAAATTAAGTCCAATTGAGCTTTGTCGATTCAACTTTGTTACTATGGAAACAAAAAATTCTCCGATATTGAAATGTATTCTGCATCATTCTTTATTTGGCTTTTATTTTGGAATACGCTTAAATACAGAAAATATTTTTTATATGCGAAATTATTTTTACAGTGATAAAATTAAATAATTGCAGCAGCAAGCAACATAAATATGTAATAGAAAAAGAAAAAATATATATTAAATTACTTCGTTATTTAAATTCCTTAAATACCATTTACACGCATTCTAAAAATCTATTGGTAATAAATTTTCAGTTAAATCGTTTGATTTTGGCGAGGAAATGTGCTGCTAGCCAAATCAAGTGACGCTTTCGTCTTTTCACGCCAAATATTTGAAAGCATTTTATATTTTTATAGACTTTCTACTGTTATTACGCCGCTAAATTTGACTGATCCTTTATTACATACATAAATAGTTTAATTAGTATTTTTTTCAAAATATTCTGAGTATGCCCAGTATAGAGACCTTCCTTGTAAGTTACAATTTGTTAGTAAGTAAGATTTTTATTTTTTGCCTGTAACCGTTCTATGATACAAAAATTCGAGTCCGAGTTTCGGTTGAGTTCTCTATAACTACTGTCATCTAATAAGGATCACTAATGTTTTCTTTTGATAAAACAGTAGAAATTTTTGTTTTGTCTTAAGAGCCCATACTACTGATTAAAAAAGACCCGGATGATAATATTAAATCTATGGGGGCGTTCTTTTCAAATGTTTCGCTCAAATTTTAATATTTTTAATAATTTTTTTTGATACAATAGCTGAGGAAGATCTACAACCAGGCTAATTTTTACTTTTTCAATTTTGATTTCAGATTTTAAAAAAAAAAAACCCTAACTTTCGAAACCGGTTCGAACCGGTTCTGAAATTGGAACTATCATGGATTAAAAAAAAATCTGAAATCAAAATTGAAAAAGTAAAAACTAGCCCGGTTGTTGGTCGTCCTCAGCTATCCTATGCAAAAAAAAAAAGGGTAAAAATATTAAAATTTGAGCGCGATATTTGAAAAGAACGCCCCCAAAGACTTATCATTATCATCCTGGTCTTTTTCAGTCAGTAGTGTGGGCTCTTAATCTACGTTAAGTTAAACTCTCTTAAGTTAAAATCTCTTCAAAAATCAGTCATTTTCTAAAGAAAATGACTGATACATTTACTTTTTTCCAAGAACAAATATGAAAATGCCTAGATGCATTATGCAACGAAATTGATTTCGGTTGAGACTGTTAGGACCCCCAACTCCACTCCCCCCCCCCCCCCCCCACACACACACACACACTCGAAAACTGAATAAATATAAGCATTTATTTATTCATTCCTATTTTGTCCCTTTAATTGACTGATCAATATAATTTAAATCTGTGTGGCGAGCATTAAGAGCGCAGTAACCAGATACCATGTCAATTCGAATGACATGTTCTATAAAGGATGTTCTAACCTCCACCTACTCGTCATTTTGACTTATGTGACGTCTTTCGGCGCCTGTTGGAGTCGGGCTGAGAAAGCAGAAAACAGGCGCGCGTAACAATTGGAAGTTGCGATCCATGAAATCAATAAAACGTTCTTTTGAACTTCCCATTGATTGTTTGCTTGCTTATTCCTTTAAGCTTTTTCCGGCTAGATTTTATTTTTTATGTTATCTGTTAAGTTTTTAAAAAGCGAGACACGTCATTCTTTTTTTTATAAGTTGTTTTTGACTCGTATAGAATTTAAAAGAAGAAAGAAAAATCACGTGTCCAGCATAGATTAGGGAACTCTTTCAAACATATTCAAAATACTGTAACAAAACTTCTCCATTTAACCCTTTATGCCCCGACGGTACTGAGGAAAACTATATGTAAAACTTATTTATTCTGCTTATTAATAAAAGTTTTTTATTCTTTCAAGAAAAACTCTCTTGTAGATCAAATTTAGATAGAATAAAGAAACAGTCGAAGCTAAAAATTTTCAAAAAGTGGTAGCTTTATTATTAATTTTTATAGACATTTTTTTTCTTTCTTTAAATAAAATTATATGAAACATATTCAACAGCAAAAGCATTTCCATTTATAGAGTGGATCATGATGCATTTAAACTTATCGCTTTTTTAAGAATTGTGATATTTTCAAAAGTGTAGTTTTGGTTAATTATTCTGATTATTTTTGTAAATATTTTACAAAAAAAAAAAAAAAAAAAAAAAAAAAAAAAATATATATATATATATATATATATATATATATATATATATATATATATATATATATATATATATATATATACCGGGTGATCCAAAAGTCAGGACGAACTTTAAAAATGAATAACTCGAAAACGAATCAAGATACAAAGATACGGTTTGCACCAAATGGATGGAAAAGAAACCGGATTTTGTGTGACAACAAAAAAATATTGTTCTATTGGCGACCAACGGCATCACTAGCAGCATTGAAAGATGCCATCCGCCAAAACGTGTCTGCCATAAAGCAAGAAATGCTACTAAATGCTGTGAACGGTGTAGTGCCTAGTCTCACAGCTGCACTTATGAATGAGGGACAGCACATTGAACATTTTCTGTTGTACTAATTAACTGTAACTAAGCTGACTTGGAAATTGTCAACATTTTTTCATTTGCAAATCATCTTTTGGTGCAAAAAACACTACCGTGTCATTTAAATGTTTTAATGAAACAACATGTCTAAATTCCACATTAGTATTATCTAAAAATCCTAATATAACAGCAGATATTAAAGAAGATAATTATTGAGGTGCACCAATTCCTTGATAAATAATTCGGTAGATAAAGGGTTAATAAGATGAAAAATGATCGCTAGCTGAACTAGTTGGATGTACCAATCTCAAAACTTTCTTTTATCTCATGCATGTTAATTTCACTTCAAAAGCTCACTAGCACAATGCCAAAGTTAAATGCCAATCTCTATCCATCATGCGAATTCTAAATATAAGAAATTCCGTGCTTTAGTTCTTGAGATATGACTATAACTAAAATCGTGCAAATTATGCAAAATGCAGAGTAGAAGCGCCCTTGTTGTGTGATCTACACCAAAACACTATCAGTAACAACCTATAGCAACGTCTAACTTAATTTGAAGTTATATTAAAATCGATACATTAGTTTTTAAAACAGAGTTATAGTAAAAATCGTGAAAAAATCCATCATAGCAGCTAAAACCAAACAAGCAACAACTTGTATCAATGTCTAACTAAATCTGAAGCTAGATCAAAATTCGTGCATTAGTTTCAAAGATAGAGGTATTGAGGAAATCGTGAAAAATGGAAAATAGCAGCGCCACCTGTTGGACGATTTCCACCAAAACATAATCAGCACTAATGATTATGTTGCACTAATGGTTATGTCATAATAATCAAGGTATACCCGAATCTGAAGTTAGGCAAAAATTCGTGCATTACTTCTGAAGCTATTTCTAAAATCGTGAAAAAGCAGCATAGCAGCGTCATCTATAGGGAAATTTACAACAAAAACTAATCAGCACAATTTTATATTAAGATATAACTGAATCTAAAGTTTTGTGAAATTCGTGCGATAGTTCTTGAGATAAAGCTCTCAAAAATTTTTCTAACATACAGACAGACTGACAGACAAAATCATAGTCAGATATTTTGTAAAAAGTATCAAATCGTGTTAAGGACCTTCGAAAACCGGAATTCAAAAAATTTCACAAAACCAGTACTTTTACTTACCCATCATACGTAAAATAGGATAAATATTGCAATCGTTTTGAAAACCAAAAATTTTTTTTGACGGATTTATGCGTTTCAGATACCGGAGATTCCGAAAAGACATAGTTTTAGAAAACAAAATTGCCGTCCGTCCGTCCGTCTGTGTAAATGTCTGTCTTTGTGTGTGTGTGTGCGTCTTTCTGACTGTGTGTTTGTAAACGCTCTATCTCCCGAACAAATTGAGGTAAAGACTTGAAATTTTGTTGGGTAACATCTCCAGTAATTGGCATGCACCAATGATTGGCACATCCTACAAACATGTCCTAAAATAAGATTTATATCCAGTCTTTTAAAAATGCAAGACCATATACCAGTTATATGCTTATTTGCTTTAATGATTATAACTTTGATTTATGCTACTAGATCACAATAGTGCCTAGAAAAGAGAAACAATTATGGTTTGTATCAAATTAGCCATTTTTGTTGCAAATGCTTATTCTCTGGCTTAAGAAAGACATGCTTTTCAATTCATTATTATCTGATCTATAATATATTTTAAATTTTAATTGACAACAGTTTTGTTTAGTTGAAAAGGTTTACTTTAATATTGTGTAAAAGTATTTTTATACAAATATCTGAATTTCTAAATTAATGATAGATGCCAATTAATGGTGCTTCAATTTTGCTTGTTCCAAGTAATTGGCACCTATGACAATTACAAGGAAATCCAAAATTTGAGATTAAACCACTTGTTTTGGCAGTACTTTTAAAGTTATAGACTAATTTTGTTTATCAGTTGTTTTTATTTGAAAATATGAAATATTATCAGTAATTGGAATCCAATAAAGCTTCATATGACAATTACTGGAGACAGCATGACAATTACTGGGTATTTATATAAATATATTGTATTGATTTTAAAGTATTCACATTTCAGACTAATATGCTGATTTCTTACTCTCAAAAACCTGAAATATGGCATCTTCATCTACAGTAAATTCATTTAAAGCGATTAAACCCAATTTTTTCGGACTCTCGAAAAATTCGTTCTGATGAAAGGAATAGAAAAATTTTCGAATATTTTTTATTTTAAGAAGTGGACGTAAAAGGCAATAAAATAACACAAATTTTGCATAAAGAACGAAGTTGATTAGATTATTAGTTGCCGAAATATTTGTAATCCTGTTTTTGACATTGATTTTTTATGACTGTATTTCATTCAAATTTCAATTCAAAGATATATTTTAATTGGAAATGAGACGCTTAATCCTGTATAACGCAGTAAACTGTTAATTAAAATGATTATAATATTTGTAGTTATAAGAATGTTTATTTTACGCAATTGGGTATACTACTTGAGTAGTTTGGCGTTTTATATAATTTGTCGAAATGGTTGCATTAGCAATTCATTAATAGAGCATTACTATGTATATAAAAATATTTAAATATACGTTCAAATTTTGTTTTAGAATTGCAATGCATTTTTAAAATAGTTTACACATGTTTTATTTTCATATATTATATTATGCAATCATATCTATGATGGGTAAGTATTACGGTGGCCCCCAAAAACTAGTTTCTTGTAAATATTAAAGAGGAAAACTCATAACACATTTGAAAACACAAGTTCAGTAATTACTATTTTCAGCTCTAAACTAGTCGAATGTGGCAATCCCAAAACTTTATTTTATCTCATACATGTAAATACTTCAAAATGCACTTAAAAAGTACCAAAATTATGTGACAATTTATGCCCGTCCTAAAGATTGTAAAGATATCAAATTCTGTGCATTAGTTCTTTAATCGTTATCTGTTGTGGATATCGGGAAATTTCAACATAAAAGTGCTACCTATTGAGTGATTTACACCAAAATATAATCAGAAATAATATTTATCGAGGTATATCTGAACCTGAAGTTTGATGAAAATTCGAGCATTAGTTCTTAAGATAGGGCTAATACGGGAATTTGGGAAAAATCAGCATAGAAGTGCCACCGACGCGATCGACACCAAATAGTAAACATAACCAGTTCATATAAAAAATTAACTGAATTTGAAGTTTGATGAAAATGCGTGCATTAATTCTTGAGAAAGAGCTATTGTGGAAATCGTAAAAATGCAGCGTAGCAGCATCACCTAATGAGCAATTTACCTCAAAATGTAAATAGCATCAATTCATGCCATTAACTAATGAAATCTAAAGTTTGATGGGCATTCGGGCATTAGTTTTTGAGACGCAACTGTTTCGTAAATCGTTAAATATGCAGCATACTAGTGCCACCTGTTGAGCAATTTACACCAAAATCTAATCAGCATCAATTTATATTAGTGACTCAGAATATAAATTTTTACTAGGACTTCCCTCAGAGGGATTAGTCTGAGCGATATTGCTGAGAATACACATTTAATAACTTGCGATAAGTAAAGAAAATGAGATGTTACCTTTAATTGGTCATTCATTGTGATAAAATATAATGATAAAAATAAGCATATCGAATCGTAGAACTACAAAATCTTGTTGCATATACTATTTTTATAAAAGAAAAGCAAACCATGCATGCATATAAAATTGGAAACATGCAAAATGTTAAAAGTAATACAGAAAATAAAACACCAAATTTTCCTATATTGGAAATATAGCTCTTTGAAATGATGTCATGAGCATAAACAGAAGCTTCGCACAGATTTGAGAAACTATAAATAACATAAACTATTATGTTTGTAGAGAAATTGAGTGTATTTTATATGGTGTGAAATCCGTCCGAATAGTTTATAATGTTGAATATCTGTTTTCCACGGATGCAATGAGGTTGTCGATAAGAGTTAAGGAATCCTTTTTTAAAAATTTGTACTAAACGAGCACTTACATCTTATAAGTTACTGTGATGCCAAAGTTATCGTTTCTGACCCCAACAGTATCCTAGAAATTGCAATATTCTCAATAAATTGGATTTAAAACTTTTTCTAGAAAAAAAAATGTTTAATATGTGAAATTAAACTGTCGAATGTTTTAGAAATCGTTCATAACGAGAATATTATATCTTAAAAGTTGCCACACACAAAAAAAAAAAAAAAAAAAAAAAAAAAAAAAAAAAAAAGATTTTAAATTTTTAGTCATATCAACATCAAAGAATTCTCAATTTTAGAACTTTTTTTGCTCGTGCATTGATGGTGATTATTGTTCCTACGCAAAATATAGTATATTTTGCAGCAAAGATGGTTACCAACATTTTTTGCCCACATTATTTTTTAAGTCGGCTAGGTACTCCCAATGCTAACGAAAAACACACAAACGTTAATGCTTTATAGCATAGAAATACAGAATCAAAAGCTATTTATCTTCTATTATATACACATAAGACATAAATTATCTAATTAGTGCTAGCAGATGAATTTTTAAATATACATAGACCAATATAATGCTTCATTTTTCTTTTATTAGTATTTCTTAGTATTCATTTTTTCATTTATTTGTATTATTCAGTAAAAAACTCACTTTCTTAAGCCCGAATTACGTCAAACTTTTTATAAAAGCGCCTTAGTGCATATAACAGCGAAGTATTGTGAAGAGTATTAAATACAAGGTAGTAAGACACTTAGCCAAACGCAGGTAATAAATCGCCAAATATTGTCCTTTTCGCCCTCTCTCGAAATGCATTTTTTTTTCGTATATTTAAAAAACACTATTTTGAGTCATCTTATTTAAAATTCAAATAAATAAATGAGAGAAAGCAATAATAGCATAAGTCAAAACATTCATAAGTCAACATCAAGGAATTGTATCGTAGTTACACATGTGGAAAAAAGCTGCTTTCGGCCAAAAAAAGGTGTCTTCACTAAATTTGAATCCGATTAAAAAAAGTACCGTGATTAATTAAAATGTTATAGGCAGAGCTGCCAAGTTTCCGGCATTTTGGGTACCGGTATTTTAATACAGAAAATGTTTTATTAAATTGGAACATTCTGCGGATTTAAAAAATAACTTTTCCTATAAGAAAATTCTGCTATGCAATAAGCGAGGGTTTGGCATCTCTATATAGGAATATTTCGTAATCTACTTTTTAACCTAAAAAAAGCAACGACCATTTTTCGGGTACAAAAAGTATTGCTAATTGTTCCATTTTGCATACAAGGTACTGATTGTAATATTGATACATCTACGGTGATAAATTTCCAATAATTTTTCAAATCCCATTTATTTCATTAAAAATATAAATCTTTTATTCATTTAGTTTAAAATAAATGGTTTTTAACTAATTTCATAATACTTCTGAAATATCACTTTTCATTGAAATATTCATACTTAATCCATAACGTACATAATATATGACTCTGTTATTACATAAGTCACCCTTTTATTATCATAAAAATTATGTTTTTACTGATTTTTATTAACTCAATAGGAGAAATTTTGTGTTTTGAGCAATAGATGTCCGCATTTCCTATTATATATTTATTTTAACAAAATTCTTTGCATTTAGAAGAATTTTTATTTAAATAGGAAATCCAGATGTCGCTGTTAATAAAGAAGAAAGTTACAAAAAAAGGTACAACTGACAACAAAAGACACATACTATCCAATATGGAAAAACGACGAATCCCAAAAAGACGTCGTATGAAATATCATCTTTTTAAAAAAAAAAAAAAAAAAAAAAAAAAAAAAAAAAAAAAACGAGGTCTGATTATCGAGCCTATTGATTACAAAATGTGCATTACATAAAAAAAAAAAATGCTGCAAATATTGATTATTTTTTCTTTTGTGCAGTTTTGGTTTCGAAAGGTGCGCTATGTTGCAAAAAGATATAAGCGCCTATGAAAACACACCTGGTAAACTTTCATGCTCAGTTTTACAAATAAATATGGCACATATATGCCCTATATACACCGAGGTACCTAATTGGTGCCAAAATGGCGTTTAGTTGCCTAACATGTTGGTTATCATATAAATGTTATAATAAATTGTTTGTTCTAAAAATATTATCATTTATTGATTGTTATATCTTTTTTAATAACAGGAAATGTTTCATTTATTCCTTTTTTTTTCATTTTGAAATAAATAAATAACGTGTTGTTATAGCATGCTATATGCATCTGGTAATCAAAACGATTTTTTCGCCTAATTGGCATAAAAAATCTCGCCAAACCCGGTGCTTATATCTCTAGTATATTATCTCAAGTATTTTATTTATGTATACTATAATTGTTTTTACATACCACTTACTTCTTCTGGTATATAGAAATAGGTAAGTGGCTCCTTTATGCAGTATAAATTGTATAAAACTTTAAAAAATAGTCCCGTTGCCCCTTTTTGGATCGAATTAAAAAAAATCAATGTCTAATTCCAGTATTGCTCCCAGGTATGCATACATACTCCATATTTCAAAGTTGTATGCCAACAGGAAACGGATGAAAAATGGGAAAAAATGTCACATATGCACCAGGGTACATAATTGGCGTCAAAATGGCATTATTTTACCTGAGATGGTAACCCGGCTTTATTTATTATTTGTTTATTTACTCATAAAATGTTTATTTACTTTCACTTCCTTCTTTTAATTATATAAAATATTTCTTTTTATAGTTATTAATTATTATTATTATTTTATTGACTGTAAGTTCTTTTTGAAAATAGAAAATAATTTAAAAATGTGTATGTAAGCGTTATTTGAAAAGGGAGTTTTCGCCAAATGGGTTTTGAAAAAAATTGCGCCAAATCTGATGCGCTTGTGGTATCTGTGCCGAAAAATTAGTGACCAGAATTGACTTCCATACACAAACAAAAATATAAGTTAAAAGAAAACATGCAATGAAAATAAATATAAAGGGAAAATGATGTCATAAAAGAAACTTTTTATTTAAAAACGTAATTGTTTCTAATTTTCACGCGCGAAATATGTAAAACATTCTTTTAGCGATCAAAAAGTGCTGTTAAGAGATTATCACAAAATCTCAAAATCAAAGTTTTTATGACATTTTTTAAAATAAAAAAATAACAGTTTTATTTTCCTGCATGATTAAATTTTAAAATGTTTTATTGCATTCAATATTTCTGAGTGCGAAAAGGATTACTATTTACTCCATGTACTGATTCGGTTATCTACGTAAATGTCCAGCCGGTGAAAATCACGCTCACCAAATTTCTGTGACGTACGCACATAAATTGTGCTTTTTTATAAGTTTTTTTATTATAACTTTTTAACTATTTGGAATTAATTTTTAAAAGTAGGTGCATTCACCAGATTACCTCCATAGGTACCTATTGGTACAAACAGAATCAAAATCCGACAAGTACTTTTTGAGATTTGCTTGACGAAAGAATTTTTTTGAATTTTAATATCGTTACGTATCTCTGAGTATAAAGACTTCGCTTCGCTCAGACAATTAAAATCCATGTATTAGTTCTTGAGATACAGCTGTTGCGTAAATCATAAAAAAAATGCAACATAGCAGCGCCATCTGATGACCAATTTACACCAAAAACTAATTGCGTCAATTTATATCAGGGAATACCTGAATATAAAATTTTATTGAATTCCGTGCATTAGTTCTTGAGATAGAGAGCCCACAAAATTTATGTCACATACAGACAGATAAGGCAGACAGAGTAGCAGATTCACAGATAGATGTTATATATATATATATATATATATATATATATATATATATATATATATATATGTATATATGACATGTTTTTTGGAATCTCTGATCTATAAAACGTGTAAATCTGTCAAAAACTACAATTCGAAAATTTTCACGAATCAAATACTTTTTTCTTGCAAATAAATCATATCGACTCTTATGTGCAGCCCTATATAAAATTTATTTTGTATATATAGCATTATATGTCAAATCATTTCTCAGTTTGTAAAAACTTAGCGCAGTTGAAAATTTCCGTTCAGCAATTATCGCCAAGAAGCGGTAATGTATTCGAAGTTGTTTGTGTAGCCCTCTATAATATCTATAGAATTTATACTCACTAATTAGTATGCAAAAAAATTAGTTCAATTTAAAAACGCATATCACATCTGTAAGCACACTTCCAGAAATTATTGCCCATAAATACTGTTATCGAACTCTTTTTGTGTTTCTCTGTAAGTGAACTATATGTGCTATGCTCATTCAATAATAAGCATCTTGTAAGTGTGCGTCCATGGGGTAAATATATTTATTTCCACATGTTTGAAATTGTAATATCATTAAAATTCGTTACAAACGAATTCTTTCCCATAGACCACAGTGTAACGGACTTCTTTTGAATGGCCTTGTAAATAAACAATAAACGATACTTCATTTTCAATACAAGCCATACTACGTTAAATTTAAATAACATACATGAATTACATGGCAACCTGACTATATTTACGGGAGTTAAGGCACGAAAAGTTAAAACGCTTTTCAGCTGTAATTGTGTATTTTAAAATGTGTTAAAATAAAAATCCCCTACGTAGCATTCGTTTAGTCCTTTGCCCACTTTATACATCGCTGTATGTTTGGATGCACATAAGTACATAGAAACGTCTATGCACAATGTAGGTACGCGATGATTTTTTATAGTGTTTGTGAAAATATTTTTAACGTATTTTACAGAAAAAAGGAAGATTAATTTATCATGTTATATATGTAATTATTGAGGTTTTATCTAACCCCTTAACTGATTTGCCCATACACCGTTCGGGCAAGACGAATTTGCTTAATTCATCATTTAAAGCTTTTTGACACCACTATTTTTTTAAAAAAAATAATTTCATATTGTTTAAAGACGGAAATGTTAGGACTAAATGTTACGAATATTTTATTTAAAAAATAGTGGTGTGAATCTGTTACTTTCAATTTATTGAACGGAAAAGAAAGGATTAGTTAAGGGTTTAAAGAACAAGCACCATGCTGACTGAATTTTTTTTACTTTCTTGCATTCGTGAAAAATTTCGACTTCAAGTTTTCGATGGTTTTACATGTTTTACATGATCCTGAACACGATTTGAAGGTTTTTAGAAAATGTCTGTCTATGAGCCTATTGCTCTGTCACTCTGTGAGTCTGTAGGTGACAAAAATTTAGTGGACGCTCTATCTCAAGACCTAATGCACAGAATTAAGCAAAACTTTATGTTCAATTAGACCTTGATATAAAATAGAGGTTATTAGCTTCTGGTGCATATCGCCCAGCAGATGGCACTGCTATGCTACATTATTATAGCATAGCACGGCAGTGCTATGCTATATTTATTTCCAGTGCGACTCCTTAATGTTAATTTAATACAGGATTTAACATTGAACGAGTTATTTACTAGACATTTTTCCACATTTTGTACCCGCTGCCACAAATTTTCTCCGGAGCACCCAAATGAGTAAAAAAAAAATACCTCCAATCAAAAAAAAAAAAAAAAAAAAAAAAAAAAAAAAAAAAAAAAAATCTAGAGATCAATGGACATATTTTCTGTAGCATTTAATCATTTCTACGTGATTTAAAAAGAAAAATAAAATTGATTTTCTTTTCTTGTAAGAATTAAACATGGCATATTTAAGACTTCATATTGGAAGTGAAACTGAGATTTTGAAACATTTGGTACCAAGAAAAGGAATCATTTATAGAAAATAATAAATATGAAGCATGATTTTTATAATAAAGAGACATTTTGAAATATTGATTAATGGATCAAGACGATTTTTAACTGAAGAAATATAGAAAATAAGCAAATTGACCTTTTCCCTATTTATCGTTTCTTCAAAATAATAGAAAATAACTTAAAAATATATATATAAATGGTATTTGAAAACGGGGTTTCTGACACATTGGCATCAGAAAAAAATCGCGCCAAAGCCAGTGCGTAAATACTTGTGCCGGGATTTTGTACTTATACCACATTTTAAAAATTTCCCCGCCTTATAAATTCGAAGAAAATAAAAATAAAATAAGGTAAATAAAAGACTTCAAAAATAAGAGTATTAAAGACTAATAGTAAAAAATAATAGTATATCGTTCTTGGTATGTAATGAAATTAGTAAATCTGCAGAACTAGGCCTTCAAACTCAATTCCTGGCAAATTTTTAAGGCTAAACCGCAGATATAGTGACTACTTGGCGTAAGACTTTTCACACTGCAATAAATTAGCCAATTCTATTAACCGGTATTTACGTATTAACGCTACCGCAGTTACAGATTTGGCGATTTTCAATCTACACCTAAATTTTTTGCGACAAATCATAAAATAAAACACTTTATTTAAAATTAAAACACTTTCGAAATTCAAAACACTATATTTAAAAACAAAGTAACATATCGGATTTCGGTGGAAAATGGGCCGATATAGAATCACTTCTGCTGCGGTGGCGTTAATACGTAAGTACCTATTAACTTAATCATTCAAATCGAATGTGAACAAATATAAAGAATAATGTTTACAAATAATTATGTTAAATTTCCAAATTGGCGATTTTTTAAAATCGCTCCTAAACTTGTAACATTACAAATAATTAATCGTTGGATAAAATTTAATTTTGAATTTACTTGTATTAAATTTATTATTCCGATGATTGTTAAAATGATAAGACACTATACAATTTAATTTTTAAAACATCACAAAGAGTTTCGGTACAAAAGTAACTGTTTTTTTTTATGTTTCAAGTTAATATTTTTATAAACCATTTTTGATTCATTATTTGTATGAAATAATAAAATGTAAACTCATTTGAAACATTCATACACTCTTAAAACGAAAGAGCTGATTTGGCTTCTCATGAAAGAGCTGTAATTTTTTCGATCATAAAAGAGTTGTTTTTCAAACGATTAAATCTTCTTGATCTAAATTGGTTATTTCAATAGCTCAACTTCATTTAAATTAGTTAAAACTCGAGTTATTTCAACTCTTTTTTTGAGAAGCTGCCTTTCAACATTGAGATGAGTGGATTTCAGCTCAACTTGAGCTATTTTGTGGCTGGCTTTTTAAGAGAGTAACGCTCTGCCTTTTGCACAGATATCTAATACTTACCACGTTGGCGTAATTTTTTTTACGCCGATTTGGCGAAAATTTCGTTTTCAAATATCAGTCTCATAAATATTTTTAAATCATTTTCTATTATTTAAAAAAATAGTGATAAATAAAAAGTTCATTAAAAACAATAGAACAAAACAATTTACACTGGTGTCCAAAAGTTAAGCATAATTGGTAATTAAGTAATTATTTTTAAGTAATGAAAGAAATATGAATCGGAATGTGCTGAAACTCCAGGTGTGTAAACAAAATAGTACGCGTCACATATTTTCGCGAAGAGTTTTCCCCGAAATCGAACAGGGGACCGTCAACAAATTGAAAAAAACGAAGATCTTTTGGATAACCCTGTCAAAACTAATGTAGCAAAAGCGTTCAAACTGCACATTATGATTAATTGGCTTATTGTAATGTACTGTGTTAATTTTTACAAGGATAGCATGTATACTCGTAGAGAAATTAAGGTTTTTATAAAAACAGTCCTAAATTTTTCCAAGTTTTTTGCTTATAATTTGCAGAGTTCTTATTATAAAATAATGTTCTTTTCTGAAAATATGACAAACATCATTGTACACAATACCCTGTCATCAGAATTTAAAAATAATAAAAATTTTATGAAAAATGAGTATGTTTAGTAAATAATTTTTCATTGCGCATGCGTCAACGATATAAAAATGTCATTTGCATATTGTGTTAGCTAAATGTATAGAGCAACTTCTGTAAAAGTTTCAAAAACATAGCTTGAAAATTCTGAAAATGGGAGCCTATAGAATCAACTCAAAATCCGTTATTCCTAAAGGAAGCAAAAAAATCAGGGGTTTTACCTAAATATAGTTGTACGTGCAATATTGTGTAGGCACTAAACAATGGAATATGGATACAGCCCCTCATCACCTGTTATGCTTTTACTATACTACTATTTTTCAACAGGATAAATTCCTTATTTAATGTTATATATTCGATTAATAACTATCACATATTTTTTTCTGTTTAAAAATATCGCTAGGAAAAATGCGTAAAAATTTACAGCCATGTAGGAGAGACGTCCCCTTGGAAGACTTTCGAAGGGAAAAAAGGGGGGGGGGACTAGAACTTAAGAACAAGACATTTTATTTAAAATAATACCACAAAGAATATTTCCTTAATATAGAAAAATAAAGATTGAAAATATTCAACAAATTTTCCAACAAACGCCTATGCACACTCACATGCTGGTATTTAAAATTAAGAATTTGTTTTATGAAGTAATTAAGAGTGCTTATAAATTGTAATTAAGAGTGCTTATTTTATCAAGAGAATTATTTTTTTATGTTAATACTGGTATTAAAAATAATTACGATATTTAAGCGATCTAATTAGTCTACAATTAAGAGTTAAATGATATAATCGAGCAACGTTGCAATGATAATTTCTGCAATGATCGCTAGAATAAAAATGTTGTAGGTAGATTAGTTGATGGAAGTATTCGTTTATATACATATCATTTCCTTATGTCATTTAAACGTCTGGAAGTAATGCGCTGTGATATTATGATACTTGTGCATATGATAAGATGTATTTGATAACTGAGATTTAGCTGTACGGCTTTTATTTTTCGTTGTTGTCACAAAAATAGTAATAAAAAATAATCTTTTGTACGTTATAACGCTTGTTTGTCTACTAACGTAATGCCATAATATCTAACCGCAACATTAAAAATGTCTTTTACAGCCATATGAAATTTCAGATTTATTTCATTCGTTTCTACAATGTGTTTTATTCAATTATCTCAATAATTTTACATCGCACAAAAAATCTGCCCTTTTTTTGACAAGAAGAAAGTATTGGATTTGGGAAAATTTTCGAATTTCAATTTAATATTTGAAATATATAGTTTAATATAGAAAGTATGTCCAATCTATCTCTGTTATAAATTAACGATGATTAGTTTTAATGTAAATTCCGGTTTTCAACGGATTTACACGTTTTAGGGGTCAGAGATTATATAAAACACATTTTTCCAAAATGTCTATCTGTATGTGACATAAATTTTGCGGGCGTGCATTACAACAACCCGATAAAGAAATCGTAGGTAAGTAAAAATAAATTTTGCCCTGATTTACTAAATCAATAAGACGTTCTTTTGAATTTTCTATTCGCTGTTTGATATTTATTCCTAAAACTTTTCCTACTCGATTTTATTTTTAGATGTTTTCCTTGGCGTATAAATTAACCTTTCTAAAAACGAGACACACTTGTCTGTTTTTTCGCCTCTTGTTTTTCGTCTGACATGGATTTTACGGAGAATTCAACGAGACATTAATTTTCGTGTTATGCTAATCATAATGTGTGTGCTGCAAAGAATTTATAATTTTAAGTAAGTCAACTTTTTAGCCAATATTTTTTTTTTTTTCAAAAGAAAAAAAAAAACAGACAGTTTAATTTTTAATGTGTTTATAATGGCCATTTATCTGCACTTGGGATATAGGTTCTTAAACGGAGGCGGGGGGATGCCCTCCTTGGAGGTCTTTCCAAGGGAACCTAGCCCATATTTACTCAAGGAAATCCTAGGTTCGGAGAGAGCCACAGAAAACTCCAAACGGTAAAGCCAACGGCCGCGATTGGGTTCGAACCCAGCACCTGCCGTCTACCAGTTGACATTCATTCTTCGTAGAGAAATTAAGATTTTTATAAAAACAGTCCCAAATTTTGCCAAGTTTTTTTCTTATTATTTGCAGAGTTCTTAATCTCTCCAATCCTAATACAAATATTACGGGAGACCACAAAAGTCAGTTTAAAATTGTTGTAAAATATCTCCGAAAATGTATCAATGTATATATCGATTCTGCACGCATTTATTTAAAATGTTTAGAAATAATTTTAAGAATAATGGAGGCATTTAAATTAATTTAAAAGGTGTTATTTAGTGTCTCCTACAGGGGACATAAGAACTGTGGAGGTTAATAAAAAAAAAATGCTCTTTTCGGAAAATATGACAAAAAACATTGTACATAATACCCTGTTATCAGAATAAAAAATATAATAAAAATTGTATAACAAATGAGCAGGTTTTCTTCACTGCACATGCGTGAATGCAATCAAAATATTGTTGCGAATTTTGTAAATAGTTAGTGTTTGTACTGTAAAATAATGTAAATAATCTTATTAAGCTCCATTTCTTTACTAATATTAGTTTTTGTTACAGTGTATCTGTTATCAAGCAAACTTGTCTATTATTTTCAGTGAATGTCTACGGCAGATTGGCGAAATAATGAAGATATCGCCAAGTTGGCGTCACTTTTGGCGACTAATTTTGATTGCCAAATTTGGCGATATATCGCCAAGTTGGCGACAAACTTGGCGATTGTTGGCGATGGTAACCCTTCCCTCTTAATGGTAACCCCCTTAGATATACTGATACATTGTTTGTTGTTCCGTGGATTTTTCGAGTAGGTTCTAGAAACTTCGGCGCATGCTACGAGCCTATATATATAGGAGAGCCGATACGAGATGCTGTTGTTATTATTTACCAGTCAGTCATAGAGTGAACTTCTAGGT
Organism: Maratus speculifer; assembly: GCA_964019185.1. Taxonomy (NCBI): domain Eukaryota; kingdom Metazoa; phylum Arthropoda; class Arachnida; order Araneae; family Salticidae; genus Maratus; species Maratus speculifer. The sequence goes on from OZ025290.1 coordinate 251,804,560, forward strand.
TTAAGCAAGTTTGCTTGAGCTTTATTTACGTTATTTTGAATGTGATTTTAGTGTTGAGACGTTGTACAAAGAGTCTCTGGGACCTATATTGCACTTGTACGATAGATTTGGACAATTATTTTTGAATATCTAGAAATATTTGTGAGTTTCGAAGACTCTGTTGTTCTGAAGTTCTGTAAATAAATTATTTTCTACTTTTCTATAAGCAAGAGTTTGAAGTTGTCTAACCATAAGATCAAAAGAACCCTATATACGCTGCAACATTTGGTGTCAGGAGTGGGGTCTTATGGCGAAAACGAGAGCATCGGAAGAGCAACTGAATGAGTTGCTGAAAGCTATTAATGGATTATCAAATAAAATGGATAAAGGCCAAGAAGAGTTGGCGGAAAAAATGAATAAAAACGAAGAAAGAATGGAACAGTTGACAAACAAAATTGACAAATGCCAAGAAGATGTGACTGAAAAGATTAATAAAGGCCAAGAAGAGTTGGCGGAAAAAATGAATAAAAACGAAGAAAGAATGGTACAGTTGACAAATAAAATTGACAAATGCCAAGAAGATGTGACTGAAAAGATTAATAAAGGCCAAGAAGAAATGAAGAAAACTTTAGAAGAAAAGTTCTCGTCGGTAGAGAGAAAAATAGGCTCGGTAGAAGAGAAAATAGAGGAAGTAGAAGAGAAAATTCAGAATGAAGTTAGTAATGTTGAACAGAAAATGGAAAGGAAAATGGCGGAAGTAGAAGAGAAAATACTAGGTGAAGTAGATGAAAAGCTAAATAAAAAAGTACAAGATCTTGAGAAGAAACTTTCAGCGTCCAGTGGTAATTATGAAGAATTTAGGAATCCGACTGCTTCTCCCGTGCACATCAAGTTGTCGACATACGACGGAAAGAGTTCCTGGCAAGTTTACAAGACCCAATTCACCATTGTAGCCGAAGCGAACAAATGGAGTGACGAGGTGAAAGCTTGTCAACTGGCAGCATCTTTGAGAGGAGAAGCCGCCGACGTGCTGCAAACATTGCCCGATATGACGCAACTCAGTTTTGAGACTCTAAGTTGTGCACTTGAAATGAGATTCGGCGAAAAATTCTTCAAGGATTATACGAGAATACAAATGAAGAGCCGCCATCAAAAATCGAATGAAACCCTTCAAGAGTTTGCGTCGGAAATTGAACGGCTTGCAAATTTAGCATTCATTGACTGTCCAACAAATGTACGGGAAATGCTCTCACTGCAATATTTTGTAGACGGAATAAACGATCCAGAAGTGCAGAGAGCGGTACGAATGGCAGATGTACAGGATTTAAAGGCTGCACTACTATATGCCTTAAAGTTGGAAGCAGCTACACAAGCCAGCCGAAGAGATCGTCATTCAGTCCGAGGGGCAACGGTGAACAAAAGCTCAGACACTGAGAACGACGTCTTGAAAGAAATTAGGAAATTAAATCAAGAGATTGAAGCTTTAAAATATGGAAGAACAAGTTCAAGAAGACAGAATCTCACGTGCTGGGGATGCGGTGATACAACCCATCTCCGAAGAAACTGCCCCAAAGTCCACGAACGTGAGACGAATTCAAGACCAGAGAATAAAAAGCTCCACCTGAAGATCCTTCAAATATCGAAAATGAGTGGCGGCGATAATGAATTATATGTGATAGGATTTATTAACGAGATTCAATGCCGTATGATTTTGGATACAGGAGCCAATGTAACAATAATAAGAGAAGATTTGGCTCGAAAATTGAAATGTAAACTCATCTGGACTCCGCCCTGCGTTACCCTGCAAACTGTGACGGGCGACAAGATAGGCATATATGGAAAGGCCGATTTAACCATCAACTTTGGAGAAACGAAATATTATCATACGGCATATGTGGCTGATATAACAGATCCTTGCTTAATCGGGCTAGATTTTCTGAAGAAGTTTGGCTTCACACTTGATTTCAAAAATAACAAAATGCTCTCAAAATTTGAAGAAATAAGTCTTTTTGGATTAAATAACGAAATTGAATGTATACAAACAGTAATAGCCAAAGAAGACATCAATCTTGATCCAAGAACAGAATTTTTAATTCCAGCTGTAATTAAAAATGAAACTAATTACCGATTTGGCCATATAGATTATCCAGAAGACAATAATACACAAGCAGGAGTATTGGTGGCTTCTTCTGTGGTAGACCTCTCGAAAAAGACCATTCCAGTCAGAATTGCTAACATCAGTGATAAGACGAGGACTATCAAGAAAGGAGAGGTGATAGCGTCATGTGCTCCTATGACGTGCATAAGTCAAAATTCCAGTCACTCTGAGAAATCTTCAGATAATTTAGTCAAGGATTTGTTACAAAATACAGACTTAAATCCAAAACAGATGGAAGCTGCGGAAAATTTAATTAGAGAATTCCAAAGTTTATTTTTCGAAACACCTGAAGACTTTGGACGAACTAAAATGGCACAACACCGAATTGACACGGGAGATCACTCTCCTATTAAACAGCACCCTAGACGATTACCTTTTGCCAAGCAAGAAGAAGTGCAGAATTTAATTAAAGATATGGAAGAAAATGACGTCATCGAACCATCAACAAGTCCATGGGCGTCTCCCATTGTATTAGTAAGAAAGAAGGATGGTTCTACAAGATTTTGTGTAGACTACCGCCGATTGAATGACGTCACCAAAAAGGATAGTTACCCTCTGCCAAGGATTGACGACACTCTTGACACACTTGCGGGCAACACTTGGTTCTCGACTCTGGATCTGAAGAGTGGTTACTGGCAGGTAGAGATCCATCCCGACGACCGCGAGAAGACTGCCTTTACAACGGGACAAGGATTATGGCAGTTCAAGGTAATGCCTTTTGGTCTGTGTAACGCACCTGCAACTTTCGAACGGCTTATGGAAGCGGTTCTCCGGGGCTGTCATATGAAGCATGTCTTGTTTATTTAGATGATATCGTAATCATAGGAAAATCTTTTGATGAACATCTGAACAATCTCAGGCGGGTGCTACAAAAATTAAAGGAAGCTAATTTGAAGTTAAGCCCTTCGAAATGCAGCTTGTTTCGCAATGAAGTCGCATACCTTGGACACATCATTTCGACGGAAGGAGTTAGCACTGATCCGAAGAAGATATCGGCCGTGAAAAATTGGAGTCGTCCAGCAGATGTTCACCAGCTTCAAAGTTTTCTAGGATTATGCACCTATTACAGAAAATTCGTCATAGGCTTCTCGATGAGTGCAAGACCACTTCATAAATTAACAGAAGCCAATCAAAAATTTATGTGGACACAGGAATGTGACGCTGCTTTCGAAAAGCTTAAGGAGGCCTTGACATCCACTGCAATTCTGTCGTATCCTCAAATCGATAAACAGTTTATACTTGATACGGATGCAAGTAACGAAAGCATTGGCGCTGTACTGTCCCAGGAAATCGACGGCCAGGAGCGTGTTATCGCCTATTTCAGCAAGTGCTTGTCAAAGGCCGAGCGAAACTACTGCGTAACAAGAAAAGGGCTTCTTGCTGTAGTGAAAGCCGTAGACCACTTTCATCACTATCTTTACGGTCGAAAATTCCTGATCCGAACTGATCATGCTTCTCTAACTTGGCTATTAAATTTTAAGAACCCTGAAGGCCAAATAGCCAGGTGGATACAAAAGCTTCAAGAGTACGATATGGAGATACGCCATCGAAAAGACTCATCACATGGAAATGCAGATGCTCTCTCAAGAAGACCCTGTTCAGAGAATTGTAGATACTGCGACCGGGTTGAGAAGAAATTTAATGTCAAAGGTCCTATAGTAAGACAAGTTACAACTGGGTCTACATCATCGCAAGATCCGTGGAGTGACGAGAGCCTGCGTAAAGATCAACTTGCTGATCTTGAAATTAAGCCAATTCTAGAGCTGAAAGAGGAGTCCAACAGGAAGCCCAGCTGGCAAGACATGGCCCATTACCATCCTACGACTAAACGTTATTGGGCTCTCTGGGATTCCCTACATTTGAAGAACGGTATCTTGTACCGAAAATGGGAGTCTGACGATGGAAAGACATGTAGATGGCAACTACTACTCCCTAAGTCGAGAATTTCTATGGTCCTTCAAGAACTGCATGGTAGTCCCACAGGAGGTCATTTTGGTGTAATGAAGACCCTGCAAAAGGTTCGAGAGCGTTTTTACTGGAATAATGTTCGCAGCGACGTGGAGAAGTGGTGTCGAACTTGTGACACCTGTGTAGCACGTAAAGGTCCAAAGAGGCGCACCCGTGGACGATTGCAGCGTTATAATGTAGGAGCTCCTTTCGAACGAATTGCTCTAGATATCCTGGGTCCTCTTCCTAGAACATCTGATGGCAACAAGTATATCCTCGTTGTCATGGATTACTTCACCAAGTGGCCTGAAGCCTACGCCATTCCTAATCAAGAGGCGGTAACCGTAGCAGACATACTAGTTCAATACTGGGTTTCCAGATACGGAGTTCCTCTTCAAATCCATTCCGATCAAGGAAGAAACTTTGATTCGGCTGTGTTTAAGGAAATGTGCGGACTACTCGGCATGGACAAAACTCGAACTACACCTCTACATCCTCAGTCGGACGGCATGGTGGAGCGTTTCAATCGTACCATCCTAAATAGCCTCTCTCTCCTGGTGTCTAGAGACCAACAGGACTGGGACAAGAAATTGCCTCTTTTCCTGCTTGCCTACAGGAGTGCCACTCATGAGGCTACTGGTTACTCCCCTTCTCAAATGCTCTTTGGTCGTGATCTTCGTCTGCCTGCGGATCTTTTGTTTGGCCGTCCTCCTGACGCTCCTTTGTCGCCTGAAGAATACGTGGATGGACTCCAGGCACGGATTGAAGAGATTCATTGTCTAGCGAGGAACCGAATCGGACTGGCAACGGAAAGGTGAAGACACGGTACGACACAAAGGCAACAGGACATGAGTTCAACGAAGGTGACAAAGTTTGGTTGTGGAATCCGATACGTCGTAAGGGACTGTCGCCAAAATTACAAAGAAACTGGGACGGTCCTTACACAGTCGTCAACAGGCTGAATGACGTCGTTGTACGCATACAAAAATCATCACACGCCAAACCCAAGGTCGTACACTATAACCGGCTAGCCCCTTATTTTGGCCAAAGTGATTAGAAATTCAAAACTGGAATTTCAGACCATGGTCACGAAAGTCACTTTTTGTAAATATGTAAATAGTAATTAGTTCTTATTTATGTAAATTTTATTATTATTGTTATTATTATTTATTTATTTATTTATTTATTTGTTTATTTATTTTAAGTGTTTTCCTCTAACTCAAGGATTGCACTGCCCGGGACGTGCAGTCTTTGAGGAGGGGGTAGTGTTGCGAATTTTGTAAATAGTTAGTGTTTGTACTGTAAAATAATGTAAATAATCTTATTAAGCTCCATTTCTTTACTAATATTAGTTTTTGTTACATTGTATCTGTTATCAAACAAACTTGTCTATTATTTTCAGTGAATGTATACGGCAGATTGGCGAAATAATGAAAATATCGCCAAGTTGGCGTCACTTTTGGCGACTAATTTTGGTCGCCAAATTTGGCGATATATCGCCAAGTTGGCGACAAACTTGGCGATTGTTGGCGATGGTAACCCTTCCCTCTTAGTGGTAACCCCCCTTAGATATACTGACACATTGTTTGTTGTTCCGTGGATTTTTCGAGTAGGTTCTAGAAACTTCGGCGCATGCTACGAGCCTATATATAGGAGAGCCGATACGAGCTGCTGTTGTTATTATTTACCAGTCAGTCATAGAGTGAACTTCTAGGTTTAAGCAAGTTTGCTTGAGCTTTATTTACGTTATTTTGAATGTGATTTTAGTGTTGAGACGTTGTACAAAGAGTCTCTGGGACCTATATTGCACTTGTACGATAGATTTGGACAATTATTTTTGAATATCTAGAAATATTTGTGAGTTTCGAAGACTCTGTTGTTCTGAAGTTCTGTAAATAAATTATTTTCTACTTTTCTATAAGCAAGAGTTTGAAGTTGTCTAACCATAAGATCAAAAGAACCCTATATACGCTGCAACAATATAATTTGCATAATGTGTTTTCCACATATCCATATATCCATTGATTAGTGTCAAAATAGAATACACAGTATTGCAGGTACTACTATATTTGGATACAGCCTCTCATTTTTATTTGCTTCATTGTAGGAGCAACGAATTTTGAGCTTATTCTATCGACGACAAATTTTCGTATGTATTTTCAAGCTATGATTTTGAGACTTTCACAAACGTTGTTCCATACATTTAGCTAACACAATATGTAAATGAAATTTTGATAGCATTTACGCATGCGCAGAGAAAATTTATTTAGTAAACTTGCTCATTTTTAATAGAATTTTTATTCTTTTTTACTTCTAATTTAAGGGTATTATGTACAATGCTGTTTGTCACATTTTCTGAGAAAAACGTTTTTTGAATATTGAGAATTCTACAAACTATAAGCAAAAAACTTGGCAAAATTTGAGATAGTTTTTATAAAAATCTTAATTACTCTACGATCTATCCTCATAAAAATGCTATGCTATCTTCATAAAATGCCCATGCTATCCTCATAAAAATTAACGCAGTTTATTACAATAAGTCATTTAATCATAATCTACAGTTTAAACTAATTTGTTAAATTAATTTTGACAGGGTTTTTTGAAAGATATTCTTTCTTTTTAAATTTATTGATGGTCCTCTGTGCGATTTCGGGAAAAAATCTTCACGGTAATATATGACCTGTGCTATTGTATTTACCCACCAGGAGTTTCAGGGAGATTCCTCATATAATTTTCTAAATATTTAATAAAATGTCTAAAATCGCAATTGGCCGGCGACTTTTGGCCACATAGTATATAACTTCGAAAATCGGACATCGTGGGGTCCGAGACTAAGCCGGAATTTTGAAAATTCCAGATTTCTGAAAGAATTGTCAAAAGTGCCGATATTCTTAATGCTGTCTTTATTCATAATTTAATTCGTGGGTAGATGATATTCATGTTAGAAAAAGAGAAAATTAAATATTTTTAAAAAACTTACTTTAATTAATATTTTCTATTAAAAAAATCTAATAAACAGAGAAGCCATTTTTTCTCGTGTAATTTCCGATACACCGATGTCAATTTTATTTCCTTGTTTTTCTTTTTCTTTTTTTTCTTTTTTTTCTTTTTTTTTTTTGACCGTCTTTTAACAATTTTTCTTAAAAATTTTACAAGTGAAGAATATTGATTTCGAAACAGTCTTGTTTCTGTAAAACAGATATTAAATATAAGCATTTTTTTAGTGATACCCCCTTTTTTCTGACGACTCTAAGTTCGCATTCAATTCAGCTGGCAGTAACATTATTGGCAATTCTATTTAGCATAGCGTCAGAAATCTCTCTGTTCGCTATAGCTTTTGACCTCGTAGTTTTTAATTCGTAAACAATTGCTATTTTGCTTAATCCCGTAAGTTGTAAGTGTAAAAAAGATGGGAGGAGGAGGGATTGGAAGATAACTCTGACGTCGGATTTTTGAGGTAACGATGTATATATAATAACGAACTGCAACAAAATATTTTACATATTTGGCTGTGGTAGATTTTTTAGTTTGCGTAAGTTAAAAAGTGCACCTATTCATTTCATATTCCTTTTTATCATAACAAACATTGTGTGTCTCGGAAATTGAATCATGGGTTCAAATATGCTGTGAAATAAACCAGGTTATGAAACATTGGCTTTTTAGAGCCCTCCTGCTCCTCCCCTCACACATCTTCTTAATATTTCATTTAGCTTTTCTGTCCCTCTCGCGCTCCTTTCTGTGATTTGTAATTCCTAAATGGTAAATACCCCAGTTGTCTTTCGGCGTTGCAATGCCTGTAGTGGGAAAACTAGTTTTACAGGCATCGAACAGGCTGGTTGATCAATTAGTATCGGCACGGCCAGACTTCATGCGCTGTAGCTTAGCGGCCTACTCAATTCATAGGATTTAATGGAAAATCGACGAACTAGTGAGAGGGCGCCACATAATCTCCTCAAAATTTGCGAGTACAAAACTTAATACTGTACTTGAGCTATGCTATATTTAATCGTGCTTACTAAAAACAACAAGAATCGCTAACATGTCTAGAATGATACGATTACAGACTTAATAAGAAATCAGTTAAAAACTTACATTGTATAGTAAAATATCGGCGCAAAATATTTTGGAGGAATCTCCCCCTCTAATATTAGTTAACTTGGGAAATTTGAGCGTACTGTTGGGAAATTCTAGATTTTTGAAAGACCTGTTTTCTTTTAGAAAAATTAACGTAAAATAAATATGAGTTTTTATTGTTATGGTGATTTCATTTCTGAGAGCTGTAACTGTAAACAGGTAAAGTAATCAAAATAAATATAAAAAGCAAGCAAGCATACTATGTCTGTCATTATGTCTTATGAAAATATCATACATCCACCAGACTTTAATTCCTCCATCGTTTATCAATAGATAGACAAATCTATTCTATCTGTTAGAATAGATCAGATCTAAATCCATATCATTTATTTTGACGGATCCAAATAATTTATTTCTTTCAAAACTTTGTTCTTGGCTGTGGTTAAACCAGTGATTCTTATTAGAAATCACTGACATCATTTTCTTATGAAAAGCGATTATAATTCGTACATAATAGAGGACAAAGAATTAAAAAAAAATCCTGCTGTTACAAACAAAAATTGGGCAACACATTATTCTTAGGTTTGTCCGATTGACGCTGTAATAATAAGTCGTTGACAGAGCAGTTATAAAACGTTCTGAATCGGTGACACCAATACCCGACATAAATCTGCAAATATCACAAATTTTCTTTTAAAATAACATTCCGTTATAATACTGGGAAAAAAAAAGAAGAAAAGTGTGTTTCTTTCTAGTTCTTTTATCTCAAATCTCATTAAAATAAGTTAAAATGGAATAACTAATTTTCAAGAAAAAGGAAAGAAAAATTTTTTTTTTTCGCATTCTATGCATGATTAAATAAAATTTTCAGTTTCAGAAAGAATAATCCCAAGCTTTCTTAACTATTCCTTTTGCAAATATTTATCTTATCTTTTGATCTTTACTTTCAAGCAGAACTATTCAAAGGCAGGAAAATATAAAATAACCTAGTTTTGATTAGTATTATCTAAATGACAGAGGTATATTTAAATTTTTATTAAAGAAAACAATAATTAAATTGATATGTTTTCTTTTTCAGTATTTTTCTTTGAAAAAAAAAATGCTTTACGCATAACTATTATTGTTATACATACATTTCGCTGCATATTTCCCTTGAATTTGAAATTAGTTTGTTTCAAGGTGGAAAATTTTTGAATCCATCCTCCCCTCCCAATCTCCCCTCCACCCCTATGCCTTTGCATATGAAAATTAAAATTTCGTAATTTTTTAAAGAAATGTTTTTATTGACTCAAATCACTTTTGAAATATTTTTTTTATCTCATTTAAAACATTTTTGTAATTGGAACTAAACATCTATAACTAATGATTTAGGAATTAGCCATTGGAAACCGTTGAGATGAACACTCTGTATAGTCTGGTCAAACCTGAAGTTCTCTTCTTGTACTTGATATGTACTATATGTTCTTTGATCAGAGAACATTTACCATTTAATTAAAATTGAATTTTCAAGAAATCTTTGTATCAATGTACACTGTTAAAAATTTGAAATTTTGCTGCATTGTCACTCCACCACTTTTATAATAAACGATTATTTCACTGCATTATGGAGCATTCTCAATCCTCAAAATAGAGATATTCTATAAAAGCGGTGGAGTGACGAAAGAACAAAAGTTTCAAATTTTTAACAGTGTAGATCTTGCTAAAGTCGTCGTTTAAGGGAGACCCGTAAGAAAAAACTCAAAATTTTTATTACTGATTTTAAAATAATTAATTTTGGTGTGCTATTTAAGAATCTTCTTGTAAGGAATAATCAGCAAAAAAATTCACTTTTTATTAAAAAGTATATTTTTTATGGGGATTTTTATGATTTTTTTTTTTTTTGTCGAAAAATACATTTTTAAAATTACTACTCCTAATTCAAGTGTACTATTTAAGAATCTTCTTGTAAGGAATAATTAGCAAAAAAATTCACTTTTTATTAAAAAGTATATTTTTTATGGGGATTTTTATGATTTTTTTTTTTGTCGAAAAATACATTTTTAAAATTACTACTCCTAATTCAATTTTCAATATTTTGGTATTACTGAATTTTTTTAAATAGTGGTATAGTATATAAAAAAGAACTAAGGAGAGATATTTTTAATTTTTTATTTTAATCGGCTAAAAAAAAAAAAAAAAAAAAAAAAAAAAATACGCTTGGTAAACTTTCTTAAATTCGTTATAATTTTCATGTTTACCAATTTATGTAAAATTTTCAGAAATAGTTAAAAAAAATAACTCTCCTTACTTTTGTTGCAAATTTTTTTAAGATTCTAAAAACATAAACACTTTGTTTCTAAATCATTTTACCACTGAGCCTTAGTACTTTGAACTTAGGCAAAATATGAAAAAAGTCATTTTCAGGAAAACACGTTTTAAATGGCCGCTAGTCCTCTAAACTCTATAGTGAGTACAATTTAAAAAGCTCATTTTCTACCTGTTCCAAGTGTCCTCGAGCTCTGAAATTTTGCATGGATATTCGCAAATATGTATTTTATCGTTTTCTGAGAAATTTTTTTTTTTTGAACTTTTGATGATTTTTGGCCGAAAATGGGATTCGGGTTTCCCTTAAGCGATGAAATACGTTGATCAGAGTAAAGCTATTTATATATGCCTTTTAACACTTTCAGCATGTATTAGCTTAGTTTGTAAGTGCAGTTTAATGTATAGAATGCTTCATTATTATTAGTTTCATGATTTCTATTTGCTTCTATTATAATTTCGGATTAATAAAATACTAAGAGTACACATTTTTTTTTTTTTCATTCATAAAGTAATCTGTCCAGCTATTTTCTTCATTTTTGAGAAGAAGATGAAAAATACTTCCTGCCTGTATTTTTTCTTCTCTTTTTATTTGGTTTAAACTGTTGAGGTTTGTTAATTTTTATTTTAAGTTATTTATTGTAAATATTTTCATCGGCTTTCTTTCACAAGTAATACACTTCTTGTATGTTTTCTCCTTTAAATTTTTAATGTATACATAAAAGTGTCTCCTTATATAATTAATTTAAATATTTTAATCTTTGGAAATGTAATTCTTGTAAGTGTTACGCTTTAATACGAACTCCCACCACTTTTACCGATTGAAATTTCGATTTTATAAATGCGTTCGTAATAAATACTTCGCATTTATAATCGTCATCTGGTCTGACCGTCTGTCTGTTCATTTGTTTGCATATAAGAACGCAAAAATTACCTAGAGATACAGTTTGAAATTAATTTAATATGTACAATCGTTACGGAATTTTGCCGAGTCATGTCAAATTTTATGAAGATCCAACCAGAATTCAAGAAGATATTTAAAGGAAAAGTTTTCTCCATTCTATTAAATCCTATCATACGCCATTAATTCAACAATATCCCATAATAGGTAACTATTCTATTTGCCATAGTGATTACGTCCTATTTAAGATGGAGTTTTATTATTTTCGTATTACTAAATTTGATATATATATCAGACATAAATATTGTATTCATACGTTTTTGCATTAAGTCACAACTGATATTGCAACACGATCTGAATATTTATAAAGCTAGTTATAACACAAACGCACTTCATATGCCAAGCTTGACGCACTATTTCCAATTTGTTCTTTCTTTCATCGTTTAAAGTAATCCCCAAAAAATCCTAAATTCCAGGGCGTCAAAGTTGTGTTATCCCTTAAATGTATGAACATATAAATTTCTGATAAACAGTAAGTAGATAAGGAAGGCATCAGGGCCGTAACTATAAACTTCGGGGCCTCGGGGCAAACTAGATAGGCCCCTCGTGCCGGGGCAAATTGAAACTTTGCCCCGGGCGCAGTTTTTTTTTCGAAAGCCACTGTTTAAACGTACACAGTATTATCAGCCCAAAAAATACTAAAAAACGTAGAATTGGGCAGCAACCCTACTCGGCAGGCACCTGGCGGTGGCGGCGATGCAATTTTTGCCGATCCCACTGAAGCTAGCATAGGAAGAAAAAAAGCGGACTTCTGATTGGTTGAATACTTTAAAGAGCGTTTTATTTAGGTTCATTTTTGAGTTTATGTAACTCAATCATACATTTCTGTTTAAAAACCTTTCGAAAGATAGATTTTTTTTCGATTTTATATATTTATTAATAGATAAGAAGAAATATTTTCTTGATGCTTTTTTATATTATTCAACCTATCAGAAGCCCTTATTTTCTTCCTTAAACAAGCTTCGGTGGAATCGGCAAACATGCTGGCGCGACATGACACATTCGACTCGACATTCTGTTGTCTGTTTAGCTGCTTTTGCATGCGAAGCGTATGCAGTAAGTACATCAAAGGACACACGAAAACATTTACTAACAAGGAAGGTCTCCATTAGAGGCATACTCAGAATTTTTTGAAAAAAAAAAAAAACGAATTAAACTACTCATGTAGGTAATAAAGGATCAGTGAAAATTAGCGGCGAATTACATTATTAGATATGTAAAAAAATAAAATAGTTTGGAATAATTGGCGTGAAAAGCTGAAAGCGACGCGGGATTTGGCGAGCAGTGCATTTCCTCGCCAAAAGCAGACGATTTTAACAAATCTGAAAATTGATTTTAATTGACTTCACTGTTAAAAATCTGCAGCATTTACTGCAACGTCACTCCACTACTTTTATAGAATATCTCTCTTCTGACCAATGAGAATGCTCCATAGCACGGTGAATTGACCGTGTCATACACTGTTAAAAATCTGCTGCATTTTGTTGCAACGCACTCCACCGCTTGTATATAATATCTCTATTCCAACCAATGAGAAAGCTCCATTTCACGGCCAAGTAACCGTTTTCTATACAAGCAAGGGAGTGCGTTGCAACAAAATGTAGCAGATTTTTAACAGTGTATTTTTCAATTTGGAACAATTTTAATCAATTTAAATTGTGTTTTAAATGATAAAATATATTAATTTCATTTTGTTATAAGTACATATAAACGTATATGACAAAATTACACTTAAAGTAAAGTAAAAATGCAAAACTAAAATTACTTAAACTAAACTTATTTAAATAAATTGAACATAGAAAGTTTTTCTTTAAAAAGTATTCGAAGCGTAAAAGCGTATATTTCAAAATTTCGTTTTTTTGCCAACCGGAGATAAATCGCCAAATAAACGAAATTTTTATTATTTTTTTACGGATGTTATAAGGAGGTTCCGCCGAAATTTTTTTTATAAACACATATAACTATATGAGAAGAACATTCTGTAATTTTTTCAGATTTTTCTGAGTATGCCCGTATGGAGACCTTCCTTGTAAACATTTTGATTTTTTTTATTACTTAGCTTTTAGAAAGGTGCTGGGCATTTTATAGGAAGTTAGACTAGAATTTAAAATCAATAGTTTTTTTAACTATCAGTTTGGGGCCCCCACAGGCATGGGGGCCCTGGGGCAGTGCCCCAGCTGCCCCTGTGGTAGTTACGGCCCTGCAAGGCATCTAAGGATATTCTGTTTTATGTAATCTTCAACAAAACTAGTCGTTGGGGGCCACCGTAATACTTACCCATCATGGATATGTATATGAAAATAAAACATGTGAAACTATTTATACAATGCATTGCAATTCATAAACAAAATTTAAATATTGTTAATATACATAGTAATGCTATATTAAAGAACTGCTGATGTACCAATTTCGACAAATTACATAAAACGCCAAACCACTCAAGTAGTACCGAACTGCGTAAAGGAAACATCCTTATAACTCCAAAAATAATAATTCTATTAACTAACAATTAATTGCGTCGGATTAAGCGTCTCATTTCCAATTAAAATATACTTCTGAATTGAAATTTGAATGAAATAAGGGTCATGAAAAATCGAAGAATGTGGAAAACAAGATTACAAATATCTCGGCAACTAATAATCCGATCGACTTCGTTCTATATGCAAAATGTGTGTTATTTTATTGCCTTTTATGTCCATTCCTTAAAACAAAAAAATTCGAAAATTTTTATATACCTTTTATCAGAACGAGTTTTTCGAGAGTCCGAAAAAAATAGTTCCGGATAATCGAGGTTGCTGATAATAAATAGGGTTCGTCCCATTCTTACATACTAACTACATTCAAAATTTCAAGTCTCTATCTCCATTTGTTCGGGAGATAGAGCGTTTACAGACAGACAGACAGACGGACGGCAAAATTTTTTTTCTAAAAATATGTTTTTCGGAATCTCCACTATCTAAAACGTGTAAATCCGTCAAAAATTTTTTTTCGATTTTCAAAACGATTGCAAGACTTACCCTATACTACGTATGATGGGTAAGTAAAAGGGCTTTATATCACCTAATCGATAGTATAGTTACATCCACTCACACTTAAGCTCTGTCTCGCGGCTTAACTACGCCCATTCTCGACCAGTTTTATACTTCAGTGAAGAGCAAAGTGCTGTGAAAGAAACTAAAAAGAATTCATTTTTATTCAGTGTAGAATGAAACTTCAGTTTGATTTTAAAGTGGATTTTAGGATGAAAATTAGAAGATTCCTTTACATTAAAATGGATAAAATGTGTTAAATTTAACTTGTCCTGTAAGAAAAAAAAAAATATTTTCATTTTTTTTTTTTTTTTTTTTTTTTTTTTTTTTTTTTTTTGTTCGACCAATTTTTATGGGGGATTGTTCCATACCACTGTTTTTTTTTTTTTTTTTTTGACAAAATTTTTTGTTGTTATCAATATGAGAATCCTGTATGGGTCGGATTACATCTTATCCGGATCCGAGACTCCCATTTGAAGTTGACACGAAGTCGATCGGTAACGGAAAAATGTTACAGACACTTCGACTCGATGCAAGGTTTTAATGCACATTCATTTTAAATCCGATTAATGCTAATATCGCTTAATTTGACGACGATAATAAATTAAACGCTTTTGTGTATAATTAAAAAAAGTCCTTCCGGCAATGCCGGGAGGAAGAGGTAGCTTTCATATACTTATATATTTATTTATTTATTTTAAATTAAGTTACATTGTTCAAAAATACTAAGCTCAAATTAGTGGAAATAATCTTTAAAAATTAGTGATTTTATAAGATTGAATACTAGTTTTTGTCAAGACTGAATATTAATAGGAATTTTTAGAAATTAGTCATCTTTTATTCAACCTGGTTTTATTTTAAGCGATTTAGAGAGTCACCAAATTCCACGATATCATAAAGTGTATGCCATTTTAAATTAACATGATGGATCGTTCAGATCAGACCGTTTCAAAATGTCAGCCATAAGCAAAATTCAAAGTGCTATAACTCAATCATTTTTTAAGATATAGACAAAATAAAAAGTGTTCTGGAATCGTTGTTTTAAGTCTTAACACTTAAAAGAAAAATATTTTTCAACTTTTAATTTTTTCGCATTTAATTTTAAATTTTAAATTTTTTAAAAAATTTAAAATGGCCACCATTTTGAAACAAAATGGTGGATGATGCTGGCCAACGAACTCGGTCTAGACATTTGTATGTACTATGTACATACCAAGTTTCATTGAAATCGGTTCATAAATACGCGTGTTATCACGTGACAAAATCAGACCGTTTCAAAATGTCAGCCATAAGAAAAATTCAAAGTGCTATAACTCAATCATTTTTTAAGATATTGACAAAATAAAAAGTGTTCTGGAATCTTTGTTTTAAGTTCTAACACTTAAAAGAGAAATATTTTTCAAATTTTGATTTTGTCGCATTTAATTTTAAATTTTAATTTTTTAAAAAAAATTAAAATAGCCACCATTTTGAAACAAAATGGCTAAAATGGAAACAAAATGGCAAAAAGTTCTAACACGTAAAAGAAAAATATTTTTCAAATTTTAATACTTTTGCATTTAATTTTAAATTTTAAATTTTTTTAAAAATTTAAAATGGCCGCCATTTTGAAACAAAATGGCGGATGATGCTGGCCAACGAACTCGGTCGAGACATTTGTATGTACTATGTACATACCAAGTTTCATTCAAATCGGTTCATAAATACGTTAGTTATCGCATGACAAAAATCAGATATATATATATATGGTTATATATATATATATATATATATATATATATATATGTCAACATTTGAACGGAGGGTGGTTTTGGGGTCTGGGGGTCATGATCGGTGAAAATATACCAAAATTTTCCGGAAGTGCTTTCCTCCGGACGGCTGCAATAGGTAGCTTTTTACTTTTTGTAATGAAAGCTACCTAAAATACGTGACTTTTAGACTATTTTAAAAACGTTAAGTAATGTTGTATATTCTAACCCTTACATTCTTAACAATTATAGTCGTGATCTGGCCCGTCCGTCTGTCTGTTCATTTGTCTGCGTATAAGAATGCAAAAACTAGCCAGCGATATGGTTTGAAATTTAATATGTACAATCATTGTAGAATTTTGTCAGTTATGTCAAGTTTTACGAAGATCATATCAGAACTTAAAAAAGAAAAAAAAAATTCTTTATTCTATTAAATCCTATCATACGTGATTAGTTCAATGATATCCCATGATAGGTAATGATTCTAGATTTCCATGATGATTACGTCCTATTTAAGATGGAGTTTTATTATTTTCGTATTATTGATTTGACAAATATATTTGAAATGCATTTTGTATTCATACCTTTTTGCATAAGAGCGTAGTAACTCTACCACGAAGATCTGAATATTTATAAAACTAGTTATAATACAACCGCACTTTGTTTCCCAAACTTGATGCAAAATTCCTTTCTTTTGTCGCTCAAAGTAATCCCAAAAAAAAATCCCAAATTCCAGGGTGACAAAGTTGTTTATCCTTTAAATGTATGGACATATAAATTTCTGATAAACAGTAAGTAGATAAGCAAGGCATCTAAGGATATTCTGTCTCATGTAATCTTCAACCAAAAGGGCTTTACATCACCTGATCGATAGTATAGTTACAGCCACTCACGCTTAAGCTCTGTCTCGCGGGTTAACTACACCCACTCTTTGCCAGTTTTATATACTTCAGGGAAGAACAAAGTGCTGGGAAAGAAAGTAAAAAGGAATTTATATTTATTTAGTGTAGGATTAAACTTCAATTTGATTTTAAAGTGGATTTTAGGTTGAAAATTTGAAGATTTTTTTCAGTTAAAAATATTTAATATAACAGATGAAAATAATAGATATTTTAAATAACAGATAAAAAATATTAAATTTAATTTGTCCTATAAGAAAAAAAAAGTTATTTTTACATTTTTTTACTCGATCAACTTCATGGGAAATTGTTTCATACCATTGTTTTTTTGACGAAACTTTTTATCGTTATCAGTATCAGAGTCCTCTATGAGTCGGGTTATATCCCACCCGCACCCGAGACTGCCAATTGAAGTCGACACGAAGCCGATCGTTAACGGAAAAATGTTACAATGACCTCGACTCGATGCGGGGTTTTAATGGATATCCATTTTAAACCCGATTAATGCTGCAATTTGAGGAGGATAATAAACCAAACATTTTTGCGTATCATTAAAAAAAAAACACGACTTTTAGACTATTTTAAAAACGTAAAGTAATATTGCACAACTTAACACCTAAATACTTAGTAATTGCAGTCGTGATCTGGTCCGTCCGTCTGTCGGTCTATCTGTCTGCATATAAGAGCGCAAAAACTACCCACCGTTATGGTTCCAAATTTAATATGCATAATTTTTGCATAATTTTGTCGAGTCATGTCAAATTTTATGAAGCTCGAATTGAATTTAAAAACATATTTAAAATAAAGTTTTCTTTATTCTATTAAATCCTATCACACGTAATTAATTTAATGATATCCTATGATAGGTAATCACTCTGGTTACCGTGGTGATTACGATACATTTAAGATGAAGGTTTATTATTTTTATATTACTAAACTTGATATATATATATAATCATATTTTTTTTTCCCATACACTTTTGCATAAGAGCGCAACAGTTATTGCACCAAGTTTTGAACATTTATAAAACTAGTTATAATATAAAGCACTTCATTTGCCAAACTTGACGCACAATTTCCGCCTTGTTCTTTCTTTTGTCGCTTAAAGTAATCCCGAAAGAAATCCTGAATTCCAGGGCGTCAAAGTTGTGTTATCCCTTAAATGTATAAACATATAAATTTCTGATAAACAGCAAAGTAGATAAGCAAGGTGTCTAAGGAGATTCTGTTTTATGTAATCTTCAACAAAGAGGGCTTTACATCACCTAACCGATAGTATAGTTACAGCCACTCACACTTAAGCTCTGTCTCGCGGCTTAACTACACCTACTCTTGATCAGTTTTATATACTTCAGGGAAGAGCAAACTGCTGTGAAAGAAAGTATAAAGAATTCTTTTATTTTTATTCAGTATAGGATAAAACTTCAATTTGATTTTAAAGTGGATTTTATGATGAAAATTAGAAGATTCCTTTCCATTAAAAAGATTTAAAATAAATAATAGATAAAATGTATTAAATTTAGTTTGTCGTGTAAGAAGGAAGAAATTTATTTTTAAATTTTCTTAATCGACCAACTTTATGGGGGATTGTTCCATACCATTCTGGTTTTGACGCAGAATTTTGTCATTATCGGTATCAGAGTCTTGTATTGGTCGGGCTATATCTCACGACCCGAGACTGCTATTTGAAGTCGACACGAAGCCGACCGGTAACGAAAAATATTACACCTACCCCAAATCGATGAATGTGCTTTAATGCGCATTTATTTTAAGGGGGTCTGAGACACACAAATCTTGAAATTTTCTAAAAAATTTATTACATTAAAAATTTTATGTTTATATATATATATATGTATATATATATATATATATATACTTAAAATGACGTTTAAAATGATGTTTCTATCTTAATTAGAAGAGGAAATATTATTTTTTTCGTTTTGGTTTGTTTACAAAATCTAGATTTCAAGCAGTGGTTGTCATGAAATGAGTTCTTGTGAAAATGCGTTTTTCTTCATGATGGGTTTTTCACCATTTCTCGTATTTAAATTATTACAACCCAAGAACTGTTAAAGATAATGCCTTAAATTTGGAACATGTCTTTTTTGATTGTCTCACTTTAATTTTGATTCAGCAAATTTGAAAAAAAAAAAAAAAAACTTATTTATTAAAATAAGATTTCTTAAATAAAAGTTACATGATTTTATTTTCAAATATTTATTTTAAATGTTTTTAAGTATTATAAAAATTAATATTTAAAAAAATGCTGCATTAAAATTAAAATTTAGATTTTTTTTTAATGTAAAAAAATTGAAATTCTACAGATAATATTTTGAGCATTGACGATTTTAAACTACCATCTTTTTTAATAAAAATTAAATTTAAAAATTCTTTAAAAAAATTATGAGAAGTTTTATGATGTGATTTTGTTTACAAATAATATTTTTAACAATTCAAAATAATTCAAAATTTTAACTCAATAAATAAAAATTATTTTAAAATGTGATTCTGACCTTCTTAAATCCCATTATTGCTGATATCGCTTAATTTGATGTATAATAGAGGATAATAAATTAAATATTTTAGCTTATCATTAAAGAAAAAAACCCGACTTTCAGTCTATTTTAAAAACGTAAAGTAATATTGTCTATCTTAACCCTTCACTTCACTGTGTGCCACATCTGTCACCTAGCTAAAAACACTATATAACTTTCATTGTGTGCCATGAATTTGTTCAATAGAATCGCTGCAACTGATCAAGAACAGTTCAAAGAATGGAATGACACTCATTTTGTTCGTGTCAGATGGTTGCATTTGACAAAAAAATAGAATTTGTTTTTTGGAAACAAAAGAAATTTCGATGAAGTTATTAAGGCAAAATTTACTATTATAATTTTTTTGAATATTTATAAATATTAATACAAAGAAAGTTGCTGAGTGTTAAGCAGATAAAATCAATTAATTAAGCCCATTTAATTGCAAAATATAGCAATACAATATTTATCAATCCTAATTGTGTATATAGGGTACACGCTATAAAGAATAAATATCAAATTTTAGCTGAAAATTTGATTTATTTGTAATATGTACAATCGTTGCAGAAAATAACACGAGTCGTGTCAAATTTTATGAAGATCGAATCAGAATTTAAAAAGGTATTTAAAAAAGATTTCTTCATTCCATTAAATCCTATCATAAGCAATTATTCCAATGATATCTCACGATAAGCAATCATTTTGGTTGCCATGGTGATTATGTCCTATTTAAGATAAAGTTTTATTATTTTCTTATTATTGAATTTGATATTTATAATCGTAATAAATTTTGCATTCATACATTTTTACATGAGAGCGCAACAGCTATTGCATCGAGATCTGAATATTTATAAAACTAGTTATAATGCGAGCGCTTTTCATTTGCCAAGATTGATGCACAATTTCTTTCTTTTTTCGCTCAAAGCAATCCCCGATAAAAATCCCAAATTCCAGGGCCAGAAAGTTGTGTTATCCCTTAAATGCATGGACATATAAATTTCTGCTAAACAGTAAGTAGTTAAGCAAGGCAGCTAAGGAGATTCTGTCTTATGTAATCTTCAACAAAAAGGGCTTTACATCACCTAATCGATAGTTTAGTTACAGCCACTCACACTTAAGCTCTATCTCGCGGCTTAACTACGCCCATTCTCGATCAGTTTTATATACTTCAGGGAAGAACAAAGTGCTGTGTGAAAGAAAGTAAAAAGAATTTATTTTTATTCAGTGTAGGATGAAACTTCAATTTGATTTTAAAGTAGATTTGAAGATGAAAATTATAAGATTCCTTTCCATTAAAAAGATTTAATATAACAGGTGAAAATAACAAATATCTTAAATAACAAATAAAAAGTATTAAATTTAGCTTGTCCTATAAGAAGAAAAAAAATATTTTTACATTTTTTTACTCGATCAACTTCATGGGAAATTGTCGACACGAAGCTGATCGGTAACGGAAAAATGTTACAGCAACCTCAACTCGATGCAAGGTTTAAATGCACATTCATTTTAAATCCGATTAGTGCTAATATCACTCAGTTTGACGAGGATAATAAATTAAACATTTTTGCGTATCATTAACAAGTAAGAAAAATCATGCGTTCAGCATAGATTATGAAGCACTTTCCAACACACCACGAAATCTTTAACAAAACTTCGTTAGTTAGGGAAATAAGAGTATATAGCCAAATATGTAATCCAATACTTTTGAACAGCCCTGTAATTGATCTGTCAGTTGATATACATACTATATAATATAAAAATTTAGTTTAGCAAGACAAAAGCTTAAAATTTCTTTTTCTGCAATTTGTACTAATAAATGGAAAGATACTTGAAAACTTTTGTTCAGTCCTGTAGTTTACCTTGTACTTTTATAACACGTCAGTAAGAAGCTAAAATTTATTTTAAACTCAAACACTCTTAAAACAACGGAAATCACTTTGTTATAAATTATCATTCATAGGCGTCCAAGTACCCAATTCTTTCCGAGGCCCTGTATATCATTTTATCTATATTTTGCAAACATTTCTTTGTAAATTGAATGCAGTTCAGCGTAAAAATGCACACCTTATATAACAACCACCTTAAAGTAATTTACGCTCATACTCAGTAACGTTGGCAAGTTCTTTTGGGTAGCCCAGTATATCAACTATAACATTTATACACATCATATAATGTGCAAAGATTTAGTGAAACTTAAACGCGTATAACATAATTAAAATGCATTATATCCATCCATCAGCCATCATCGGACACACGTACAGTACATCGGAAAGAATATACTATTTAAAATATTTTGTGTGTCCCTGTAAATGCAATGTACTTTACATTATGCAAGACAGTATAGTATAATTTATATTAAGCCTCAATGACATATATCACTTTTGTTATACATGAAACAGTTTAATATATATAAAACATGTCGCACACTATTACCCCCTTTACCATTATAAAATGGAATTCTTTTGTGTGGCTCTGTAAATGAATAATAGCAATATTTTCACCGCATATTTTAGAGCACCTCTTAAATGCATATAAATTTTAATATGTTTGACAGGGTGTAACATCTTTAAAATGACTTTGAAATGATTTTTCACCATAGGCGGTAATGTAATGGATAAGTTTTGACTCTCCCTGTAAATAAACTAATCATGGTAGAAAGTTTATTTTCAATAGGGTTCGCGCTAGGGTAAACGTCAATAACATACAGAAATTTCAGAATAATTCGAGTGTAATTACAGGAGTTAGAGTGCGGCCAGACGGACAGACAAACCAAATGCATAAGCAGAATGCATAAGTAGAATGCATTTTTAAAGAATGCATGAGCACTTTTTAAACTTTTGGAAAGTGTTAACAACATTAAAATTCATTTGAAACAATTTTTCCCCATAGGCCGTATATGTAATGGAAAATTTTGACTGTCCCTGTAAATAAACTAATCATGGTAGAAACTTCATTTTCAATAGGGTTCGTGCTGGGGTAAACCTAAATAACGTCCAAAAATTTCATGGCAATCTGAGTGTATTTACGAGAGTTAGAGGACGGCCAGACGGCCACACAAACCGAATGCATAAGCACTTTTCAACTTTGTTGGAAAGTGCTAATAAAAAAAACACGACTTTTAGACTATTTTAAAAACTTAAAGTAATATTGCATACCTTAACACTTAAATACTTAGCAATTGCGGATAGAAAACCAACGATTATAAATGCACAAATAAAGTAAGAAAAGGGGAGCAAACAGCTGTTTCAAATCTACTAACGAGATTCTTCATCAGTTCAAAAACTCAGCGAGTTAAACAAAGCAAAACTGAACAGAGAGAAAGCTTCGTCTCTTTGCTCAGTTTTGCTTTGTCTAACTCGCTGAGTTTTTGCACTCATGAAGAATCTCGTTAGTAGATTCGAAACAGCTGTTTGTTCCGCTTTTCTTACTTTATTTGTGCATTTATAATCGTTGGTTTTCTATCCTTAAACATTTTTTCACAAAGGCTTTATTTGCTATTTTAATACTTAGCAATTATAGTCGTGATGTGGGGCGTCCATCTGTCCGCAAAAATTACCCAGCGATATGTTTTGAAATTTAATATGTACAATGGTTGCAGTGTTTTGTCAAGTCATGTCAAATTTTTGAAGATCTAATCAGAATTTAAAAATATATTTTTAAAAATTTTTTCTTCATTTCATTAAATCCTATCATGCGTATTAGTTCATTGATATCCCATGATAGGCAATCACTCTAGTTGCCATAGTGATTACGTCCTACTTAATATGAAGTTTTATCACTTTCGTGTTACTGAATTTGATTTATGTATTTGAAATAAATTTTGTATTCATAAATTTTTGCATAAAAGCACAACAACTACTGTACCAAGATCTGAATATTTATAGAACTAGTTGTAATACAATCGCACTTTATTTGCCACAATTTCTTTCTTTTGCCGCTTAAAGTAATCCCGAAAAAAATCCTAAACTCCAGGGCGTCAAAATTGTGTCATCCCTTAAATCTATAAACATATAAATTTCTGACAAACAGCAAAGTAGATAAGCAAGGCATCTAAGGAGATTCTGTCTTATGTAATCTTCAACAAAGAGGGCTTTACATCACCTAACCGATAGTATAGTTACAACCACTCACACTTAAGCTCTGTCTCGCGGCTTAACTACGCCCACTCTTGATCAATTTTATACTTCAGGGTAAAGCAAAGTGCTGTGAAAGAAAGTAAAAAGAATTCTTTTATTTTTATTCAGTGTAGGATGAAACTTCAATTCGATTTTAAAGTGGATTTTAGGATGAAAATTAGAAGATTCCTTTCCATTAAAAAGGATTTAAAATAAATAACAGATAAAATGTATAACATTTAGTTCGTCCTGTAAGAAGAAAAAAAATTATTTTTAAAATTTTTTACTCGATCAACTTCATGGAAAATTGTTCCATACCATTGTGGTATTAACGCAATTATTTACCGTTATCAATATCAGAGTCCTATTTTGAGTCGGGTTACTTCTCACCCGCACCCGAGACTGCCAATTGAAGTCGACACGAAGCCGATCGGTAACGGAAAAATGTTATAGTCACTTCGACTCGATGCCAGGTTTTAATGCACATTCATTTAAAATCTGATAAATGGTAATATCGCTCAATTTGACGAGGATAATAAAATAAATGTTTTGGCGTATCCTTAATAAAACACTACTTTTAGGCTGTTTTAAAACCGTAAAGCAATATTGCACACCTTGACTCTTAAATAATTAGAAATTATAGTAAGAATCTGGTGCGTCCGTCTTTATGTCCATCTGTCTGCATATAAGACAGCGAAAACTAACCAGAGATATGGTTTGAAATTTAATATGTACAATCGTTGTAGAATTTTGTCAGTCATAACAATTTTTATGAAGATCGAATCAGAATTAAAAAAAGAGACATTTAGAAAAAGTTTTCTTCATTCTATTAAATCCTATCATACGTAATTAGTTCAATGATATCCCATGATAGGTAATGATTCTAGATTTCCATGATGATTATGTCCGATTTAAGATCGAATGTTATTATTTTTGTATTTTTGAATTTAATATACAGGGTGTTTCGCTACCAGACCGACAAACTTTGAGGGGTGATAGTAGACATGCAGACAAACTTTATTAAATAGGAAACCGTGGGGCGCAAACGTCTTCTGTAGGAGCTAGGGGCCATTAAAGTTTAAGGTCCAAACTTTCAAACGATGATACAAAACGAAAAATAGGGTCGATTCGTTTGCGTTTTTCGCTAAAATCATTCTATATATTACGAATTTTTAAAAAAAAAATTTAAAGGATACCTTCAAAAATTGTCGATAGAGGGCGCTTTAGACTTTAGAGTAACGAACAAATACTTTTTACCGTTCTTTTATGCATGGGGTTGAAATTATTCTAAAGTTTAGACGTTAATTTAAATTTTAAGCTCAGAATCGGGTACATGGGGATCGGGCAACTGGCAAAAATTAAACTGTGAACCGAGGGGGAAATTTTAAACGCTCATTAACATTGAACAAACTAATCGATTTTGTTGCGATTTGCGTGTAGGTCATGCCCTTGGTAATTATTTTATTCAAAATGACATTCAACCTTGGTGTCCTCATTTTTGATAGAGGGCGCTTCCGACACATCTCTGACATTTCAATTCCTGGGTGTTTTACTACCAGACCATCATACTTCCTGGAATTGTTAGGAATGCAAAAACGACTCGGACTCACATAGGAATCTAACATTGAAAATGCCTTTTTTGCGAGTTATGGTTAAAAGAACCAGATAAAAAAGCAACAGAAACAAGCAGAGAAACAGCAACATGTTAAGCCGCTATCAGATACACCAACATTTAGTAAGACTTTTGAGCCAACACTCTATTTCCTCCAACTTTTCGGGAAATATCCTCCCAACTTCCAGTGTAATAGCAAACTGCAATGTCTCCCAGACTTTTTTCCGCACGTTCAAAAAAATCTGGCTTAGCTTAGATTTTTCATCCAACATCGAACGTTTCAACGAATCAGAGGTAAGCGATTGATACGAGTAGGCGATAAATGTTAACGCCTGGCACGAGTAGAAACTGGTTTTACTTTTCATCCGAATTTTTCAAAGACAGTTGCAAACCTTTCTCCCCCTTTAAATGGGAAAATGTTGGAGTTAAAATCCGCTGAAAAGTTTTTCTCGCCTAAAGTCCGTGTGTCTAATAGCAGCTTTAAAGTGATAGAACAAAGTTTATTTAATGGTTTTACTGCAAAAGGTGTTCGAAATTGCGACCAGAAGTAGTTTGGCAAGCTTGACAGCGACGGTAGATGGCGCTTCGATTTCCTTGGGATAGATGGCGCTGAACGGTAATGAGCGTGAAAAGCGATCATGCTGCAATGATCATTCGCGAACCGGTTCCAAAGGTAGTAGAATGGAGTATTCGAACGATGAACTGGTCAACATCTTGCCCGTATATGGAGCTGCGGACTTTAACGGACACATTGATTTGAAATTGAACAAGGAGCATTTTCCGCATAGGCATGCACCCGTCATACGACTTTTTCAAGTGTGAACAGTGGGCTTCGTGAAACTGGTTGTATGGGCTTCTTCTGCTGCGGTCAAATGAAAAGTTGGGTGTATGAGACTCCTGTACCATCAGTTAAAGACCTCGCAGCTCGTATTTCTGAAGATATTTCTGCCAAAAGTCTATCAAAGATGCCAGGAATCTTTCAAAGCGTGAGGAATTCTATGCGACGCCGCTTTCAAGCATACCGGACTCCTTCTGGTCTTAATTTCGAACATTTTTTGCAGTAAAACCTTTAAATAAACAGTTTTTGGTCACATTAACGTGTTGCTGTTTCTCTGCTTATTTCTGTTGCTTTTTTTCTCTGCCTCTTTTAAACATAACTAGCAAAAAAGGCATTTTCAACGTTACATTCCTATGTAATTCCGAGTCGTTTTTGCATCCCTAACAATGTATGGTGGTCTGGTAGTAAAACACCCAGGAGTAATGCCATTGAAATGTCGGAGATGTGTCGGAAGCGCCCTCTATCAAAAAATGAGGACACCAAAGCTGAACGTCATTTTGAATAAAATAATTATCAAGGGATGACCTACACGCAAACCGCAACAAAATCGATTAGTTTGTCCAATGTTTATAAGCGTTTGAAATCCCCCCCTCGGTTCACAGTTTAATTTTCGCAAGTTACCCGATCCCCATGTTTCCGATTTCGGGCTTAAAATTTAAGTTAAAGTCTATACTTTAGAATAATTTCAAATCCGTGCACAAAAACACGGTAAAAAGTATTCGTTCGTTACTCTAAAGTCTAAAGCGCCCTCTATCGACAATTTTTGAATGTATCCTTTGGAAGTTTTTTACAAAAATTCGTGAAATAAAGAATTTTTTTAGCGAAAACCGCAAATGAATTGACCTTTTTTCCGTTTTGTATCGTCATTTGAAGTTTTGGACCGTAAACTTTAAGGGTCCCTAGCTCGTACAGAAGATGTTTGCGCCCCATGGTTTCCTATTTAATAATGTTTATCTGCATGTCTACTATCACCCCTCAAAGTTTGTCGGTCTGGTAGCGAAACACCCTGTATATATTCGTAATAAATTTTGTATTCATACATTTTTGCCTAAGAACGAAACAGCTATTGCGCCAAGATCTGTATATTTATAAAACTAGTTATACTACAAACGCATCTCATTTGCCAAGCTTGACGCACAATTTCTTTCTTTTGTCACTTAAAGTAATCCCGAAAAAATCCGAAATTCCAGGCCGTTAAAGTAGTGTTATCCGTTAAATGTATACACATATAAATTTCTGATAAAGAGAATTTTAAGTAGATAAGTAGGCAGCTAAGGAGATTCTGTCTTATGTAATCTTCAAGAAAACGGACTTTACATCACCTAATCGATAGTATAGTTACAGCCATTCACGCTTAAGCTCTGTCTCGCGGCTTAACTACGCCCACTCTTTCTCAGTTTTATACTTCAGGGAAGAGCAAAGTGCTGTGTGAAAGAAAGTAAAAAGAATTTATTTTTATTAAGTGTAGGATGAAACTTCCATTTGATTTTAAAATGGATTTTAGGATAAAAATTAGAAGATTCCTTTCAGTTAAAATATTTAATATAACAGATGAAAATAATAGATATTTTAAATAACAGGTAAAAAATATTAAATTTAATTTGTCCTATAAGAAGAAAAAAATATTTTTACTTTTTTCCCTCGATCTGGGAAATTGTTCCATACTATTATGGTTTTGGCGCAACATTTTATCGTTATCAATATCAGAGTTCTGTTTGAGTCGGGTTATATCTCACCCGGACTCGAGATTGCCACTTGAACTCGACACGAAGCCGATCGGTAACGGAAAAATGTTATAGCCACCTCGACTCGATGCAAGATAATTTTTAATCCGATTAACGCCCAAAAAGAATCAATTTGATGAGGACAATAAATGAAATGTTTTTGCGTATCATTAAAAAAACAAAAACACGACTTTTAGACTATTTTAAAAACGTAAAGTAATATTGTATACCTTAACCCTTAAATACTTAGCAATTATAGTCGTGATCTGGCCCGTCCGTCTGTGTGTCCATCTGGCTTCATATAAGGACACAAAAATTACCCAGCGATATGATTTGAAATTTGATATGGACAATCATTGCAGAATTTTGTCCGTCATGTCAAATTTCATGAACATCGAATCAGAATTTAAAAATACATTAAAAAAGCTTTCTTCATTCTATTAAATCCTATTATACGTAATTAGTTCAATGATATCCCATGATAGGTAATGATTCTAGATTTCCATGATGATTACGTATTATTTAAAATCGAGTATTAATATTTTTGTATTACTGAATTCAATATATATATTCGTAATACATTTTGTATTCATACATTTTTGCCTAAGAACGCACAGTTATTGTGCCAAGATTATGAATATTTATAAAACTAGTTATAATACAAATGCCCTTTATTTGCCAACCTGGATGAATAATTTCTTTCTTTTGTCGCTTAAAGTAATCCCCAAAAAATCCTAAACTCCAGAGTGTCAAAGTTGTTTTATCCCTTAAATATATAAACATATAAATTTATGATAAACAGTAAGTAGGTAAGCAAGGCATCTAAGGAGATTCTGTCTTATGTAATCTTCAACAAAAAGGGTTTTACATCACCTAATCAATAGTATAGTTACAGCCACTTACACTTAAGCTCTGTCTCGCGGCTTAACTACACCCACTTTTTGCCAGTTTAATTATACTTCAGGGGAGAACAAAATGCTGGGAAAGAAAGTAAAAAGGAATTTATTTTTATTTAGTGTAGGCTGAAACTTCAATTCGATTTTAAAGTATATTTCAGGATGAAAATTAGAAGATTTCTTTCAGTTAAAAAGTTTTGATATAATAGATGAAAATAATAGATATTTTAAAAATAACGGATAAAAAATATAAAATTTAATTTGTCCTGTAAGAAGAAAGAAATTTATTTTTAATTTTTTTACTCGATCAACTTTATGGGTTATTGTTCTACACCATTGTGTTTTTGACGCAACTTTTTATCGTTATCAATATCAGATGTATGAGTCGGGTTATATTTCACCGAACCCAAGACTGCCTCTCGAAACGATGTCGATCGGTAATGGAAAATTGTTGCAGTCACCTCGACTAGATGCAAAGTTTTAATGCACATTCATTTTAATGCGATTGATGCTAATATCGCTCAGTTTGACGAGGATAATAAGTTAAACGACTTTGCGTATTATTTAGAAAAAAAAAAAAAAAAAAAAAAAAAAAAACCAAACACGATTTTTTGACTATTTTAAAAACATAAAGTAATATTGCATACCTTAACACTTAAATACTTAGCAATTATAGTCATGATCTGGTCTGACCGTCTGTCTGTCCATCTGTCTGCGTATAAGAACAAAAAAACTACCCATCGATTGTTTTGAAATTTAATATGTACAATGGTTGCAGAATTTTGTCAAATCATGTCAAATTTTTGAAGATCGAATCAGAATTTAATAAGATATTACAAAAAATTTCCTTCATCCCATTAAATCCTATCATGCTTGATTAATTCAATGATATCTCATGATAAGATTCATTTCATTTTCTTACTCGATCAACTTCATTGGAAATTGTTCCATGTTATTCGGATTTTAAGGTCTGGGTTTGGCGTCTACCTGTTGAATATCTTTTATCAGAGTGCATTTTGCCCGCAGTTAAAGTTCGACGGACGAGGAATTGTTGTCTGGGGATGTATTTCCTGGTTTGGTCTGGGACTCTTGGTCTCAGTTCATGAAAAATTCAACACCAACGCCAACTGCAATATTTTGGATGACAGTGTACTTCCTACGTTGTTGAAGTTCTACGTGTTGGACCCATATAACTTACAGGATGACATCGCCAGCTGACAGGTTGCAAGGTCCACCATGGATTGATATGGTGACAATAGAGTTAATCGGTTAAATTAGACTATCCAAAGTCTAGACCTAAACTCATTCGAAAACTCATGGGATGAGTTGGATTCCCAAATTACAACTGTACAAAATGAGTGAAGGAACTTAGCTGTCTTTTCCTAGCCGAATGAAAAAAGATACCACTCGCTGCTATTCAAGAACTCGTAGAAAGCATGCCCAGGAGGGTTGCGGCTGTAATTGCTTCTCGCGGAGGCTCTAATAAAAATTTAACGCGAATAAATAATTGTTTTTCTTTTGATCATGGCTATTCAAATACTTATTGGTAGGTAGTGTATACAGGTATTAAAGTTTGTTTAAAAGTTACATACAGTTATCATTACCAAATACTTACAAATAGAATTTATTTTTCATGAAATATGTTTTATTTGTTATTATTTATATATTTTTTGTTTTCAAAATATACTTACGCATCATGTTTAGGAGTTCCCTGAAACGAAACAAGAACGCAATTAGTAAAATCGAATCTAAATTAATTTTTTTTAATATTTAAAAACATCATTTATTTAAGTTTTGAACTCGTAATAGTGAACAATATAAAAAAATAAAGTCTTCAAGTAGTTAAGATGCACCACATGAGTTTATAGAGATATTGTATATAATCTAGTCTTTATGCTTTTTAAAGTTATTTTTGAACATTTTAAAACTTTGACAACAAATTATCCGTCACAGTCTCTAAAATGTGACAGATGTCTTTTTTTTGTCAGAGAAAAAGAAAACACATTTAAATTTTATTTCATTTAATCTAAGTTATATTTCATCCAAATAAACGTTCATATGTTTTATTTTCAGACAAAATAGAATGAAACTCGACTTTTAAATTTTCTAGTTTTCTTTTTCCATTACATAATATATATGTAAAAAGTAAAAAGTAAATAAATAGATAAAATAAAGAAAATGCATTGAAAGAAATAATAAAAATCATTCATTTTTAATTACAAAATTTTAAAACAAAATTAATATCGATGATAATAGTAACGACCTTAGATAGATTTGATGATGTTATAAATTCACTGTGCCTAAATGCAACGATTTATAAATATGACAGTGTTTTTGTAACTAAAATCCTAATCCATTAATCATATATAAATGCTGTATAATCAGACATCCTAAGTTTCTTTGAATAAAAAACAATGGAAAAATTTCAATGCATTTTAAATATTTTCTTAAAAAGCATTCTCTAACATCATTTATTATCAAGCGCCCCCATAACTCTTTAATTGTGGTAAGAATCTTGAAACATGGATCACGTTTTCGTTTTTTTTTTTTTTTTTTTTTTTCAACTTTTCATATTAAATTATTTTACGATGTCAAGGTTTCGAACATCTAATTTTGTTGATTTGAAACTGGAAAAAAAGAGACAATTTCACCCTCTAATTTTCAAATTAGAATCGTTTTAGTCTGCTGTACGTATTGTGACGACTATTTTTTTCCAGAGATTTATTTGCGACGAATTGGATACGTCAAACCTACGTTGTTTTACTATATTTTTGTAGGAGATTTACTGTGATAAGATTACATGGTATTTTCATTCATCATCATCAACATTAATCATTTTTTATCCACTGATGAATGTAGGTCTCCCCCACATATCCAATGATATTTCCTGTCCAAGATACACATAATTTTATACTTCTTTAATCTCAGTTTTGTTGTAAACAATTTTCTTTTTTTTTTTATATAAATGAATTGAATACCATCTTAGTCATTTCCAAATTTATTTTTAAACCCACATTAATGCTAGTTTCTGCAAAATCTTTTGGCATATTTTCCAATTCTTTAGGTCTGTTATTGAAAGTTAAAATGTCGTAAGCGAACTGGAGATGACTTAAATATTCCCCTTTTATTCTAATCCCTTTGTTTTTTCAATCCAGCTTTTTGAAAATATTTTCTAAGACAGCAGTAAAAAGCTTAGGCGAATTCCCGTCTCTTTGTGTTACCCCTCTTCCAAGCTTGATCTTCGTTTTCCTTTTATCCAAACGGATGATTGCTGTTGCTTTCTTGTAAATCTTTTTTATGATATTGATGTAAGGTTTGTCTATACCAATGTCCTTCATAAATTTTTCTATACTGCATTAAAATGATGTTTAAAACAGAAATTGTGATTAAACAAGCTTTGTTGAATTAATGGATTAGGAATTTCCAGATGATCATGCTTTTTCATTTTGTTGGGTATTTATTAAACATATGTTTAAAAAAATAACGTTAGTGATAGCGGCGTATATTTAATGAAAAACTGAAAAAATGTTGTCACTGGAGTATTCAATATTCTTATACGATGAAGATGTGAAAAGTTTTGTGTGGTTTGAAAACACTTAAAATTAAAATAAATAAATAAAAAATGGCGTTTTTGTTTTTGGTATGCTGCTTCAAACTCATGTTTCAATCTTAAAACCCTCCAGCGCTATAAAAACTTACAAACACGAAAAGATGAATTAACCCTTTAACGTTCATTGGTTTCGCCACGAAACCACAAAATTTTAATTCCGATACGCAACACTGACACCGGTATTTTTATCTAAAAATATCCCTTTTATTTTGTATGTGAAAAATCACGTTTTCGTATTTAGAAATATACTTGTTCTTAATTTCCGGTGTCATTAATTTATTTCGACATCTTAGCAATGAAAATGCTATGATCGTTAAAGGGTTAAATACTTCTAGACGAGACATACC
The DNA here is from genome assembly GCA_964019185.1 of Maratus speculifer. Classification (NCBI taxonomy): domain Eukaryota; kingdom Metazoa; phylum Arthropoda; class Arachnida; order Araneae; family Salticidae; genus Maratus; species Maratus speculifer. The sequence goes on from OZ025290.1 coordinate 251,837,332, forward strand.
CACTAATTACTTTGCTATTGAAAATTTACCTGTTAGCGGCGTTTTCTGCATTGATATATTTTCTGCAATAAATTGATTTTTACGTATGATTTTTCTGTTAATGAATTAACAGTTAATGATGATCTTCTAGCTGAGGAGTATAATACTTTTCCTGATTTTGAGCTTTACGATGATTTAGCAATGATGGCTAATGCGGATTTAACCCTTTGAACTCGAGAGATGATTCTTATTGACCCCTAGTGTCTTGCATAAATAGGTACTCCAAATGATTTAGACACCATTATTTTAAACAAATTTTCTTTGCCTTATCTAATGGCCGAATAAGCTGTCATAGAAAATGGCAAAATAAACTGTAAGATATTAGTGGTGTCCAAAGCATTTGGCGTCCCGATTTACGAGGGACAACTAACTGATAATACTAGCGGTCAGTGAGAGTCTCCTTTCGAGTGCAAAGGGTTAACAATTAAAGCTGATTGCTTTATGTACTGCTAGCACAAGCTTTCAAATTTAACAGTAGCTAAAATGACTTTCGAAGTACAGCATTGTATCTGTTTTTCGTAAGAGTGTGTCTAAAAATGGATTGGATTGAATATTTTTATGCTTTATTCAAGTCTTTATATCTAATGCAGAACAAGAATGAGGTTTCCTTAAAATGTGATTTAATTAATAATATTTAAGTTATCCACAGAAGTATAATTTCTTCAAATGTAAAAACGTTCTCATTCATATACTATTATAATGTTTAGCCTCTTCAGACCTCGGGTACACAAATGTGTACCTCCATTCTTTTCTTCAAAAAAACTAAACTGTTCGATTTTTTTTTTTTTTTTTTTTTTTTTTTTTTTTTTTTTTTTTTTTGCATTTTTACTTTACTTCTATACAGCTAACTGTTTTTTGCTTTAAAACAAAACCAATAAATGTCAACACTGATAAATATTATTTTCCTCTGAGTTTCGAAAACACCATCAAGACATTGTGGCCAAGAAGGTAAAACATATTTGTGATTATTTAACTTAAATGCTTTACAATAAAAAATTTTGAGGATTTGCTGATCATTTACTTGTTTAAAGCCCCTTAATTTTGTTATTGCTTAAATTTACATTACTGTGATAGTTAAACTGGTGTTTTAAGGGGATTAGTACTTTTGTATTCATATTTATAAACCTAAATTACCAGTCCCCTAAAGTATTGATTTCATACAAATGTCTCTTTCCGTCATCTATGGAGTCACTTCGATTATGCAAAAGCAATAAACATATATTTGTAGAGTTATTTTATGCTCAGGTCTGAAGAGGTTAGACAATTAAACGTGCAAAGCAGCGAGTTTTGCCAACATTAAATAATTTGTATAAATACTGAGAAAATTAATTCTGAAAAACGTGTAATGTTTCTGTGTGAACAAATTTAATAGATGGATATATGAACAATAAAGGTAACAAATTTTTGGAAACAATGAATATTAATGCATCTTTTATCATAGACAGAAGTGGTTTATTTCTACCAAATTAATTATGAGTGCGTTCTGTCTCAATACTGAATGATCTGAAGATCATTCGAAAAGGATTTTTTTCATCTGAAGAGTTGCATTAATATACCAATTTTTTATACAAAACATTTTCCTCTATGAAAGACATCTTTTCTCCGACAACAAGCTGATTAAGTTAGTTTAGTTAGTCAAGAATGCAGGGTGTCTTACCTACAATCAAAACCCTGATTTCTGTTCGTAATTTAAAAATAACGAAGATATTTCAATGTAATCTTCCTGAGACAGCTGCGCATGAAATCTGATTATGTTTCGGGACATGCTCGATATGAACTGAAATTTGTTCACTAGTACAGCAAATACTATCCGCTATTTCCAAATTATGGAGCATCTGAGCTCAATGCCGTTTGAATAACTGACGGTGGTTGTTTTCAACCCTTCTTCCAACATCACCTTATTTCGTAAAAAGTATAAAGTAAGTCTGTTGAAAATAGTGTTATAAAATCTTCATTATTATTAATGCTACGAGCAAATTTGCCAATTCAGCTTGGAGTGAGGTACTCTGCAACTTTCAGTAAATAAATGAATTGAGATCTTTGTTTTCTGTACAAAATTTGCATGTTTTGACATCTGTTATCAGCATATTTGAAAGCTAGTTATATTAGTTTTGAAATACCCTGCATTAATTATGTGTGTATTTTGAAATAACCTGGATCTATTTGTGAATAACATATGTTACGAAAAATTATTACTGTTACTAGCCGTCCTTGGCAACCAGTTTGGTCTCCTTTAAATTTATACTAAATATTGCATCATACTAAGTTTATACAAAATTTAATTTTATCTGCTCAATTATTTGCCAAATCAGAAAATTCTGGTAGAAAATTCAAAAACTCGGTATTTTCATATGACCAGGCACAGGTGATAATTCGCCAAATAATCTTCCCGTGGCATTTTTTCATATTTCATTAATTTCATTTAAAATATAACCAATTCACTCATTTCATTTATAATGCATAATTTTAATTTAAAACTAAAATGTTTAAAATTCATGACTTTTTTTTTGCCTTTTTTTTGCCTTTTTAAGTAACAGAAAATTAGAAATAATAATATTTTAAAATTCCGTAATTGCAGCGAAAGAGAAAAATGCAAATAAATCAGATTTACCTTGTTCTAAATACTTTTAAATTACTTTTACACAATAACGGATGATTTGCGTTTTATTCAGATGTTGCCATTGAACAATTAACAAATAATCGTGATTTTTGTGCCATTAGCTAATATATATATAGATATTTGCTATATTTTTAGCTTGTGATGTTAGTAGAATATCATAAGCAACTTGCGCAACGTTACACAAAAGGAGGATCAAAAGCTTATCGCAATCCGCTTCAATATAATTTCATATTTTGAAAAAAAAAAAAATCTATTTTTATTTCTTATAGAAAATAGCTAGTGGATTTTCATAAAAAATATTTTGTATTTTATTTACTTGTTTATCGTAAATAAAACCTTACTAAATAAAAATAGTAATTTTACGTATATTTTCCCCTTTTTGGATATTTTTCATTTAGCAAGGCAAGCACATAATCGAATAAATGTATTTTTAAAAATGTATATCAAACTCTTTATTTTTTATTTATATTTATTTATTTATTTTATTCATTTATACATTTTTTATTTTTATTTTTTTCTATTTTTTCTTTTATTTCTTTTTATTTCTTTTTTTTTTTTTTTTACTAATCATTTATTTTATTTTCTATATATTTATTTTTATTTATTTATTTATATTTTATTTTATTTACACTCTTTATTTATTTATTTATTTATTTTTTATTTTATTATTTATTTATTTATTTTTATTTTTCTATTTATATTTTTACAATTATTTATTTTATTTTCTATATTTTTATATTTATTTAGTTATTTATATTACATTTTATTCACATTCTTTATTTTTTTATTTTATTTTTTATTTATTTAGAAGTGCAAAGGAATACATATAAATGACTTCTCGTAAACTTAAAGATCATATCAAAGAACATTTGAGAGATTTAAAGTACAATCGTCCAACAACTGCCCTGTCAAGAGTCAACCAGAAGCAAAATATTTAAGTTAATTTCGAAGATGCAAAAATTATCCCTTGAAGAGTTACCGTAAATTAATCATACGAGAATTAATAAAAATTATTACAAAAGAAAATATTATTTGTAATGACTTTTTATCCTACAACAAACCAAGAATTTGGACATAAAGAAACATAATACAATATCCCACTTTTCTCAATATCCATAATTTATTTTCCCAATGTTTTACGGATCTGAAAATTGACTTTCACTTTCACGTCTTTTTGACACCAATCAGTGACATTTGAAAATTATGATGTTAATATTTGTATTTTTATATTCTCTGTCGACGGCTGTGTTTATAGTTGAAAGTACTAAACACTCTTTTTAAATATTTATTTGTCATCTTTTTAAGTAATTTACACATAGTGTGATTTTAAGTTTATAAGTAAAGTGTAACAATTTCATCATGTTTTAGAAAATACAACATAATTGATATGCACCGCGAATAGTTTTTCCCTGTAAACCATTATGTAACCGAAATCTTTTGTGTGACACTGCAAGGGATTGTTAATCCTTTGCACCCCCCCCCTTCCCGTGTTCCATATATAATAATGTACCTCAGAAATTTAGATAAATTTCATTATGTTTGTAATAGAGTAAACATGTTTAAATACTCTGCAAACCATTTTTCTTCATAGACCATAATATAGCGTAATAGTTTTATATTCCCCTACGCGTACCGTAAGTGATACACACAGTACATTCTATATTTACTTACTTCGAATGCATCTCAATAATGTTCATAAGTTTAATTATATTTAAGATTGTATAACACTATTAAAATATCTCGCAAATGATTTTCCTCCTTAGATCATAATGCAATTGAATAATTTTGAGTATCTTTGTAATTGAACAAATTATGAATGGTAAACACTCCACTTTCAATACGGAACATGTTATGGTAATAAATTGCTTGGAAACGAATATAAGTACACGAGTTAGGCAGGTCGAACATCCAGGCGTCTCATGCAATATGTTGCTCGATTTCGGGGGACAGATGACACATTTTAAAGTGATAAAACAGGTTTCTCGTGTGTTTTAGCCTGTTTCTCCTAATAAAGCGCAATTCATTTTTCTCATTAAGCCTCAGTGTGTGACCTGCCTTAGAGCACGGACAGAAGATAGACACATAAACAAACAGACATGTTTAGGTGTTTACAAGTAATATTTTAAGTGTTTTATTTTATTTTATTTTTATTAGCACTTTCCAACAAATTTTAAAAGTGCTGATGCATTCGGTTTGTCTGTCCGTATGGCCGTCTGTCCGCGCTATAACTGTCGTAAATATACTCGGATTGTCATGAAATTTTTGGACGTTTATTACGTTTACCCAAGCACGAACCCTATTGAAAATAAATTTCTGCCCTGATTAGTTTATTTACAGGGACAGTCAAAAGTTTTCCATTACATTACGGCTTTTGGGGGAAAATCTCAAATGAATTTTAAATATGCTACACCTTGTAAAACATCTTCAAATTTATATGCATCTACAAAGTGCATTAAAATATGCATTTTCTCAAGTATGCAGCGAAAATTATTCATTCATTTACAGGACCACACAAAAGAATTCCAGTAGATAATAATGAAGGGGGAATTGTTTGCGACATATTTTAATTATGGTAAACGATTTCATATATAATCCAGTTGATATACGTTGCTGAGGATTAATATGAGTTATTTCATGCATAATACATAGTACATAGCATTTACAGGGACAGATGAAAGATTTCAAATAGTATATTTTATCCGAAGTCCTGTATATTATGGAAGATGGCTGTTAGATGGATGAAATGCATTTTTAATTATGATATACGCTTTTAAGTTTCACTAGATGTATGCATATTATATGGTTTATATAAATGCTAATTGTTACACAATTTAGATAAACAGGTTTGCACAAAAGAACTCGGAAAGGTTACTGAATATGACCGTAATTTACTTAAAGGTGGTTTTTAAACAAGTTATGCCTTTTTTCAATGTACTGCATTTAGTTTACTAACAAGGAAGGTCTCCATGCTGGGCATACTCAGAATTTTATAATAAAAAAAAAATACTAATTAAAGTACTTATGTGTGTAATAAAGGATCAGTCAAAATTAGCGGCGGAATCACATTAGAAATTGTGTAAAAAAATAAAATAGTTTCGAATATTTGGCGTGAAAAGACGAAAGAGTCACTCGATTTGGCGGGCAGCTCTTTTCTTCGCCAAAAGCAAACGGTTATTATGCAACTCAAAACTGTTGGATATTTAGAATGCGTGTAAATCGTATTTAATGAATTTAAACATAAACAATGCGAGACTTTATTATATTATATACATATATATACATATTGTATTTCATATATATATTACTTGTTGAAGTAGCTATTTAATTAATCACTGGAAAAAATGTTTTCATAGATTTAAAAAAAAAAAAAAAAAAAAAAAACGTATTGAGAAAAATTATCTTCATACATTTAAGCGTATTGAAAAATAAAAGCCACATGTTTCCATAGCAACAAAATATATTCGACAATTCTCAAATAGACTTTGAGCAGGAAACAAATTTAATTAATTTAAATTATGAATTTCGTTTTAAATCTTAAATTTTGATGATTAAATTTGAATATAAATACATATAAATATCGATATAACAAAATTATACTTAAAACAAATTAAAACTTATAAAACTAAAGTTATTTTAATTAAATTTATCAAAACAAGTTCAACATGAAACTTTCTTTTTCTTGAAGTATATTTGACACAAAGTATTTTTTGAAATTACATTCCTTCGCCAACCGGCGATAAATCGCCAAATAACGAAATTTTCATTATTTTTTTACGGATACTGAATGGTGGTTCCGCCGAAATTTTTTTATAAACGTATATATCCACACGAGAAGAACATTCTGTAATTTTTTCAGATTTTTCGGGGTATGCCCGTATGGAGACCTTCCTTGTAAGAAATGTTTGCAGAATATAGTTAAAATGATATACAAAGTGACGCAAAGAACTGGTCGGCTTTGGATGATAATTTCTGGAAATTTGATTTAAGTAGTTTAAGATAATTTATTTTTAAGCTAAACTTTAGCAAAATACTTTCGTGTATTAAAGGTACTATGTAATTTACAGGGCTAAACAAAATTATTCAAGTATGTTTCCATCTATTAGTATAAATTGCTGAAAGGAAAATTTCAACCAGTTAGGCATTTTTTTGCTAAATTAAATTTTACCTTTTTATATAGTTAACCGACAGATCAAATACAGGGTTTTTCAAAAGTATTGGAATACATATTTGGATATGGACAATAATACGTTATTTCCCTGGATAACGAAGTTTTGTTAAAGATTTCAAGAAGTTTTGGAAAGTGCTTCATAATCCATGCTTAACGCATAATTTTTATTACATGTTTATTTAGTTGGTGGTCCTTCTCCAAGTTTTCTTGGATTAGCTCTTAGTATTATCTACTGTACCACTATTTTAGTTTGAATTCTCGTAGGGTATAAATATTTTACATTAAGCGATCCACTCTCTCTTAAATGTGTTAACTTTTTGCACTCGTATGTCCAGTCTGACTGGACATCTTTGCAAAATTTTATTTTGCCACCAGTAATAGAGAAAGATAAAATATCCCTTTTTTATTTAGAACATTTTTCATATTGTATAATTTAAAGTAATTTCTTTTTTAAGAAGGGGCGCCGACCGAATACAATTTGTGCAAGAGAAGCCGAAATTGGAATGATTAAAAACAACATGAACCCATATTATTAATCATGAATGACCTGCGTCTTCAATAAACACAACATAAACGCGATCTATTATTTACCGATCAAAACAACACTTAAAAAGATCTTCCAAATACAATGTAATCGCTCAATAACGGTTACCAGTGAGACCGGTGAAAAGTGACCGCTGTTCAGAGGTGGTTGTTATTCAGAGGTACCATTTAAAAAAGTAATTACATAAGAATCTCTTAGAAATGTACAGTCATTTTAATTAATCCTCATTGTTTTAATACACAAAAGAATCAGTGATTTGAAGTTCCTTTTTTTTTTTTTTTGCTATAAATATAGTTCTCTAAAGAAATATTAGTATGAGTTGTTTCATTGTACAACGCATCATCATTATGATTTAATGCAATTTTTGGATTTCACTAAGGTTCGTCAAAAAACTGGCACACGTATTAATACTGAAAATTTTGGCTGATTCTATAATTTCTTCCATTTTCCCTTCTGTATCACTTTTTCTTCCTCTCTGCTAGCTTACAAAATTTGCTTATGAATCAAATGAGGCAGTAACTGCCAAATATTTGTCCTGACATACAAATTTACCTACCTTCGTGTTAGTTATACATGCTGCTCTAAGAATGTTATCTAAATTTTCACAAAAATTATTAATGTCTTCATTTTTTATGTCTAGTTTTGGGAGTGTTTTAGAGACTAAATGACATTTTGTTGGCATATTAAGTAAATTATGTTTGATCTGCTTCAGATTTCGGTTTACAAATAAATATGAAATTGTACCAGAAATTTTAAAAATATTTTTTTCGTGACTTTTGAGCAGCCGTTGTTCGGATTTCTTTATTTTCACAAAAAATATTAATATCTTCACTTTCTATGTCTAGTTTTGGGGGTGTTTAAGAGACTAAATGACATTTTGTTGGCATATTTAGTAAATTATGTTTGATCTGTTTCAGATTTCGGTTTACAAATAAATATAAAATTGTACCAGGAACTGTTAATTTTTTTCCGTGACTTTTGAGCGGCCGTTGTTCAGACTTCCTTATTTAGAGGTTCGTACTAATGTTAATGCTGTAGAATGTGCTTGGTTCCATCAATATGTGGCCGGTATTCGGAGGTTGTCGCTGTTTAGAGATGACCATTCAAGGAGGTTTCACTGTAGTAACAATTTCATAATGTATTAGTTATTTATCGAACCTCCCTCTATTTTTTTCAATTATGAAAGTCGGTTCTTCTTTTTTATTATTAATGAGAAACATATTAAATATAATCAGAACAAAATCTTACCCTCTGAGAAAAATGAGCATGTTCTTGAACATCTACACTGATATCTTCGCTGCTGTAAAATAAAAATAAATAAATAAAGATATTTGTTTAGTCGTAATCGCATGATGAAATTATTAAAGTCAAACAATTCTTAGGTAACATTTAACTATTTTATTGCGTTGAAAGAATTCTAGTGATCTAATAAAAAAGTAATACTTTTTTAACATTTTGAAAAAAAAAAAAAAAAAAAAAAAAAAAACTAAAATATTTTGTATTGTAAAATTTTGCTATTACAAAATAGCAATGTGAAATTTCTTAATATGCTTTGCATAGTAAAGAATTAAATAATTTGATGTCAAATTCCGAACTTCTATACATCAGAGAATAATGCTGATAAAAATAACCCAAAGAAAGAAAATGCAAATATATGGCATTGAGATTATTTATTTTGTTTTACAAAATAAATTCATTCTGGTTATTTCAAAAGTATTTTTATCTTTTTTTTTTTTTTTTTTTTTTTTTTTTTTTTTTTTTTTTTGTATCTTTAACCCCTTGGCGACGGGAGCCTTTTACGAAATTTTTAATGTTTTGAAACCGGTTTTAAAATACAGAAATTAATTGCTTCTTAAATCGAGAAAATGCTCCGATTGAACAAGGCAAATTTTACAGTATAATTTTACCGGTGGGAATAAACAAGGATTCTTAAGCCTTTTTGCGGCACGTATACGTGTCGCTCGTCCCCAGGGGGTTAAAAAATAACTGCTTACATGTTATATTTTCACAATACTTGATGGAAATCTGACAAGATAAAAATCTGTCGGGTTTTCTAATGTAAAAATTTAAAGTTCAAACCAGATAATTTTTTATACTAATTTTTATTTATTTTATCCACGAAAATCTGTGATTATATTAACAAACAAACAAACAAAAAAGACAATAGAGAATTACTTATCATACAGACCCCCTTTCTGTGCCTTTGGATATTGCTAAACTGAATTTGTGTTGAGGCAGTAGCTTTATAAATAATAATGTAAATGGCACGTTGCGATTGAAGATGAAAAGCGACATTAATTGTACAGTAACGTAGATAAGAATCTCAAATGTAACCACACACGAAAAAAAGAGCAGAAATAGAGAACTCAAAATTTGGCGAGTTTGATTCTTCATTTACTCGAAAAATGGAGCATTTTGTCGCGATTTGCCGCAATGGCGAGCGGAAGCATGAACTCTGTCTATTACTTATTAAAATATTCTCTGATGAAGGGCTTGGAAAGGCTTGAAAGTGCTAAGAAGTTTCAAATAAGATGCATATTTTTAACTGGTGACATCAGTTTTATTATTTTATTTATCTTTTAAGTAAAACAGTGAACTTTTTAAAGCTCATATAATATATTTTAAATTACTTATTTATATCCACTACCGAGTAGGACAAATTTTTCCGCTTTCAAAATATCTTCAAAACAAAAACCTCACCTACTGAAAACTACTTAAAAAAATTCTCTGCTACTTCTAAAACGGAAGAAAATTATAAGAAATTCAAGAGAAAAAGACTTAAATGATATTCAAATCAGATGTGTATGAAAAAAAATCTCTTTTGAGAATTAAATAAAGTCCATTCAGATTTAATCTGTTTTTTGATTGATTTTCAATGGGGAAAAGTCTGCTTTCTAAAGCCTATTTAAATCTGATTCTTATTTCAATTTAAATCTTGTGAATGACAAAGGCTTGCAATAGACATTAATGTTCTTTCTTTTAATCATGTTTGTAATTAAAAATTGCATATACATGATAAAAAGATTTCCCACAGTTAAGTCAAAAGAACATATAGAAGTAAAGTTCGTTTAAAGCTTTTTAAAAAATCAAATACGAGAAAAACATTGTTAATAATTATTTTTAATAGAAAATGATATTACACATACGCAAAAACATAAACACAAAATTTCATAGCAGGGGAAATTTGTTAAGAATTTCAATAGTACGAATTATAAATACCTGCAAATACTTGAAAAACTGAATATTTTCATACTTTACAAAATAATAAGAATATGTTTATCAAAATGATGACACTTTCTAAAGCTCCTTATTAAACGTTTTACAAATATATATGTATTATACGAAGTATAGATTTTAGATAAATTGGATATGCAAAGGCAGTTGTTAAAGGTATCATACGAAATTGTGTATACTATACAGTTCAACGCATGTAGGGAATTCGCCCCAGTATTTATTTTATAAATGTGTATATGGTTTTCACGCTTTGCGTGACGTATTGAGAAACGCATGCTAGACTCCTAAATTCTCGTAGTTTAGCGGAGCCATCGTGATTTCAAAGAACCACAATGGCTTCGAATTTAGAGTCTTGTGCGAATCGGGTTGTACTGATCCGAAATCGAAAATTCCATTTGAAGTCAAACCGCAACCGGACCCCAACCTGACAAAAGCATTTCTCAACCCGCAATCCGATCTAAACCCGAGGCGACCCGCAATCCGGCATGAACCCGACATATTTCAACTCGCATCCGACCTGAATCTGCACTGAAAGGAAAGAAAATCATGTTTTAATGCAATCACGAAAAGTAATCTACAATCGTATCTCTTGTATATTTTACAAAGAAAACAGAACAAATCTACATTCTTTAATATTAGTAAAACTTCTGAATAGCGGACCCTTCAGGATCGGATCGTTAAATAGCATCAAACATCGAATAAGGTTGTCTCTAATTTTTTTTTTTAGGCTCGGATTGAATCTCTTTTTCCGCCGTTAGGGTTTGTTCGCAGACTAATAAGAGTTCTCGCGGGTCATATTTTTTTGTTTCAAGCTAGGTTGCTGGAATTTTCACAAAAAGTTTGAGCACGACAAAAGTTTAAGAGAAACATAAAGATGCATTTGAATATGACTTAGCATATGTTTAATTTACTGCATTAAAACTAAAAAGTATATAAGAAATGTGATCATAGATTATTCTTTCTGTAACCATCTTCGGCACGGTCAAATTCTGTTTGTAGAAGGAAATTTATCGACTGTCACCGGAATTTACAAACGACTTTATAAGAAATTAAGGATTCCTTAATTTAATCTTCCATTGTAAAAGCAAAATCTTACTAAAATATTATTTGTGCCGTTTGCAAATTTGGAATTAGTATTAGGTTTGCCCGGATTGGGCACGCTGTGTTGGAAAGGGCTAAAAATCATTGTTATTCGGAAATATAAAATTATCAAAATTTCGTTTATTATTTTTCGTATATAATAATTTCACTTATATACACAAAAACAAATGTGTCACATTTGTGACAATTTATGCACGCATATACATAAGATGTATGCGTCGATTGAGAGATACCAGAGAGATTCAGAGGTATAAGCGATGATCTATGTATGACGTATGTATGTGTGACAGGAACTTAAAAAAATTCAGTAAATAAAAATATTAGCTTTTCAGAAAATAAAGCCATTATGGTTGTTTTATTGTGTATTGATAAATTCTTAACCTGAAAAAATGTTCTGAAGATTCTTTTGAAATTTGATCAACCCGAACTCAATTTCAAAAATATTTCGAATCATATTAACAACGTTTTTTTTTAAAGTTATTTGTGTCAAAATATAAATTTTTTTAATGCTGAGAATCATAGCTTTTAGGAGTTCAGTTAATAGGATTTCAGTTCAAAAATATTTCAAAATGTTGATATTGCTCTTCTTTCAAAAGTTTTTCTTGAAAAGTCGTTTATGTCAAAATGCAATGGAACTTTCTTTTAACAAAGTTTTTAACTTAACGAAATTTTTTGCTGAACCTTGATTTGAACACCATTACCATGTAAACTAATCTCCATACTGCAAAAAAAAATTTTCTATATAACAAAGATTATGTCATTTTCGTGCTTGTGCAGCATTCAAACTCAGATGTTGAATTTATTTCAGAGGATTGTATGAAGACGAAATTATTTATTTATTTAATTATTTCCATTTAAAAGAAGAAATTTTAAAAGCTTTCGATACAATAAAAATGGGATTCTAGTTTTACGAAAATGTTGCAGGTGAATTTTTCAAATACTTACAAAAATACAAAATCTTTTATGAACAGTGTATTTTTTTTTAATAAGAAATCTATACAAATTAATATTACAGACCTTTTTCAGAACTAAGGATTTAAAATACAGAGAAAAAATGAAAAGATACGAAATTTTTATCTGTTATCTATTATCCATCTTTGTAGGAAAGATTTTTTTTCTAATTTCTTTTGAAATAAATATTCAGCCATTGAAAAGAAAAAAAAAGTATAAAAATTTTTTTTGTACAAGAAGAGATATTTAAATTAGATGTGTGGGTAGAAAATATCTTTTGAAAATTAAGTATATTCTATTCCAGATTTGATCTGCTTTTGATAAATTCTAAAGGGGGAAAGAATGTGAAGGATTTGTAAAACACATTTAAACTTTGACTTTTTATTGAAATTTAAAGCCACTAAATAATAAAGACGTGACAAATCTTTATGTTAATGGATCATAACTGCAGTTAAATATTGTATGTACGATAAAATATTTCTTTACACAAAAACGAAAACTTAAAAAATAAAGTTTGTTTAAAGCCTCTTATTTTATTTTTATTTTTTTAATAAAAGAAAAAACTTTTTTTTTTCAGAGGTACTGACGTATTTAACATATGTGTGTTAAATTACAGTCAGAGTATATTTTGAAAAAAAGAGCAATTTGAGCATATTCGAGCATAAATGTATGCAAACGCATGTATTCCATCAGTCCGTTTTTTTAATACCAATATTTTCAAGCAATACTCTTCTTCTTCTTCTTCTTTTTTTTTTCTTGTTTAGATTTATCTTGCAAACTTTGTAGGAATTTTACTTCGGAGGACGTTTTTATTTCAAATGATGTACAAATCCACCATAAAAGTATTTCTTTAGAAATACTGATATTAAAAAATATTTAGTATTCTGTAGAATATTAAACCATTAACAGTTGAAGCATTTTTCCAGGCACAAAGTTTTGTTTCTTTTAGTTCTCAAGTGTCATAATGGGACCGAAATTAAAGATAATATATATTTGTAAATACACAAATGTATTTATTCGTGTACATAAAAAATCGAAATTTTTAAAAAATATATTAGTGAAAATGGGACATTTTTGGAAAAAATTAAATGCCACCACTGTGGTGGCATCAACAGCAAAAAAGTTTAAAATATCATAGCTTTAGTGTACAATTTTAACATCTTGAAGGAAATAATCTTTGGCAGAACACCATTTATTGGAATAAATTTCTGCAAAAAATACACATCTTTAATATTTTGCGCTCTGGTGCATTTATATTACTAAAATAAATTAAATGTTTGCATGTCTGTATCTTTATATTCGATGAATAAGAAAATCTATTGCATAAGAAGCCTGCGAACTTAGGTGAACTTATATGGATAGCCTACGAACTCAAATGGGAAGATGAAGACAGGTCACAACGCACGGCGCCCCATAGATCTTTGTTTCTTTTTTCTGTTCTTTTTAATTTCTATCCTTTTTTTCTTCATTAAAAGCAAAAATTGGCGGTTTATTTTTTGCAATTTTTCAAATAGGCAGATTTTAAGGCAATCCTTGGAGCAACTCTTTTTTTTTATGCAATACCATTTGCCAATTTTACTCTGTTTTGTTATCATTCTTATTTTCACTTTCTTCTATCTTACTGGATTTCTGAAGAAAACATTGGATTCGTGAAAATTTTCGACGGATTTACACGTTATAAGAGTCAAAGATACCATAAAACATGTTTTTACAAAGTGTCTGTCTGTGAATCTGTGACTCTGTCCATCTATCTGTCTGTGCATCTTATGTGACATAAATATTGTGCGCACTCTATCTCAAAAACTAATGCACGGAATTTGATAAAAATTTATATTCAAGTAGTCCTTCATATTAATTGATGTTTGATTAGTTTTTGGTGTAAATCGCTAGTTGGCACTGGTATGCAGCATTTTTTACAATTTCTGCAATAGCTGTATCTCAAGAACTAATGCACGGATTTTCATAAACTTCAAATTCAGTTAGTCCATGACATAAATTGATGTTCTATACATTTTGATGTAAATCTTTCAACAGGTGACACGATATGCAGCATTTATCGCGATTTCCACAATAGTTCTATCTCAAGAACTAATTCACAAATTTTCATCAAACTTCAGATTCAGTTAATCCATGACATAAAATGACATTTTCTTTTGTGTAAATCGCTCAATAGGTGGCGTTGGCATGCAACATTTTCCCCGATTTTTGGTACAGCTCAATCTCGAGAAATGATGCACGGAATTTCATCAAACTTCAAAATTCAACTATTCCTTAATATGGCTTGTATTGTTTAAATTTTGATGTAAATCTCTCAACAGGTCGCACTGCTATGCTGCATTTTCAATGATTTCCGTGGTAGCATATCTCAAGAACTAAAGTTCGGATTTTCATCGAACTGTTAGATATTAACATAAGTTGTTGCAAATTAGATTTCTTTTCAAATCACCCAACAAGTGGTGATGATATGCTGGATTACGCATGATTTAGCGATAATCATATCTGAAGAACTAATGCACAAAATTTCACATCATTAGAATTCGCATGATAGGCATGGATAGCCATTTAACTTTGATGTTGCGATAACGAATTTTGAAATATTAACAAGGATGAGATAGAAGAAAGTTTATATATGTGTTTAGGTGTTATATAATTACTGGAAATTTAGGATTGTATAAGATAATTTTATCTTTTAAAAAGTAAAACGCTTAAATAAAAGCGTAAAAGCTCACCAATAAAGTTAATTTTATTCTCTTTTGAATGAACTTTGTATGGAGTTCAGGCTACATTTTTTGGAATTTTTTAACTTTTTAAAAAGTCATTTACCCCCCTCCCCCCCCAAAAAAAAATGTAAGATTCTGTTTGTCAGTAAACGATTTCGATATCAAATATTTTCCACCGAAACTTAAATTTTATGTCCCTCACTATATCCTAGGTGTCACATCCTAGGTGTTTATTTTAATAAAGTTTTTTTTATGCGCATTAAACAAAGCATCTCCTCTTACCCGATCCACCATTTTAGTGGTTATAGTACTAATCGTTTTTACCAATCCTCACAACAAAGATTAAGGACCTCCCCCCCCCCCCCCACACCCCCCGCACACGTTAGGTAAATATATATTTTTTATTTAAAGTGAATTTTAGAGTCGTGAGATATTTATAATAGGAGTTAATTAAACACATTAAAATAAATATTTTTGGCTGGTTTAATTAAAATTGTTATGTCTGTATTTATCCTCGTGAAAAAATTATCTTTAGAAAATCTATTTAATATTTTAGTAAAACAGAATTCTGGAAAATGTACATTTCTTTTTATTAATATTTTTTTTCTGTTTTGGTAAATAATAAGTTAGCGAATTGTTTTCAAAATCGAGATTTGAAATTTTTAAATGTCACAGTAATTTTTGAAATGCGTGCATTTATATTTATACTATTACCACAAAATTTTCAGAAACATAATGGTTATTGTTCTTTATTATTATTATTATTATTATTATTATCATAGTTAATGAATGATTAAAATCTATAATTTCTAAAATTAAACATTTTTTAACACCAAAGAATTTGGCTTTTTTTTCCGTTCTTTCTTTTTTAAGGCAATTTTTCATCTTTTTTCAAATTATGGAATTTTTTTTTAAAACTGCACTTAAGTTTTTCTGCGCACTTTTCGTAGTTGCATCTATCTCACAACAGCAGCATGTTTAAAACATTTCCAAGAATTATTTCTTTTTCCTTTTCTATCTTTCTCTTTTTACTTATGATTAATCACCAGTGATAAAGCGATTAAGTTTTATTAATAGTTATCTGTGCAAAGGTAGAATAGAATAAAAATAGCCACAAATGCAATAATAATAATAATATGGAGAAGAAGAATAAAATATCTATAGAAATAATAAGCGCTTTCTCTTTATATGTGTGTGTGTGTGTAAAAGAGCTTATCCTGACTGACTCATAACACTGATAAACAAATTTTAACGAATTTTCTGTTTCTTTATATACGTTGGGTGTTTCTTATAGATTTCGAGCTGCTGAAAAAGAATATATTTGTACAAATTTTCTATCACCCTCCAACCCAATCTCCAACCCTTTTCTATCACCCATCCACACCTCCGGGCGTGGATGAAAGGTACAAGAAAGAGTATGCCTTTTGCTATACCCATGATATGGCGCATGCCGAGAGGATCATATAACTGACTGCTACTAATGTATATACAAAAATTAAAGGATTCTATGCCAGAAGTAAACAAAAAATTAAGTACCCTAACTTAGATTCAGCAATGTGACCAGCATTACATAATGATGATTTACAAATACCGAAATCTCCAGAGAATTTTACATATGACGATGCAGCAGTAGAAATGGAAATTGATGAAGCAGAAACTTCCTCTACATCTGATATGAACTATTCTCCTGGCATAAATGAAGAACCACACCTAATTACTCAAAAAGAAATAAATGATTTTGTGAGAGACTTAAATTTATCAAAGAAAAACTCAGAATTACTTGCATCAAGATTGCAAGGTTGGGATCTCCTGAAAAACAATACAAAGATATCTATTTATCGAGATTGACATAAGAAATATTCGACATTTTTTTTTAGAAAAGATGATTTATGCTATTGTAATAATATAGGTGGCTTAATGTCTGCTTTAAATTGTCAAAATAACTCGGAACAATGGCCTATAAGAGAGCAGCCACAGATAAGACATTTACCGCTACATAAAGTATGAAAATGTCTTATTAATATCATTACTTTTTACAAAAATTCTTCTATATTTTTCTGAAACTTTATAAACAATGCATACTTTCAGTGCTTTAAATATTAATTTTAAGCTTTATAAGCATTTATTTAAAAATTTGTCATTACTAAAATACCAAATGATAAATTTCATAAGGTATATGTGTTGAATAAATTCTACAAAATTCAGATTTTCAAGATTTTGAATTTTTTAAAAACCTGTAAGTGATGGAAGCTTTTTAATGGCATATTCTTTCACAACACCACCTAAAATAGAAAAGTCACCACATACTTAGTTAGAAACAGAAACCTTGTTTATCAGTGTAATCAACGCTTAGCACAAACTACTAAATTTAAAAGCATTAAAATTTGGAGAAACATAGTTCGTTTGACATAAGTGGAGAAAAGAGATCGTATAAAGGGTTTAAAAAAAAATTCCCTCCCTATTTAGGTAGTTAATGGGGGGGCCGAATATTTTAGAATATGCGGCCATATTTCAGCACTCTTTTTAGGTATGAAATTTCAGAAAATAAATCTGCTAAAAAAATAATAATTAAACACGTGTTTCAGCAAGTTTAGAAATTCTCCACTCTAAGGAGAATAAAAGAAGATAGAAAGTTTTAGAACATTTAGCCATATCTTAGCAGCAGTTTTAGGTGGAAACTAGAAATTCCAGTGAATAAATCTACTAGAAGAATAATTTAAACACATATTTCAACGATTTTAGAAATAGTTTCTAGGTTTTTTTTATACAGATGTTTTCCAACGTCGCGTTTTAAATATTTAATGATATGAGTGTTATAACTTGCCTAACAAAAAATATAATATTAATCTAAGACAAAATAGTCAAAACCTGTTTAACTTTCAGTGCAATAACCTTTAAACACAAGGATAATTATGCTGTAATCTTAATCGAATCTACTAATTATACAATGGAATAATTTTAAAATACTATACAACTATACTATAAACTCATCGATGTACTTAATGATCGACATTTTTTAATGTTCGATGTAATCATGTTAACAATTGTAATGCGCTAATTTTCACCTGTCATATATAGAAGAATGTAATAATGTTAAGACGCATTGTTACTTTTAAAAAATTAAAAATTGACAAATAAATAATTAAAAATAAAATTGGCACTGCTATGTTCGCAGCAGATTTCGTGTCCATAATAATTATTATTATTACTGTTATTTTTAAATAATGTGTGCCTTAATATTTTATAAGCATTTTGACATAGTGATTTGATAGATTTACTATAAATATATCTATAATGTGAAACAAAATCATATAGATAGTATATTACATCCATTGCTATAAAAAATGGTTCACAAAGTAAGAGTTGTCTGAAGGGAACAAAATTTTTTATATGTGAGTACAACGTTGATATCAGTAAGTGAATAAAAAATGAAATCAAAAGGATATTTACATTATGAGAACAATTACAAATGAATGGCGATTCAGTACCCTGTTGAGCCATTCCCATCTTGGATGCAGAATGCGATTCGGATGACCATTGGTGTATATATGTTCCACATGGTGTCCGGTGCCATCCCCTTCCACAATTGATGTAACCGCGACTCAGGTTCAACTAATCTCGTAGGTTGTCCAACTTGTCCTCTCAAGTGATTTCAGACATGCTATATTGATGACAAATCTGAGGATCGGGCAGGCCAGAGTAAGGTGTTAATATGGTGGAGGAATTCCTGTGACATCCTCGTTGTGTGTGGTCGATTATTATCCTGTTGAAAAATTCTTGCTCGGAGCCTTGTAAGCGTGGCAACACAATTGATTCAAGAATGTTTCAAACATACCGCTGGGTTTTCAAGGCGCTCTCGAATAATACTAGAGATGGCCGAGTGTCATGTGTGATAACATCCCACACCATCAAACCAAGTATAGGAGCGGTGTGCCGCTGTAAACCAAAAGAAAGTTTACTGCGTTCACCACGGGACCTCCACGCGTGCGCACGGTTGTCATCACTACCCAAATTGAATCTTGATCCGTCGATGAAGACATTCTGGCTCCATTTGGTTGTGACCTAATCCCATCAAGCGCTACATCACTCCAAACGGAGGCGACGGTGGACATGTGTCATTTGTTACATACATAAAGAGCGTCGTGATATCAAATGTCCTCCTGTAAGATATCTTGCAACGATACGAACAGACACAGGGGATTGTTAATTATAGTGTTACATGTGTTAGGTTAGTGATGAAGTTTGCATTGCATGTACGCAAGGATGATGTGACGGACGGTCTTCTTTACTCTAGCTCTGGGGAGGGAGTCCGGAGCCTGGACGACTTGCATGGACCTCTCTTATCCACATGTCTCAGCATTTCTCCACAATTGAATCAGAACTTGCCTAGGCCGCGGTTGATCTGACAGCCCACCTTCCATCATCCCAATGATTATTCCCTGCTTTAACTTTCACAGTTGATCGTATTGCGTTCGATGGTGGTGTAGTGGCATCTTTGATGAAAAAGTACCCCTCTGAAACAAAGTAAGTGCAGGCAAAATGCCTTTGCATATTTTTTTATACACCAGAGAGTTAGAAGTTAAACGTTCTCTAGTGGCATTAAGTAAAAAGCAATAACGTTGCATTGTTAATTATTTGCATATCTGTCAGAAACACACCCACCAAATTTCTTTACTATCTGACTATTACTTTTTGATGTAAGAATTTTTATGTCAATGAGTGTATCTTGATATCGTCATTTTTTTTTCTGTGCACTTACAAAACACGCAACGATGAATAAGGTATCACGAAAAAGATTTTCGAGCAACCTTTTGATATAGCACATTCAAATTTTGTTAAAATACTTTTTTTAAGAAAAATCGCAGTTAATTAAAAAAATAATAAAAAGCCTAACTGGAAATAATCTCGATGAATAATGTATGAAAACCGAGCTCTGATCCACAGTTTCTATATGTAAGTCTTAGTTTTAACCGAAATATATAATATACCTAAAAAGTGTACTTTAAAAAGAAAAAATACATATCTCTTTCGTAGTTTGAATTCCGAATAATGAAGTAAATGAGGGGAAAAAGTTTTGCACTATATTAAATTTTCTTTGATAAAAGGCATGGCTGCTTTGCCGTGGAAAAAGGAATCTTCTGTAATAAATCTTATTGCAGATCAAAGCCATTAATCAAAGCCGTTTTTTATTGAAAATGTAAAAAAAAAAAAAAAAAAAAAAAAAAAAAAAAAACAGAACATTTTGGTGAGAGTTTAGAAGAAAAAAAGTCAGCATCCTAATAATCATAAAATTTTTCAATAAGCGTTTTTTCGTTTAACTTTTTTTTTGTTGAAATACCAAGTATGACATACCGTATTTTCGGGTGTATAGTCCGCGGCTTATACAAGAAAAAACCCTCCCAAAAAGCCGCTGCGGCTTATACACGGTGCGGGTTATACAAAGATTTTTTTTAAAAAAATTGGAAATCGTGATATTTTTTCTACAATTTTTAAACCTTAAAAAATTTAAAAAAACATCGAAATTTGTAAATTTTTTTCCCTATGCCTTGAAATTTAGAGAGTTCTCCCACGTTTGTAAAGGCTTTTTTTTTTTTTTTTTACTGCTTAAATACAGTTATTTCTGGATTTGGAAGAACTGTCGCAACTATCGCCAAGTATTGCACTGATAGATGTATAATAGCCATTGTGTTTGTAGAGTACAAAATCCAAAATCCGGAACCCTTCCAATCTCGACAATTCTGAATTTAAGATCCTTTTTAGTTTATTTTTCAAAATAAATAAATAAATAAATAAATAAATAATAATCTATTGACCTTATTGCAAAGAACAAAAAAAAAAAGTGCGTGATTTATATCATTTCGGAACGATTCAGAGCAGTCGCTCTTTTTCGAAACGATACCGAGGAATCGTTCCTTTACAGAGTCGTTTCATTTCGGAAGGAGTTCAAGGAATCGAACTTTTCCGGAGTCGTTTCATTTCAGATAGAGTCCGAGGAATCGTTCCTTTCTGGAGTTGGTACCCATAGAAGTATGAGGAAGTAGAAGGATAACAAGCGTACATTGCATTGGATCTTCGCTGCTAGCTGGTTGCCACCGAATTTCCTCGGCGTTAGCGAAATCCCATGATCCCTTGCGTGCATGGGTGGGGGGCATTTTTGCCGATCCCACCGAAGCTAGTATAGGGGAGAAAAATACGGACTTCTGATTGATTGAATAATTTTGCTTTCCTTCATTTTTGTGTTTACGTTTATTTAATCATCAATTTCTGTTTGAAAAGCTTTTGAAAGATGAATATTCCTTCTGTTTTTCCTATTTATCAATAGATAAAGAAATAGTTAATTCCATCATTCATGGGCAATCTCTTAAGATAAGTCGATACGATTCGGGAGTGACGAAAAAACCCTGAGCTATGCAATAAGGAAAGGGCAGCTGACGGCAGGCCCGTATTTTTCTCCCCTATGCTAGCTTCGGTGGGATCGGCAAAAATGCCGACTGCCTCTGCGCGCTGCTGAGTTCATCCCATAGCTTGTTATCCTTCTATTTACTTAATACTTCTATGTTGGTACCTTACACTGTGCGAAATTTTAAAATGGAGGGCCAAAATCACAGTCCGGTGAAATCCAAACACCTCATTGGTCATTGAGACGCGTCCTTTTCAGAGAACAATCTCTTAACCGTAGACGAAATGTCGCCTTACTCCTTTTTTCGAAAAAAAAAAAATCGTAGCGGCAATTTTGATGTAAATCTTATCTGTTTTCATTTATAATCTATTTTTTACTCTCATTTTATATAATGTCAACAACATATCTTAATCGAGTTAATTTCGCGTTGCAAACGCAAAGAATAAAAAAAAGGGCGTGATTTATGTCATTTCGGAACGATTCAAAGCAGTCAGTCTTTTTCGAAACGATTCCAAGGAATCGTTCCTTTACAGAGTCGTTTCATTTCGGAACGAGTTCTAGGAATCGAATTTTTCCGGAGTCGTTTCATTTCAGATAGAGTCCGAGGAATCCTTCCTTTTCGGAGTTGGTGCATTTCGCATCGATTCCCACGATTCGATCCTTTTGGGAACCAATGACCTAAGATACGTATCCATTTTATATCCGAAATTTTGAATTTATCACCGATTTTTTTTTAATTTTCGGAAATTTTTTTAAACATATCACGCTTTTTTGAAAAAAAAAAAAAAAATGCGTGTAAACGCCGCATCCCTTGAAATTTTATCTTAAAACACGTAAACGCTGCGGCGTTTCTTCCGAAAATTACGGTACTGATAATCTTAATTTTTTAGCCCAGTTACTGTAGATATGCATCACGAAAAAATTTGGTAAATTTGTGTTAAAAATTATGACTAATGGCGTCTAATTTCGAACCCTGGTCGAAATATACGTTCGTAAATGGTGTATAGCCCGCGGACTATACACCGATGCATCTCCGCGGGTTATACACGAACTTTTTTTACTGCACTGCTCGATTTAGGGGTGCGGGTTATACACAGGGTGCGGGCTATACACCCGAAAATACGGTAAATAAAAGGCGTGTTGCACATTTGTAACATATGCAATACGCTTAGAAATCATCTTTTTAGGGTTTCGTTCATCTGACGAAACCCTATTCGTCTCTGTCCTCGGTCTGTCCGTCACAGAGTCCGTACACAAAAACTGTATAAGTCAGAGACTTCAAATTTTGTGTAGTTACAACTGAATACCTCGTGTCACATGACAAATCATAAAATTTAGAAAAAGTCTATTATTTTAAATATATTCATTTTTTTTTTCAGTATTATCCCTTCATTTTTGCGATCTTAAAAGTGAAGTTTAATTTGAACGATTTGCATGTAGACATCATGGTTTTGGGGAAAAGCATCATGCTAGTAAACAGAAGATTCTTAGTTCGATCTCCACTGAGGGAAGTTGAAATTTTAATACTGAGATTGATTTAATAAGAAGAAATTTCGTATTTTTGGCCAATTTAAGGGAGTATATTATTAGGTTTCATCCATCTGACTTTAATAATATTTTTTGAAATTTTTTCATGACAATTTCTGAAATTCACTTCATTTTCTATTTAAAAATATTTTGCAATTTATTAATGATTCAGCAATTTAAATATAATCTTAAACAATGTTTTTCGCTTTTAGAAATTTAAAATTTTATTTATATCTCCGCAAAATTTTTAAAATTTCTGATTTTCAAAAAATTTAGAATTTTGGATTTTATTTAAATGATTTGATTTGAATATTTTAAATTTGATTAAAATAAATAACTTCCTTTTATATTTATTTTTAAATTGAATTTATTGGTGTTATCATCTATGTAAGAATTTAACAACTATAAAGTAACAATTTGGATTCATTAATTAAAAGATAAATTGTTATGAAAGAAATATTAAACGAAACGCTCTGTGCGATCTGCTATCACACTTACCCACTTGTTTTCATTTTTTTAATTCACTTCTGTTTGTTTGTTTCAGGTTAATAATTTTAAGTAAAAAGATTAAGTTTTGCATTTAATTATCAGTGAAAAAAAAAAAAAAAAAAAAAAAAAAAAAAAAAAAAAAAAACATAGCAACGAAGTATGGAACTGCTTTATATTTTCTATAAAGTTTTTATTCGATAATTTCTTAATTCAAACATATCAGCATCTATTTAAATATGAATGAGAGGATTGTTTAAAAAAATCATTCTAAGTTCTGCGAGGAAAGAAGAGAGGAACTTCGCGAGTAATGTGTGCATATTCTCCTGACGAAATTGCGGAAGTCATCACAATCTTTGCAAGGGCTTCTTTCTCTCTCTTCCTACGTTAACAAGGAAAGGAGTTAATCAAGGAGTAAGACAGTGGCGTGATGGAGGGAAAGAAACCCGCTTAAGAAAGAGAGGATTTTTTCCCGGCCGCATCGGTTGTAAGTAATTGTAATCTGGAATCGGAAGCCTGCAGACGCAAATGCTTCTTTCCTGAGGATATAATTCCATAATTCTACGTCAGTTTAGTGGGATGTGAATTAAAAAGGATTAATTACTTTCAACAAATACGTGTGCACAATGGCGGATTTAAGGGGAAGGTCACGGGGGTCATGACCTCCCCTACCCCCCTTCCGTGGTGGAAGAAAACTTCTAAGGCGAATTGAAAAAAAGTAATATAAATTAATTTCTCTTAAATTTATCCCTTCGTAATCTTTCTGATTTTTTAAAACTCTACTTAAATCTAAAGCAGGTAATTTCTGACATATCCAGGCAGTCATTTTAAACCTCAGATACAAAATATTTGTAAGCGTACTTATTCAGAACACATGGAATTTATTAGCCTTTCCCATTTCTCGATAAAATCAAAGAATCTTTCTGGAAATCTACGTAAAAGATGGTCTTTTAAACTGAATTATAGATAGCGGCAGCCAATTGCTCCCACATTACGGCGTTATTTAACTGTCAAGTCCTAAAAATTGGCCTAAAATGCTCGATTTCTGAATGATTCTTTGTTTTTATAAGCAAATGGGAAATTCTTCAATTTCTTGGTATCTAATAAAATATGTAAATCTTATATTTTTAAGAATATTAAAACAATTTCTTTATATTTACGAATGAAAACGACTCCCTAAAATATCAGATAATTAGTTATTTTGTATGTAGGAACAGCCTTCGACATTAAATATTTCTTATCAAACGATGTGACACCCTCCCCCACACTAAAAAAGAGCCATGATGACTCCCCCCCCCTCCCTAAAAACGGACTGCTAGATCAAAAAGGGCTGGGCCTTGCATACACAATGTATACAGGTGTCAATAAAATGGATTGGGCTGAACATAATAAAACTTCAATAACAAACAAATGGTAATAGCTATTCCTGCAGAAAATGAAAGTATGAAGTGGTGAATTTTTTTATTTCGTTTCTTAGTTTTAGTTTCAAATATCACTGATAGATGGCCTGCACTGTCTGAAATTGTGATAAACCTCAAACTAATGAATGAATGAATAAATAAATAAATCAAAGTTCACTCAAATTTTAACTTCTATTTTCTTCCTATTTAGCTGTTGCATCCCCCCCTCACACACCTACGCCAAAAAAATAAAACTTCCATTTTGAAGCTGCAAGTTTATTTTCAGTTGTATTACAGTGTAATACAGTGTAATATCATCGAAAACTGATATCTGGGAATAAAACATCAAGCATAGTAAAGAAATTTTTCACATTACTCTCCAATAAGAATAACTGCAATAGCTGTTTCTGCTCACTAGTTACCAAACTTTAAAAACGGTCGGCCCGTTTTAAAACATCCTGTATATATGCGTATAATTGAATTCAAAAGATGGCACTAAAGTGATGCAGCCCAAAGAAAATTTCGAATTTCCTGTCTATATTATAAAGGCCAAACGTATCTGTGCATAACGCATACGCCATTTTGCAAATGGTAACACTTTCCCGTGCAATTTCGGTGTTGCAATTTTCGCTACTGTAAATTTTATACTTCTAAACATCGCACATTTTAAATTTTTACACAGTCGTATAGAGAAAAAAATGTACTTTTAAATACAATTTGTTTTAAAGCTGTATCTCAATTATTTTTTAGATATAATTTTTTTTATAGTTTTTAGTACCAATTTTGTAATTGTGGCAACGTAATCATTCCATTTTCTTTGAAAATTGAAAAAAAAAAAAAAAAAAAAAAAAAAAAAGAAAAGAAATTAAAATGCACAACATTTTCCCATGCAATTTCGGTTTTGCAATTTTCGGTACTGCAAATTTTACCCTTCTAAACATCGTACATTTTTAATTTTTACACCATCGTATAGAGAAAAAATGTACTTTTAAATGCAATTTGTTTCAAAGCTGTATCTCAATTTATCTTTGAGATATAATTGCTTTAAATAATTTTTGTACCAGTTTTGTAATTGTGGGAACAGAATCACTCTATTTTCTCTTAAAAATGAAAAAAAAAAAAAAAAAAGTCATTAAAATGCGCATACTACTTCATAAATAGTGTCTGTTATAAAATTCAGTGAATTTCGGTTTTATTTCATATAATATTTTGAATAACACAGTTTTATTGATTTTGTTAATTTTAGCTTAAAAAACATTTGTTTGAGAGTTAGACTGGCCAATATAAGATGTATTTTTTACTGTAACTAATTTTTTAGATTTATTATAAATCATTGCAACAGTTCTTTCTTAAAGATTTTCTTTCGTCGAATTTCAACGGGTTCTACCTCGTTCCATTAACAGCTGAGAAGGAAGGTCTCCATACTCAGCGATACATAACAAGAAATTTTCAGATGTATTAAAATCATTTGTTTTTGGAAAAGAAAAATCCTGCTTGCCAAATCGTGTGTCGCTTTCATATTTTCGCGCCAAATACTCGAAAATATTTTATTTTTTTACAGACTTTCTACTGGGACTCCGCCACTAAATTTAACTGATCCTTCATTACATACGTAAGTATTAGAACTAGCATTTTTTTTCAACATATTCTGAGTATGCCCAGCATGGAGACCTTCCTTGTGAGAAACAATCATTCTTCCGGGAATTCCACAAGGTTCTTCCATCTTTCCATATTAGAGCGATAGGCGGCCACAAAGACAATCACCTCATCGTGTTCACGGCTGAAATTCCAGAATTAATCAAAACTCGATTCGTAATACTAAAATACAATCAATCTGTCAAATCCTAATTTATCGGAAAACACCTGAAAACCCGATTTTAGTGGTTGACTCGTAAGTTTACTATTGTGTTTTTCTGCATCCAAAGATATAAAAAATGGGGGGGGGGGGGCTGGAAAAAGAAAAAAATTGAATGATAAACCTAAGCGTCAACCACTAAAATTGGATTTTCAGTTGTTTTCCAACAAGATAGGACTTGACAGACCGATTGTGTTTTAATATACGAATAGAGACTAATTATGAAATTTCAGCCGTGATGAGGCTGTGCTGCCTCCTCCCGGTCTATATGAGAAGCATACTTAGCTTAGTGGTTAGAATACTGAAAGGTTAAGACAAAGAAAATAATATATAATATTTTAAAAGATGAAAATTTACTCTCTCCCGAAAAATACAATAGGACCTGTTAATCCATTATTTGGAGAATATGACTTCGGGCAGACCAAATTGCACAAGTTCCTGAAAATATTTCTTTGACCTTTTCTTTTTCAAAGACTCTGTTGCCAGTTCTAAACTTTTTTATTACATTTCAAAGGCTCAAAACTAAGAAAATATAATACCTTCACCGAATGCATATGCCATTCACGATTCATCCTATAGTCAATGGTAGTATATAGTGATGAAGTCGTAAAAAAAAAAGAAAATATACGTTTTAAGGGAAGAATATACGCTCAATGCACAGAATATACCGTAGAGTGTATATAGTATAGTTTTTCTGGAAATAGAAGGTATACGGTATTCCTTAAAAAAAAAAAAAAAAAAAAACAGATGGTATCTAGCGTATACCCCACATACCCTCCACTACATCCCTGATAGTGCATTTGTCGCGGACAACATAGGAAATACCCCCCCCCACACACACACACACTATATATATATATATATACACTATATTGCCATTGATTATGGGACACTTGCGATTTTAGACATTTTACTAAATATCTAGAAAAATACATGAGGAATCATCTCGAAACTCTTACTGTATAAATATAATAGTATACGTCATACATCTCCGTGAAGATTTTTTACCGAAACGCCATAGGGGACCGTCAACAAATTAAAAAAGAATGAATATCTTTTGAATAACCCTGTCAAAACTAATGTAGCAAAAGCGCACAAACTCTAGATTATGATTGAATGCCTTATTGTAATACACTGTGTTCATTTTTATGCAAATAGCATGCACACTCGCAGAGTAATTAAGGTTTTTATAAAAATGGTCCCAAATTTTTCCAAGTTTTTCCATTATAATTTTCAGAGTTCTTAATATAAAACTAGTCGTTGGGGGCCACCGTAATACTTACCCATCATGGATATGTATAATGTATATGAAAATAAAACATGTGAAAACTATTTATACAATGCATTGCAATTCCAAAATAAAATTTAAATATTGTTAATATACATAGTAATGCTATATTAAAGAACTGCTGATGTACCAATTCCGACGAATTATATAAAACGCCAAACTACTCGAGTAGTACCGGGTTGCGTAAAAGAAACATCCTTATAACTCCAAAAATAATAATTCTATTAACTAACAATTAATTGCATCGGATTAAGCGTCTCATATCCAATTAAAATATACCTCTGAAATGAAATTTGAATGAAATACAGGGTCATGAAAAATCGAAGAATGTGGAAAACAGGATTACAAATATCTCGGCAACTAATAATCCGATCGACTTCGTTTTATATGCAAAATGTGTGTTATTTTATTGTCTTTTACGTCCATTCCTTAGAACAAAAAAATTCGAAAAATTTTACATACCTTTCATCAGAACGAATTTTTCGAGAGTCCGAAAAAAATAGTTCCGGATAATCGAGGTTGCTGATATTAAATAGGCTTCGTCCCATTCTTACATACTAAGTACATACAAAATTTCAAGTCTCTATCTCAATTTGTTCGGGAGATAGAGCGTTTACAGACAGACAGACAGACAGACAGACAGACAGACAGACAGACAGACAGACGGACGGCAAAATTTTTTTTCTAAAAATATGTTTTTTGAAATCTCCAGTGTCTAAAACGTGTAAATCCGTCAAATTTTTTTTTTCGATTTTCAAAACGATTGCAAGACTTACCCTATACTACGTATGATGGGTAAGTAATAATATTACTTACCCATCATACGTAGTATAGGGTAAGTCTTGCAATCGTTTTGAAATTCGAAATTTTTTTTTTTTGACGGATTTACATGTTTTAGATAGTGGAGATTCCGAAAAACATATTTTTAGAAAAATTTTTTTGCCGTCCGTCTGTCTGTCTGTATGTCTGTCTGTCTGCCTGTAAACGCTCTATCTCCCGATCGAATTGAGATAGAGACTTGAAATTTTGTATGTAGTTAGTATGTAAGAATGGAACGAACCCTATTTAATATCAGCAATCTCGATTATCCGGAACTATTTTTTTCGGACTCTCGAAAAATTCGTTCTGATGAAAGGTATATAAAAATTTTCGAATTTTTTTGTTCTAAGGAATGGACGTAAAAGGCAATAAAATAACACACATTTTGCATATAGAACGAAGTCAATCGGATTATTAGTTGCCGAGATATTTGTAATCCTGTTTTCAACATTCTTCGATTTTTCATGACCCTGTATTTCATTCAAATTTCAATTCAGAGGTATACTTTAATTGGAAATGAGACGCTTAATCCGATGCAGTTAATTGTTAGTTAATAGAATTATTATATTTGGAGTTATAAGGATGTTTCTTTTACGCAGTTCGGTACTACTTGAGTAGTTTGGCGTTTTATATAATTTGTCGATATCGGTAATCAGCAGTTTTTTAATAGAGCATTACTATGTATATTAACAATATTCAAATTTTGTTTATGAATTGCAATGCATTGTATAAATAGTTTTCACATGTTTTATTTTCATATACATATCCATGATGGGTAAGTATTACGATGGCCCCCAACGACTAGTTTTTTTCAGAAAATATGACAAACAACATTGCACACAGTACCCTGTAATCAGAATTAAAAAATAATAAAAATTATATGAAAAAGGAGTAGGTTTACTATATAATTTTTTACTGCGCATGCGTCAAAGATATCAAAATTTCATTTGCATATTATGTTAGCTAAATGTATAGAGCAACTTTTGTAAAAGTCTCAAAATCATAGCTTGAAAATTCTGAAAGTAATCGTCTATAGAAAAAGGACAAAATCCGTTGTTTCCAAAATGAAGCAAAAAAATGAGGGATTTTATCCAAATGCAGTAGTACATCTCATATTGTGTATTCTATATTGACACTAATCAATGAATATATGGATACAACCCCTCTTGTTTTTGCTTCATTTTGAGAATAATGGATTTTCGACTTATTCAATTGACGATTATTGTCAGAATTTTCAAGTTATGATTTTGTGACTTTCACAAAAGTTGCTCTATACATTTAGCTAACATAATATGCAAATGAAATTTTGATATCGTTGACGCATGCGCAGTAAAAAATTATTTAGTAAACCAACTCATTTTTTATACAATTTTCATTATTTTTTAATTCTGATTACAGGGTACTATGTGCAATGTTGTTTGTCATATTTTCTGAAAAAAATAATATTTTATATTAAGAACTCTGAAAATTATAAGGAAAAAACTTGGAAAAATTTGGGATCATTTTTATAAAAACCTTAATTACTCTGCGAGTATGCATGCTATTTGCATAAAAGTGAACAAGGCTTATTACAATAAGGCATTCAATTACAATCTAGAGTTTGAGCTCTTTTGCTACATTAGTTTTGACAGGGTTATTCAAAAGATATTCATTCTTTTTTAATTTGTTGACGGCCCCCTTTGGAGTTTCGGGAAAAAATCTTCACGGAGATGTATGACTTATACTATTATATTTATCAGGGCCGGCGCTAGACATTTTGCCGCCTGAGGCGAGCCTTATTTTGCCGCCCCTATTACGTCATCATTTTTTTTCTTTTTACGACTACTAATACATTTTTTAAAATAAGTACATTAATATATAATAATTATAATTTATTTGCATAAATATAATATACTAGAAAAACCGCGGCTTTGCTCGCGTAATAATTGAAATATGCCAAGTGATACTTGCATATCTGATTTTCATTAGAAGTAATAATGTACTAAGGAATAATTGAAAAACCTCCATTTAAATCACAGCTTGACTAAATTTCATTCTTACATGCATTCTTCCGAAATGAGACATAAAATAATACGAAGAATTAAAGGTAATTTTAAATAAACGATAATTTAGAAAATATTTTTAAACTTTTATGCTCAATCCATAAATTTTTTTCGGTGTTCATCTGAAGTATTTATTCCTTTTTAGAAACAATCTTCGTGTGCATTTACATTTTTAAATTAATCATCAATCAAAATCAAAGTTTCTCTTCCAAGGGTCTACTATCTCTCGAGAGATAGTGGTATTACCATAAAATGCCTACGTTAGAAAAGGGACGGTCACCATTAATTTGCAAATGTTGATTTTGAAATCGGTTTGATATTTTCCAGTGCACCAAAGAAACATAATTTAGAAAGTTTTTAAAGGCTTTTATAGAATTATATTGTTTCTGCTTACCTCAAGTGGTAGCGGTACTGGCATATAAGATAGAAGATTAGGAGAATGATCTATGTTGGATCAGAGAGTGTCACTGTTAATTCGAAACCATCAATTTTATAATCGGTTTATTGTATCCTTGAGCTTGCACAGAAATCGTAATTTACGAATTTTTTAGATCGCTTTTCGCACCTTCCTTCTCTTTACAACTTTTAATTTCAATTTTACTCGTATATATTCAACTCCTAATTTCATATTCAACTCCTGAAACTTGAGGTTCAACTTCAGTAGTTGAGCATGAAGGCATATCTGTGTTTCTTTGTGTCGCTTGATCTATTTCTACCTCTTCGTCTAATGCATAATTTGGAAGTATCTAGAGGGCTGTATCCGTATCTGAAGTTGAGCATGTAGGCATATCTATGTGTTTATGTTGTCTCTTGATCTTTTTCTATCTCTTCTTCTAATACATCATTTGGAAGAATCTGGAGTGTTGTTTCCGTATCTGAACTAGACTGTTTTAAAATATATTGTTGAATCCATTTGGAAGATTTTGTTTTTCTCAGCTTCTCTAGCTAATCTTTTTTTTTTCTATACTAGGGGGGCCCCGCCCCCCTGCTCGCTATGCTCGCCAACCCCCCGCGTAATCGCTTCGCGATTCCAAATTATTGGCTACCCCTGCTTGCTGCGCTTGCCAACACCCCATAGTATGTATAAGCAGTTGCAGACCTTTCAAATGATGTGTCACACGACTGGTGTTTTAAAGAAATTAAAAATGTGCCCCCCTGGGGGGCAGAGTGGGAGGCGACACACAAGCCATCCATAATATGAATAAGCAGCTGCAGACCTTTCAAATGATATGTCACACGACTGGTGTTGTAAAGAAATTAAAAATGTGCCCCCCTGGGGGGCAGAGTCAGGGTGACACACAAGACATCCATAAAATGAATAAACAGTTGCAGACCTTTCAAATGATGTGTCACACAATTGGTGTTGTAAAGAAATTACAAAATGCGCCCCCTCTGAGGGCAGAGGGGGGGTTGCACACAAGATATCCATAATATGAATAAGCAGTTGCAGACCTCTCAAATGATGTGTCACACAATTGGTGTTGTAAAGAAATTAAAAAGTGCCCCCCTGGGGGCAGAGTGGGGGATGACACACAACACATCCATAATATGAATAAGCAGTTGCAGACCTTTCAAATGATGTGTCACACAACTGGTGGTGTAAAGAAATTAAAAATGTGACCCCCCTGGGGAGAGCAGAGTGTGGGGGTGACACACAAGACATCCATAATATGAATAAGCAGTTGCAGACCTTTCAAATCTTGTGTAACACGACTGGTGTTGTAAAGAAATTAAAAATTTGTCCTCCCTGTCGAGCAGAATGGGGGATAACACAGAAGATATCCATTATATGAATAAGCAGTTGCAAACCTCTCAAATGATGTATGAAACGACTGGTGTTGTAAAGAAATAAAAAATTTGGCGAAATATTACAGTTATCGCCAAGTTGGCGGCACTTTTGACAACTAATTTTGGTCGCCAAATTTGGCGATATATCGCCAAGTTGGCGACAAACTTGGCGATTGTTGGCGATGGCAACCTTTCCTCTCTTTATGGTAACCCATACGGCGATGCATAGACGGAGCCCTTTCCTGATTGGTCTACTCGACTCATGGAAGGAGTGGACAACCCGGATTCGTTAGTTCCGGAAATCTTCCACATCAGCATCATTCCAGGAGTCATTCCTTTTAAGGCTAGTTTTTTTTTACTATAGAAGGACATATAACCATTATCTTTCTTCCGTTTTAAATCACTCATTCTAAAAAAATAAATAAATTATTGATGATTGATTTATAAAACACGATTACTAATAATTAAACTAAATAATAATAAAAAAAAAAACTGCTACCTCAATGAATATTTTGGGGTACTTTTAGAGTATAGGAGGTTTTTGATTTTTCTCTTTTAAAGCTTGGCGCAATTTGAGTTTCATAAAGTGAGATGTGTTCGCATAAGATATAAATAGCTATGAAAACAAACCTGGTGAACTTTTATGCTTGTTCATATATGTAAACATTTTATACATATACTAGTTCCGCCCGGCGTTGCCCGGACCCGTGATTCTTAAATTTCTATTATTTTATGCTTTTAACTCGGTTTTCTCTCGTATACTTGCCAGATAACTGTGTGAAAAATTGGTTAGAAAAATTCTGATAATTATATTTAATATAATAATTTTAATTCTGATAATTTCACAAACTCAGTATTCTGTTAGACCTTGTAATAAAAAAAATTCTGAATAAATTTTGGTATTAATACCCAACAGATAATGCTACTTTGCCGCATTTTTCTCGATTTCTGCAATAACTATATCTCAAAAACTAATGCACGGAATTTTATCAAACATCTTAGTCTGTTAGACTTTGAGATAATAAACGCTGATTATGTTTTGGCATAAATCGGTAAGCAGGTGGCGCTCTTATGCCGAATTTTTCCAGATTTCCATAATATATATATATATATATCTAAAGAAATAACGTATGGAATTTCATCAAATTCCATTCATTAATCATTATAAAATATATAGTTTTTATAAATATATTAGTAATGAGACGAAAGCGCATTATTTGAAACATTATAAAAAAGTAATTTTAATGTGTTTCTAATACAGCACTTGTAATAAAAATGTCTTATTTATGAAATAATGAGACATATGTTATTTCAAAAATCGCAAAAAATGTGTTGTAGTAGCGTTATCTTGTTGAACAATTTACATCAAACTTAATCAGAATCTATTTATCTCAAGGTTTAACAAAATATTAAGTTTGGTGAAATTCTGTTCATTAGTTCTTGAGGTATAATTATTGCGGAAATCGCGAAAAAATAAGACAAACCAGCACCAGCTGTTCTGTTATTTACACTAAAACAAAATCAGCATCTATATATGTCAAGATTTAGCAGATTATGAAGTTTGATGAAATTCCGAACTCTAGTTCTTGAGATATATATCATGGAAATCTGAAAAATCTGCGGCAGAGTATAGCGCCATATCATGCTGATCGATTTAACCAAAACATAATCAAATAATTTATCCAAAATATAATCAACGTTCATTTATCTCATACTCTAACAGACTAAGAAGTTTGGTGAAATTTCGTGCATTAGTTCTTGAGATATTATGGAAATCGGGAAAAATAGGGAAAATAGCATTATTTGCTGGACAATTTACACCAAAATTTAATCAGAATCTATTTATAGCAAGGTCTAACAGAATATTAAGCTTGATGAAATCTGTGCATTAGTTCTTGAGATAACTATCGCGGGAATCTCGAAAAAATGCGGCACAGCAGCGCAAATTGTTCGGCTATTTACACCAAAAAATAATCACCATCTATATATGTCATGGTTTAGCAGATTATCAAGTTCATACAAAATTTCATGCATCAATGCTTGAGATATAACTAACGCGGAAATAGGGAAAAACTGTGACATAGCAGCGCCCTTGTTCAGCGATTTGCACCAAAGCATAATCACTATCTATGTATGTCAAAGTTTAACAGAATATGAAGTTTGATAAAATTCGGTGCATTAGTTCGTGAGATATAGCTATCGCGGAAATCGGGGAAAATGTGACTTAGCAGTGCTTGGTGTTTGTTCGGCGATTTACAACAAAACTTAATCAACATCAACTTATAATAAAATACAACTGTAAAACTAGTCGTAAAGGACCACCGTAATACTTACCCATCATGGATCTGTATAATATAATATATGAAAATGAAACATGTGTAAACTGTTTATAAAATGGATTGCGATTCCAAAACAAAATTTAAACTTATATTTAAATATTTTTAATATACATAGTAATGCTCTACAATTGAATTGCTGACGAACCAATTTCGGGAAATTACATAAAACGCCAAACTACTCAAATAGTACCGAACTGCATAAAGGAAACATCCTTATAACTCCAAAAATAATAATTCTATTAACTAACAGTTTACTGCGTCGGATTAAGCGTCTCATTTTTAATTAAAATATATCTTTGAATTGAAATTTGAATGAAATACAGATCATGAAGAATCGAAAAATGTGGAAAACAGGATTATAAATATCTCGGGAACTAATAATTAGATCGACTTCGCATTTTAAGCAAAATTTTCTTTATTGTATTGCCTTTTACATCTACTCCTTAAAATAAAAGAATAAAAAAATCGAAAATTTTTATATACCTTTCATAAGAACGAATTTTTCGAGAGTCCGAAAAAAATAGTTCCGGATAATCAAGGTTACTGATATTAAATAGACTTTGTCCCATTCTTATATACTAAATACATAAAAAGTTTCAAGTCTCCATCTCAATTTGTTCGGGATATAGAGCGTTTACAGACACACAGACAGACGGACGGACGGACGACAATTTTTTTTTCTAGAAATATGTCTAGAATATCTCCAGTATATGAAACGTGTAAATCCATATAAAAAAAATTTCGATTTTCAAAACGATTGTAAGATTTACTCTATACTACGTATGATGGGTAAGTAATATAGTACTTGCAATATTGTACATGCTATATTAACACTAATCAATGGATATATGGATACAGCCCCTTATATTTTTGCTTCATTTTAGGAACAGCTGATTTTTAGCTTCTTCTTTCAACATTAATTTTCAGAATATTCAACCTATGTTTTTGAGACTTTCACAGAAGTTGCTCTATAACACATTGGGGACTGTGTAAATATAACTTTATCATTTCAGAGGGAAAGGGGGAGGTGTCTTTTGATATATGTATCATTTTTGATCCAATCAAAATTTTCTCTTTTTTATTAGCAACATGCTTTTTGGTTCAAAACAATATGTTATCGTTTTTTAGTTTGTTATCTATTTATATGAAAATACGATGTTTTTTTTAATCAGCAAATTATTATAAAAAATTTTAATTCGAAAATATGGTATACCCCTAAATTTGATATTCCTTTTCTTCTTCATGTATGCATGCATATATAACAATCACTGTTCGAGAAACCATATGTAGAGAATTTTTAAAATGAAGTTTGTGTTTATTAATAAATAAAAGAGAAAAAATGTCGTCAACTTGTTTTGTTGATAAGAATTTCTATTTCACCATCCCTTTTTTCGTGCTGGGTAAGCGCAACAAGACTTTATTACTGTTGAATGTATTATGTAACAAAAAGCTATTATAAAATACTTAATAACATCAATTTCTTTTAAATGTTACATTATATAGTGATATTTTATTGACTTCTCTTTATTTACATCACTTAAGTATGCGGGGGGGGGGGGGGCAGCGACGGATGATAATGTATATCTGAAGGGAGGGGGTCCAAAATTATCAAAAAACTGATGTGCAGTCCCTTATGCACATTATATTTTGATTGCATTAGCGCATACACAGTAAAACATTATTTAATAAACCTGTTCATTTTTCATACAATGCTTATTATTTTTTAATTCTGGTAACAGGGTATTGTGTACAATGTTGTTTGTAATATTTTCGGAAAAAAACATTTTTTTATATTAAGAACTCGGCAAATTATAAGCAAAAAACTGGGACTGTTTTAGCGAAAATCTTAATTTTTCTACTAGTATACATGCTATCCACACAAAAAATGAACACATTTTATAATAAGCCACTTAATCATAATTTATAGTTTGAACGCTTTTGCTACATTTGTTTTGACAGAGTTATCCAAAAAAGGTTAGTTCTTTTTCAATCTGTTGACAGTCCCCTATGGGGTTTTGGGAAAAAATCTTCACGGAAATATATGACCTGTACTATTATGTTTATACACCTAGAATTTCAGGATAATTCCTCATGTATTTTTCTAGATATTTAACAAAACGTCTAAAATTGCAACTAACCTTTCACTTTTGTCCATATAGTGTATGCAAAACTAGTGTATGCATTTATACCAATTTCGTATATAATAAAATCTAAAAATAACTTCTAAACACGCCATTTGAAACATGCTAAAATGAAAACTACTACAATTTTCAGTCCTAAGCTTGTAAAAATGTAAAGAAGTTGGTTGGTTGATTTTTGTCGTCCGATTATCTACTCTAGGGATATAGGACCAGGGGGTGTGCCCTCCGTGGGGATCTTTCTAAGGGAACCTAACCCGTATTTACGCAAGGTTCGAAGAAAACCACGGAAAACTCCGAACGGTTAGGCCGACAGCCGCGATTGGGTTCGAACCCAGCACC
The DNA here is from genome assembly GCA_964019185.1 of Maratus speculifer. Taxonomy (NCBI): domain Eukaryota; kingdom Metazoa; phylum Arthropoda; class Arachnida; order Araneae; family Salticidae; genus Maratus; species Maratus speculifer. The sequence continues at coordinate 251,875,133 of OZ025290.1, forward strand.
TGCCGTCTACCAGTTGAGAGGTCCGAACCTCTCGGCCACTGGTGGGGCAAAATGTAAAGAAGAACTACCCGGAAGTATCCGGATTTTTCATTAGCAACCGCTCAGGATAATCGGCGCTCTACTTTAATCGTTTTAAGGCGATTCTCAATAAACACTTTCCTCTGCTGAATAAAACAGGAACTTTCTAACCCCGTTTTAAACACAAAAACATGATATTTGCGGGTGTAATTATTGAAGTGATTAAACATTATTTTCATTTACTGATTTACAGCTTGGATTTGAGTACAGTTTTAAATATAAGCAATAAATTACGGAAAGCAGAAAACATTGCACGTCGAAAGTGTCGTTTTATCAGGATCTTATGTTTTTTGGATGGCGTTTTATAAAAATATTAAATAAATATTTCCTCATTCAGATGATGATCCAGGACATTGAGAAATTAATTGTCTATGCGGGTTCAACGCCGTGCGAAAGGGGGGCGAAGGGGGCGGTCGCCCCGGGTGCGGAAGTTTAAAGGGCGCCAAATTTATACTATCAACTTCATTTTTGGCCTGTCATAAGAAAAAGTGGGAAGGGGGAGGGGACGCCAAATTCTAACTTTGTTCTGGACGCAATTTTCTCTTCGCACGCCCCTGTGCGGGTTAATTTTTTAAGCAAGTATTACAAGTACCCCGTGTCAAGTGTCACTCTTAAATAGGAGCTGATTTACGTGGGACATCTGGCAATATTAATAACATGTTAATGAAATGTTTTAAAGAATACTTTTTTTCAAAATGATCTGCAATCATCATCTTAAATTAAAAGAAAAAAAGATAACATAATATATACCTGAAGCATGAACTATTTTCTCCGTCATTTCTATTAGCATCTGTTTAACCCTGCTATACGAAATCTGGTCCTTTACAATCAATTAATGAAAAGAATTACACCATCGAATGACGAACAACACAAGTAAAATAATAGAAAACGAAATACATGATGCAGCAACATTATGAAAGATGTTTTGGTTTATCTTTGGCGCCATCTGCCCTTTGTGAATTCTGCTGATTTCAGTATGACTTATTTTTGAAAAGAAAAAAAAAAGAATGGATTTGGTTGTTACTGTAATTTATCTCTTAGTGACGATTTAATTCATGTTTTATAATGAAGTTAGTGAAAGCTTCAGCTATTACTTGGTTGTAATTATATGAAACGCACTCTGTATTTTTATTCAAAAATAAAAATAAATAAAAAATTATCACTTTTTTTAAAGTTTAGACAAATAAAATAGTAATGAATTTTATGTTCAATATGTATGCCAGGCAAATGCCGCCCTTTAGGCGTGCGCCCTGAGGCGACCGCCTCACTTGCCTCACGTCTGGCGCCGGCCCTGATATTTATACACTAAGAGTTTCGAGATGATTCCTCATGTATTTTTCTAGATATTTAGTAAAATGTCTAAAATCGCAAGTGTCCCATAATCAATGGCAATATAGTGTATAACGATCCTTATCTCACAATCTTATATTTACGAAGTCTGGCTTTTAAGACAGAGAATTCGAATTAATCCAAATCGTTTCCGCATGCTAATTATATTAGGCAAACGTTTTACTTTCTCGGTGATGGATTGAAATTTTTAATTAATCACTTAAATACATTTTAATTCCACATATTAAGTGCTTTTATGTGAGGTCAGAGTAAAATTATGAGAACAAATAAGCAACAGTACTTACGAACAGGCGGATCGACAATAATGACTGCAACGTTTGTATAAATCTCGAGCGGGTGGATCTGCTGGAAAAAAAGTAAACTAATCAATAGATGTTTATTTTATTTTTTTAAGTAAACCTGGGTACTAAAGTTTTGCAAAATAATTTGAAACATAGTTATATTGCTTTAATATTATTCATAATGATAAAAAGATAATAATAATAGAAAATAGAAAGAAACTGCAAAGTGTCATGAGCCATAGTACTTTATTAGATTCTTTACAAATATTTTTTTTCATTCAGAAGAAGATAATAAAATTAAATAACAAAATAACAAGTCTTTTACATTAATTAATTAATAATACATTAATTTTGTGAAGCATCAGCTTTAATTATTTATTTAATTAAAGATGTTTTTATAAATCATTTTTTTTTTTTTACAATATTTATAATTAAAATAACGGTCATTTTGAACTTCCATCATGTTAGGGTTGTTGTACAAAAAATTTCAGATTTTTTAAAAATAGTCGAGCGACCAGTGCTGGACCACTTGAAATGGATTGACCCTACTTTTCTTTCGATATGTTAAAACCAATAATATAACACTTTAATCACGCAAAAAAGAAAGAAAGAAGACGCAGAAAATCACAATAAAAGCTACAATATGCGATTGCAAACTTAAAATGGGAATTGAATAGGGAGTGGGTTTATGAATTCTGAGTAACAGCTCATTGACTTTTGTCTAACAAGGAAGGTCTTCATACGGGCATGCTCCGAAAAATTTGAAAAAAATACAGAATGTTCTTCTCATATGGGTATATAACTTTATAAAAAAAAATTTGGGCGGAACCTCTATACCCTGTCCATAAAAAACATCGAAAATTTGTTATTTGGCGATTTATCATCGGTTGGCGATGAAAAGCAATTTCAAAAAATACTTTTTTCTGTCACATACATTTTAAAGGAAAGAAGTTTTATGTTGAACTTGTTTAGATAAATTAAATATCTTTGGTTTTGTCAGTTTTAGTTTGTTTTAAGTATAATTTCGTTATATCGATATTTATATGCATTTATATTCAAATTTAACCATCCAAATTTGAGGTTTAAAACTAAATTCAAATTTAAATTAATTAAAATTGTTTCAAGTTCAAAGTCCAGTTGAGCATTGTCAATTCGATTTTGTTGCTATGAAAACATGTGCCTTTTATTTTTGAAAATGCTTAAATGTATGAAAGTAATCTTTCTGAATAAGAATTCTTTATATATGAAAATATTTTTTCCAGAGATAAATTAAATAACTACTGCTACAAATAATATATATATGCAATACAATATATATACTTGCACATAATATATTAAAGTCTCTCATTGTCTGTGTTTAAATTCATTAAATACCATTTACTCTCATTCTAAATATCCAGAAGTTTTCAATTATATTAAAATCATTTGTTTTTGGCGGAGAAAAGCGTTGTTCGCCAAACCGCGTGACGCTTTCGTCTTTTCACGCCAAATATTCAAAAGTATGTTATTTTTTTACATACTTTTTTTCTGTAATTCCGCCGCTAATTTTGACTGATTCTTTATTACATACATGAGTAGTTTAATTAGTATTTTTTTCAAAAAATTCTGCGTATGCCCAGTATGGAGACCTTCCTTGTAAGATAAGTAATCACCATTTTGTTGCTATTTTGTTGTCCTGAAATAAAATAAAATTGAATTTTTATTATTGCTATCTTAAAAGCTATTATCAAAAGAAAAATTTGCAGAATTACTAAAGAGATGGAAAACCACTTACTCAAATTAATTCATTTAAAAGTAATTTTCTATAGATTAAAGTTCAATAGGTGCCGCAGACGATGTTATATAATTTTTTAAGGTAAATAGGAATGATTTATTTTCTTCTTTTCGGAAATTTTAATTAATAAACCGAATGTTTTATAACAGCAAAAATTTAAATAAACAAATAAAACTATCGCGAGAATTTGCTGTATTTCCGCATTATTTGTACGAAATCAATTTGTCTGAGTTGATTAATTCTTTTGGCGTTTAATTAAAATTCAGGACGGCAGTGATCTAATTCCCTGCCAAGAAATATTTTATAAAAGAGCTGTAAGAGAAGAAAATATTTTAAGATATTGGAATGGAATAATTAAAAATAAAATGAGATATCATTCTGATTTATTATTTGTAATGAGAACGTTATTATTATTATTATTATTATTATTATTATTATTATTATTATTATTATTATTATTATTATTATTATTATTATTACTATTATTTTTACATCTTGGAAGGGCTTGGTGCCTATTAATGTCTACAAAGTGTCTTTTTACAGTAAATCGACGATTCTCTAGAATTTTGTAAAACACATTTTTCCCTTATTTCTTTCCGTTTTCAAAATAAGAATGCGGCCTCCACAGTCCTCCATTAGAGGGCGCCGTAGGCAACTTCATTCTATAGCGCACGACTACATTACTATAAATAGACATAACTTTTATTAATATAGCAGAAGCCTTTCTAAAATTGAAAGGGTGGTAAGGGATTATCGGACATACTGTATGCACATAACTTAACAAGTGGGTAAGTGTGATGGCAGTTCGCACAGAGGGTTTCGTTTAATATCTCCTTTAAAACAGTTTATCATTAAATTAACAAACGGAAATGTCATTTCTGACTCAAGAAGTGAGTGCAAATTATAAAGCATGCAATGAATAAAGGTCTAAACTTTGAAGACTCTTTTCACTTGCTCATTAAAAGATACAGAGTTAACAGCAATAGAATTTTTTTTTATTTAAAACCGTAGAAGTGTTTAAAATAGTCTTTGAGAAAATTCTAAACTACAGATGATCATTCATCATTAAAAAAAAAAAAAAAAAAAAAAATCCTTATAAATGATAAATTGAGGTATGTATACCTTAAACATTTTTGAACTAGACGAAATTCGAATAGTTAGAAAATCATACTGTGTCGTTTGATGAATTATTTTTTATTTATTTATATGAAAGTAAAAAGTTTTGGTTAGAGTTATAGAGAGATAACTTGTATCACACGTACAATTAATTAATAATTATCCATATTTAATAAATACGTACAATTTATTAATAATTGTGTGCACTTTTGCATGTGTTAAACTACTTTAAAAATTTTTGTACCATTTTCGTTTTGTTTTTAATTTTAGTTGAAAATAGAAGAATTACCGAAATTCAGTTTCGGTCGATTATTATTCAGATAAATAAGCTTACAGAATTAATATTTATTGAAATGTTGATGTATTTTCTGCTTTGAACTTCGACGTAAATCGTATTCGTAAGTTTAATCACTTGAGTAAAACATAAATGAATATAATAACATGAACATCTATAGTAAAGATATGAAGAAAAGACGCATAAATAAAACCTACCTTATTGAGGCGTTTACACAGCCATTTTACCTTCTAATATCCATTTAATTGCATGCATACTCACTTACTTACAAGCACTTTCAATACATACAAAATATTTATCTACCTTTTTTTTTTTTTCATGGAAAGAAATACTGAACTATCGATAATCTTCTATCATTATGATGCACAGAGAAAAACCGTTTGTGGCGGATTTAAAAGATGTTACACTGTTTCCAACATGATGAAATGGATATGTTTTATTTCGGTCCACTAAAACATGTTTTCTATAAATATTGTGTGCAAAGCATTTATAATGCTTTTAAAGGATCGCGCAAAATAATTATGTTACGCAATATTGTATGGGGAAGAATTGTATGCAGCGTATTTTAACGGTATTACATTATTTAAAACATAATGAACATTATATTTATTACTCAGGCGCACTACAAAATATTTGCTGTATAACATAACATACCTAATAGAAATACTTCATTTACAGACACACAAAAATATTACGTCTATAAGTATATATGTAAGTATAAGTAAATATAAGTATATAATAATTGAAACTTGATAATATTAAAATACGTTTTAAAATATATAGCAACATGCTTTTTCAGGTGTATGGAGCAATATGTGCAGCAGTAAGTACATGGAGGCGTACGTACAGCTCATATTCAAAATATTAGAGTAATTGAGGAAAAGTAATAAGAAAAAAAATATTTTTTTATAAAAAATATTATTGTAAAAAATATTTATTTATTACTTACCCATCATACGTAGTATATAGGGTAAATCTTGCAATCGTTTTGAAAATCGAAAAAAATTTTTTTTTTTGACGGATTTACACGTTTTAGATAGTAGAGATTCCGAAAAACATATTTTTAGAAAAAAAATTTTGCCGTCCGTCTGTCTGTCAGTCTGTAAACGCTCTATCTCCCGAACAAATTGAGATAGAGACTTGAAATTTTGTATGTAGTTAGTATGTAAGAATGGGACGAACCCTATTTAATAACAGCAACCTCGATTATCTGGAGCTATTTTTTTCGAACTCTCGAAAAATTCGTTCTGATGAAAGGTATATAAAAATTTTCGAATTTTTTTGTTCTAAGGAATGGACGTAAAAGGCAATAAAATAACACACATTTTGCATATAGAATGAAGTCGATCATGTTATTAGTTGCCGAGATATTTGTAATCTTGTTTTCCACATTCTTCGATTTTTCATGACCCTGTATTTCATTCAAATTTCAATTCAGAAGTATATTTTAATTGGAAATGAAACGCTTAATCCGACGCAGTTAATTGTTAGTTAATAGAATTATTATTTTTGGAGTTATAAGGATGTTTCTTTTACGCAGTTCGGTACTACTTGAGTAGTTTGGCGTTTTACATAATTTGTCGAAATTGGTACATCAGCAGTTCTTTAATATAGCATTACTATGTATATTAACAATATTTAAATTTTGTTTATGAATTGCAATGCATTGTATAAATATTCACATGTTTTATTTTCATATACATATCCATGATGGGTAAGTATTACGGTGGCCCCCAACGACTAGTTTTTGATACTAAGTAAATGCAATTAAATTTCTTATAAATTAAATCTGGAATGTGTGCAATGTAGTTTGTTTATAAAGCATTTTAACATTTAAAAAAATATAAAATACAGTACAGTAAATTAGGTATACAACTTTCTGAAACACATCAAAGTATCAGAATAAAATTTAGATTGGTTCAAAATAGTAGAATATTTTATTTTACACAACAATATTACCTTATAATCACGAAGTAAATGGCAATCAATATTTTGTAGCATCCCTTTACCTTTCATAACAGCATAGAATCAATCTTGCATACTATATACAAGGCATTTACAAACATTTCTATCAATATTAGCTTGCAGCCTACGAAAAGAATATACTGATTTTAAATAAAATCGTTTAAATTTGATCAATGATGCCACCAGTTATGTATTGGTGATAATTAAAGACGAATAGATGTAAAATATTCTAATATTTTGAAACACTTGAATAAATATTCTAATATTTTGACTTTTCAAAATATTTTTTTTTCAGTTAATCTTTTCAAAAATGATATTAATGTTAAGATAATAAAGAGGTTTAATCGACAATAAGTTCTTAATAAAAATATCGTTTGTATATTTATATTAAAATACATTAGATTATCAAACGATATTTTCAATTTGTAAAAAATATATATATTATTCTAATATTTTGAATATGAGCTGTAACATGCATTGTACATGAAAGAATATCAATAAGTTTCTGCCTTCACATAGAAATAAATAAATGGAACATATGGAATTGCTATATATTATTAGAAATTTTTTATATAGTCACCGTGCACAGTAACACATTTTTGCAAACGATATTTTAAAGAGGGGGGATGTATAGGAAACAGCAATTTTAATAATCAATATGGTTTCTTTCTATGATTAAGAGGCTTTTATCATAAATGATACAATGTTTTTCTCTGGCTAATTAGAAGCGATGGGATAATATTTTTTTAAATTTTCGTAAATGGCGAGTTTGTCACTGTAAAAACTTATTTTACCTGCATAAAGTATAATTGTTGACTTTGTATACATAAAACCTAACGTAGCATTGTTAAACATGATCATATCGACTTGCGGACTAATGTCATTCGATTCAGAATTAAAAATACAGTGTCTCACATAAGTGATGGGACACTTGTGCTTTACAAAAGGAAACTAATCAAATAAATTAAAAAAACATGTACACATTTTTTTTTTTTTTTTTTTTTTTTTTTTTTTGTGGGTGTGTTTCATACTTAAATTTAGTAAAGATGTAACATACATTAACATACATAACATACATTTTGTCAAAATATTAAAATATTAATTTAATAAAAATACAAATGTTTAGAACGGAGCAAAAAATAGCTCACATAAGTGATGGGACACCATTATATATGCAACAAAAATCGTCTGAAATAAGCAATAAAAATATTTTTTGGGGTTTTATTTTTACTTAAAAGCAATTGGCAATAATTTATAAAATTGTCTGCAGTATTTCTCTCCAGTTTGTTTCGGAATTTTTGTGTTTTTTAGCTCTGTGTAGCCATGAATGCTAAACGAAAAGAAACTTCGCCTGAAATTCGAAAATTAGTTATTAATCTGCATATTGAACGTGGAAAATCTATTAGAAAAACTGCTGAAACAGTTAACTTGAGTCGTTCAACAGTTTTCAGTAACATTAAATGATATAAAAAGAATCATATGATTCAGGATAAAAGGAGACCTGGCCGACCATCAAAGCTATCCAATGGAATAAAGCGAATTATCGTTCGAAATATTAAAAAAAATCCAAGAAATAGTGCTTCAAAAGTTGCTGCTGATTTACAAGCATTATATGGAATAATTGTTAATCCTGAGACTATTAGAAGGGTAATTCGATCTGCTGGATATCACGGTAGAGTAGCCAGGAAAAAATTCTTCGTAAGTGAAAAGAATAGAAAACTCAGACCAGCTTTCGCAAAATCCAACATAAATAAGAATTCTGATTACTGGAATAAAGTTATATTTGCTGATGAGAGTAAATTTAATATATTTGGTTCTGACGGTAGAATCTTGGTGTGGAGAAAACCCAGGGAAGAATTTCGCAAACAGAACTTGGTACCAACAGTAAAACATGGTGGAGGAGGAGTTATGGTATGGGGGTGTATGTCGTCCGCTGGAGTTGGTAATCTTGTTTTTATTGACAGTATAATGGATCAGTACAAGTATATTGATATTTTAAAGCAAAATTTGAAATCTTCAGCACGAAAATTGAACCTTCATAACGATTTTAAATTCTACCAGGACAATGATTCCAAGCCCAAGCACACTGCTCTGAAAGTTAGACTCTGGCTGCTATATAACAGTCCTGAAATAATAAAAACACCACCACAATCTCCAGACTTAAATCTCATAGAGAATATTTGGCAAGAATTGGAATCAAGAATTCGCAAACACACCATTTCTTCAAAACAACAACTATAATCGGTGCTTCAAGAAGAATGGGGTAAAATCACCCCAGAAATCACAAAAAAATTAGTCGAATCCATCCCAAAAAGATTAAATCATGTTTTAAAAGTAAAAGGAAATCCAACAAAATATTAAAACCTTTTAAAAAGTAAAATTTTTGGATAAATATTTGATGGAAAAGTAAGTGTCCCATCATTTATGTGAGCCATTTTTGCTCCGTTCTGAACAATTGTATTTTTACTAAATTAATATTTTAATATTTTGACAAAATGTATGTTATGTAATAATTGTTACTAACTTTAAATATGAAACACACCCAAAATATTTTTTCACATGTTTGTTTATTTATTTTATTCCAGTTTCTTTTTATAAAGCACAAGTGTCTCATCACTTTTGTGAGACACTGTACATTGCAAACGATATCCTTTTGATGTGCTTTACAAAGTTTGATTTCTACCTTCCCCCCCCCCTCCTTAAGGTAAAACTCCCTCTTTTGCTCTCCCCCAGACTACACAAAAAAATCAGATTAAAACAGCTTTATTTTGAAGAGGCTCCTCGGATTTTCAGTTTTATTGCCAAAATTTTCGTGAATGGCCATCAGTTGCATTTTCCTGAATTTTTGACCTATTTTATCTATACTAGAGTTTGGTTTACATGTATTTTATAAACAATTCTTTGACCTTTATCTAAATCAAACACTGACATAATTAAATAAGATAAAATAAATAATTTTTTTTTCAAAATTATTATTCTCAAAAAATCAGTAGTGAAAAGAATCTTTATAAAATTTCTTTAAAAGACCAAAAAAATCCTCATTAAAAAAATTCCTTAAAAACACCTCCTTATGAAATAAAGTTCAATAAATTCAGAAGACCATATGAATTGTTTTCCCCCCTTAAATAACAGTAAGTTGTTCATTACCGTATGTGAAAAAAAATCACATAAAAGAATGACCCATTTCCTTTTGAAATTTTATTTAATGAGCTGAGTCTTTTTAAAACAAAGACAAAAGAAACAAATAAAATTACTAAGCGAATTATTTTCAATTTGTTTGGCTTGATTAATTCTTTTGCTTTTTAATTAAAAGTCAAACTAGCAGCAATCTAGAAGAACTATTCAAGAACTATTTTGTTTGAGAGCCGTTAGCGAACTAGGCTGAAATATTTTGAAATATAATGAAGTTGTTTCTGTTCTTTATTATTTATAATTAGACCATCATATTTTTAAAAATAAATAACGTTTACAACAACATTATTCGCATAGTAAATTTAATTATTTCAATTGAAACATATGCCACAAATGAAAACAAAGTACAATATTTAATTGCCATTTTTTTTTTCATAATAGCAATGTTTTTTTCTTTTTTCAAAATCTAATAGTATATCTTTTTGTGTTTGTTACAATAACTTAATCGATTAGCATGAAATGCTTGCTATTGTTGATTATACAATTTAGTTTTACACTCTAAGCTAAAAGGGTCACTGAAGATTCAAGTATGTGAATTTTTGAGCATTCAAAATGGTGCTTAAATACAAACAGAAAGGAGAGTTTATCCTTGAAGTATTGTAGATGGAGCAAAAAAGGATATTCAATGGTAAATTATTACATTGTTTAGCTGCAAATCGTAAGATTGAGTTTTTATGCAATAAAACTATACCCATGTAAATAAAATTACATTCTGGCTTTCCTATTGTACTTCTACAAAAAAGATTGAACAGTTTCACCAGGTTGTTTTGAGATGTTGCATTTACAGTTAATAAATACTAGTAGTAATAACAAACACAAAAGAAAAAAAAAAAGATGACGATTCAAAAGCAATTAGAAGTGAAGAACTGGTAACAGAAAAAAAGATAAAAATGAGGAAGAAAAATGAAAACAAAAGAAAGTAAATACCTTACCACGAACGTAAAGGAAAAGAGTCAAAGAAGTGAAATAAAATCACTTAAACAGAATAGAGAATATTCCAAATCATATTTAAGGAGAAAAAAAAAATGCTGATGTTGAAAATCTAAATAGAAAAAAATTAAGATTCGGAAGATTTCATAATCACAGTCATCATTACCTAAATATCAGGTGAAATACAATAGACTAAGTTAAAAATGAAAGAATCAACAAACCAAACCTAATAAAAAGGAGACAATTAAGTAAAAATTGCACTAAGAAGAACATTTCCTTCATTGCATAATATCCCTATCATATTGTACTGAAGAATCATGGATAGATTTCATTGAAAATACCACATGGGAATAAATCGGTCCAGTTGTCTACTAAACGCCAATGTTTCATGAATAAAATGAAAACGAAGTAAGAGTTGGCTTGAGGCGTTTAAATAGATCAATCAAATAGCTGATTTCGTGTGTAAAGTAGATGCAATCTTTACAATGGGCACTATTGATGATGTTGCAGTTCAACCTTTCAGTGTAGGTACATTGAAAATCAGAAAATCTGCTAGTAATTTTTCTAGCTGTATAAATATTAATGAAGAATTAACTCAATCAATCAAGATCGTATTAATACATTTCCATTTTTTTTTTTCAGAATAACGGATGTTATACCAATGCAAATTTATTTCTAAAAACTCACGAAAATAATGTTTAAGTGTTGAAAATAATTTTCTTCTTGGTTGTTTAACCTAAATTATAACTTACAAATTTAGGAAAGGAGTTTATTATAATGGTTTTACAGCAGGGAAAGAAAATGATATGAAACCTGTCCCAAAATTTACGCAAAATGAAATGTAAAAATGTCTATGTAAAAAGTTTGAAATATTAGATCCAAAGAAACTTTGTTACAGGCTTCTCATTATTTTAGAGCTTACAGACATTCCGTGTTGCTAATATGAGGCAGAATTTTCTTGTTTGTTTATTTTATTATTTTTTAAGCTTTTTTTTTTATGGCAGCCGGTACTTTTTTATTCGTTAACATATAAAGGAAATAAAAATATGAATCACAATATATATTTTAACTTGAGACTAGAGTCGAAATTGATTATTAAAAATCTAGAATTTTATCCCCTATAACCAAGATCGACCCTATATTGTTCCAGTTCAAAATTTTATACGAACTACAGAAACTGATATGCATTTTATTTAATCTTAATTATTCAGTTATTAAAATATTATATTCTTCTTTAGATAGGAATTTCTATTTTTTTAAATAAATTACTATTCGAGGAAAATAAATACTTTTTAAAAAAGTCGTATTTTTCCCTCCTCCCTACTTTTAGGATCGAAGAATTGGAAAAATATAAAATAAATGAAGAACTGCTAGATAATTGGAAACTGGCAGAGGAAGACTGTCCACCATTTTTTAAAATATTGTTCTGAAGTAAAGCGCTTTAAGTTTTCGTTATTGTTTACTCGCGATATCGCATTTTACTTCCCTAAGCTCCAAAATGTCCTTTTCATTTTCCTTTTTGATTCTTAAGTAATAAGATATGACTTTCGTGTATATAAAGAGTATCTAAAACACAAAACACGCAAGAAAGAAAAAAAAAGAAAAAAAAACGTATTTATCAAACCACTACTCATTAAAATACTGGTTATTCATTTAACACAGCCGGCCAAAGGATCGGATCAAATTGGCGTGTTTCAGCTATGCTTTTAATCATTCTTTATTCATTTATAAGAAATTTCTTCGTCTTGTTTTTATTAATATTATTTTATTTTATTTTGACCATTTGAAATCTTGGCGAGGATTCTGAAATACTATGTTTTTTAAATATCTCAGTCACACGCATTGTTTTGATACTAAATTCAATCAAAAACAGCTTGCAACATTATCAGATTGAGCAAGAATTTCAAGTTTTTCTTTTTGCTTATGATGAAAACAAATTTCACAAACGCATTTCGGCTATAAATATTTACTTAACATTACACACGCTAATGAACCCAGAGCAGAAATAACCGAAACGTATGACACAAAAGAAATCCGAATGCAAATCCGTCTAAATGTAAAAGTAAAGTAAAAGTTCTTTTAATAAATAATAAATACTAATAATAGTAAGTGTAAAAGTTCTTTGCACTTGTCACCATTATTCCAATGTTATGTAAGTGTCGAAGCAACAATTCTTTTGCGTAATGGCACACGCAAAACCATAAAAAAGGGAGACACGAAATAACTATTTTAAACATTTTGTGCTTGAAATGTTTGGAAAAGTTTCACTTGTAACAATTCAGTTTAATCATGCATTATGATATGATCATTGACAACTTTCGAATATTATTTACTTGTGTATTGCTTTTAAATGTTTTTGTTTTAAAATGCAAGCAATTTTTCATTCAATATCACAAAACTTTGGTTGCACATGTTAAAATAATCTTTTACAACTAGTTTTATTCATCTTTTATTTTCAACGTAAGATTACGCCCTCCGTCCGATTTTCCTTAGTTAAACCATTTAAATGTTTATTCTAACGTTTGTTAGATAAACGTTCGCAATGAATGTTTTCTTGCTTATGATTGGTTAAAGCAATAATTGACTGGTAATATAAGGAACTTTTAAATTTTAAAACTGTTTTACTCTGTTCGGAGGCAGTATATAACAGCATTTTACCTGATGAAGATCTCACATGAATATCGAAACGTTGATTCACTTAACTTTACTGCTTGTATAGTTTTTAACCTTTGCAGCAAATTTATATACTATTTCGTAAGCTCGTTTAAGTTTATTTGTCATAAATTTCCTTTTCACTTTCTATATCGATTCCTAAGTAAAAAAATATAACCTTTTTGTCTATAAAGATTATCTGAAATAACCAAACACACATACAAAAATGTATTTATCAAAGTGGTGTTACCCATTAAAATACTGTTAATTTATTTAACGCACCCGGTTCAAGGATCGGGTCAAATTGACGCGATTCAGCCATGCCTCTAGTGATTCTTTATTCAGTTATAAGAATTTTTTCGGTATTTGTCTCGTTCTTCTTATTATTATTACTTTATTTTGACCTTTTGAAGTCTCGACAGAGATTCTGAACCACTTTTTTTTCTTATGTTTTTAAAAGTCCTACTCACGCACATTGTTTTGATACTAAATTCAATCGAAAACAGCTGTCAATATTTATCAGCTTGAGCAAGAATTTCAAGTTTTTCTTTTTGTTTATGATGAAAACAAATTTTATGTACGCATGTCTGCTGTAAACATTTATTTAACATTACACACGGTAATGAACCTAAAGCAGAAATAATCGAAACGCATAACACAAAAAAAATCTAAAAGTTTATCCGTCTATAAATGTAAAAGTTCTTTTCACTTGTCACCATTATTTCAATGTTATGTAAGTGTCGAAGCAATAATTCTTTTGCATAATAGCACCAACGAAACCATAAAAAATGGGAGACACGAAATAACTATTTAAGCATTTTATGCTTGAAATGTTTGGAAAGGTTTCACTTGTAACAATTCAGTTTAAAAGAAAACATGAAATTCTTGCATTATGATATGATCGTTGACAGCTTTTGATGTTATTTACTTGTGTATTCTTTTTTAATAGTTTTTATTTTAATGTAAACATTTTTTCATTCAATATCGCTAAACTTTAGTTCAATGTGTTAAAATAATCTTTTGCAACTAGTTTTATTCATCTTTTACTTTTCAACGTGAGATCACGCCTCGTGATTCTCTTCCGTTAAACCATTAAAACATTTATTCTAACTTTTGTTAGATACATTTTGGCAATATATGTTTTCTTGTTTATGATTGGTTAAAGCAATAATTGACTGGTAATATAAGGAACTTTTAAATTTTAAGACTGTTTTACTCTGTTCGGAAGCAGTATAACAGCGTTTTCCTGATGATGATATCACATGAATATCAAAATGTTGATTTTCTTAACTTTATTCTTTGCAACAAACTTCAAACTTTAAACTTAAAATTTTTAAACTTTGCAACAAATTTGAATACTATTTAGTAATCTTGTTATTTTTATTTTCAAGTTTATTTGTCATAAATTTCCTTTTCACTTTCTATGTCGATTCCTAAGTAAGGAAATATGGCGTTTGTGTCTATATAAAGATTATCTGAAGCTACCGAACACACACACACAAATTATCAAAGTTGTGTTACCCATTAAAATAATGTTAATTCATTTAACACACACGGCTCAAGTATCGGGTCAAATTGACGTTATTCAGCCATGCCTCTAGTGATTCTTTATTCAGTTATAAGACATTTTCCGGTATTTGTCTCATTATTATTATTATTATTATTACTTTATTTTGACCTTTTGAAATCTCGGCAAAGATTCAGAAACACTGTGTTTTTTATCTTGGGTTTTTTAAATCGCTTGTTTACACACATATTGTTTTGAAACTAAATTCAACCCAAAACAGCTTCTAATATTTATCAGCTTGAGCAAGAATTTTAAGTTTTTCTTTTTGCTTATGACGAAAACAAATTTCACAAACACATTTCCGCTATAAACATTTACTTAACATTATACACGCTAATGAACCCAGAGCAGAAATAATTGAAACGTGTAACACAAAAAAAATCTGAGTGCAAATTCGTCTATAAATTTGAATGCAAATTCGTCTATTTTCACTTGTCACCATTAATTTACTGTTATGTAAGTGTCGAAACAACAATTCTTTTTCATAATAGCACATGCGAAACTATAAAAAAAGGGAAACACGAAATAACTATTTAAACACTTTGTGCTTGAAATGTTTGGAAAAGTTTCACTTGTAACTATTCAGTTTAAAAAGAAACATGAAATTCGTGCATTATGATATGATCATTGACAGCTTTCGGATATTATTTACTTGTGTATTGTTATTTAATAGTTTTATTTTAATGCTAGTGTTTTTTTTAAATAAAAATAACAACACAAGGTAAAATTTAAATATCAATATACAGTAATCTTTTGACATTCGCGAGGGTTAGGGGCTGTGCATATACAGGGTGTCCCAGAAATAATGGGACAAATTTTAAGGGGAGGTAGGGGGCATCACAAGGATTCAGATTTGTATAGCAACCCATGGTTGGAAACGTTTTCCTGCCGCGGTAGTGAAGACAAAAATACGAGAAAGACAGGACATGAATAAGGAGAAAAAACATCTTTATTAACCTTACTACAGTAGAAAACTAAGAAAAAAGAACATTAAAGAGACAAAGATCGTCATCAAAGTAGGTGTTCGAAATTACGATCGCGAGCCGTTATGCATGAAGGCGCATCTCCGGTGCATGGAAGACCTAATGTTATCTAGAAAATACCACGAATGTCCCGAACTTCCCTAGTAGCTACCACAACGCGTGCAACAAGTTCCTCAACACACTTTTTTTCGTTGTCTCAGAATTTTTGCAGCACTAAAAATAATAAACATGTTTTCTCTCCCTGTTCGTGTCCTTTCTTTTTGTGTTTTCTGTCGTCACTACCGCGCCAGGAAAATGTTTCCGACCATGGGTTGCTATACTAATCTGATTCGTTGTTATGTCCCCTACTTCCCCTTAAAATTCGTCCCATTATTTCTTTTACACCCTGTATAACGTTATCATTTCAGGGGTGAGGGGATGTCTGCCACATGATATCCTAAGATATCTCTAGGGGGAGTAGGGTTTTGCCTTTTGATATCGATATCATTTCTGATCTAATCACAATTGTCTCTTTTTATTTGTAACATAGTCTTTGACTCAAAATGATACATTACCCTTTTTTGTCTGTTACCGATTTTAATGAAAATACAAAGTTATTATTAAAATCCCTAAATTATTATAAAATTATCTAATTCTAAAATATGGCATACCCACCCATTTGACATTCCTATTCATCTTCATATATGTATGTATACATAATCAAACTTCGAGAAATCATATGTGAGTATCATATGTGAAGTATATTTGAAATGAAGCTTGTGTTTACTAATAAATAAAAGAGAAGGAATTTTGTCCATTTGTTTTGTTCATAAGAATTTCTATTTGCCTATCTTACTCCTCCTTAGTCCAGGACAAGTGCAATAAGATTTTATTACTGTTAAATGCATTATATAAGAAAAAGTCACTACAAAATATTTTTAAATAGCAACCATTTTTTAAGCTGTAAATCTCAGCCTAATTAAACTTAATCAGCGAACTTTTAAACTAGTGTCGGTTTAAGTCAGACCAGTTGAACGGTCAAATTTCCCACGAGAATACGCCATAGAACTCCGAACCGAGGCTTCGAGCATCTGGAAGCGTCTTTTGCGCTTGATGTTAGCATTTCAATACGACCCAACCATGATGGATGCTCTTAATCACAGGAACAACCTCAAGGAAGAAAAGTTTCAGCTTCCCCAGACTTTCTGCTGGCAACCCGTATCTGCTAAGAGAGGAGCAAGGTCTCCAATGCGAACTTTGGAGGTGGGGCTTTGGAGCGTTGGCAAAGAGAAGAAAAAGATGCGGAAGATGAGAAGAGGGAGCAGTCTGTGTTGAGACCGAGTGAGTGGAGGAACTCCAGAGAGGAGAAAACTGTTGCAGACAGCTAAGGTAGCTGGCAACACCTCCCAGTGGAGGGTACCTGGATTACCAACGACGATTAGAAAAAGAAGGGGGGTCACCCGTGGTCGCCCGTCGAGAATTTTACTAACGGGAATTGAACAATCACTTTAGTGCATTTTGCTATGTCTGTATTTGGGGAATCGCGATCCAAGCAATACTTCAGCAGCTGAACTTATCAAAACAGACAAGTCAGCTCAAATATTATATTGCCGGAAAGCAGATTCTCCAAACACAGCTAGCAGCGCGTGTCGAAAAGTGGAGAATTGCGTTGTGCCAAAAATTAATCTATGAAAGGTATGAAAAAATACTATCGTGGAAACTTACTTAAAATTAAGAGAAAATAGAAAATTTTACTTCCACTGAAAAAAAAGATAATAAATGATAAACTCACCCACGGATGAAACATTAATCAGATACTTATTGGCAGAAATACTACTTTATTCACACATATTGAAATACTTGAAGCAGTGGCCACTGGAAAGGATGATAAATTATACACTTTAATACACAATGCCGGAAAATCTTTTGGACAGGAAATTTTTACGGTTCACTTTAAACAAGAGTTCTAATAGTGAAATTTAATAGTTCCTAAAGTCCTGGAATGTTTTGGAAGGGCACACAGCACACCACAGTTCACTTAGATTAAAAAAACCCATTAGTTGAACCATATTAGATCCGAAAGTCCCTGGAATTGATGACGGCTCCACTGGGCGCGGGACCCCACTGAGCTAAGGTTCGTCTCCGGAAAGTCTGCAACTCTACTTAGAATTTTGAAGCTCGATAAGTGCAAACTTCAAAGTTGTTGAGGCGATGAATTTACGGCCACACGCTAACATCAAGGCTGATAAAGCGTTGAGCTGACGGTCACAAAGATAGAAGATGTATCCGGTATTACTCAAATGCTGCTGGGATTTTCCCAAGATCTAAGAGCACCAAGATCAAGCTGTGGTAAAGTAGAACTAATGGTTGCAAGATTTCATTCTCTCCCAATTACTCAGGAAAAGAGGCTGGATGAATGATTTAAAATGTGACGTCGTTGAAGGAAATTTAGGGAATTCAGGATTAAACTGCGGGCCTTAAATTATTCAGCAAAAAGGAGGCCAAAAGAATACGCTCGCACTTCATTCTCAGAACAACTACGCTCTCACCCGACGCTAGACCCTCAGGTCGGCGTCGGACTCGTACCTCTTTACTTCGCGCTGTTCAGTAGAAAAGAGACACTAAAAATCAGAGCATCGCCTGCTTTCTTCACGACGCGCGTTCACCCAGCCAATCAAAGCACAGCTTCTTTCTGAGTCCAGAATGGTCTAGAAAAAAAGATGCGTCATCGAGGTGATGAACGCCGGGATTTGGCGGGTAATTCGTACCAAAGAATGATCTTGAATGCGATGGAACATTCCAAACCCCGATGAGTCATGTCCAAGCTCTTAAGAGAGGCTAGGAAAAAAATGGCGATGCACGAGTTTGAAAAATCAGCAATTTTCATTAAAAAAAAAAAAATGCAGAAATTAGGATTAATTTTAAAATTGCATAAATTGCGAATTATATGATTAAAAAACTGGGCGATTACCTTAAAATAATTTATATTTAAAAATAAGATTGATTAATATAGTTTTGAGCATAAATAATTAATATTAAAATAATTTAGAAAAATATTATCTAGTATATTGCTATTATGTCATATAGGAAAGCTACGATGTTTAAAGTCAAAATATTAGATTTATTTGATATATTAATGGAATTATGGAAAATTAAGATGACGTTTTTTGAAATGAATATTAATTAATTAATTTTTCTTGAAATAATGATCGGAATTTTGAAAAATAAAAACATTGCCTGAAAATTACCTGCACATCCTAACACATTTCCTACTAGAACTTGAAATAACTGAACTTTTGTAAATATGTACAGAAGTTTAATAAAAACTTATTGTAAAAATTTAATGAGGAATTCGAGTATTCATTGCTACCAACTTCCTTAAACACCGGACATCGAATTTCCTCACAAAGCGTTATTTGAATAAAGCTATATTTTATTGACTTCTCTTCATTTGAATCAATAAAGTATGTGATAAATAAACTTAACCGGTTTTGTATATTACTCCAAACAAAAGAACTAAATTTTAAAAATTTCAAAAAAATTACTCTTTGATAAAGATATTATTACTGAGGGGTGGGGGGAGTTCAAGGGATGATAACTTCTGATATCGAAAGGGGGAGAGGGAGATACAAAATTATAAAAAATTGATAACGTTATATTTGCACAGACCCTTAAGTTCCCGAAAATATCAGTGAATGTCAAAATCGCAAATGTTGAGATTAGCTTCCTTAACATATAAGGGCGTTAGGTTCTCTCTCTATATATAGAGAGAGAGAGAAAGAGAGTATTAATTAAAAAAAATATGTGAAGCGCTCTCGATTTAATACTTCATGATTCATGACTTGTGAAAATAACTTCATTAAAACATCTGAAATATATACATATACAGTAGAACCTGTTAAAGTGGCCACCTGGCTAAAGTGACCGCTTTTGGAAAATTTTATTTGAGCTCATATAAAATAATATGAGAATTGTCCAGTAATGCATGTGACTATCTATCTAATGTGTCAACCTGTACCGGTTGACCGGTTCAAAGTGATCAGTTGGCCTGTCATTGTCAACGTTATTTGAACCCGCAAAATGTGACCATCCATTTTTCTGCATGCTGAAAATTTTCAAATTAAAAGACTAAAGTAGTCATTTTCTGAAATTTTATTTTAATCCATTAAAAAAGTATTGGAATTTATTTCCTATAGCTACTATTTGCTTAATGTATAAAGTGACCACTTTGTCTTGTATATGACATTTGTGCTTGTTTAAAGTGATTTTTACTAACCAGTTCATTACTGCCTATCATAGAAACGTTTCCATTATGCAATTACAACGAAAATAAAAATGCGTTTAAATTACAGAGTACCTTGTAGTTATGTGTTTTTTTAAATCAATCATTATAAAATTTCAATTGTATTCAAAAGAAATGAAGCGAGATTTATGTAAATTACCTTCTACATAGTATATTTTTAATTAGTGATTCAATTATTATTGTTGTTAATTAATCAGTTCAATACTTAATATAGTGCATTTTTCCTTATTTATATTTTATTTTTTGAGATCCCAATATTTTAATATGCCATTTTAAAGGACACTCTATAAAGTGACCACCTCTCTATATTTTAGCCTGTCCCGAAATTGGTCACTTTAAACAGGTTCCACTG
The DNA here is from genome assembly GCA_964019185.1 of Maratus speculifer. Classification (NCBI taxonomy): domain Eukaryota; kingdom Metazoa; phylum Arthropoda; class Arachnida; order Araneae; family Salticidae; genus Maratus; species Maratus speculifer. Next base: position 251,895,950 of record OZ025290.1, read on the forward strand.
TATATTTTATTCACTTTCCAAAATTCGCCCTAATCACTTGCATCATAAGATAAATGCATATTTACAAATCTAACTATCATTTATCAGCAAAATGCAATTTATTTTAATAAGAAAATCAAGTTAAGTATAAGCAATTTATCCACTATCAGAGCACGTGTAGAATGCATACTGCATTGCTGCGATGGCGAACACAGCCAGTATATTTTTATCAAAGTAAACTGTACTCTGTTTGAATGTGTTGTTATATTAGTAAATGTGCATTTGTTTTACAATGACATTTTTCTTCTTGAAATTAGTAATATATTTAGACTGGATAGTTGAATATAAAAAAATTATATTTCAGGAATTTTAATAAAGATATTTTTTATATATAAAACATCATTTCATACTAAATCGAGGAAACTTTACGACTAGCTAATTCACTGTCAAAGTGGCATCAAATCTCCTGATTGTGCTGTAGATCATAAAAAAGTTATTAAATCTTTTAGATTTTTAAATCGCAAGATTCTTAGAAATGCACCTTTTACATATAAACATTTCAATAAACAATCTTATTTTACTCGAGAGAGGTGTAACGAAAAATTAAAAACAAATATTATTGATATGTTTCGATTCCATCTAATAAGAACCGTAATCATAATAAAATAAGAATAAAAATACAAATCGTTACACGGTCAATCTATATTACCTATGATGTAATTTTCTATTATTATTATATCATCCTTTTTCTAATACTAATTACGATTAACTTTATTGTTCAAAAATTAAAATATTCTGTTTGTTACTTACTTTTTGGGCACCAATATATTAATACTCTCATAAAGGATATACAGTCGGCTATCGTTAATTCGAACTCTTCGGGACCACAAAAAATGTACGAATTATCCGAAGGTTCGAATTATGGAAAATGTGAAATGAAAACATGCTATTACAAAGGAATTAATGTTATATTGTTTTTTAAATTTATTTCGTCAGTTATTATTAGAATATGACTTAATACTAAATTAGAATGTATAGATACTTAAACTAATTAAAAGATTAGAAACAAGCACAATGGAAGGAAAATTCTATGCGCCACAGATGGACAGACGGGGTGCTAAGAAAGTGGATATCAAATGCATTGGATTATATGTATACTCGTTCAGAACAATTTTCACAAAAATCAAAGAAAGAAAGTTATTCAAATGATCTGAAATCCGTGGGAAAGAAGAGAAAAATGAAAAATTGGCATTCTCGTTAGTTCGAATTAAACAAAGTAGGAGAAAATGAGTTCGAATTAATGAAAATTCTTAACGTTATTCTGTCATTGTAAATTTTGGGACTTCATATTTAGTTCGAAAGCGAAAATTCGAATTAACGAGAGTCGACTGTACATATATATTTTCATCAAACAGTTATTTTTTTAATTATGCGAAATTTAAAAAAGTCGATACCATTCACTAATGTAAATCGCATGATATTTATATTACTTTCTTTTAAATACGTAAGAATAACTTTATTGTTCAAAAATTAGAACAGTTTATTGCTTTAACTTTTCAGAACCAATTGTATGTTGGAAATTGTCTAAAAGAGTATATAAATTTAAGATAGGTAAACATTACATCTGAACAAAATTATATAATTTATTAAACCTTTTTTATAGTCAAACAATATAAAAACATTTTCAAAATACATTAAAAACAATTAAATATAACGTGTAGACCTTTCGAACTAAACACTTGTAACTCCTCAGTACAATATATATATATATAATACCATTAAAAGTAGACAAAATTCACCAATAAATTTTATCAATAAAACAATAAACCAAAACGAAGAATTTTAATAGAATTAAATTATATATAAAAAAAAAAAATAGTGAAACGAGTATATCTGAATAAATAAATAAATAAATAAAATAAAATGAATGCAAAGGAAATTTGTAGTCCACAGAGCAGAATCGTCAGGCCCCAATTGCTTTGGAACTACAAATGAAGTGTGCGGTTTCATCCACGTATTAGCCATGAAATAGCAAAATAATACGTAATTGGGGCTACCAGCACACAAAAACTATATTATTAAACAAGGAACATAGAAATAAATAGTTGAAAAAATGAAAATATACATATATTAAAACAATAGCGTGCAGCAAATAGTGTCAGTAACAAGAGTACAAATTAACCCTATTTATGCACGTGGAAATAATAAACATGACATTCATATGTAATATCGATAAAAAGTATGAAAACAAGATATTGAGAAAAAAAGAAGAAACTTATCTGGTTATCCCCATTAATGTAGAGGACAGTGCTATAAAATTGTTAATAAATTATAAAAGCAGGATGCAATAGTTTACTATACGGGCTAAAACAGTATCACGTAGAAAAACCAGTTTGTTAGTAATTCAAGCAACGGATCTTAGCAGGAAGAGCAGGGTTGCTCTTTTTTTAAATTAGAATGTCATGCGCGCCAAATGGCGAAAAAAATGATTTGAAAAAGAAGAAACAAAAAAAAACTTGCTATGATTTATCCATAACGAACAAAAAAGATAAAGCTGAATGGAAATATAATTGAACAAGAGAAAATAATTAATGATCGATATATGCATAAAATTAAATTAATAAAATAATTAAAATTAGAATTAGGTTATAACATTCATATTAACTTATAACTTTAAATACCATTTTGTTACTTTAATCAGTAACATTTATTGTGACTTTACATAGTATAAACTCATTATCTTAATATAGGATAATAAAAATTAAAAAAATAATAAAATAAAATAAAAATAAAAAAATTAATTAATTAATTAATTAATTAATAAAAATTAAAAAAAATATATAAGAAAATAAAATATAAAAATTAATAATTATTAAAAAAATAAAAATAAATAAATAAATAAATAAAAATAATAGTAATAATAATAATAATAATAATAATAATACCAAAAATTATATCAATAACATTAAAATTAATTTGATAATTAAAATATAACTATTTAACTATAGATAAAAATAAACAAATATCCATATATTGGTGTCAATTAAACTATTTAAAAATTATGTTAAAATAATGTAAAAGTAAATAACCCACTCTCTTTTTTTTTTAAATTAACCTTTGCGTTTTTATCCAGACAACACCACCCTCCTCCGTACTCTAACATCTACCCGCCCAACCGACCTATTTATATATTTTTTTATTACTTTTATAACATTTTTAATTTTTTATTATTATTTTTATGTTTTATAATTTTTTATACATTTTTTACGCAAAGAATTAATTATAAGATCATGTAATAGCTAATTATAAGATCATGTAATCACTAATTATAAATTAAAGAATATATGAATTTTTTAGGATAACCATTATTTATAGCATCATAAACAAGCTTTTTAATATTAGTATTAATTAAATGGGAAGAACATAGACATTTTATTCTATATAAATGGTTAAGTATTATATTACGATACACAGAATTATGAAGACAAGATTTAAAATTATAAAGGTACCGTAATTTTGGGTGTATAAGCCGCGGATCAAACAATTCTTTTTCGACCCAGAAATTTTTTTTAAAGGAATGTTACTTCTTAGATCGCCGTAAATACTTGTGTTCAATCACTAAATAAGTTTTCTGGGTCCAAAAAGAATTGTTTGAGCCGCGGCTTATACACCCGATATTGACTTTAAAATTAAATTCTTTCCTTTTGTCATATATATCAGTGATAAATTTGTTCTCTTTTAATATAATTTTAATATCTAAGAAATTGATTGTATTATTAAAAACTAGGTTTTTTGAAAGTTCTAGATTAGAGGGATAATCAACGAGGAATTGAGATGTACAGGTGTTATCAGTATCAATTAATATTACATCATCTATATATCTATATAAATGTATTTTATTATTTAAATAATGACGTTCATAGTAATATAAGTATAAGTCAGATAATACACTAGATGTACTACCACCTTGTGGTATACCAACATTTTGAATATATATACTGTTATCATGCATGATAAAATTATTATAGATAATGAAATTGGTTAAGGTATGAAAATAATCAGAATCGATATTATGTGATATATCCAACTCGTGTTGATATTTTTTAAAAAGCTCATTAATGATATTATGTAAATCCGATAAATTGATATTATTAAATAAATCTTTAAAATCATAAGTAGTGATATTTTTTATACATTTAAGATTTTTCATAATATGGACCAGTTCATAACTATTTTTTATGCAATGTGTATTATCACTTTTTTTGTAATGTTATATATTTGATTAAGAATGACTAATAGAAGTTTGTTAGCAGCATTATTATATATATATATATATATATTGTTACGAATTTTGTAAATAGTTAGTGTTTGTACTGTAAAATAATGTAAATAATCTTATTAAGCTCCATTTCTTTACTAATATTAGTTTTTGTTATATTGTCTCTGTTATCGAGCAAACTTGTCTATTATTTTCAGTGAATGTCTATGGCAGCTTTGCGAAATATTAGCGATATCGCCAAGTTGGCGTCACTTTTGGCGACTAATTTTGGTCGCCAAATTTGGCGATATATCACCAAGTTGGCGACAAACTTGGCGATTGTTGGCGATGGTAACCCTTCCCTCTTAATGGTAACCCCCCTTTAGATATACTGATACATTGTTTGTTATTCCGTGGATTTTTCGAGTAGGTTCTAGAAATTTCTAGCACATGCTACGAGCCTATATAAGAAGAGAAGCGATGCGAGCTGTTGTTATTATTTACCAGTCAGTCATTGAGTGAACAAGGCGTAAGCAAGTTTGCTTGAGTTTCATCTATGTTGTTTTGAATGTTATTATAGACGTTGTATAAAGAGTCTTTGGGGTCTAAAGCTGTAATTGCACGATAGATTTGAGCAGTTATTTTTGAATATCCAGTAATATTTGTGAGTTTCGAAGACTCTGTTGTTCTGAAGTCTGTAAATAAATTATTTTCTACTTTTCTGAGAGCAAGAGTTTGAAGTTGTCTAACCATAAGATCAAAAGAACCCAATGTACGCGACAATTTTTGGTGTCAGGAGTCGGGATCTTATGGCGAAAACACGAACAATGGACGGACAACTGAAACAACTGTTTGAAGCTATTAACGGATTAAGAACAGAGCTGACCAATAAAATTGATAAAGGCCAAGAAGAGTTGGCGGATAAAATGAATAAAGGCCAAGAAGAGTTGGCGGATAAAATGAATAAAAACGAAGAAAGAATGGAAGAGTTGACAAATAAAATTGACAAAGGCCAAGAAGAGTTATCGAATAAAATCGACAAAGTCCAAGAAGATGTGACTGAAGAAATGAAAAGAAGCCAAGAGAGAATGGAAGAATTAAAGGAGGAAGTTAATAAAAGCCAAGAAGAAATGAATAAAACTTTGGAAGAAAAGTTCTCATCGGTAGAGAGAAGAATAGATTCGGTAGAAGAGAAAATTCAGAATGAAGTTAGTAATGTTGAACAGAAAATGGAAAGGAAAATGGCGGAAGTAGAAGAGAAAATTCAGAATGAAGTTTGTAACGTTGAAGAGAAAATCAGTAACGTTGAAGAGAAAATCAGTAACGTTGAAGAGAAAATCAGTAACGTTGAACAGAAAATCAGTAACGTTGAAGAGAAAATACTAGGTGAAGTAGATGAAAAGCTAAATAAAAAAGTACAAGATCTTGAGAATAAACTTTCAGCGTCTAGTGGTAATTATGAAGAATTTAGGAATCCGCCTGCTTCTCCCGTGCACATTAAGCTGTCGACATACGATGGAAAGAGTTCCTGGCAAGTTTACAAGACCCAATTCACCATTGTAGCTGAAGCGAACAAATGGAGTGACGAGGTGAAAGCTTGTCAACTGGCAGCATCTTTAAGAGGAGAAGCCGCCGGCGTGCTGCAAACATTGCCCGATATGACGCAACTCAATTTTGAGACTCTAAGTTGTGCACTTGAAATGAGATTCGGCAAAAAAATCTTCAAGGATTATACGAGAATACAAATGAAGAGCCGCCATCAAAAATCGAGTGAAACCCTTCAAGAGTTTGCCTCGGAAATTGAACGGCTTGCAAATTTAGCATTCATTGACTGTCCAACAAATGTACGGGAAATGCTCTCACTGCAATATTTTGTAGACGGAATAAAAGATCCAGAAGTGCAGAGAGCGGTACGAATGGCAGATGTACAGGATTTAAAGGCTGCACTACTATATGCCTTAAAGTTGGAAGCAGCTACACAAGCCAGCCGAAGAGATCGTCATTCAGTCCGAGGGGCAACGGTGAACAAAAGCTCAGACACTGAGATCGACTTCTTGAAAGAAATTAGGAAATTAAATCAAGAGATTGAAGCTTTAAAATATGGAAGAACAAGCGCAAGAAGACAGAATCTCACGTGCTGGGGATGCGGTGATACAGGACATCTCCGAAGAAATTGCCCCAAAATCCACGAACGTGAAATAAATTCAAACAGACAGCAGGGAAACTAAATTTTGGCCATCTCGCGGGGCGGAGGTTGCCAGAGAATGAAAAGCCCCACCTGAAGATCCTCCAGATATCAAAAATGAGTGGCGGTGATAATGAATTATATGTGATAGGCTTTATTAACGGAATTCAATGCCGTATGATTGTCGATACAGGAGCCAATGTGGCAATAATAAGAGAAGATTTGGCTCGAAAATTGAAATCTAAACTCATCTGGACTCCACCCTGAGTTACCCTGCAAACTGTGACGGGCGACAAGATAGTCATATATGGAAAGGCCAATTTAACCATCAACTTTGGAGGAAAGAAATATTATCATACGGCATATGTGGCTGACATAACAGATCCTTGCTTAATCGGGCTAGATTTTCTGAAGAAGTTTGGCTTCAAACTTGATTTCAAAAATAACAAAATGCTCTCAAAATTTGAAGAAATAAGTCTTTTTGGATTAAATAACGAAATTGAATGTAAACAAGCAGTAATAGCCAAAGAAGACATCAATCTAGATCCAAGAACAGAATTTTTAGTTCCAGCTGTAATTAAAAATGAAACTAATTACCGATTTGGCCATATAGATTATCCAGAAGACAATAGTACACAAGCAGGAGTATTGGTGGCTTCTTCTGTGGTAGACCTCTCGAAAAAGACCATTCCAGTCAGAATTGCTAACATCAGTGATAAGACCAGGACTATCAAGAAAGGAGAGGTGATAGCGTCATGTGCTCCTGTGACGTGCATAAGTCAAAATTCCAGTCACTCTGAGAAATCTTCAGATAATTTAGTCAAGGATTTGTTACAAAATACAGACTTAAATCCAAAACAAATGGAAGCTGCGGAAAATTTAATTAGAGAATTCCAAAGCTTATTTTCCCAAACATCTGAAGACTTTGGACGAACTAAAATGGCACAACACCGAATTGACACGGGAGATCACTCTCCTATTAAACAGCACCCTAGACGATTACCTTTTGCCAAGCAAGAAGAGGTGCAGAATTTAATTGCGTCTCCCATTGTATTAGTAAGAAAGAAGGATGGTTCTACAAGATTTTGTGTAGACTACCGCCGACTGAATGACGTCACCAAAAAGGATAGTTACCCTCTGCCAAGGATTGACGACACTCTTGACACACTTGCGGGCAACACTTGGTTCTCGACTTTAGACCTGAAGAGTGGTTACTGGCAGGTAGAGATCCATCCCGACGACCGCGAGAAGACTGCCTTTACAACGGGACAAGGATTATGGCAGTTCAAGGTAATGCCTTTTGGTCTATGTAACGCACCTGCAACTTTTGAACGCCTTATGTAAACGGTTCTTCGGGGACTGTCATATGAGGCATGTCTTGTTTATTTAGACGATATCATAATCATAGGAAAATCTTTTGATGAACATCTGAACAACCTCAGGCGGGTGCTACAAAAATTAAAGGAAGCTAATTTGAAGTTAAGCCCTTCGAAGTGCAGTTTGTTTCGTAATGAAGTCGCCTACCTTGGACACATCATTTCGGCGGAAGGAGTTAGGACTGATCCGGAGAAGATATCGGCCGTGAAAAATTGGAATCGTCCAGCAGATGTTCACCAGCTTCGAAGTTTTCTAGGATTATGCACCTATTACAGAAAATTCGTCAAAGGCTTCTCGATGATTGCAAGACCACTTCATAAATTAACAGAAGCCAATCAAAAATTTATGTGGACACAGGAATGTGACGCTGCTTTCGAAAAGCTTAAGGAGGCCTTGACATCCACTCCAATTCTGTCGTATCCTCAAATCGATAAACAGTTTATACTTGATACGGATGCAAGCAACGAAAGCATTGGCGCTGTACTGTCCCAGGAAATCGACGGCCAGGAGCGTGTTATCGCCTATTTCAGCAAGTGCTTGTCAAAGGCCGAGCGAAACTACTGCGTAACAAGAAAAGAGCTTCTTGCTGTAGTGAAAGCCATAGACCACTTTCATCACTATCTTTACGGTCGAAAGTTCCTGATCCGAACTGATCATGCTTCTCTAACTTGGCTATTGAATTTTAAGAACCCTGAAGGCCAGATAGCCAGGTGGATACAAAAGCTTCAAGAATACGATATGGAGATACGCCATCGAAAAGGCTCATCACATGGAAATGCAGATGCTCTCTCAAGAAAACCCTGCTCAGAGAATTGTAGATACTGCGACCGGGTTGAGAAGAAATTTAATGTCAAAGGTCCTATAGTAAGACAAGTTACAACTGGGTCTACATCATCGCAAGATCCGTGGAATGACGAGAGCCTGCGTAAAGATCAAATTGCTGATCCTGAAATTAAGCCAATTCTAGAGCTGAAAGAGGAGTCCAACAGGAAGCGCAGCTGGCAAGACATGGCCCATTACCATCCTACGACTAAACGTTATTGGGCTCTCTGGGATTCCTTACATTTAAAGAACGGCATCTTGTACCGAAAATGGGAGTCTGACGATGGAAAGACATGTAGATGACAACTACTACTCCCTAAGTCGAGAATTTCTATGGTCCTTCAAGAACTGCATGGTAGTCCCACAGGAGGTCATTTTGGTGTAATGAAGACCCTGCAAAAGGTTCGAGAGCGTTTCTACTGGAATAATGTTCGCAGTGATGTGGAGAAGTGGTGTCGAACTTGTGACACCTGTGTAGCACGTAAAGGTCCAAAGAAGCGCACCCGTGGACGATTGCAACGTTATAATGTAGGAGCTCCTTTCGAACGAATTGCACTAGACATCCTGGGTCCACTTCCTAGAACATCTGATGGCAATAAGTACATCCTCGTTGTCATGGACTACTTCACTAAGTGGCCTGAAGCATATGCCATTCCTAATCAAGAGGCGGTAACCGTAGCAGACATACTGGTTCAACACTGGGTTTCCAGATACGGAGTTCCTCTTCAAATCCATTCTGATCAAGGAAGAAACTTTGATTCGGCTGTGTTTAAGGAAATGTGCGGGCTACTCGGCATGGACAAAACTCGAACAACACCTCTACACCCTCAATCGGACGGCATGGTGGAACGGTTCAATCGTACCATCCTAAATAGCCTCTCTCTCCTGGTGTCTAGAGACCAACAGGACTGGGACAAGAAATTGCCTCTTTTCCTGCTTGCCTACAGGAGTGCCACTCATGAGGCCACTGGTTACTCCCTTTCTCAAATGCTCTTTGGTCGTGATCTTCGTCTGCCTGCTGATCTTTTGTTTGGCCGTCCTCCTGATGCTCCTTCATCACCTGAGGAATATGTCGATGAACTCCAGGCACGGATTGAGGAGATTCATTGTCTAGCGAGGAACCGAATTGGACTGGCATCAGAAAAGATGAAGACACGGTACGACACAAAGGCAACTGGACATGAGTTCAACGAAGGTGACAAAGTTTGGTTGTGGAATCCGATACGTCGTAAGGGACTGTCGCCAAAACTACAAAGAAACTGGGAAGGTCCTTACACAGTCGTCAGCAGGCTGAATGACGTCGTCGTACGCATACGAAAATCGCCACACACCAAACCCAGGGTCGTACATTATAACCGGCTAACCCCTTATTTTGGCCAAAGTGATTAAAAATTCAAAACTGGAATTTCAGACCATGGTCATGAAAGTCACTTTTTGTAAATATGTAAATAGTAATTAGTTCTTATTTATGTAAATTTTATTATTATTGTTATTATTTATTTGTTTATTTATTTTAAGTGTTTTCCTCTAACTCAAGGATTGCACTGCCCGGGACGTGCAGTCTTTGAGGAGGGGGTAGTGTTACGAATTTTGTAAATAGTTATTGTTTGTACTGTAAAATAATGTAAATAATCTTATTAAGCTCCATTTCTTTACTAATATTAGTTTTTGTTACATTGTCTCTGTTATCGAGCAAACTTGTCTATTATTTTCAGTGAATGTCTATGGCAGCTTTGCGAAATATTAGCGATATCGCCAAGTTGGCGACAAACTTGGCGATTTTTGGCGATGGTAACCCTTCCCTCTTAATGGTAACCCCCCTTTAGATATACTGATACATTGTTTGTTATTCCGTGGATTTTTCGAGTAGGTTCTAGAAATTTCTAGCACATGCTACGAGCCTATACAGCTCATATTCAAAATATTAGAATAATTACCTTTTTTTTAGAAATTGAAAATATCGTTTGGTAATTTAATGTCTTTTAATGAAAATATGCAAACGATATTTTGATTAAGAACTTATTGTTGATTAAACTTACTTGTTATCTTAAATTTAATATCATTTTTGAAAATATTAATTGCAAAAAAAATTATTTTGAAAAGTCAAAATATTAGAATATTTATTCAAGTGGTTCAAAATATTAGAATATTTCACATTCATTCTCCTTTAATTATTACCAATTCTTAACTGGTGGCATCATTGATTAAATTCAGACTATTTTAGTTAAAATCAGTATTCTTTTTTGCAGTTTGTTTCTTTTTCGTCTTAAAATGGGCCGTGTGAGTGATATTCCTGAATCTACTAAACTTCGTATGGTTGATTTGTATCGGCACGGTAAAAATCAATGTTTTATAGCGAATTATTTACATTGTTCGCAATCGAGCGTTAGTAAAATACTAACACAATATTCAAAAATTGGAAAATTTCAAAATAATCGCCGAAATGGTGGCCGAAAACCAAAAACATCTGCTAGAGATGACAGGAAAGTGAAGCGTATAGTTAAGAAAAACCGTTTTAAAAGTGTGCGATTCTTGCACCAAAAATGGAAAGAAGAAGGAGTTGAAGTTTCTACATCGACAACATTAAGATGTCTCCATAAATTTTAATTTGAATCTCGTGTACCGAAAACAAAACCTCTCATGACTGCAAGACAAAAGCGTATAAGATTGAATTGGTGTATATCAAGACGTTTATGGAGCAATGAAGATTGGAAAAATATATTATTTAGTGATGAAAGTATGTTTTGTGTTTCATATGGTAATCAAGGTATTCGAGTTTGGAGAATGAAGCAAGAAGCATTTGATAAAGAATGCCTTAAACGTTCCGTAAAATTTGCTGCTAGTGTCATGGTTTGGGGTTGTATGAATGCAGAAGGACCTGGAAAGTTATGCATCGTCTACGAAATGGTTAACTCTCTGATATATCAAGAAATTTTAGAATATTACATGATTCCATCATCAGAAGATTTATTTGAAGATGATTTCATCTTTCAACAAGATTTAGCGTCCTCGCATACCTCGGTGTCAACTAAGAATTGGTTCCGCCAACGCAACATTAAGGTACTTCCTTGGCCACCAAATTCACCAGATCTTAATCCCATCGAAAACTTATGGTGTATAATGAAGAAAAACTTCAAGAAAATCCTCCTTCAAGTAAAACTGAGTTAGTGGCACGTATAAAGTCTATTTGGGCTAATATTGATAGAAATGTTTGTAAACACCTTGTATATAATATGCAAGATCGATTGTACGCTGTTATGAAAGCTAAAGGGGATGCTACAAAATATTAACTACCATTTACTTCATATTCATAAGGTAATATTGTTGCGTAAAATAAAATATTCTAATATTTTGAACCAATCTAAATTTTATTCTAATATTCTGGCGTGTTTAAGGAAGCTGTATACCTAATTTATTGTGCTGTATTTTATATTTTATAAATGTTAAAATCTTATCTAAACATTCCAGATTTAATTTATAAGAAATTTAATTGCATTTACTTAGTATAAAAAATAAATAAATGACAAATAATTTTTTCTTATTACTTTTTCTCAATTATTCTAATATTTTGAATATGAGCTGTATAAGAAGAGAAGCGATGCGAGCTGTTGTTATTATTTACCAGTCAGTCATTGAGTGAACAAGGCGTAAGCAAGTTTGCTTGAGTTTCATCTATGTTGTTTTGAATGTTATTATAGACGTTGTATAAAGAGTCTTTGGGGTCTAAAGTTGTAATTGCACGATAGATTTGAGCAGTTATTTTTGAATATCCAGTAATATTTGTGAGTTTCGAAGACTCTGTTGTTCTGAAGTCTGTAAATAAATTATTTTCTACTTTTCTAAGAGCAAGAGTTTGAAGTTGTCTAACCATAAGATCAAAAGAACCCAATATACGCTACAATATATATATATGTATATAGTCATGAAAGTTGTTTTTAACATTGATTTTGTCAAATTGTATTTTAATTGCTTATAATGTACTATTAAAATGTTTTTATATTGTCTTACCATGAAAAAGTTAATAAAAATGCGTATAAATTTTATTATTAAAACTTTTTTTTTTTTAACTTAGCAAATTAAAAATAGTTGACAATATTTCCTGATATGTAATACTGCATGATTTAATAATACTTTCTCTAAAATAATAATCAGGATTTTATTGTTCAAAAATTAGAATATTCTGTCTGTTGCTTAACTTTTGGACACTAATGTATGTTGAAAACTGTCAAAAAGGCAATATAATTTTTTTTCATCAGTTAAGTCTAAGAGCCGCCAGCACAGAAACCTATGTTATCGAGCACAAGAAAAAAAACTTTCATTTTATGGAAGAGTAGTAATAGGGGAATCTAATAATCCATGTCTGCCGGAAGTGAACTGGTGCATAAGTCAAAAATTAATACCACAACTGGTTGACTCGTAGCTTTAAGATTGTGTTTGCCGTACAATCAAAGACATGAAAACATGGAAAACTGGGAAGAGGAAAACACAATGATAAACCTATGGAGTGAGCCGCTAGTGGTATTAATTTTTGGCTTATGCACCTCTTCATTTTCGGCAGATATCGATCATCAGATTTCCCTATTACTACTCTTCCATAAAATAAAAGTTTTTTTTCTTGTGCTCGATAACATAGGTTTTTGTGATGTCGGCATTTGGATTATTGCTCTTTAAAAAAAACAAATTTCAAACAGTCGATAACATTTGCTTTCCATTTAAAAGGAAGTGGAAATAGGTGTCTACAAAAGCAGCTGTTTAAACATTTGTTCTCACGATTTTAAATTCTGTAAAGTTAAATTTATCTTGAGCCTGTCCAAATCTTACTTATGAAATGAAATCACACCACGTGATCGATTGGTCTCAAGAAAAATGCGATTTCCCCTATAATATTTTTTTAGTTTTTACGCAGATATGATTTATAAAGCGCTCACATAATGTTAAAAAAAAGGTTTATCTAAAAACCATTACTTGTGGATTAAATACGGTGATAATAATTTACTGCACAAAATTTTTGAGCAACAATTTTACTACTACTTAAATCAAATAATAAAAATAAGAGATAGAATAGATCAAGCAGAAATTACAGTAGAAGTTTTTTATAGCAAGCACGAATTATAAATTAACTTGATTTTAATAAAAAAGCAGAAAATAAAGAAAATGATTAGCCCAATATAAAAGTGCATTTCAGAAAACTTGCCTTTAGCAAGAGAAAGTTGGATATAGCAAGTAAAATCTTTATAAATTAATAAAAACTTCCTCTTTTCCTAAACAACCTGTGTTAATATAAGTGTGATGTATTATACTTTTAATTAGAGATTGACCAAAAATACGGTATCGTTTTCATTTTCTGCTCAAAATCTGAATTTCGGAAAAATTCGGCCGGACCGAAACTCGAGTAAAACTACCTTTTCCCCAAAAAAATCTCGTTTCTTCCTTTGGAAATTTTCAACATGAAAATTTTCAAAATTTTCACCATGAGTTTCTTTCTACTCATGTCTTGCGCTCAAGACGTGAGTGTAAATTATAAAGCAACCAATGCCTATATGAATAAACTTTTAAGAGCCATTTTATGTGTTCATTAAAAGCTACAGACTTTATAGTAATAGAAAACTTTTAGTTTGAAATCGCAGAAGTGTTTCGAATATTTCTTGAGCAAGTTTTAGTATAACAGATGGTCTTTACAAAACTCATTACAAAAAGTGAATTGAGATATGTACAGAAGAATCCCGCTATTCCGAAAATACGCCTATTCCGAACAAAGTTCAGAAAAAATACCGATTTTTTAAACTTAACAACAGTAAAAATTGAGAAGGCGTTCCTTGAAAAAACGAACATTTATTTTTATACAAAGAAGTTGAATAGAGACATACCTAGAACCTAATCCTGGTGTACCTCCTGAAAGAAAATTGGAATGAAAGCTGGTTACTTACAATGCGTGACCTCATTCTGTAGAATTATTTTTATTCACTTCTAAACACAAAAAAATAACTAATTTATACACTTAAGAAGTAAAATTAGTTATTTTTTTCCAACAAAGAGCGAGGAGTCGACTAAGTAACTTGTTTTTTGTCATTGTTGACTCAAATTTATGATTGGAGAAAAAACTTATTTATTACTATGACACTAAACTTTAGTAGTTTTTTTTTTTTAATTAGTAGTTTTTTAGATAGAAATTAGTAGATTTTTTTTTTTTTTTTAAGAATCTGTTACATATTATTAATGAGTTTTAAAATAAGTTATTAGAGATAAAACAAAACTCGTTCTCCAAGATCTAATCAATGCTGTATAGAGCTGATACTAGCAGATATTCCTGCTCACTTAACTTACGCCTTAACAAGTCAATACGTTGATTATTATTAATGAAATCCGTCTTTTACGAATTCCCGCATTACCGAACAGTGGTCGGTACCAATTAGTTCGGAATAGGGAGATTCTACTATATTATTAAAACATTTTTAAGTAGATGAAATTCGTTTCATTAAAAAATCATTCTGTGTGGTAGATGAATTAAATACATTTTCTTTTATATCGAAATAAAAGTTTTCATGACAGGCACAGAAAGCCAACTTAAGCCATATATATATTTTCTTATTATATAAATGATTAAATAAGCTGATGATAAAGAGAATTTTACTGTTTCAATAAAGTGGTGCAAATCAAGAAATCTGAATTTAAAAAAAGTAGCTGACTGGCAACATTGTTTTATGGTGATTTTTACAAAGTGTATTATTTTATTTATTAATTATAGCCTGTGTTTTCGGTGTTTTTCACAATTTTCCATATGATTAAAAAAAAAACCTCCAATTTATTCTGTTGAGCTGATTGATTCGGATATCATATCAGATTCTGTGATCTTTAAATGATAGTCCTCCAACAGTATTCGTCCGGGATGGCTTGGTTGGAAGAGCATTCGCGGCTTCAGCCAGTACAACCCTGGTTCGAATCATGGCCCGGAATGTTTTCACCCAGTCGGAAATTTACAATTATAAGAAGATAACATTGTCTGGAGTGTCAAGCACTTTGAAATCAAAAAGTTGAAAACCAACAAAGTGACAGCCATTTGAAAAAAGGTATGTATTTCTGGTCCCCCTTTTTTGCACTTTAGCATGCTTTTAAAAATATCTGAAAGGATTCCAAGTTCCAACAAGATATATTACTTTTAATTTAAAAATAAATGACAGCATCGTTTTTATAGCTTCCAAACTTTCTGATCTCATCCAGATTATGAAAAGTCATTTTGCGTAAAATACTTTTCTAGTGCTCCAAAATAGTGTAAGCTCCAAAATAGTGTACGTTTTATAACGGATGCGATGCACTAAAACACTACATAACTAAGAGAGAACTTCGAATTAATCTACAAACCATTAAGAATAGAAACAAATTTAAAAAAAAAAAATTAAAAATCGATATTTTTAACCGAGATTAAGCAGACCGAAAATAAATTGTTTAGAATGTTCAACAAAAAGAAATTTTGTAGTTAATATTACAAAACAGCGTAAAACTAAGCATGCTTAATTGCAACTATAAATTTAAACCTCTGAATAAGTAATAAAAGTCGTGTATTAAAAAGTTCCATTAAAAGGCTCGGCAATTAAAGGATCTTTTGATATTTTTTGCTGACTCTTAGAGTTTAATAAATATTTAAAGCTATATTCGAATTCTTCTTCTTTTAAATAAGGTGCTTTTTAACATCTTGAGAGATTGTCATTAAGTTCAAACAGTAAAAAAGATTTCGTCCATTTGAAGCTTAACTTTTATTATTATACACATTTATATTTAACTTAGTTTCGTATGTAATGAGGAAATTTCATAATCGGATTTTCATACACTTATTCATTCACTGATATTCTAGTTTCTGATGACAATGTAGTACTTAAACATCTTTACAATGAAATTATAAATTAATACATTAATTTTTAGACACTTTTCCGTTAGCCGAATGCAAGGGAAAACTAGTCGTTGGAGGCCACCGTAATATTTACCCATCATGGATATGCATAATATAAAATATGAAAATAAAACATGCCTAAACT
The DNA here is from genome assembly GCA_964019185.1 of Maratus speculifer. Classification (NCBI taxonomy): domain Eukaryota; kingdom Metazoa; phylum Arthropoda; class Arachnida; order Araneae; family Salticidae; genus Maratus; species Maratus speculifer. Next base: position 251,912,601 of record OZ025290.1, read on the forward strand.
ATTTATCAAATGCATTGCAATTCCAAAATAAAATTTAAACATAGGTTTAAATATTTTTAATATTTAGTAATGCTCTATTACGGAATTGTGGTGACTACTTGATTATTCCGTCGACTCATTTCGACAAATTATATAAATCGCCAAATTATTCGCATTTTATACCAATTGGCATAATTTTTAATTTAAATAACAAAAAAGCAAATAAATTAGTAAAAGATTAATAAAAATACAAATAAAACATCGAATTAAAAAGCACTTGATGAGTTAACAAACACGCATAACGAATAATGTCAAGTGAATGTGACATTTACGATAAGCCATTATTGGCATTTAATCTTTTTTTTTTTTTTTTTTTTTTGGTAGATGGGATAATCAAGTAATACTGAATTGCGTAAGAGAAACATCCTTATAATTCCAAAAATTATAATCATATTAACTGTGTCAAGTTAAGTATCTCATTTCCAATTAAAATTCATATTTGAATTAAATACAGGTTTATGAAAAATCGAAGAGTGTGGAAAATGCTATTACAAATATCTCGGCAACTAATTATCCGATTGACTTTATTCTTTATGCAAAATTTATGTTTTTTATTGTCTTTTACATTAATCTTTAAAATAAAAAAATCGAAAATGTTTATATATTTTTCAGCAGAACGAATATTTCGAGACTCTGAAAAAATAGTTCTGGATAATCTATGTATTAATCATATTTAATCTATGCATTAATCACGCTAATTTATGCAAATTTGGAAGAACCGAGCTATCCATTTGATTTGTGCTGTGTAACGGAAGGTGCTCACATTGAACGCTTGCAAGCTTGTAGGTAAAAATGTTTGAGTTGCTATTTCATTTTATGTATTAAATGTAATTTTAAGTTTTATGTAATAAAACTACCAAGCATTAAAACTCCGATATTCATTTAGAAACACTGTCCATATTTAAAACATTTGCATTCTTGTTTCAAGGCTTTGAAAAATTACTTTCACATTGAATTTCGCTATTTTTATATTTTTTATTTTGAAATATACGGTTTGCAAAAAAGCTTGACGTAGTTGTTAAAAGTAAAGGTCATTTTCGGATTAATTGCAAAAAATATACTTAAAAATCAAATATTAAAGGTTAAAAAGTATCATCATCACATCATTTTAAAATATGAGATTTTCGCAATTTTTCTTTGCTTTTTATTTCTGAAATGTGCAATTTGCGAAAAAAATCCTGACATGGTGATTAAAAATAAAGATCATTGTCGGAATCAGCGCTAAAAAATATTTAAAAAAATATATGAAATGTTAACACATGCCATCATCAAATCTATTTTATAGTATGAGCTTTTCTCAATTTTTTCATTACTTTTTACCTCTGTGAAAATGTCTGACGTGGTGATTAAAAATAAAGATCATTTTCGGATTCAGCGCTAAAAAATACTCAAAAATCAATTATGAAGAGTTAAAAAGTGCCATCTTTACATCTATTTTAATGTATGAACTTTTCGCATTTTTTTTAATCTCTGAAATGTGTGATTAATGAAAAATCCTGACTTTGTGATTGAAAATAAAGATCATTTTCGGATTCAGCGCTAAAAAGTACTTAAAAATCAAATATAAAAAGTTAAAAAGTGCCATCATCACATCTATTTTATAGTATGAGATTTTCGCAATTTTTCTTTATTTTTTATCTCTGAAATGTGCAATTTGCGAAAAATCTTGACGCGGTGATTAAAAATAAAGGTCATTTTCAGAATCAATGCTAATAAATACTTAAAAATCAAATATGAAAAGTTAAAAAGTGTCATCATCACATCTATTTTAAAGTATGGGTTTTTCGCAATTTTTTTTTATTTTTTATATCTGAAATGTGTGATCAGCAAAAAATCCTGACGTGGTGATTGAAAATAAGGGTCATTTTCGGACTCAGCGCTAAAAAATACTCAAAAATCAATTATGAAGAGTTAAAAAAATATCATCATCACAAATTACCATACTATTTTATAGTATGAAATTTTCGCATTTTTTAAAAAACTTTTTAGCTCTGAAATGTGTGATTCGCAAAAAATTCTCATGTGGTGATTAATAATAAAGGTCATTTTCGGTTTCATCGAAAAAAAAAAAAAACTTAAAAATCAATTATGAAAAAATAAAAAAATATCATCATCATATCTATTTTATAGTATGCGATTTTCGCAATTTTTCTTTACTTTTTATCTTTGAAATGTGCGATTTGCGAGAAATCTTGACGTGTTGGTTAAAAATAAAAGTCATTTTAAGATTCAGCGCAAAAAAATACTTAAAAATCAATTATCAAAATATAAAAAATAGCTATCCCAGGCTTGTGTAATTTATAAAATTAAAAACTTTTTTCAGATCAAATTACAGCATGATGCTAATTTTTCATAATATTAATATGGGAAGTTAAATTAATCGTATGTTTAATTACTGTTATCATAAAGTAATTAAGATTGCTGCCAGCTTAAAGGGGTTCGGGAATTAAGATATGCAATTACATGGCTCATTACTTCTTTCAAAAGTTTATCATATAGAAAACTGACAATACGAAAAGCAAAATACAATTTTTAATTATTTAATCCTTTGTGACTCAACACCTTTCAAAAATATTTCTTCAGATTTTAGAATGCATCATTTTAAGTATATCTACATATTTATAAAATATTAGCTGATCCGACCGGCGTTGCCCAGGACCATACATGTTTTCAAACAAATTGCGATTGTTTAAAATCTGCATTCATACTAAAAAAAAAAAAAAAAAAAAAAAAAAAAAAAAAAAAAAAAAAAAAAATTAAATTAAATTAAATTCTATTTGGAGAATATTTTAAATTTTATCTGAGTGAACACAGGTATGTATTTCTGCTACGAAAACCATGTTTTGGAAGGATAAAGAATTATAGTCGTTGATTTTAGCTGTTTTGAGCAACAAAAATAATGCAATGATTTTATTATTTTAAAATTCCTTTCTTCAATGAGACCTACTCCATGCAAAATCTTCTGAGCACACGCACGGCGTACGCTGCACATCAGAACAAACAAACAAACAAACAAAGGAGTAATTACCTAATTTGCTACTTTTTTTGGATGGTGCTATGGATGAACTTTGAAGGTCGATTGTAAATCAATCAGAAAAAACAAAATCATCAAAACAGAAAAAATTAACAAATGCGTGTGCAATTTGTTGCTATCATTCAGCCTGAAATGCAGTCGTTAAATCCAATATTTACCAACTGCTCTCATTGGCTGGTTGCTTCGTTGCCGCGGATTGATGGCTATCTACAAATAGCCTCTAACCTGGCTGCTTCGTTGCCGTGGATTGGTGTAAAGCTGCAAATATCCTCTTATCCAGTAAGTTTTTATTTTAAAAAAATCTAAATTAAAATTTAAAAATCTGGCTGCGAAGTGCATTTTCCGGTGTTAGCATCCGCACATGACAAAAATTTCAGAGACCTGGGTGTTATAATTTCGGCGTTATCAGCGGTCAGACAAGCAGGCAGGCAGACATCTCTTATTATATATATATATATATATATATATATATATATATATATATATATATATATATATATATATATATATATATATATATATATATATATATAAATGAAAAACTATTAAAATAATAAATAAGAAATAAAGTGTATTTTAGTCTATAAAACGTTATAGACTATCTGAATATAACTTTTTATTAACTTCTGTGCATTAGTTCGTAATACAGAGCGCCCACAAAATTTATGTCACTACAGACAGACCGATTCATAAGCAGACATTTTGTAAAAACATGTTTTTCGGATTCTCTGACCCCTGAAATGTGTACATCCGTCGAAAACCGGAACTCGAAAATTTTTACGAATCCAACACTTTTTACTTGTAAAGAGAGAAGAAAGTAAAAAAGAGAGAGAGTGAAAGAGGAGAAGACGAAAAAGAGAGATGGCAGTTAAAGAAGAAATTCTTAAATTCTTTCCCTATCCCCCCCCCCCCTCAACCCTTTACTTTTACAATAGATGGTATATTAAAAGATCGTAGAAAACTCATTTATAGAGGAGGGGGGGGATAAAAATTCTTGTAGTTTCAAGTTATTAATTCACTATTTTACAGAATTACATTTTATTAATTTCAGCATTACCTTGTATAAAATTGCAATGTTGTGTGAAAATTTGTTCCATATTTAGGAAATATTGATACATAATATCAACTATGTATTTACAAAATATTAATTCTGAAATATTTCAAAGATGCTGTAAACAAAATCACAATATTAAACCAACAACGATCAAATAACTAAAAAACAAAGAAGCAAAAGAAAAAAAAAAAAAACCATTCAATTTTAAAGTCCTTTGGATATGCGATTTAATTTGTCTCTCTGAATGGATTTAATTCTTCAACTGCAGTCAAAAACATTCAGCTTCATCAAAAACCTTTGCTTTGCTTTTAACTTTCAAATTTATTTTAATTAATTTACGCGAAAAAAAATAAAATTCTATACAACAAGTTGAATATTAATAAGTTACACATTTATAAATAATTATGTAACAATATTAAAAACACAAAAGCATGAAAGATGAATTGAAATTTTCCCGAAACTCAACAAAAAGTCTGGAGTGTTTAAACACTTCCTTAGAAAAAAAAATCTTTTCTTTCACAAAGCTGGATAGTACAAGGCCGCAGAAAATTTATGCTTGGAAACGAGAAAAATCAATAATTGAAGAGTTTCAGGTTGGATATAATAAATACCTACATCATCTACGCTAAAACGACTTTCATAACCCCGACGAAGCGATATCTCTCAAGGCTATAATATAATTTGCTTTCTAAAATAAAATAAAACCTTATCTAAAAGTTAATTAACTGTCCTGGCATTTTAGAACCCATATTTTTATTTTTACTTATCCATCATACGTAGTATACGGTAAGTCTTGAAATCGTTTTGAATATTGAAAATAACAAAAATGACGAATTTACACGTTTCAGACACTAGAGATTTCGAAAAACATATTTTTAGAGGGAAAAATTGACATCCGCGTCTGTCTGAGTGTGTGTCTGTCTGTCCGTATGTCTGTCTGTAAATGAACAAATTGAGATACAGGCTTAAAATTTGGTGAGTACTTTGCATGTATTAATGGGAAGAAGCCTATTAAATATCCGTAGTCTCAATTATCCGGAATTATTTTTTCGGACTCTCAAAATATTCGTTCTGATGAAAGGTGTATAAAAATTTTCGATTTTTATTTTTATTTTAAGTAGTGGTTGTAAAAGAGAATAAAAAATATAAATTTTGCATAAAAAATGAAATCGATCAGATAATTAGTTGTCGAAATATTTATAATCCTATTTTCCACACTCTCCGATTTTTCATGATCCTATATTTCATTCAAATTTAATTTCAAATGTATATCTTAATTGAAAATGAAAGACTTCATTCGAGTCAGTAAACTGTTAGTTAATAGATTTATCATTTTTTGGAGTTATAAGGATTTTTACTACTTAAATTATTACGTCGACCAAAAAACTATCACCAAACTATAGGATTAAATGCCAATAATGGCTTATCGTGAATGTCACACGCACTTGACATTAGATACGTTACATGTACTATTATTTTAACACAATCAAACTGATTGGTAAATTTATCCTACGAATTGAATATTTCCAATTGAGTTGGAAATACGTACCCATCTTTATATGGAGTCCCTTTACCTGTGGTTTATTCTGTCGAGCTTTCTAAATGACAGACCAGATGTTACGACCAATAAGGTTATCTGAGCGAGAAATGCCCTCCGGATATCGCCCAGTTAGCTTAAACGGTAAAGCACTGGCCCTGTAAGCCAAGGATCTGGGTTCGATTCCCGGCCTGGGCAATTTTTAGCTCAGTTGGAAGTATTCAATTCGTACGATACGTTACATGTGTTTGTGTAACATAAAGGATTTTTAATTTGACGTTTAATTTGTATTTTATTAATGTTTTATTAATTTATTTGTTTTGCTTTATTATTTAAAATAAAAATTATGCCAAATTGTATAATTTACGAGTAGTGTGGCGATTTATATAATTGTCGAAATGGGTCCATGGGATAATAAACTAGAACTCCCTATTCCATAATTTCCGTAATTTCAATCGTGTTGCACCTTCATTAATTGCGGAACTGCTTGGCATACGTAGATATGGATTTTTCTGAAAATGTGATATGTTTAAACGATCTTTAATTCAATTTTCTTACCGCAGACTACTTATTTCCTGACTGTTTTGACAGGATATTAATTAGATGATTATTTTACATGGTGAGATATATGTAATAAGTTATCTTTTTAAATGTGTATAAATTGTGTTTGTGTCAGAAATTTTCGACAACTAATAAAAGATTCAGCAAATTAAATGAACACATAAACTGATGCATAAACTAATGCATAGGTGCCAACCTGACATAGATTATCCATAATAAGTGCGTTAATTTGACCCTGGTTTAATGAGTTTCGAACCAGAAATTTTTCAAAGAAATGAAATTAAGTATATTCCACTAACAATCTTGAAATTAAATAAATAAAGATTCATGAAATATATTTTCTGGTTTGAAATGACGTTAACCTGGATCAAACTAATCCAGGTATTACGGAAGATTAGTTGAAAGTTGGCAGCTATGCTAATGGCAAATATAATAAATCATGAACATCTTGGACTTTTTTACTTACCAAATTTGCTGCAAATTGGAGCCATATTTGGGTATGTTATATAATATGAGTTAACGCAATTGTCTGCTTCTAAAGTTTTGTTCAGGATGCATTCTTCTGCACACTGCTGCAAGAAAAAGATAACAGATTATATATACAGGATATTCTTAAATGGACTGTATGTTTTTAAAATTCAATAAAAAGTTAAGCAAAGACAGTTCTTCAAGTTATTGTTACTAGAGATGAATCCGTGAATTAGATAATTTTGTACTGAGTTTTCTTGTTTTAGTTCCAAGTGTTATCGATAGGGAGCGCTGAACTGTCTCAAACTGTCAGATCTCAGCATTAAAGCATAAAAATTTATCAAAATTTATTCGGCTTTTAAACTTTATTCAATTTAACTGTTCAAACGTCCAAAGAATATTTTGGTTTTTAAAATTACAAGATCACATTGAGCAGTATTAGTTGGAAACAACTGAGCGCCATCTTTCAATTAGATTTGTATCGAAAACAAGAAACTTACACTCTAAAACATAATGCGTAAATTTACACATTGAAACAGGTATACTGATGATACAAAAACGATTTCTTTATTTGTGTAAAGTGACATGTAAATTGCCAATTACACATCCTGATGTGTCAGTTTCAAAATACATATTTTCCTATGTATTTTAATTGGTCATTAAATGGATTAAGTATGTAAAATGTTGTCGTTGTCAGATAACTCACAAATGCATAGTCTTACGTGTAAAATGCACATGAGTTGCACATGAACTTCACTGACTTTGGATGGCTGTCATACCCCTTAATTCGGCTATCCATTTCCTGCCAGTAATTTTCTATTTCAGTAGATTAACCCCATTCACTAATTCAGAGGTTCCCAAAGTGTGCTCCGCGGAGCCCTTGGGGCTCCGCCTGAACTTTTCAGGGGCTCCGCGGCGTTTCAGGAAAATAAACAAAATAAAATAAATGTGCATATTTCAAGAGAATTTTTCAAAATGTGTAGGAATTTGTGTCAAAAATAAATATATCTACAACTAAGTTGGAAAGTACAGTAATCCATTTTGAAACCATTTAAACGTTTATTTTATACATGTATTTCTTTTTCTGTATAATATTTTTGGTGTGAATTGCTTTATTTTATGTTTCTGCATTTAATGTATTTTTAAAAGCACATTTATCGCACTAATTTTTTGTATATTATTGTTCGTCAAACATTATGCAGAATAATAAAAGAAAAACTACCCGCATTTCATATTTACATATATTGTATATTTTTATTTTTGGAATTTTAATTTCTTTAAATTATTTATTTTATTTTTATCAAATTTTACTTATTTAAAACTTTTATGCTAGTTTTCAAAATTACATATAATTTTTAAAACAATGCCTGTCGTCTTAAACGTCTTATTTTTATTTCTTTACGGCACAGAGAACTTCAATTGTTAAAGTGTTGAAATTCATGATTGACACCGGAATTTAAAAACAAATTTATTTTAAATAGAAAAGGCAAAATTTCACAAATCTAATAAACCTAATATTTCTTAAACAAAATTCTGGTGTTAATGTGGCTTTTGGGAATTAAAATTAAATGGCTTCATAGACATGCCACTGACCCTCAAGGGGTTAATATCTTGTATTATTTAAAATCCTTCACTAGATTTATTTGTGTGTAACGTATGTATATATTTATTTTCATTTTTATATCTTTAAATTTTTTAATCTGTCGTTGTTATTTGTATTAATTTTCATAAATTATCATTTAATTTTCAAATTTTTTATACTGCTTTTCTTATAGTAAAATAACGTTTGTCGAGGAAAACATATTTTTTATTGCATTCTCTTTCATTTAAAGGCCCTCGTTAGATTAATATTACATTTGTGTGTATAGTATATATACATTTCATTTTTTATACATAAATTTAAATTCTTTAATCTGATTATGTAGAATTTTTTAATTTAATTTTTTAGGCGATTTTTAGCGCTCTTTTTATGTTTCGAGGCAATTTTTTCATATTAGTGAAAGGAATACGGTTTCATTCTTTTCACTCAATACAGTAGTTTTTTTCTCTTTTCGATAAAGTTTATTCGGAATTCGTGCGGTGATCTTTGAATTTTTAGCGAATTTTTTTAATGAGATTTTTAGTATTTCTTCACATTTTGGGGCTATTTTTTGAGAATCATAAAAATAAAATTATTTCAAAATCTAATTAACTAAATTTTTTCTGGTATGATTTTTCAATTTCAGGGATTTTTTTATTGCGATTTTCAGTATGATTTTTGATGTGATTTTTAACGATTTTTTGTGCTTTTAGCATCGATTTTGTGTCAATTTTGTCAATATTTCAGATTTTTATACGCACCATGGTCTTATCTATTTTAAAATTGCATGTAAAAAAAGGCAAAACCATAAAACTAATGAATTAGCAGTAAAAGAATTATTTTGAATATCCACAGTAACTTACACAAATAAAATAACTAAACGCTCTGTCTGTTTGCATGTCTGTTTTTGTGCGATGGCTAGCAAAGTCTACGGCACTTAGGAGACTCAAAACTTTCTTGAAAGTAGCCCAAAGTCTCTCCTGATGTATTTGACATTCAGATTTTCAAAATTCTAATTATTACTTGAATAGTTTCTCTCCCGTTTCCCATTGCAGTCCTGTTGAACATTTTTACCGCTAAATATTATTTGTTCCTTTTTTTAATCTAATTTCGAGTTCGAGATAAAATCACAAATTTCATGTTCCTTTAATACGAGGTTAATTCGGAAAGTAACCTCCGTTTATGAATTTAAAAAAATCTAATGAAAGGAAACATGTTTTATTACTCACGTATGAAAGACATGTTCTTCAGCTACTTCTCAACATAATTGCCATATTAATTAAAACAATTATCATAAAGGTAAATCAGCTTTGAAATTCCATCGTCACAGACTCCGGCCGACGGCCTATTCAGTTGCGATTATTTTTAAATTCATCTCGCACTATTCTTTCAATCCATAGAATTTTAACATATTCTTTTATTCATACTGACAAATTCCGAATTGCTCTCGTAATATTTTACTTGACCCACTACTTTTTAAAACATTTTTGGTAGTGCATTTATCAGAAAATTGTATAGAAAAATATGTTAAAATTCTTTGGATTGAAAGAGTGGTGCGAATTGAATTTTAAAATAATCGCCGTTGAATAGGCCGGCGGCAGAAGTCTGTGACGATGGAATTTGAAATCTGATTTACCGTTACGATAATTGTTTTAATTAATACGGAAATTATGTTGAGAAGTAGCTGAAGAACGTGTCTTTCATACGTAAGTAATAAAACATGTTTCTTTTCATTAGTTTTTTTTATTCATAAACGGATGTTACTTTCCGAATTACCCTCGTATTATTATCACGGAACCGTGCAACGCCGGGCGGGTCAGCTAGTATTAAATAAAAGTATTAAATTGTTACATAATAGATAAATTGATTTTTAAAATTTCTATTATGAATTCAAAATTTCTGTATTAGGAAAGAACCAAACTGAGAACCTTGGTCCAACGTTGGAAATTACTGGCTATATTTCTCTGTTTATAAGCATAAAAAACACTAGTTTGTAAACCACAGATTATCGTTGGGTTCAGGGGCTCCGCCTTAGAAATTTTTCACAAAAAAGGGCACCGCGAGCCCAAAAGTTTGGGAACCGCTGCACTAATTCATGATGAACTTCACAACATGACAGAGATACATTCTAGAAATAACATGGGTCCATCTCGTAGAACTGCCACAACGTAGTAAGTTCATTGTCACCTAAAATAGTGGAATAGGCGCCGTATTGAGCTTACCATAAATTGGGACCAAGGGTCCTAGACCAAACCAAAATAATTATCTTCAGACCATAATTCCCCTTCGCCGAACTTAACTGTGGACACAATGCATTCTGTAGCAGACGTTCTCCAAGCAGATGACAGCACCAGACCCTACCGTTCGAATGCTAGAGGGTAAACCTTGGTTCATCATCTAGAGAACCCGTTTTAGCTGTACGGCCGATTGTCGACGTACTTTGCACCACCTTAATGAAGCAGTGCGGATGGACTCTGTGATCAAAATCTTATGGGCAGCGACACGACCATGGAAACTAAGCAGATGAGCTTCCTTTTGAATGGTATTTATTGAAATTCAAATGTGATACACCATGTCAAAACTCTTGGCGTATGTCCATTGATTGGATACAGTTCTTACAAATTTCTTTGGACAACGCTCGTCGGTCTACAGCCTTCAGTTTTGTAGGTAAGCCGGCTGTTGGCACATTCCGATAATCATCACTCGCCTTCCACTTCTGAACCATCACAGTTGATTTTCGGTAATGCAGCTCGCTAGGTATGTCCTTTATGTATCGGTCCTACGGTACCAGATGATTACATCTTTCTCGAAATCAGATAACTCTGCATTTCGTGGCATCTTGCATGTGACTGAAGCTAATGTTGTTTTCGACAATACATTTCACGATAAAGAGCGTGACATATATTAGGACAGCAGCTATTGGCATTTGCACAGGTATCCGGATACTTATTGGTAAGTTAGAGTATTCAGGATAAATTTCTTCGAGCTTTTATAATTAAAATAGTAAAAATATTCTTTTCTGACCCCAAACTCATCGAGTTATGATATTTTGAATTTTGTGAAATTTCGGATAATTTCGGCAACAGAAAAGGTCAGATAATTTTTTTTGTGCCGAAAAGTTTTGAATTTGCATAAAATTCTAAGTATCATCTCAGTGAGTTTTGGATGAAGAAAAATGGTAGTTATATTGTTTTACTTGTCAGAGCATGGATGTATTTTTTTTAAAAAATAAAACAAGACAAGACTCATGAACCGTATGGAAAATTAAAAAAGGCAACCTTCTGAAAATGAATGTCAGGACAATTTCATCAACAAAATCTTAATTCCTAACTTATTTTGAACACTTGTACTATTTATATAGCCAATGTATTTCCTACGTAAAAATAAAAAGTGCTTTAAATCTTTTTGGCATACCCTGTATATATGTAAGACACTTTTTATGAAATCTAAACAAATAAAGATTCAAATTTGTTGAGAAGTTTTGGAAAATATTGAAAGTGGCTCTTACTCTTTTTGACCGGGGTCCTCTCCCGGATCTTGCTTCCCATGTCGCTGTATAATTGTAGCATGCACTTGTATAAGGAGGCGGCAGAAGCTCATTTACTTGCTGATACGAAAATAAAGAAACGCATTTAGAAAAACATAATATTGAAGAGGTTTAAAATGAATATTTGATAATGTTAATTAATCTCTACCAAATATTTGACCAGTTATTAAAAATTCACATTTTAGATAAATATAGCCAATATTTATTGGGTATTTCTTAAATGTCGGTATAATATTTGAAATATAACCATTGTAGCAGCTTTAATTGAAAAGTATTTCAAATTAAATTGGAAATATTCTTTACAAAATAACAATAACTTGTAATATTGACTGCATATTTTCTGCATTATACTGGCGCAATATCGACGTTAAATTGTATCAAATGTCAATAAATAGGAAGAAAATGAATGCAAAACAAATTAATTAAATTAAGTTCAATATAACGTCAGAATTATTTTTATACTAGAATATTTTCGAACAACTTTAACAACATTATATCACTGTGTAAACCAACAGTCGCTCAAAGTTAAACATTGTCGACAACTTTGGACAATTTTTTAATAAATTTTACAATACAAATTAATTTTAATTCGGAAACGGATAACCATCATTTGAATCATAATTGGATAGGCCATTTAAAAAAAATTATGTAATTTATTTAACAAAAATTTTAAAAAAAAGGAAAAACACCACACACCACAATATTTACAAGTAAACTCATTTTTATGAATTATTTAAAGCTGATTATAGCGTTCGAATTCAAAGTTTATAAATACATGAATATTATGAAATTTTTTTATAATTTATGATTAATAAAAAGTAGTATAAAACTGAAAAGCATATTTTTAAAAATTTGACTTTATGTGATTTTTGAAATGGCCGATTCAATTTTTGCCTTATGTATATATATATATATATATATATATATATATATATATATATATATATATATATATATATATATATACATATATATATATATATATATACATATATATATATATATATATGTAAATGTATACGCCATGTAAATTCAATGTTAACGTGCAGATTATTTCGTGCTTTTCAATTTACATATGGATTTGACTTTATTTTTGGTCCATTTCATCTGTCCCTCGTAAACAGCAGTAGGCATATCGTGAATCCTATGTATTTCATGTTTAAATTTAATTTTTAAATATATTAGATAATATACTTTAATAATATTTTAACCATCAAAGTCATGTAGTATATATAAGAGGAGTTTTTTATTTTTATATATTTAGTGCAATTACTAATCTCCAGTTATGTATTTCTCTGGATTTTATTATTATTTTTTTCTTATAAGTCCACATTAATAGAATTCTTGGTTTTAAATTTACAATAATATTACGAACTTTTATTTCTTTTATTACATATTTATTTATTTAAAAAATTCGCTTAAAGTTCATTCAACTTTTAAAATTAATATTTTGTCTTTTCAAATTTTCGACTTAAGAATTTCTCATCCATATGTGAAACTAAGATGAGAGGATTTTAACTTAAAGAGAAATTGTCAACGAAAAAGCCAATAAAAAAGTTTTATATTAAGTTGAAAAATAAAAACAAACCATTTACTAAATAAATAATTATACAACGATCATTCCCAATCAACTATCATGTCTAAATGATTATAATGACTAATTTACACACCGGGTTTTTCAAAAGTTCGGTGCGAAAGTAACATGCGATAAAAAAAGATGATCTATGTGTCGGAGAAGCATGCTGTTTGCAGCTAAATATTGACTATGATACAAGTTTTTGAATAATACCAAAAAAAAAAAAAAAAAAAAAAAAAAAAAAAAAAAATCAAATCAAATCAAAATTTTGACAATTGAGGTTGCTATTAAAAAACTTTTCATTATTTATATTTTAAAATAAAAAAATATCGTAAACATTAACAAAAAAAAAAAAAACTACAAAATTTTGAAAATGATTAAATATTTCACTCTTTTAAAAAACTCCACTGTGTAAAAGTCACAAATCGTCATTCACTACCGAAGGTATTATCACAACTTTCAAGTAATACCTTAAAATCACTTTCTTTCATTGATACATCAAGCAGGGCTCCCAAATGGTCCGCGAACTGAACATCAGTATTTTTTAACAGAAAATTTCATAATACGTTTGAGCTAGAATCAACTTCCAAACGTGGTTTCTTGACAATTTGCAAGAAAAATCTAAAAAGAAAATTTCTCTAAAAAAATTCTGATGTTCAGTTCGCGGACCATTTGGGAGCCCTGATCAAGATGTGAGTTTAGTGAGTAATTCATCAACGCCATCTTCTTCAAAAGACGACATCTTTGTGCCCACGTGCAGATTTCTTTGCTTTTAGAATAATTGAAATTTCGTCTTTTATCTTTCTCAGTTCAAACATCTGTTTCTTATTTAAGGTGAAGTGACAAGCAGAATTTGACGAGTTGAATTCGACTACTCAACAAAGTTAATGGATTTTAATTTAAAACCCGTATTATAAGATATGAGCTTTTGTCCAGCTATTTTTCCTTAAAATAAAGTAACAGTTAGCAGCCACGTAAAATAGAAAAAGTTTTTACCATTTACAAAATTGGGAAGATTATTTTTTATAAACGACCAAGTCATAACAGGATGAGCGGAATGCAGATTTGGCAGCTCGCTAAGTCAGAACTGGATAGATCAATAAATTCTGAGAGTGCATTTTTTTTCTATTAGTTCTGCACTGAAACTGCTAAGTTTTCGGGTTCTAAGTTCTATAGGTTTCCGATTTTGGACAATTTTTTATTGAAAAATCTCATACTCAGCTTATATACGGATCGGTTTATACACGGAAATATACGGTATTCCATGGAATTATTTGCAGTAGCGCCCTCAATTGTCAAGATTTTGAACTTTTTTCTTTTTTTTTGGCTTCATACGAAATGCTATACCCTGATGAATATTTATCTGCAACTTGCTTGTCTCTCCGAGCCATAGATCTTTTTTTCTCTTGCGTTTTATTTTTGCATCGAACCTTCGAAACATCCGGCATTTATTAATTATTATTATATCAATGAACTTGCATCATCTATAGGTGATGCTCATCTATGAATTTGACTTTAAAATCCTGATACGCAATCTTTTGGATTACACCTACAGGGGGATTTTTTTATGTTGTGAAAGTATAACCCTACAACAAAAGAAATACTCATCCAAATGACTTGAAATGTCATTTCTGTGCTCCCAAATCAACAAGAATTTTTTAGAAGTGATTTAAAAAAACTTAAACTTGTACCGACAGATGGCAATGTATATGAGAAACGAGCTTGAACATAGCACAGGCATGGAGATGAAGAAACGTAAAACACGCACACCATGGTCATTATTTTATGGATTCTTCACGATGACTATGCCACTGACGCTGAAAATACTTCTGACGCACATTGAAAATTTCTTCCATTATTTGCGCAGTTCCTTACGAATACTTTACTCCTTATTTTTATTTCATTCTGTTTCTGCGAAGATGTTTACAGTTCCTTTTCACAATTACTGTATTCGGTATGTTTTTGGTGTGTGTAATAAAGATTTCTTATTCTCAAAATACCGCCATATGTTTTCCTTCTAATACTGTACTGACGGTATTCTTTGTTTCTCTTCCAGTCCATCTCTCGGTATAATTTATTTTTTTTTTCTTTTTAACTATGCCTAAAAATTTCCATTGCCATTTTTGGGGAGCATACTGGTCAAAATTCAGATCATTTGGATCAGTGTTTTCTTTCTTTTCTTTTCTTTTCTTTTCTTTTCTTTTCTTTTTTTTTTTTTTTTTCTTATAGGTTTTAACTTTTACAACTTAAAATAAATAAATAAATAAATAAAAAATAAATAAAAATGTCTTGTATTAAAGATTTTATATACATGAAATAGTATTTTTTAAACGCAAAAATAAACTGAGTAATACACGATTACATTAAATCATAAAATTAATTCAATTATGGAAATAACGTAAATACATTATTTTTCATTTCATACGTATTATTATATTACGATCATTCGCTCTGCAAATAATCATTTTTGAAAAAAATTAGAATTTAATGAAAACATTCATCTTTTCCCTAAAAATTATCATTTTAATAAGAAAATCTAAAAAAGCAGGGCCTTACTTTGGAAGGGAAAATGTAATAATTGGAGCAAGGGTTTATGGAAAATCCATTTCTGAATGGATTGAGAATGGAGTAAGGACTATGTAAGGCCATTTGAATCGCAAATGGAGAAGATGTGTAGAACTGGGTACTGTGTGTCTTGTCAGTCCTCAAGTTCAGAATTATCACTAAGAAAAGAAAAATAATAATGAATATCAAAAATCATGAACGGAAAATATATGGAGAAAATTAACAATGCAAAATTTTTAAATTAAAACAGAAATGCTGTTGCTTACAAAAGTGCTCAATGCAAATTTTACTGATATATTAGAAATTAAAATAAAACAAATGGTGTGTTATTTTTTTTTATTCTAATCGAATCCGGGAAAAAGAATCAAATTGTGATTTTTGAAAAATTGGATGAAAAGAAAAATGCGCTTATAGTATGCCCATTAATGTTACAGATCTTAATTTCAAAATTGATTTTCACAATTCTTCTTTTCAGTTATATTAGATTAATCAATTTAAAACTGGTCTTTAAATTCATTGATCAATATTAGCAAATTGTTAGACACAGCGATTCATTTTTAAATGCAAAAGTATAAAAATAGCATGTCTGTCTATTGAAGGCGATTTAGATTCGAAATGAGCTTTCTATTTTTGAATAAATAAATTACCCATCGAGTTATAAGCGATTTTGATCACGATGGTTTTTAAGATTTTCCTCCTCTTTTTTTGACTAGTTTTCTGCTTTTGCCCGGAAATTCGGTTGAAAACAACGAATTTGACAGTATTTTCTGAATATATTTTGCGTTTACATTAAAAAGTCTTTTGATTATACAGTTTTTGAATAACAGCACCTACCAATTTCCTGCATTTCCGAACAAAAATGAATTCAAACTTATGTCATAAAATTGCTTCTTTGAATTTGAGAAGGAATTTTGTAATGATCGGAATAAGTGAAAATCAGAGAGCACGAGGTTTGGTGAATATGGTGGATGGGGTAGAAGATTACTTCAGCAACGTTTGTCGAGTTATCGAAGACAGATGAGGCTGTGCATTGTATTGATGAAACATGTCACACTTCAGATTCGCTATTTCTGGACGTTTTTGTTCAATTGTTGTCTTTAATTTGTCTAATTAAGAATAATACACCTCTGAATTTATTGTCTCCTTGTTTGGTAAAAGTTCATTATACAGAATCCCCTTCCATTCCCAATAGACACAATACATGACCTTCTTTGGATGAACACTGGCTTTTGGGGAAGAAAAAAATTGTCCATTTTTCATCACTCATCACTACTTGCTTTAAAAATGGTGTCTCCTTGTTGTGTTTATAAAGCGAGTCGTAAAGGGAAATGCGATCCATCATATTTTTTTTTTTCATTAAATTGTGGGGAATTCATACACCAAAACGGTTTATCTAGCCAAGCTTCACAAAATTTTTGTGAACGGTGGATTTTGACATATTTAACATTTCTGCTAATTTACGTATCATAGAGCATGGATTATTCTGGATCTGTTTAGATCTTATTTTCATCAGTGGTAAAAGGCCTATCCAGGTGTTCTTGAACTTTAAGGTTTGAAATCATTAGTTTTAAACCTAGCAAGCCACTTTCGCACAGTTTTTTCGAATACAGCACCTTCGTCATAAACAGCACATATCTCGTTTGCTGCTTGTGTTGTATTTTTGAATGTCCGTCAAAAAAGCATTAATTAAACTAATTTGAAATTGTCCTTTGTAAAAATCGCAGAACACTCTAAAATATTTCTAAACAAGAAAGAAAAAAGTTAATGCGTCAAGCATAGATTATGAAGCACTTTCCAACACATTCAGAATAATGTAGTAAAGCAGCACCGTTAAAAAAAAAAAATAAAAATACTATGTCGCATTTCATCATATGGAAATGAATAACGCTTTAAAAAACTGAACTTTAGCTGTTCCCATTTACAATCGGAAAATTATCCCAATTTTGTAGCAGCTCTTTATATGACATAGAGATTTGTATAAATTAACAACATGCATTAATAAATTTAGTACATTTAAGAAATACATATATTTCAGATGAAAATCTCCTTTCAGCAATTTCCTCTAATATGGATAATGGTATGCAAATACTTTTATTCAGCATTGTATATGCAGCATAGAATTTATATATAAAGAATAATATGCAAAAAGCTGATAAATTTTTAAAGCGCATACCAAATTTAAAAACATATTCTCCAGCAATTATTACGCAAAGGCAGTACTGTTACTGATTTCTTTTGTGTGTCCCTGTAAATTAATAAAAAATGTTATGAATGCTATTTTTTAACGTGATTGTAGTTAAATTCAGTGATTTATATCAGTTTCAATACATTTAAAATACGTAATGTCATTAAAATACTCTTCAAACAATTTTTCCCCATATATGATAATGCAATCAAATTCTTTTGAGTGTTCCTGTAAATGAACGACATACTTCATGAATCGTACATACTTCATATGCAATACCAAACATGCTTTGGTGACCCTAAATAAGCTTTATCGATTGCATAAAAATCCGACCATATTTACGGGAGTTAGACGGACAAACAAACAGAATGCATAAGCATTTTTCAACTTAGTAATGGAAAGTGCTGAAAATAACTGCTGTCAACACATTATTGTCATATGACACACCGACTCTGCGTCTTATTTCAGTATAGTGGTCTCAAATTACTGAAAAAAACGTTATCGGCATATATTTTATACGTAATTTATCATTTAATCTTTTAAATGGTAAATTATGACCGTTTTTACACAGAATGTACTTTAACTTTCAAATAAAATCTTCAAAAACAATCCATTTCCTATTTCGTTTTTTTTTTTTTTTTTTTTTTTTTTTTTTTTTTTAAATACATATTTTTGAACACATAAATTATACCTATTTATTTCTTTTGATTTCTTCCGTTTTTAACATAGAAGTTTTTCCAAAGAAAAATTTTTAATTTCTTAAACTATAGCTCTAGGTTGTTCTCTTTTAAGCAATTCTCTTTCAATTGATTTATTTTTGATAAAGTCATTTTCCCGAGATTTAAGAGCGAAAATGTAATCAGATTCTATTTAAAGAAGATGAAATTCGTAACAAAAAGGCAAATAAGCAAGCAGACAAAAGGCTTTTGAATAGTTTCGAAAAACAAAAGTAAAATATCTCAGAAAAATAGTAATTTTTTTTTCTTTCTAGTTAGTTTCTCTTTATTAAAAGAATTAAAAATAGCTTAATTTTCAAATCTTGCTTAAAGACTATTAGTTTCATTTTTCAAAAGTGATTTAAATAAAAATAGAGAAATTTTGTTCCAGTAATTTTAAGAAATCTAAGACTTAATAGGAAGAATTATCTTTCTGCATTAAATTATAAAACATTGCTTTTTGTAGAACTCTGGCGGGAAAAAAAAAAAAAAAAAAAAAAATATCAAACAATAAAATAACATTTAAAGAATTAATTTTAAAAAGAAAAGAATTTCATTTTTTTTCGCATTGTCAAATAATAAACAATAGCATTTCTTTTTAAACATTAAAGTTACATTTAATGTGCTTTATTACTTTAAAGATGCTAAAATCGTATAAACTGTTAAATTACATTAATATTATCCAGTGTTTATAATTTCCGAGAACTTTCAGCTATATCAGGGCTCCCAAATGGTCCGCGAACTGAACATCAGTATTTTTTAACAGAAAATTTCATAATACGTTTGAGCTAGAATCAACTTCCAAACGTGGTTTCTTGACAATTTGCAAGAAAAATCTAAAAAGAAAATTTCTCTAAAACAATTCTGATGTTCAGTTCGCGGACCATTTGGGAGCCCTGCTATATACATAATCTTCATCAGTATCGTAAAGTTTCAATTACAGACAAATATTCCTTAATGCTGCATCGTATCACTTTTTCAA
This sequence comes from Maratus speculifer, assembly GCA_964019185.1. NCBI lineage: Eukaryota > Metazoa > Arthropoda > Arachnida > Araneae > Salticidae > Maratus > Maratus speculifer. Next base: position 251,932,444 of record OZ025290.1, read on the forward strand.
AACAAAAATCTTTTACATACGCTTTGAGAACATTTGCAATAGAAATGTACTACGAAATGTATTTTTTTTTTTAAATAATGGTGTGAATAAAATATAAAAATAGTTGCCTGTAATTAAAATTTTAAGACACTCTCACATACGCAAAGATAAATTAATACGCAGAAAATATTTTTATCCAGATATCTCAATTATTTCCCAGTGATAATTATAAATTTCCGATACCCCTATGTCATAGAAATGTTCTTTCTTTGGGGTGAACTTCTGATGCGAACCCAATATAAAAGTATCCTGCTCAATAAATTTGAAAACTTTATTTAAACTCATAATTTCTATTTTTCATGTAAATATTTTGTGTGCTTTTTATGCTAGTGTGTTTAATATATATTTTTTAATTTAGTACTATTTCTACAAATAAAATGAGAAATGACAGGTTTTTCTTTATAAAACAATAATATTTGTATATTTAAATATTGAATTAAAATGTTTCCAAGTAACTATATTATGACAGTTTTAATCAGTATAGTACAGGCGTGCATGATACCCTTTTTTTAATACAAGAAATTCTTGATAAAAATCAGTGTAAATGTAAACATATACTATAATATAGGCATCACCTAAACAATTTTTGTTTATTTATTTATTTTTTTTTTTTTTTTGTATAGTCTTAATTTTGAATTTTTTTCTTTTTCGAAAATTTATATAATTTTGGAAACATAAATTGAACTTATTTTATTAAAATATACAAGTTTTATAATGGTTTCTATTTATTTAATTATTGCTCCAGGTTTTTCTTATAAGCAAGTCTCCCTCTATTGATTTCCTTCTGATAAACCTCATCTTTTTATTTTCTTCTATGTTTACGAAAAAAAAAAGTATTGGATTCGTAAAAAGTTTCGAATTCCGGTTTTCGACGGATTTACACGTTTTGGATGTCAGATATTCCAAAAAGCATGTTTTTACAAAATGTCTGTCTGTCTGTGACAAAAATTTTGTTGGCGCTTTTCTCAAGAACTAGTGCATGGAATTTAATAAAATTTATATTTGGGTAGTCCCTGATATAACTTGATGCTGATTAGTTTTTGGTGTAAATCGCTCAACAGGTGGGGATGCTATGCAGTATTTTTTACGATGTACGCAACAGCTGTATCTGAAAAACTAATGCACGAATTTTAATCAAACTTCCGACTAGATTAGTCCTCGGTATGAATTAAGGTTAATTATATTTTGGTACATATCACTCCTCAGGTGGTGCTGCTACGCTGTATTTTACACGATTTACACAATAGCTCTATCTCAAGAATTAATGCATGGATTTTCATTAAATTTCAGAATCAATTCATCCTTTATATGAACTGGTTATGTTTCTATTTTGGTGTCAATCCTCCAATAGGAGGACGCGTTGCTATGCTGATTTTTTCCCAATTCCCGCAATAGCTCTATCTCTAGAACTAACCCACGAATTGTCATCAGACTTCAGATTCAGATATACCTTGATAAATATTATTGCTGATTATGTTTTGGAGCAAATCATCCAATAGGTGGCGCTTTTATGTTGCATTTTTCACGATATCCGCAACAGTCAAACGTCCAGAACTAATGCACGGAATTTCATACCTTTAGAATATTCACAATGGACATAGATAGAATGCCATTTGATTTTGACACTGCGATAGCAAATTTTGAAGTATTAACATATATGAGATAGAAGAAAGTTCTGGAATTGCCACATCCAACTAGTTTGAGATTTGAAAGAGGAAATGTAATCAGACTCCATTTCGAATGATAGAATGAAAACATACTATAACAAAAAAGCAAGAAAATCGATAAAAGATTTTAAAACAGGTTTGGACCAATGAAAAAAACTGAAAAAATTGAAACAGCGAATATTAGATTAAGTTTTCTCCTCCGTTATTTTACTTGTTAAGATAGCTAAAAATAGTCTCCTTTTCGAACGATTGCTCAGAGTACAGCAACTTTATTTTAAAATCCAAGTTAAGTAAAACTAGTCGTTGGGGGCCACCCAGTATAAGCATACCCATCATGGATATGCTTAATATAATATATGAAAATAAAACATGTGTAAACCATTTATAAAATGCATTGCAATTCCAAAACAAAATTTAAACATATGTTTGAATATTTTTAACACATAGTCATGCTTTGTTAATGAATTGTTGATGAATTAATTTCGACAAATTATATAAAACGCCAAACTATTCAAGTAGTACTGAATTGCATAAAAGAAACATCCTTATAACTCCAAAAATATATAATCAGATTCACTAACAGGTTATTGCGTCAAATTAAGCGTCTTATTTTCAATGAAAATATATCTTTGAATTGAAATTTGAGTGAAATACAGGGTCATGAAAAATCTAAGAATGTGGAAAACAGGATTAGAAATATCTCAACAACTAATGATCCGATCAACTTCATTCTTTATGCAAAATTTGTGTTATTTAATTGCCTTTTATGTCCATGCCTTAAAATAAAAAAATGCGAATTTTTTTAATGTACATTTCATCAGAACGAATTTTTCGAGAGTCCGAAAAAAATAGTTCCTGATAATCGAGGTTACTGATACTAAATAGGCTTCGTCCCATTCTTAAATACTAAGCACATACTAAATTTCAAGTTTCTGTCTCAATTTGTTCAAGAGATAGAGCGTTTACAAACAGACTGACACACAGACGGACGGACGGCAATTTTTTTTCTAAAAATATGTTTTTCGTAATCTTCAGTATCTGAAACGTGTAAATCCATCAAAATTTTTTTCCTATTTTCAAAACGATTGCAAGACTTACCCTTTACTATACATGTGATGAGTAAGCAAAAAAGAAAAACTACATTTTAGTTACTTTAACAACACTTGAAAGTAAATACGTAGACTGTCCTTTTAACTTTAACTGAAAAAAGCGTCCCGTAAAAAATCAAGGAGAAAACAAGTTGAATGACAAAATAGTAATTTAATTATCTAGCAAGAAAGATCTATTTCTAAAGTAAGTTTCTGAAGTGAAAAGAATACCGATTTCCTAATTGTTATTCAATAAGCTGGACATCTGAAGTTAGATTAGAAAGATAAACGGAGAAAATAAAATAGTTATTTATTGTAAATGTACGATATTGCAAATTCTTCAAACCTATATACATGCAGCTTAGAAAATCTATACATATAATAAAACAGTAGGACCCGGTGTGTCTGTACATTGAAGATAATTGACAAAAATGGAGTCAGGGCGATAAAAGAAAACCAATGAAACACAAAAAATTTTTTTTTGAATTTTTTGTCTGTCTGTCTGTCTGTTTGTTCGAGGTTATCTTCGTAACTACTGAATGGATTTTTATGCGGTTTTCACTAATGAAGAATGCACACTCCCGGGCAGTGTATAGGCTTTGTTTCATCAAAATCGGACAACAGACAAAAAAGTAACAAAAAGAAACAAAAGAAACTATTAGGTGCGCTGCTCACGTTTTTTAGTACACTAGCGGCCTTCGCCCGCTACGCTGGTCGGTTTATCTAAAGAAATCTTGAAGAAGTAGTTAGATAAGGTTCAGACATACATTAAAAAAAAAAAAAAGCAAGTCGATCATTCAAAAAACGTTGGGAAATACATATAATAAAACAGTAGGACCCGGTGTGTCTGTACATTGAAGATAATTGACAAAAATGGAGTCAGGGCGATAAAAGAAAACCAATGAAACACAAAAAAAATTTTTTTGAATTTTTTGTCTGTCTGTCTGTCTGTCTGTCTGTTTGTTCGAGGTTATCTTCGTAACTACTGAATGGATTTTTATGCGGTTTTCACTAATGAAGAATGCACACTCCCGGGCAGTGTATAGGCTTTGTTTCATCAAAATCGGACAACAGACAAAAAAGTAACAAAAAGAAACAAAAGAAACTATTAGGTGCGCTGCTCACGTTTTTTAGTACACTAGCGGCCTTCGCCCGCTACGCTGGTCGGTTTATCTAAAGAAATCTTGAAGAAGTAGTCAGATAAGGTTCAGACATACATTAAAAAAAAAAAAAGCAAGTCGATCATTCAAAAAACGTTGGGAAATATCAAATATTTACTGTAATTTTTTAAGAAAAACAAAGTTTCGAAAAAAAAAATTAAATCGAAAAAAAAATTACACTGACATATTAATGCAAGGAAATTTTCCCAGAGAGAAAATTCGCCTTGAATACAATATTTCAAATTCTTTTAATTGCTTATAGGCGTTAATGCCAACATAGTGAAAAAAAATTCCATGCTGGGAATCGAACCCGGGCCATCAGTATGGCGCACTGACGTTCTACCGACTAAACCACATGGAACGACAGCCAGCTTGAAACTTTCTCATACTTAAGTAGACTGGCGAAAACATAACGATAGCGCGTTTTAAAATCGCACAGTGACATCTATTGGATTTTATATGTACTAAAAAACGTTATGTACTAAAAAACGTGAGCAGCGCACCTAATAGTTTCTTTTGTTTCTTTTTGTTACTTTTTTGTCTGTTGTCCGATTTTGATGAAACAAAGCCTATACACTGCCCGGGAGTGTGCATTCTTCATTAGTGAAAACCGCATAAAAATCCATTCAGTAGTTACGAAGATAACCTCGAACAAACAGACAGACAGACAGACAGACAGACAGACAGACAAAAATTCAAAAAAAAAATTTTTGTGTTTCATTGGTTTTCTTTTATCGCCCTGACTCCATTTTTGTCAATTATCTTCAATGTACAGACACACCGGGTCCTACTGTTTTATTATATGTATAGATAACGTTTTTTAGTACATATAAAATCCAATAGATGTCACTGTGCGATTTTAAAACGCGCTATCGTTATGTTTTCGCCAGTTTACTTAAGTATGAGAAAGTTTCAAGCTGGCTGTCGTTCCATGTGGTTTAGTCGGTAGAACGTCAGTGCGCCATACTGATGGCCCGGGTTCGATTCCCAGCATGGAATTTTTTTTCACTATGTTGGCATTAACGCCTATAAGCAATTAAAAGAATTTGAAATATTGTATTCAAGGCGAATTTTCTCTCTGGGAAAATTTCCTTGCATTAATATGTCAGTGTAATTTTTTTTTCGATTTAATTTTTTTTTTCGAAACTTTGTTTTTCTTAAAAAATTACAGTAAATATTTGATATTTCCCAACGTTTTTTGAATGATCGACTTGCTTTTTTTTTTTTTTTAATGTATGTCTGAACCTTATCTAACTACTTCTTCAAGATTTCTTTAGATAAACCGACCAGCGTAGCGGGCGAAGGCCGCTAGTAATCTATAATAATAAAGAGAAAAGTTTGTGAGTGTGTCAGCGCTGTTCTGAAGAGATCGCTGCACATAGAGTTACAAAATTTGAAGGGAAAGTACCTCTGTGTATGATTGCACCTAGAAGCCCGATTTTCAATTTTTTTTTTATTAGATTCTTTTTTTATTTAATTTTTAAGTCGATTTTCAGCTTTCTTTTTAGGTTTCGGGATGATTTTTCTCCATTAGTGCAAGGAATACGGCTTTATTCTTTTAACTCAGCACAGTAAATTTAGTTCTCCTTTCAATAAAGCTTATTCGGTATTCGTGGAGCAGTTTTTAAATTTTTAACGAATTTTTTAATGCGACTTTTAGTATTTTCTCGCATTTTGCCGCTATTTTTTCACATTGATAAAGCGAAAATTGTTTCAGTTTTTAGCCTAATTTACAAAATTTTGCCTGCTACGATTTTTGATTTTCATCGACTTTTAATAGGATTTTCGAAGTACTTTTTAACAATTTTTGCGAGTTTTTTGTGCTTTTAGAATCGATATTTTTTTTCACTTTTGTCAATATTATAGTTTTTTGCATGCATCATGGTTATCACGGACGGGTCAGCTAGTAAATAATAAAAATATTACTGATGCTTAATATTATTTATATATTTATTTTACGTATTTCTACTTATTTCGCTTAGCAAAGATGTAAGAACAATGTTCTCTTTTAACACGTCACAGTTTTGAATTTACACATCACAGGAGGTGAGAACGCCCCTCCCCGGCGCAATGAGATGTTCCCACTGGAAGATTTGAAATTATGTGTTTTCAATGATCAAAAAGTGCAATTTCTCCTTCTCCCGGAGTTATAGAAATCTCTTCCGGGGAAAGGTGTCTAAATGCAATACTCACAAATCATACCTTAACGTATAATCACATTTCTTTTTAGACAATGTCACATGTTTCATATATATATATACACGTTATAGGTGAAGGCAGAGGATATACACTATAGTCATGAACACTCATCGTATCCTATAGCTTTATTTGAGAAACACATGGAATGCGGCGCTTTTTAAAAAAAAAATCAGAAGGTATACAATCTATGTTTCTGTGTATGCTTTTTATTTCATTTATGATAGCTTAAAAACAAACAAAATATTTTTTTCAATTAAATTTGAAAAAATGAATTTTTATTTTATTTTATTTATTTGTTTGTTTGTTCATTTATTTATTTATTTAGTCTGTAATTCATAACTTTTATTTTTAGCTTTGGCAAATGATAAAATATAAACACTTTTTTTTTTTTGGGGGGGGGGGGGGTCTTCTTTTTCAAGTAATCTAGTTTTTAGCTCAAATTACATTCCTTTATTCAAAAAAAAAAAAAAAAAAAAAAAAAAAAACTCAAAACACAAAATTCTAATTTTTCAAACTAAAGCTCTGTGTTCCTTTTCAAACAATTAACTGCCTTAATTGATTTAATTTTGACAGTCATTCATCTCAAATTTAAGATAAAAAATGTAATCAGATTCTGTTTAATAAGGACGAGACAAAATCAATAATAAAAAAAAGTACAAATTAGAATAGAGACAAAAGATTTTTAAACAGCTAGGGAAAATGAAAGAAATAAGGCATGCAGAAACACGCATACAATATCTGAAAGCTTTTTAAGTTGTTTTATTTGTTAAACGAATTAAATATAGTTTTTTTTTTTTTTTAACTTTAGTCTCAGGCTAATAGGTTTATTTTAATTTTTACTTTCTTCTATCTTTACAAGAAGAAAGTATTGGATTCATGAAAATTTTCGACTTCCGGTTTTCGACGGATTTATACGTTTTAGAAGGTCCTGAACACGTTTTGACTATTTTTAGAAAATGTCTGTCTGTGAGTCTGTCCGTCTGTCTGTGAGTCTGTGTGTCTGTCTGTGAGTCTGTCTGTCTGTATGTGACAAAAAATTTGTGGGCGCTCTATCTCAAGAACTAATGCTCGAAATTTAATAAAATCTTATATTCAGTTAGACCTTAATATAAATTAGTGCCTATTGGTTTTTGGTGAAAATTGGCCTGCAGGTGGCGCTGCTATGCCACGTTTTTCATGATTTTCATGATAGCTATATCTCAAGAACTAATGCACAGAACTTCACCAAACTTCAGATTCTGTGACCCCTTGATATACATAGACGCTGATTAAGTTTTGGTGTGAATTGGCCAGCAGGTGACGCTGCTATGCCACGTTTTTCATGATTTTCATGATAGCTATATCTCAAGAACTAATGCACAGAATTTCACCAAACTTCAGATTCCGCGATACCTTGAGATACATAGCCGCTGATAAAGTTTTGGTGTGAACTGCCCTATAGGTGGCGCTGCTATGCTACATTTTGCACGATTTTTGTGATAGCTATATCTCAAGAACTAATGCAGAGAACTTGATCAAATTTTAAATTCTGTTACACTAGAACATATAACATAATTAGACGCTGATTACATTTTGGTATTAACCTTGCAATAGGAGGTGCAGCTATGCTGCATTTTGCACGATTTTTCCGATAGCTATATCTCAACAACCAACGCACAGAATTTCATCAAACTTCAGATTTTGTTACAAAATGACATATAATTACACGATGATTACGTTTTGTTATAAATCCTTCAACTGATGGTGCTGGTGTGCTATATTTTACACGTTTTTTTTAACTAGCTATATCTCAAGAACTAATGCACAGAATTTCATCAAACTTCAGATTCTTTTACACCATAACATAATTAGACGCTTTTTTACGTTTTGGTATAAATTGTCCAAGATATGGTGTTGCTGTGCTACGTTTTGCAATTTTTTTGTGATAACTATATCTCAAGAACTAATGGACCAAATTCCATCAAATTTCAGATTCTGTTAGGTCTTGACATAAATAGATGCTTATTCGGTTTTAGTATAAATTAACCAACATGAGGCACTACTAAGCTCATTTTCTCAAAATATTAATTAAATTTTGCGTTTTAGGCTTTTCGGATACCAGAATCTCATTAGGCTAGGTCAAATGTTCGAGGAAATTCGATAGTGGGTAACTTTGGGGTCACCACGTTTTTTTTTTAAATATTAAAATGTACTTATGAGATAGAAGAAAGTTTTGGGATTGACACATCCAACTAGTTAATTTTGGTCTCAGGCTAACAACTTTATTTTCAAAAATGATTTAAATAAATCAGAAAATGACTTTTTAAGGTTTTTCAAAACTTTTGCACTTAATGAAGAGGATTAGTTTTCTGTAATTAATTACAAATAATAATAATGGCTTTTTGAAGAACTTTTGTTGGAGAAAAGTCAAATTCCAAAATAATTAGATTACTTAGCAATAAAGACAAATTTGAATAGCAAATTAATTTTAGACGCGAAAGTTTTTTCTCAGGCTTTATTATTGTCAGTTATAAAACAAAACCTTTTTTTCTATACAAGAAAAAACTGTGCTTACAAATTTAAATATTAATTTTAATATCAATATTAGTGCTGTTAATTTATCAGTAAAACACGCTTTTTGAACATGAAAATGTATATTTGAATACTGAGAGCAACTGAAAAACTGTTATTCCGGGTTGAGAAAGCTGATTAATAGACAATAAAAGTTACTGCGAAACATTTCCGAAAATCAGTAGTAGCAAAAGAAAATTTTATTCTATAAATGCTTCTTTTAATCGCGTAATACATTGCTTTTTTAAGATAAAGAACAGCTTTTAGGAATCGTAAGTAACTTGGAACAAATTACTGTACATTTTCGTTCATTGTTATATTATATTTTCCTAGATTTTTTTTTAAAATGTCATTTTTTTTTAAAGTGCAGTATGCTGGCCATGTAATTAGCCATGTTTTAATCAAAGTTCACGGGGTCTTTAGCAACGCGATGTGTGTGTGTGGTCTGACTGCTAGACCGGGAGGTGGCTGCACAAATCACCACTTCATTGAGTTGATGGCTGAAATTATAGCATTAATTTAAACTCGATTAGCATATTAAAAGACAATTGGTCTGTTTAGACATATCTTGGGGGGAAAGACATTTGCAAATCCTATTTTAGTGGTTGACTGGTAGGTTTACTTGTGTGTTTTCCTGCTCCCAGTTCTCCATTTTTCAAAAGTTTGGTGCAGGAAAATACAATGATAAACTTACCGATCAACCACTAAAACTGGGACTACAGGTGTTTCGACTTAATTCGAATTTTAAAATGCTAATCGAGTTCTGTCTAATCCTGGAATTTCAGCCATCAGTTTGAGGAGATATGATAGTCCGTGCAGTTGCCTTCGGTCTGTGCGAGATGTTTCAGGGTTTTCTTTTGAACGATAACGATAATTCAGTTCACTTTTCTTTCAAAAGCTGTGCCTTAAAACATTCCTGTTAAAGAAATGTTGCCAAAACTGACCCAGGCTTAGCAAAATTCTTCCTCTCTAACCGTACTGTATCCCGAAATCAGTGAAGACAGAAAGAGCAACAAGTGAGCAGACCCGTTCGCTAACACTCTATCTTATGGAAGGAATTTATAAAGGTATCTTGTTTGCATTTTGATATTTCAAATGATTTGTTTTGCGTTTGATAACTAAGATCAATCTGTATGCAGGCCATTTTTTTTACTTTTTTGATTTTGTTTGCAGATATTTTTTATGAGGACCCTCTTATTTTCAGAACCGGTTTGGAAAGCGAAAGCAACCTCATAAAAAAATATCTGCAATCAAAATCGAAAAAGTTAAAAACGGTCTGCATTTATGTTAATCTCAGCCATCCAATACAAAAAATCATTTAAAAATATTGAAATGAAACTGATATATCTGTATATATTTTTTCCATATTTTAGCATTAGCGAACGGGTCTTTTCACTTGACTGAAGAAATCAAAGAGAAAAAAAAAATATTGCGCGAAGAACAAAAGTAAAAAAAAACTTTACATGTTTGTGTTCTTATGATCTGAGCACCTCGTGTTTTCCCCCACAGGCTATTGTAGGCGTAGCAGTTACTGGGAAGACCTTTCGTATCGAAGACATTCACATTTTGATAGGTGCTCCTGTAACAAATAATAATAATAGTAATAATAATAGTAATAATAATAATAATAATAATAATAATAATAATAATAATAATAATAATAATAATAATAATAATAATAATAATAATCTTAATTTCACCAGAATGAAATTCAGAAAAGGGGAAAGGCTATTTTTAACCATTAATATTTAATATTCCTGCATAGCAGATATACAGCATTAACACTTTATAAAAGCGTTTAGACAGCTTTATTTCGGGAAAATAGTATACATTTAAAAAATTGTTTTATTTGAAAGACTCTACAATTAATTTTCGGAAAAAAAAACCCTTAAAAGATTCTATAAATGTCACAGTTGGAAATAATTTAGCAACTCCCCTCCAATCATCAGTTGAGCAATAACGGAGATTTGTTAACTGAGCAGGTGTAAAACATCATCATCTCTTATTTTCATGTGAGCAATAACAGAAATTTGTTAAGTCAGTAGGAGTAAAACAGACGAACAGTAACAGAGAGTCGAACTTTTCGCGTACAATTCATGTTTTGGCATGAGCATCAAACTCGATTATAAAAAATTCATTCCTTATTTTACGTTTGATAGAAAACGCAAGCAAGTGAATTTATTTAAAAAGATATTACCGTTGCTTCTGCTTCTGTTAAAAAACAACAACAACAACAATGAAATGTTATTTAAGTTATCTTTTTTAGGATTTCTAAATTGATTTCTAGACATATAATCGTAAATTAATCAATATTAAAATGTTAATTGATAAAAGTGCATTTTTTATTACGCTCTTCATTTTTTATTTATAATTAATTTTTTGTTTTTTAGTATTTAAAATATTTTACTGTTGCAGTTTCCTAGTCATTTGGCATATTCATGAGAGCATTTACAAGCGCATCATTAAATCCATTTTTTTCAACTCCGATACAATTGCACGAATTACAAAAAAAATTTGGTTATTAAATGCAGCAAGATAGGTTTTAATTGCCTTAAAGATAATGTATTAATTTATAATTAAGTTTTAGAATCATTAGAATGTTGTATTGCCATCGGAAACGTACCATTGTACATGCATTTTGTAGTTCTAGCTTATCAAGAAGTGAATTAAAAAATAGATTTAAAAATTTCGCTTTTACGTACAAAAACCAGATAAACAAATGAGTCTGAAAATAAATAGTGTCTCACATTTATTTTTTGACATTTATATTTTTGAAACTTGCTGACGAAAAATACCATCTAAATATTAAAGGATTTACTTTTTTTTCCCCATAAACATCCTTTTATCATAATAAAACCTACTATTATAACAATTATAATAAAACAATATATATTTTATTATATAATTAACAATTAATTTTATTATAATAAATAAAATATTTATTATACTAAAACCTACATATTGTAATAAAAATAAATTAAAAACTTTTTTTTTCTTTTTTCAAAAAAAAAAAAAAAAAAGTAATTTGCCGAGAAAGTGTCAAACAATATCACGTAACTAAATGGACATTTTGAACGTTCCACAAATGTAAACAAAAATATGCAAATAAATATTTCATACTTTACTGGCTATCCTTTAGCTTAAATCACATGTCTAATACGTTTTGGCATGGATGCAACTAGTATTTTTTGTGTAAGAATGTTCAATTTTGTTCCATTCCTTTGTTTATACTACTTTAAGTTGTTCTTCCGAAGAAATATCAAGCTTACTTGTTATTTTCTCCAGTTCATGCCAAGCATTTTCACCTAGGTTTAAATCTGGAGAAAATGCTTGAGCGTGGAGCTTTGGTAACTTTGAGACAGTTGTATAGCAGCCATAAGTGAACATTTAAGGTTGTATGTTTGGGATCATTGTCGTGATACAAGTTGAATGCGTTTTGAATTCCAAGTTTTTGGGCGAATAATTTCAAATTATCTTTTATGATATTTATATATTTATATTGGTTCACATTACTTTCAATGAAAACTAAATTTTCCGCATCAGAAGTAGTAAAACATCTCCAAATGATTATGCATCCAATTCCATGTTTGACAGCGACAGCAGATTTCATGGATTAAGCTCTTCCTTGGGCTTCACACAGTTATTCTCCCATCAGATCTAAATAAGTTAATTTTAATTCATCCACAAAATGATGACGTTTTCCCAAAATGATACTTCTTTGTCTATCATGAATTTTGCAAAATCCAGATGTAACTTTATTTCCTTTTCATTTACGAAAAATTTTCTTCTGGCAACTAACTGTAACCTTTTAAGACGGGAGCCTTTTACATAATTTTTAATACATTGTCCCCAGATTTTTAAAACAGAAATTTGTGTCTTTTTAAATCGAGAAAATGCTCCGATTAGATAAGGCAAATTTTACAGTATAATTTTACTGGCGGGGATATACAACGATTCTTAACCCTTTCCGGCACGGGCAAAATTTGTACTAAAATAAGAAATTATCGACTGACACCGGAATTCACAAACGATTTTTAAAAATATTTTGAATTCCTTAATTTCAGCTTTTTTTGTAAAAGCAAAATTTTACTAAAATATTACTGGTGCCGTTTTAAAATTAGGTATCCCAGACCGGGCACAGTATGCCGGAAAGGGTTAAGCCTTTTTGCGGCACGTATACGTGTCGCTCGTCCCCAAGGGGCTAATAACTTTATTGTATCCATGTGGTCTGATATCTCGTCTAACAGTTTCTGAATTTATTTTATTGTAAATCTGTTTTCTGATTTTGTTGTAAGTTTCACTGCAATAATTCTTGGATTTTTCTTGATTTTATACATAATAAATCTTCGATTTCTAGGAGTTAGCTTGTGAGGAAATCCTGATTTTAACGCTCTTTCAACGGTTACATGTTGTTTCTATCATTTTATAGTAACAAAATCCGTTGATCGGCTTACCTTTAAGAAGTTTTGTGATAGTTTGGATGTTTTTTTTTTTTTATCTTTAAAATATTCTATGATTAAATTACAATCAGAATTTGTTGTAACTTTGTAACGCCAAGCCAGGTTCACGTCAAATATAAAAAAATAAACAAATTTATATGAAGTACTAGTAGTTTCAAAACGCAGACGATAATATTTAAATGTACTTTCACGTATAATAAAAATAAATTACAAAAATATCGTCTTTAAAAAAATTAATAGAGCTTTCAAGACTCCAATTACTTATTGAGATTGTTTTGAACACTTTCTCGGTAAATTATTTTGTTTTAAATTTTTGAATTTATTTTAATTATAATATGTAGATTTTATTGGTACTTTTCGATTGGTCGGGAGCCAGCGTTTACATGTATAGATATAAACATACATATATATGAAATAATAAGTCGATTTGATGTAATAATATATTGATTCTCGTGGAATAACATCTTTGCTTTAATAATAAATCGATTTACTTATTTAAAAAATTTGATATTCATATTTGATATTAATAAAATTTGATATTCAGGTTGATGACTATTAAATTTTTTTTATTTATTACATACATATATGGGGATATACTACACGTATATGTGCTTATGTATGTATAATATATGTATATATAAATGTATAATAAATGTATAATAGGTACATACGCATGTGTGTTTATATATATGTGTGTGTGTTTTACCCTGGCGCCCGACTAGCCATAAATAACCTTTATAGAGAAAAGAAAGTTTATGTGAAAAAAAAAATGACTAGATCCTTTAATATTTAGATGATGTTTTATAAGTAAGTTTCAAAAACGCAAGTGTCCAAAAACGTGTATGAGCCACTTGTAATAGTAATTTGATCGCTTTTGCTACGTTTTTTCATCCGCTCAATTTCACGACGGCACTCTTGACTGAATCAGATTTCGCTCATATTTCTTTTTGAGAAGTGTATTTTTATTCAACTATGATGTTTGTGAACTGAGATTCTGATTCTGGTAGCAAAATAATTCAATGCATTTTTCTGTTTCTTTTTTCCTGAAATAAATGGTTTTTTTAACACTAACAGTATCGTAAATCAAATTTGCTATTATCTTGCGAGAATCAATCACAGTTCTAAAAAAAACAAGTCACTACAACAGATTTTATCGATTTTGAAAATAAAAACATACTTCTATTATTACAATCGATGACAAAACTATTTTACATTCAATTTCTTTTAAATTAATCACTTCTGTTATTTTATTTTCTCCATTAAGGAAGGAAATTTTCTTTTTAGATTTCGATTTGAATGCAATTTGAAAAACAACTACTTTGAAAGGGAGAACTAAAAGTAATTTGATTTTAACACAAGCAAAGTTTGAAGCTTTGCAACTTTTGAAAATAAAAGATTTAGTTTTTTTGGGAAACTAGAGTTAGATTGAGCAACATTTTTTTCCATTATATAACTGCAAAATCACAATTGTTTTTAAATACACTTCATGGTATACATAGTTATATTTTATCTATAACAATAAATATAAATATTTGTGTGTGCAGGTGTGAAAATATGAACTATACTTTCTTTAGAAACAACTGATAAACCCAACTCCTCTGTCAAAGGCTCTAAAATGTATCACTTTTGCGAATCGCAATCAAGAAGTTCTCTGACATTTTTCATTTTATTCTCAACCGTGACTTTTATCTGCATTGTTATTAATGCTACTTCTGCGGTACATGTTTGCATGTCAGAGGTCATTTGTATGTTCTGTTACTGCTTTTTCTTTCGCCGATTTTCCTTTATTATGCTTTTCAGGGCAAAGTGAAATCAAATGAGGTTTATCGCAAGAATAACAACATAACAGCATACAAAAAAGCGCGTTCAGCAGACCTAACCAAAGCGGCGAATGTGACTGGTTACATACAGGGCCTGATTATCAACGGGGCACTCTCCCACCAGAAAAAATAAATAGAAATTTTTTCCTTATTCGTGATAGCAATTTTGACTGAAAAGCGCATTTAAACAAGGCGAAAATTTCTATGTAATTTTACTGGGGAGAGAGTGCCCCGTTAGTAATCAGGCTCTGGTTACATAAAGTCATGGTAAGTGACCAGCTTCTAACTGGTTGTTAGATTCATTGCACTCCATTGGTATTGTCATGAAAGAAGGAAAATGTAATTTTTTTGGAAAATTGACCGATTGAATAATCATGTTGTAAATTAATCTGATATAATTCCGTAATCAGCGCGTTTTCTGCAGTTCCATATATTGACCTTCCATTTATTCAGTTGAGTTGATCCAAAGTATCAGACCAGATTATGTAATCATTAAGGTTATTTAGGTGAAATAGTCCTCAAGTATTCGTCCGGGTTGGCTCTGTTAGAAGAGCTTTGGCGGCTTCAGTCAATGAATCCCTGGTTCGAATCCTGGCCCAGACTTTTTTCACCTACTTAGAAAATTTACAGCTGTTATAATTAATATATCAATTAAATAATCGTGTTATAAGTTAATCTCACATGCAGTTAGAGTTGTATATTTTGTTGATGCCCTTGCAATAACTTGTTTCTCACGACCTTCTTGAAAAAAAAAACTGCTGCAGTTCCAGTAAATGTATTGCTAATCTGAATACAACATAAGATTTTTCAGACATATAGAACTCATTCAAGCGCCACATAGCCTCAGGAGCATTTACATATCTGCCATCTAAAAAAGTTAAAATTTCATCATGATGGAGAACTTCATCTTTTTTAAGTTTAATGGAAGCTGCATCATATTCCTTATACACATATTTGTAAAAAAAAAAAAAAAAAAAAAAAAAAAAACTTTTAACTAACGATTATATGTCAAAATTATTATGGACACTAAGTACTTTTAATAACCAAAGATTATACGTTACAACTCAGAGATTATCAGTATCATATGAACCAATTTTCACTGGGTCGATGGATCACTTTCTGTATTCAAGATATCTGTTGATATTTTGCTCTGTCATTTGCCTCACTTCTTTTGGAAATAGCTTGCTACAATCAGTTGCTCCCTTTATACATGAAGAATTAGTTCAACAGAGTCCATGTATCATGTATTTTGTCACAATGTTGAAATAATTTTAATATCAATATTTCATAGCTGCCAACATCTTCCGCTTTTTTGGCCAGGAAAAATTTTATGGTAAATTTGACCATTTCAAATCGCCATAATCTGTCGATTAAGTAAGACAAAAATTTCTATTAAATTTTTCCGGGCCAAAAAATTGGAAGAGTTGGCAATTAAGATATTTGGTAACTATGCACTTACATATTTATCAATGTTATCTTTTGTTCATATTTTTTAAGATAAGAATCTAATGTTAATAAAATATAAATATGAGATAAGCCTCTCTTTTGGCATTCAATAACATAAACATAAGCATTTACAACACCAAACATATTAAGTTTCAAAATATCATTTATAATTTTGATAATTTCATTCTATAGACTCCAACAACAATAAATGGTGTTTTTTTCGACCTTTGGGGGTGTTCTATTGCATCCAATATTTCAGGCGAAACTGGATAGCACGTGAACGTGATAAATAAATCGGATCTCCCAAATTTTCTAACTATACCCTGACATCTTACATGTATGTTAGCATTTCTCTGAAATTTACACTGTTAAAAATCTTGTCCTAGTATGAACAAATTTTGGTGCTCAATAGCTGCCACTATAAGATGGCGAAATTTTGAATCAATATTTGGAACTCCTGTTTGAACTCCTATTTCAACCTCTTCCAATAATTGGAAAGAGGTTGAAATAGGATTCTCCAAATGTTGGTACGATATTCTACCATCTTATGGTGGCAGCTACGAAACACCAAAGTTCGGTTCAAATTAGAGCAAAATTTTTAACAGTGTAGAAAGAAATATAATTAACTTACCAATTCTCAAATTGTTATTTTCCGAACATGAACGTAAGGCATCTCAAAGTCCACTATAAAATCTCACTGTAAAGTTCAGTTCTTAAGACCTTTTGCTTGTTTCGAATAAAATTTAGCCGTGATTCTTCGGTTTTTACATAAATATCAACAATATATTGTTGAAACAGTTTTCCACTTCTGTGCAATATACTAAAATTACTACGTACTGAAAGTCTATATGCATAATATTGCAACTCTGTAATTCGTACTCGTTTTGCTGATCTTCTCTCTATCATATGCTCCATTCGAGATTCCCAACCTCGTTCCCCTGTAAGGAAAAGCAACAGATATACCATGGGTTCACAACACTGATTCATCGGAGGTATATTTTTCACGCTATCATCGTTTGGATAGTTGCAAATGTCTTGATTAGTTGGAGGTTCACCATAATCTCCAACAAATATCGCAACATCTGTTGAGGAAGCAGGTGCAGAGTACCTACGCAAGTCTAAATTACGATATTCCATAGAAACCATCTTAACATTCATAGTTAAATTTTGATTCACTAATTTACGCATTTGTGAATATGATTCAACAAATGGATTAATGTTTCAAAGAAGAGCACCTAATTTTTCATAAAACTTATTATACAACCTCTGTTAGTTTCCATTCAACAATTAGCTTCACTTCAATCAATTATGTACTAGTCCATAACCGGGATTTCTCTTATCATTCGTGTTCAAAGGAGAAAGAAATCTTGTGATATATCTGACCGTGCATCCGGAAGCAATATGGCCCTGTTCCAGAAAGCAATTTGATTTCTGCTCCGATTGAGACAAAATCAGGGTCGTATGATTAGCTTAAGGCATTTTTTCAGGACAAATATCTGTATTTTTTTACAGAAAATTAAATCTACATTAAATGCGCGAAACTTCGCCTTATTTAAAAACATATTTTCTATAAGAAAATACTGGTATCAAAGAATTTCCTGATCATAAAATTTCAGGACAAGTACGACTCCTGGACAAAAGATAAAGCAATGTTGTACTGCCGGGTATGCTTTCTGTATTTTTTGGTTACAAGTGCAATTTTGACGCATCGAATCTTTTATCAACTTAGGAGTTTCTGATTTAAGTGAGACAAAATTACTTTACCATCGTGACAGTATTTTGTAAATTTCTTGGTGCTCTTTGATTCGCATTTTTAATATTATGCTCGGCAAAATTGCACGGCGATTGCACGAATTTTCTTGGCAGAAATTGCACATTTCACACAAAGTCTCACAGTTATGTGCCAGAACATTTAAATCAATAATTTGGATTTCAGAAACAACGTATTCCTGCATGAGACGATTATTAAGCTTATTTTGGCGATCGCTTATGCCCTGCGTCTGTCGGCATTGTTGATCCAATCTATTTCGATTTTTCGTTCATAATTCGGCTTCTTCTTCACTTTCAAGCATTCGACGCAATGGCAGATCTAAGGGAGGGGGGGGGGGGACGATGGGGCGAACTTGGGGCGAGGCTCGACCCCGTCACAGCCTGGCACGGATCGCATCAGTTTAAATCCGCGAGACTGTCTGACTGGGAAAAGTTTTCTCTCATTTTGAATCGGGTCGTGTCCTGATCTTGCTTTTTTTACAGATTCGGGTGGAGACAGACCTCTGTTTCTTCCAGACCAAGCCTGGTCTGCATTTCATTTTCCCGAGAAGTTTGCATTGAACAAAATTTCCAGGTCGTGGGACCGGAATAAAAGCTAAACATTCGGTCCGTCTCTAATCTAGATAGTATGATAAGCATTATTGGCCCGACCGCGATCCGTGCAGCTAAACGTTCGGTACGTCTCTTGATCTAGATAGTATGATAAATATTACTATGGCCCGACCGCGATCTGTGCACTTCTCTAAATTCTTTCCCGCGAGCCCAAGTTGGGTTGAAATCTTTTTTATTTGTGAATCGTAAAAATTATATGTATTTGTACATTTGTTTAGAGAAATCTTTAGAAATTTTACTTGGTTTTATAAGTTACAAAGATGCATAATTAATTTTTTTTTTTTTTTTTTTTTTTTTTTTTTTTTAAGAGTTTTAAAACTATGATTTTGTTTAATCATCAGTTTTCCATTTTCTTCTATCGTTACAAGAAAGTTTAGGATTCGTGAAACTTTTCGAATTCTGGTTATCGTCGGATTTATACGTTTTAGGTGCCAGAGTTCACGTAAAATAAGTTTTTATAAATTGTCTGTTTGCGAGTCTATGTGTGATACAAACTTTATGCATGCTCTATCTCAAAAATTAATGTACAAAATGTAATAAAATTTATATTCAATCAGTCCTTGAAATAAAATAGTGCTAATTATTTTTGGGGATGAATCACTTGACAGGTGGCGCTTCTAAACAGCGTTCTTCACGATTTCTGCAAGAACCCAGTTTTCAGAATTAATGCAAGGATTTTCATCAAACTTCAGATTCGTTTAGTCCTTGACATGAATTAACATGTATATATTTTGATGTAAATCGCTCAACAGGTGGCGCTGCCATGCTTCATTTTTCGCGATTTTTGCAATCACTCAGTCTCCAGAACTAATGCACGGATTTCATTAAACTTCAGATTCTGTTAGTCCTTAAGATGAATTAACGTTTTTTACATTTTGATGAAATCACTCAACAGATGGCGCTGCTATACTGCATTTTTCGCGATTTTTGCAATACTTCTCTCTCAAGAACTAATGCACGAAATTTCATCAAACTTCAGATTCAGTTAGTCCTCAATATGAAGTAACTTTTTTATGTTTTGTTGTAAATTTCTCAACAAGTAAAATTCTATGATGCATTTTTCACCACCTCCGCAATAGCTCTATCTCAAGAACTAATGCAAGAATTTCCATTTAACTTACGATTCAATTAAACTTTAACACGAGTTGTTGCTTAATAGGTTTTGGTCTTAATCAGCCAACAGGTGGCACTGCTAAGCTGTATTTTGTAGGACTACACGATTTTAATGGTTGTAATATCTTAAGAACTAATGCACGGAATTTCATATCTCTAGTATCCTCATGTTGGGCACAGATTGTATTTTATCTTCACACCGTGTTGATGAAGTATGAAGTATTGTATCACGTGATAGAAAAAGTTTCGGGATTGCTACATAAGACTAGTTTTGTTCTAGACTAGTTTTCTGACTGGATTTTTATTTGAACATAATAGTCTAAGTCATATTTTTATGTAGTGTCTATGTACATAATTGCCTAAATAATCATTAATGTTATTTTTCTGTATTGAAGAATTTCGAACATAAATTAAAAATAAATTATATGGATAAATAAGAGTGTTTCATGAATTATTTTAATTGCAAGAGGCAGGCTGGGCTCGAGTTGAATATTTAGCTTTTACACTGGGCCGAGACAACCATTTGTTTGTGAGAGTTCGATCAAGAAATTTCAGGTTTGGGTAAATCTCTAACAGACATATCGAAGTCAGCTTTAATTTTTTTTAAATGCTGCTTTCAGCCATCATTGCATAGATACTGAACAAACCGAGTGTCCTAAAATGAACTGACTGATTTAAAAAATCCAGTAACTTCCAAAAAAAAATTACACAGCTTAAAAAAAAAAACACTTGGAAGAGGGTTTATAAAATTATTATTTTATCATTCTGAAAATTCGGACATAAAAATAATCTTAAATTTTGAGAAATGGTCGCCATAAAAAATCAGTTTTTTCAACGATCGTTCACAGAAAATAATCTTTAATTTCGCCAAAATAGCGCTGAAAAAATACGAAATTAGACAAATGTTCGTGGAAAAACGGGAATTTGTGAAAATTGACATGGAATAAAACGCGAAATTCTTCAAATGATCGAGGATAACGCGAATTTCGTCAAAGGGCAGCGGAAAAAATTTGAATTTCGCAGAGATTTGGATCACAGAGAAAACGCGGATTTCATCAAATAGCTGCAAATAAGGGCAAACTTCATTAAAGATACGGGAATATCGCCAGAGGGTTGCGAAAGAAAACACGAATTTCATCCAAAGGTCGTCAAAAACCTCAAATTTTGTGAAAGGATCACGGATAAAAGCTAATCTTGTTAAAGGATCACGGAAAAACGCAAATTTCGTTAAAGGATCGCGACCAAACTGGATCAACCATTCTTGTAAGAGTAAAGACCGAATCTGTAACTAACCCAAATCGAAATGTATGGCAATTTGCCCCGATGTGCTAAGCGCAGCTAAAACGTAAAAGTCAGTCCGACCAATAGCAAAATATAGTTGTTAACCGGACCCAGACCTGATCCGAAGCAAAAAATCGGAAATTTACTCGACCTGCAGCAAACAGAAATTAACCGGACCCAGACGTGACCCACAACAAAAGTAGAAATTAATCCGACCAGCAGCAAAAAATAGAAGCCAACAGGACATCAAATTTTGTGAAATGATTGCTAAGAAAACACGAATTTCTTCAAAGGATCGTGAAAGAGATGCACATTTTGTCCAAAGATTGCGAAAAAAAAAACAAAAATTTTATCAAAAGACTCACCACAATCAAAATCGCATAAACCCGAACCCTTAATCGCATAAGTAAAAACCAAATCCTAAACTGCCCCAAATGCGCTAAGCGCAACTAAAGTGACAGTCAACCCGACCAACAACAAAATGTAGTAGTTGACCGGACCCAAAAATGACCCAAGTAGAAATTAATCCGACCCACAGCAAAAAAGTAGACGAAACACGACCCGCATTAAAAAAATGAGGTCCGACCCGTGCATTAGATTGGAGTTTCCAAGTTTTTAAAATCTCCCCCCCCCCCCCCTTGAGGACTCTCCAGATCCGCCCTTGATTCGACGAGATCTTTTACGGGCATTCTAATGATATTTTGAAGCGCCATAGTTTTAGCAAAAAAGTGAAATGTAAATAAACCCGATTTGCCACGGCCGAAACCTGCCAGAGGACTTTAACACAATAACCAATGAGATGTGTTTTTTTCGGGGGTGACCATTAAACGGTTAACAAACAATCGCAACTTCTGTGCCACGTATGATACTGTAATATTTATCGAGACAACTTTAACAATGCATATTTAATAATGTTAAATTATTACTTTGAATGTGATCGACATCGATAAACAAAATTGGCATCTGTCAACCATTTTTATGATTATTTCCTGTCCCTGTCCCCTTCAATTTTTTAGCAATAAAAGTACCCTTTTTTCCCCCCTTTACAAGCTTTAACTTAATAGGGATAAAATTTCTACGTTTTTGCACACCAGTATTTTATTAGAGAAAATATTATTTCATTTAATCGGAATTTTTTGGAAATATTAAGAGAATAACATTTTTTGATAAAAGACTGGTGTGCGAAAACGCGGAAATTCATCCCTAACTGAAATAAAAGTTTTAATGATGTCCTAAAAAGTGCCTTTTAACTCACAGTCATGATTTATAGAATTCGAAAATTGATAGATAATACTAATTTAAAAAGAAAATGACTTACGTGCAATCTTGAAATTTTGGTGCGTCGTATATAGTACACTTATATACTATTTCCTGAGCTTGTTGTCCCATCTTCTGATATTCCATTCGGGGTAATTTAGGCAGTTCTTCGGGTGTGACTGTGGGATACTGCAAGACATTTCATTCGTTGATTATTTGCTATTTAAAATACTTAAAAAATGCTAATAAAGATTATCAGAATTAATCAGAATAAAAAAAAATAAATTATGCGCTATTAATAGTAATTTGATTACCAAAATCTCTTTTCGTATACCTTGTTAAGTAGAAGACCCTAAATGATTATAAAGGTTACCTTTAAAGATTACCTTTTAAGCGTCTAGTTATAAAAAAGTACTTCCAATGACCAAAAGTATAAATTAGTTCAATTTAAAAACGCACTTCCAGTATATATAATGTTCATAGGATTCAATAGTTCGATTTCTTCAATAATCAAATTATTTTGTGCGTTCCAGTAAATGAAAGATAAATTCTATGCACACTGTATTATGTAATAACCAACGTATAGCACACATGGAAGGTTATCATGTGTTACCCTATGGCTGAAGATTTTTCAGTCATATATACATATCAATTTCAGTATGCTTAAATTTTAAATTAGTGTAATAACACTAAAATTTATCGCAAACGACTTTCTCCCATAAATAAACGAAAAGTTGTTTGGACAAAATATTCTATACTAAGAACTTTGTACTTCACCCCTGTGATGTACATAAATTTCAACATGTTTAAAATAGTATAATATCATTAAAATGCACGGCAAACAATTTTAGCCCATGATTACTAATATTTAACCAGCAACCGAATGTTAAGAATTGCACAACCATGAATATCTTTAAGAGAATGAATGTACTTTACTTACCGATTCATTTCCGGGCGATTCGTGATTTGGATCACAAAAGTAGCTGTTCGCCTTACAAAATTCCTCGAGACTTGTATTTGGGTAACACATGGAAGGAAAACGATTGCAAAATACATCTGCCTTGATGCTGAAAGAAAGAAGAAAACTAGTTGGATGTGCCAATACCGAAACTTTCTTCTATCTCATACGTACATTTTAATATTTTAAAAAATAGTTATACATGTTAAAGCACTGAAAAAAAATGAAGTACTCAAAAATGAGTAAGTCGATGTACTCATACCGAAGTGAGTATGTTTGGATCAAAAATGAACATATTGCTTTCTCAATTTTGAAACATCACATGTTATCAAATCCAAACAAACAATAATTTTGCACCCAGTATTGGTTTATTTCGTTCATGGTGGCATAAAAGTTGCTTTTTAATGTAAATATTAAATTATACGCAATATTTTAAAATAATTTCAAAGTGTACTCGCAAATAACATTCTTGTCGTAAAAATGTCCGATTTTAGTATTTTTCTTATAATTTTGATATTCCTCCTAATAAATAATCAATTAAATGTTTATTGTTCATAATTTTGAGCAAAAAATAAATACCAGCATATTTTCACTTTAATTTGAAAATTAAGTAGTCAGTTGATGCCGATTCATATTTGAACACAACCATGGAATCAAAAATGAGTACATGTGTTTCTCAGTTTTGCAACCTTTTCGATCGGAGCTATTTTGAGTATGTGAAGTACTTAAAAATGAGTACTTTTTACTCACTTTTGAGAACCCATTTTTTTCAGTGTGCTTTAATAATTTTAATTCAATATTATAATAAATTTGATTTTCATCTTAAATTTCTGCATTAGTCAATTAATCGGAGTAAAAACGAGTTTTCTTCTCTACACAAGTCGATAGACAATAGAATGATAGGCAGATTTTTTTCAAATTCAGGGAGGATCTACTTGCTATACCCAAAGATAATCATACACAAAAATTTTAGTTCAATTCTATGCATAACTTCATTCACTTTTGGGTGGTACAATATTGAAAATAGCACAAAAATCTATTACAGAGCCGACTTTCGCTGGATTTTTTTCAAATTCAGGGAGTACCAACTAGCTATATCCATAAACTTACACAAAAAATTTAGATCAATTCGATGCATAACTTCATACACTTTTACTCAGCACAACATTGAAAGAGACACAAAAATCGCTATTGCAGCGCCCCCTTCGGGCAGAATATTTCAAAAATGAAGGAGGACCTGCTTGCCACAGTCAAAAATATTCACAAAAAATATTGTTCAATTCTATGCATATCTTCATACAGTTTTTGGTGGTAGAATGGCGACATACGGACACACACAGAGACACGCGGACAGAGAGATATTTTGTAAAAATATGTTTTGGAATCTCTGACCCCTAAAAAGTGTAAATCCTTCGAAAACTGGAAGTAAAAAAAAAATCGATTATAATACTTTCTTCTATTGAAGATAGAAGAAAGTAAAAAATATTCTGGATGTCAATTTGTAGAGACGAAACAGAAAGGTCACATTCTCAAACAAGGTTCGCGAAAGTGACGAACACAACTAGAGCAGGGTTGGCAAAGATTTTGCCGACGCGTGCCAAATTTGACCAAAAATATTTTACGTGACTTTGACGTGCCAACTGAAAAAAACTAGTTGGATGTGTCAATCCCAAAACTTTCTTCTATCTCATAAGTATATTTTAATATTTAAAAAACAACGTGGTGACCCCAAAGTTACCCACTATCGAATTTCCTCGAACATTTGACCTAGCCTAATGAGATTCTGGTATCCGAAAAGCCTAAAACGCAAAATTTAATTAATATTCTGAGAAAATGAGCTTAGTAGTGCCTCATGTTGGATAATTTATACTAAAACCTAATAAGCATCTATTTATGTCAAGATCTAACAGAATCTGAAATTTGACGGAATTTCGTCCATTAGTTCTTGAGATATAGTTATAACAAAAAATTTGCAAAACGTAGCACAGCAACACCATATCTTGGACAATTTATGCCAAAACGTAAAAAAGCGTCTGATTATGTTATGGTATAAAAGAATCTGAAGTTTGATGAAATTCTGTGCATTAGTTCTTGAGATATAGCTAGTTTAAAAAAAACCGTGTAAAATATAGCACAGCAGCAGTATCAGTTGAAGGATTTATAACAAAACGTAATCATCGTGTAATTATGTTATATGTCATTTTGTAACAAAATCTGAAGTTTTGGTGAAATTCTGTGCGTTGGTTGTTGAGATATAGCTATCGGAAAAATCGTGCAAAATACAGCATAGCTGCACCACCTGTTTCAAGGTTAATACCAAAATGTAATCAGCATCTAATTATGTTATATATTCTAGTGTAACAGAATCTAAAATTTGATGAAGTTCTCAGCACTAGTTCTTGAGATATAGCTATCACAAAAATCGTGCAAAATGTAGCATAGCAGCGCCACCTATAGATCAGTTCACACCAAAACCTTATCAGCGACTATATATCTCAAGGTATCGCGGAATCTGAAGTTTGGTGAAATTCTGTGCATTAGTTCTTGAGATATAGCTATCATGAAAATCATGAAAAACGTGGCATAGCAGCGCCACCTGCTGGCCAATTTACACCAAAACTTAATCAGCGTCTATGTATATCAAGGGGTCACAGAATCTGAAGTTTGGTGAAATTCTGTGCATTAGTTCTTGAGATATAGCAATCTTGAAAATCTTGAAAAACGGAGTATAGCAGCGCCACCTGCAGGCCAATTTTCACCAAAAACCAATAGACACTAATTCATATCAAGGTCTAACTGAATATAAAATTTTATTAAATTTCGAGCATTAGTTCTTGAGATAGAGCGCCCACAAATTTTTTGTCACATACAGACAGACAGACAGACAGACAGACAGACAGACAGACAGACAGACGGACAGACTCACAGACAGACATTTTCTAAAAATAGTCAAAACGTGTTCAGGACCTCCTAAAACGTATAAATCCGTCGAAAACCGGAAGTCGAAAATTTTCATGAATCCAATACTTTCTTCTTGTAAAGATAGAAGAAAGTAAAAATAGTAGGTGAATAAATAATGCTTTAAATTTACCTAAATTTTTCTATTAAAATTAAAAAATATATATGAGAATCATACACGTAAGTATTACAGTATAATAATTATGGAAATAAATATATTTAAAAAAAATCAATTAATGCGATCCAATTTGACTACTGTCGTTGCATTTTAATACCAGATTAATTTCATTACAAACTGAACCGGATTTATCTGACAAGTGTTTTCAGCTTGAGATTTGATATTATTCATTCGTGAAAACAGTGACTCGAAAGTATAGATAAGCAGAAAAATTGTTAAAATAGTCAACGACAGTTTCTTTGAATAGCTCTGAAATAAATTCATGTTTTCAATAACTTTACCATAAAAATCAAGCAATGCCTAAAAATCAATTTTTATCGATAGTTTTCAAATATCGTCTTTGTTTGAAAATTTTTTATATTGGAATATTTTATACCGCAATTATTATTTATTATTATTATTATTATTATTATTATTATTATTAAGCATTGAAAAATGGTTGTTGTTTTCGGTAGAGGATTGACAAAATGACGTGGTCACTTTTGAATTTAAATTAAATTCTTTACTTTTAGAAGAATTTTTATTTGAATTTAAATTAAATTCTTTACTTTTAGAAATTTTTTTATTTGAATAGGAAATTAAAATGTTTAAAATCATTGTAATAAAGGAGAAAACTAACAAATTTAAAAATGGGTAGACGGAAATTAACAGATACGGAAAAAGCCGAAGCCAAAAAAATGAATGACCGTGAATGTCGCATTCAATGACATTAAACACAATACGCGTACTTAAACAATCATAAAGTGATTTTTATTATTATTTTGAACTCTCTATGTAATCGAATTTAGTAAAGATCAGTCGCGAATTTGTGACCTCATTTTACTTGATTTAGAGCCACGGCAATGCCATGTCAAAATTATTCTTTTGCGTGCCGAAAGTGGCACGCATGCCATAGGTTTGCCAAGTATAGGTTCGTAATCCCTGAACTAGAGTATTTTGCACTACAGTGCTTAATTTGCACCGGATTTCATCTCCGGTATTATTTTGTTTTTAATGAATGTTTAAACATTGGTTGGAATTCACGAAGCTCATAAATACTGCGCTCTGGAGCCCCATATAACATCGCTTCAACAAAAACAAAATCTAAGTTATCTTGCGAATTGTAAATTTCCAAGTGGAGATAAATGACCAGATCGGGATACAGGCCAGGGATGGATTTTCTGAAGCAGCGTCTAAATACACGATGGCTGTTCTATAAAGAATGGTCATATTTTTTAAAAATTATTTAGTTGCAAACAAATTTATTGTTATGTTTCATTGTTAGCCTTAATGTGTAATGAATGCGTGGTATAATTTTTTCCAGTTGTACGTCAAGGTAAGAGTGGCAAGAGCAATCGTGAAAGTTCAGATACTTTCAATATCGCCTAAGGGAGCCATAAAGGTAACACGTAATGAGCACCATGCTCTTGCATGTTGGAAATTTTTCCTTCGCCTGAAGAAATGATCAGTCAAAACGCATGGTATAGGAGACTTATAGAGGGTATTTTCTTGCCTGTAGCACGGTTAGAAAGAAGATTACATGAGATATTTAAGGAAGAGAAAGACAATAATCGTCAAAGAAAGATGGACCAGGAGTTCTTCTAACTGCCCTGTCCTTACAGAAATGAACATTAATGCATACTTGCCAACCTCCCGCTTTTTTAAAATAAACAAAACATACTTAAAATCTGAAAATTCATTTAAAAAATGAAAGAATGTCGTTTTTTGAGTAACTACCACATTGAACCAAGAAACATTTAACATAGTGATTTTTCTGATGGAAAATAGATTTCTTCGTTTGAAAGAAAGCAGAGGATTGGCAAGTATGTAATGCCATCGTTATTGTTGTCAAAGAAGATCATTAGGTATGAGAACTGTTACAAGTATTTTTGTTATAATTGTACCACCCACACGTTGGTAGCAGAAAAATGAACATGAGACGTGATTAAGAGCGATAAGTTTCGAGATTCTTCATGTCCTAACAACAGCACATCCGCGTGGAAGTTTGTTCGAAATCGTTACAGGAAGATGAGCGAATTCCTTAATGTGAAGAAACACCTTCGTGAAAACATCTTTCATCACTAGAAGCATTAATGAAGTCAGCGGAGGCAATTTTGAGGGACCTGTTTTTAAAAAGTGGTATCCAGCATGTCTTTGATGTGTGAAAAATGTGGGAAATTGATTAAGTATGAATACTTTGTAAAACAGCTTTAAAATTTAGACGATGAATGAAAATGTGTTGATATAAAAAAATATGACATTACACAATTGAAAAGTGTTTATGAATTCGATTTGTCAATCCGTTCGATCTCTAACTAGCGTAAATATAGTCCGATTGCCATAATGGATATATGTTATTGAGGTTTATTATGGCATTTTCGGTATTGAAAATTAAATGTGTTGCATTTCCGGTAGTATTTCAAAAGGTCACTCAATGTAATTTCGCTACTATGATGGGTAATTTCGTATATAAATAACTATGGGGAAAAAAGAATCACAAGTGTAAATAAAAAAAATTAATACATTACTAATTTTAAAAAAAGTTTTAGATCTATTTTACAGCATTAATTTTTTTCTAATTTTTAACGTTGAAATCTACAATTTGCAAAAAATTCTGACATGATGGTTAAAAATGAAAGTGATTTGCGGATTTGAGCTAAAAAATGCATAAAAGTCAATTATCAATAATTAAAAAACATAGTCATGACATGTGTTTTACTATATGATATTTTTACTTTTTTAACTTGAAATTTTACTATTTTTGAAGAATCCGGACGCGATGCTGTTAAAAAATGAAAGTCATTTTCAGATTCAGTGTTAAAAAATACATAAAAAACAATTAAAAGTTAAAAAACACAACAATCGCGAACCAGTGTAATTAGAAAAAGCGTTCTTTATAATTTATAATGTATTAAACACGAAATGTGGTAATAACAAAAAATGTCTCTCTTCATGGAAAAATTCGAAAATTTTCGAAATAAAAAAAAAACTATGTTAAATAAAAATGTAAAAAAAAAAACAATCGCCTTATACGTTGAAGCTTTTCTTTTTCTTTTATGTAGCCTCCTCTTCATTTTTATATCTGTAGCATTTTGCAAGTTGTGAAACATTTATCTAAATTAAATCCTTTACTATGTAAACACAAAAATTAAAAAGAATAAAAATATTTGTTTCTAACAGGACGTCAAATACAAAAGAGCTCGTTTTTCATTGTAAACAAGTCGCTTATTTAGATTTATAAGAGCAATATTTTTACAGCTAGAAAATATTTTTCTGGATTGTTTGAAACAGTTTATTATTATAAAACAGGAGCAAAATCCGCGGCTTCGTTCGCTTAATAGTGGAAATATGCCAAGTGATACTTGTATGTCTATTTTTTATTATAAGAAATTATACTTTTAGGAATAATTCTAAAATTACTATTTAAGGCACAGTTTGATTAAACTTCAACATTACACTGCATTAGACAGAAATGGGATTTTAATTAATAAGAACTAAAACTAATTCTAAGTAAAGGATAATTTTGAAAATATTTTGAAATTTTTCATACACTCATTTCAGTATTCATTCTAAGTTTTGACTTTTTAGAAAAACATCTTAGTACGAATTTACATCTTAAAATGAACTATCATGTCAAATTCTAAGCTTCGTCTAACAGTCTGCCATCTCTCTAGTGGTAGTGACACCAGTATAAACTGATATGCTGAAACAGGGACTGTCCCTATTAATTTACCAACATCAATTTTGAAATAGCTTGTTATTTCCTAATATTCCATGAAAACATAATTTTAAAAGTTTTTAAAGTTCTTTTTAGCATGTTTGTTGTTCCTGCTATTGTAGTTGGTAGTGGCACCGGCATAAAATATGCTTTTAGATCTTTTTTGCTTTCGCTTCACCCCTTTTAAATTTCTAATTTAAATATAATTGTTCTTAGGAGAAATTTATCTTATACTATAATGCGAGCAAAAATTGTGTGTGTGTGGGGGGGGGGGGGGGGGGGGTAAATTTTATCTCAAAAACGGCTCTAACGATTTTCGCAAAAATTTGGATTTTACCATTTTCGGGCACGAGAAGACCATTGGGCTAGGTCCCATGTTCGTGAAAATTCGATTACTGGGTCATTTTGGGTCATAATGGGTCAGGATAAAGCTATTTATATCTAGAGAACGGCTGGATCGATTTTAAGGAAATTTTGTACCCAATCGTTTTTTGGTACGAGAAAACTATTGGGCTGGGTCACATGTTCGAAAAATTTCGATTAGTGGGTCATTTTTGGGTCATTATGGGTCAAGCCATTTTTATCTAAAAATCGGCTCTAACGATTTTGACCAAATTTTATATTGTATCGCTTTGGATTACAAAAAGACCATTGGGTTAGGTAACATGTTCGAGAAAATTCGATTAGTGGGTCATTTTTGGGGTCATTGTGGGTCATGCTATTTTCATCTAGAGATTTTCTCCCGCAATTTTGATTAAAAATTGCATTCTATGGTTTTCGGGCACAAGAAAAACATTGG
The DNA here is from genome assembly GCA_964019185.1 of Maratus speculifer. Taxonomy (NCBI): domain Eukaryota; kingdom Metazoa; phylum Arthropoda; class Arachnida; order Araneae; family Salticidae; genus Maratus; species Maratus speculifer. The sequence goes on from OZ025290.1 coordinate 251,963,496, forward strand.
GCTAGGTTACATGTTCGAGAAAAAATTTTAATGGGTCATATTGGGTCATTAAGGGTCTGGGTCAAGCTATTTATATTTAAAGAACGGCGTGATCGATTATAACGAAATTTTGTATGTAACAGTTTTTTGACATGAGAAAACTAATGGGCTAAATCACATGTTTGAGTGATTTCGACTATAAGGGTCATTTGTGGGTCATGATGGGTCATAATGGATCATATCACGCTATATCTAAAGAACAGGTGGATCGATTTTAACGAAATTTTGTATGCAACGTTTTTTTGGCACGATAAAATTATTGGACTAGGTTACATGTTCGAAAAATTTCGATTAATGGGTCATTAAGAGTCTGGGTCAAGCTATTTATATTTAAAGAATGGCGTGATGGATTATTACGAAATTTTGTATGTAACAATTTTTTGACATGAGAAAACTAATGGGCTAAATCACATGTTTGAGAGATTTCGACTACGAGGATCATTTGTGGGTCATGATGGGTCATAATGGGTCATGGTCAAGCTGTATCTAAAAAACAGGTGGATCGATTTTAACGAAATTTTGTATGCAACATTTTTTTGGCACGATAAAATCATTTTACTAGGTTACATGTTCGAAAAATTCCGATTAATGGGTCATTTTGGATCATAAAGGGTCTGGGTCAAGCTATATATAATTAAAGAACGGCAGGATCAATTTTAACGAAATTCTGTATGTAACAATTTTTAGAAACGAGAAAACTAATGGACTAAATCACATATTCGAGAGCTTTCGATTATAAGGGTCATTTGTGGGTCTTAATGGGTCAAGGTCAAGCTATATCTAAAGAATGGGTGGGTCGATTTTAACGAAATTTTGTATACAACATATTTTTGGCATGAGAAAATCATTGGGGTAGGTCACATGTTCAAGAAATTTCGATTAGTGGGCCACTTTTGGGTCATTCTAATTTTATCTAGACGACGTTTCGCGCAATTTTGACTAAATTTTGTATTTTATCGTTTTCGGGCACAAGAAAATCATTGGGTTTTACAGATTTTTGAGAAAATTCGATCAATGGGTCATTTTGGTTCATAAGGGGTCAGGGTCAAACTAACTATATTTAAAAAACGGCTCAATCGATTTTATCTAAATTTTGTATCTAATAATTTTCGGCATGCTAAAACTAGTGAGCTAGGCCACACGTTCGAGAGATTTCGATTATAAGGGTCATTTGTTGGTCATGATGGGTCATGCTAATTTTATATAGAAAATGGTACTCACCATTTTGACTATACTTTGTATTATATCGTTTTTGAGCAAGAGAAAACCATTTGGCTTGGACACATGCTCGCGAAAATTCGATTAGTGGGTCATTTTGGGTCTTAATGAGCTAGGGTCATTCTAATTATATATAACAACGACTCAATCAATTTTACCTAAATTTTGAAACAAAACGTTTTTTGTCACGAGAAGACTATTGGGCTGAGTCGCATGTTAAACAAAATTATATTAGTGGGTCATTTCGCTTCATTGCTGAATGCTGCCAAGCTAATTTTACCTAAAAAATGGCTTAAACAATTTTGATTCAATTTTATATTCTACTGTTTTCGATTACCTGAAGACGATTGAGCTATGTCACATGCTTGATCAAATTTGATTAGTGGCTCATTTTGGGTGATACGGGTCAGGGTCACGAGAATATGGCAACAGCCAATAACTTGGTGATATTTGACAAAATATTGGCGACATATGGGCAAAAAATCGACTATAAAAATTACGAAAACCAAAACACGTATTTGGAGCCAAATGAAAGAATGCCTCCAAATTTGGCTATATCTAGCAAAAAATATTGTCTTTCAGAATGTAAAGAATTTTTTTATACATTCTTAAGAGGATTCGAGATGCATGGTTAAACCAATCAGAGTCGAGCTAAAAAAGTGATTTAGATCGATGTCCTTTCGTTGTAAATTTTAAAATAAAGTAAAATTTATAAACATGCGCATAAAAACATAGTTTTCTTATTGATTGATTTTTAAATAATACTATTATAAACATGTTTTACAGTAATAATACAGAGTTAATGATGCAGTGAAAATACTATATCGAGTTGAACACAAAGTTAATTTTGACCGAGCTAAGTTCGGTCTCTCCTGCTAGTAAGTAACTATCATGACATATTTAAAGTTTTTAGCTTCTTTAGTATCACAGAAATCGCAATTTTAAATATTTTTTGCTCCCGCAAATCCTCTGGTGGTAGAGCCACCGACATAAAATGTAGCTTATTATTGAGCAGTTATATCACCACCAATTTCTAACGATTATTTTTTAAATCGGTTTGGTATTTCATAAAATTACATAAAAAATCATAGCATTTTAAAAATACTTTTCGCTCACTTCATTTTATTTTTATTTTATTTCGGTGTTTCTTAAAAAGCATTTGCATTCTTTAAGTTATTACCATGCCAAATTTTAAAATGTTGGACACCTCAATTGTACAAAAAACGCAATTTAGAACATCTTTTGTTCTTGTAACCCCCAAATGGTAGTAACAATAACATAAAATGTAGCATACGTCGGAACAGGGACTGCCACCATCAATTCGCAGCCATTACATTTGAAATCGATTTGATATTTCCTGAGATTGCGTAGAAATCGCAATTTAGAGCGTTTTTAGAACACTTTCGCGCATTTTCACTCCTTTTAAATTTCGAATTTTTTCGAAACTGTTCCTGGAAAGTATTTATAACGTAAAAGTAATTACATGCCGTATTTCAAGTTACTAGCCCCTGCTGCATCAAAAAATTGTTTGCTTGTCCAACTCAAAAGCGAATTCACCCAGGCTTGAATCATCGAGCTCTATTATAAATTATTATTTTTTGGACAAAGAACTCCGATCTGAGCATGCACACTGCATGTCACTGATCTTCTATTAAGACACTTTGAATTTTTATAAAACCTTGCGTTTTATCAGTCTGTAGTTATGATTATGCTATTTTAAATATAAAGCACCTGTGAAGAATTCCAAAGCAACAGGAATGAAATGACGCGGTTCTACAAAACAAATTTCAGTTCTAAGAATTAAAATGCACTCTTTTTTTCATACAGAATGACGTCATTTGTATCCGCTAAAGCATTCCACATTTCGATCCAGTCTTAAACCACTTCTGTAGAAAAGTATGCACATGACTTAATTATCGCGGAATAATACACAAACACAGAAATAAGCAATGTTGTCATTCAGAAAGCGACAAAACAAATTAGGTATCTATATTGACTGACATTGATAAGCCTTCATTTGTTTGTTTGTAATAACTCCATATTTTACCAGAAATCATTCATTTGTATTTTTTCAGAAATTGGAAAATATTATTACATACAGATTAATAAAATTGCATTTTTTCAAAGTTTTCTGATACGAATTAAGTAAATGCGGAGAAAATAAGTGACACAATTATTATTTAAAGCATATTTTTGAAAGAGAAAGTGTTGCATATTTTGTGAAGTAAGATTGCAATAATATTAAAATCCACATTTAATCTATAAATGAAAACAAAATAAAAACCAAAACTCACCGGATTTTATAATAGACGATGTTTTGGACATAGCACGTAATTTAATTTACTTTATATTTTCAGTTTTTATGAGAAAATGACAATAAAAAGATATAGTCATCTGACATTTTACTTTTACTTTTCATGAATTTTAATAGAAATGGACAGGACCCGATTTACGCAGGAGCACGTGGGGCAATTGCCCCGCTCCCCCCCTTTCTAAAGACCTCCCCCCATCTGATTAATCAGGATTTTTATTAAAGGGTATCAAAGGATTAAAATTAACCAAAGTTATATATTTTCAAACAAGATTCAATGCATTCATTACAAAAATTAATATGTTTTCAAACATTTAGGAATGGAGTGTGATGCCCTTTCCCGCTCTGCTTCCAGTACATCCTCCACAGGTGCAAAAAAATAAACTATAACATTAGAAAACTAATGGTTAAAATTTTATTACAACAACTTAATATTGTATTTTTTTCAAAAGAAATTCTTTCCCCGTAAGATGACAAGTTAAAGTCATTAATTATGACCAATTTTGAGTTTTCTCTTTTAGACATCTTATAATATATACGTAGATAAGCAAAATAAAAGTTTGCAAAGAAATACTTGCATCCAATCTATGATTATTTCTGCTTTTATCCCACCAGTATTTTTTATTAAGTAACTTCTAGCCATTTTTTGGGGGGGGGGGGATACCCTGTATACAGATGTCAGCTGTACCGAGTACAAAATTTATGCATACATACAATATTTATAAAGTTTAGCATTAGCAACTTAAACATTATTCCAAAAAAAAAAAAAAAAAAAAAAAAATCATAGATAGATAGAAGAGACTTCCCAGAATGATGCTTGAACGTGCCACCCCTCCCCCCCCCCCCCCATTATCTTAGTTGGATCCTGGAAATGGAATACTTAAGTTGCCACGATCACAAAATTGGTACTAATAACTATAAAAAAATTAATATCTCAAAAAATGAATTGAGATATAACTTTCAAGAAAACTGCATTTAAAAGTTCATTTTTCCTTAATACAACAGTGTAAAAATTTAAAATATGTGATGTTTAGAAGTTTAAAAATTGGCAGTAGCGAAAATTGCAAATCTGAAATTTCATTTCAAATTTATGAGTGTTTCAGAATAAACGTCAACATTATGTTTAATCTTTATAATACAGATAGGGTAGATTAGTTCTTTTTTCAAAGATAATTGTGTTTTATAAGCATGTATTGTTTTAGAGCTATAGTTCATTTTGCGTGTTTTAAATTTCAAAATTATCATTAAACAAGCAAAAATTTTCGAATCATAATATGAATGCAGTATTATAATACATATACATATATTACATACCGGGTGTCCTGAAAAGGACTGAACGATTTTAAAAATCAATAACTTGCAAACTTTTACAGATATTTAAAAAATTCTTGCACGAGAGTCATCTAAAAGGTCAAAAGTTTTTTTCCTGCGATTCTGGATTTTAGTTCGAATTACAAACAATATATGGCGCTGAGAGCGCTAGGTGCTGTATTGAGACGGATATTGACGTCACTTGGCACTGAAGCAAAATAAGGAGATTAAGGCTATGGAGTGGATCTTATTCAAAAATGAACTTTTGCTTTTACCGTCCGATTCTGAATGCAATCCATATAATTTTGATTTTGCTGGCGTCAGCGCAATAATAGAGAAAAATATTATTTTCATGGGTACGACTCCTTTGAAATCGAAATGTGTGAAACAACAACGTTCGAGTTACCGACTTTTATTTTTTATTTATTTATTTATTTATTTATTTATTTTCATTCCAAGAATGTAAGTACTTTTGAGAACAGGATATCTTATTTATCTATTTATTTATCTGGGTATCTTTTAAACTTTTTTTATGTCACCTAGTCATGTCCTGTAGTGTATTTTAAATATGTGGGATTAACAGTTCATTTACAGGTACACCCAAAAGATTGCATCACATCATAGTCTACGGGGGAAAATCACTTGCAGTGTATATTAATGAAATACACTATTTCAAATGTATTGAAACTGATATAAATCACTGAATTTCAGTATAAGATGATTATGATAGAATAGAGTATTTGGTATTTATAACATTTAAGGTTCATTTACAGGGGCACACAAAAATAAATCGGTTACTGTACTGTCTTTAAGTAATAACTGCTAGAAATGCGTTTCCAATTTCGGCATGCGCTTTTAAATTTAGCTGTTTTTTAGATACATTAGTAATTATATAAATGCATATCACCCATACTTGTCTCTGGTGCGTCTGTCCGTCTGTCTGTCCGCATATAACAGTGCAAAAATTACTCTGTCGAATCGTTTGAAATTTTAAGTATATATTTATTGAAGAATTTTATCCAGTTATTTCAAATTTTATGATTATCGGATGTGTATTTCCAATACAGGGACAGTCAAAAGTATTCCGTTACATTATGGTCGACGTGGAAAAAGTTTCAAGTGCTTTTTGATGATATTACACCCGTCCGAACATAATTAAATTAACATGCATTTATGAATTAAATTGAAATACAAATGATGTAGTATATGCTGCACAAAGAATAGTTATTATTCATTTACAGGGCCACCCAAAATAATTATGTAACATAACGGTATAGAAAGGAACATACTTTGCGGCATATTTTAATTTTGTTACACATATAATAAAATTGTTACAAGTTACTTAGGTTTACTACGAATTTCTTACTGTATAATAGAAAATAGGAAATATTTACAGGGATACACAAAAGATTTCGGAAACTATGCTGCATCAAAAATGCTGTACGCTAACGATAATTGCTTGAAGTTTTAAGTTTTGATATGATTTTTTTAAAGTTTCACTACATTTTTGCATATTACGCTGTGTATATAATTGGTGCAAATCATATACAGGGCTACACAAAAGAATTCGCACTCCTTACTAAGTGTGTAAGTAAACATATTGAAGGTGGTTTGTAAATGAGTTATGCATTTTTTACGTTGAACAGCTTTAAGTATATTACGATATGTTTAAAGAATAGAAATGAAATGATATACAGAGGCACTCAAAAATTGGATTAATATCCGGCTCTGGATGGTAATCTCTGGAAGTGTGATTTCATTAGTTTAAAGCATGTTTCGGTTTTAAATAGATTTTAGCTAGATAAATGGCGTGTATTTAAAGATAGTAGGAAAAGTACAGGGCTATACAAAAGAGTTCAAATATGCTACCGTATTTTTAAATAAATTGCTAAATGTCAAATTTCAACTTAACATGTGTTTTTAACGCTTTCCAACATAGTTAAAAATGTTTATGATTTCTATTTAGTTAGTCGTCTGCCTGTCTGTCTTTCCAAACTCTAACTTGCGTTGAAATAATTGAATTGGTCTGTAAGTGATGTATGTTAATAAGATTTATTATGCCGTGTTGGGTATTGTAAACAAACTATGCATAATTCATGATTCATGTACACAGACACTCAGAACTATGCCATTACATTATGTTCTGTGAGGATAATTATATATGTAGCTCCTATATTCGTCATCTGGAATGTTCTTTTATCTGTCCGCACATAATAGCGCAAAAACTACTCAACTGAATGCTTTGAATTATAATATATATACTCGATGCAGAATTTTCTTTACTCATTTAAAGTTTTATGAAAAGTGAATCAAAACTTAAAAGGATATTAATAAATGTTTTCTTCATTCTATTAAAACCTATTCTGCGTGACTAATTCAATGATATCCAATGATAGGTGATGATTCTAGGTTGTCATTATGATTATGGCTCATTTAAGGTGGAGGTAGTATTATTTCCCTATTACCATGAATTTAATATACATAATCGTAATAAATTTTGTATCTGGGTATTTTTTCAAAAGAGTTCAACAGCTATTGCACCAAGTTTTCAATGTTTATACTATAAATATTCTTTGTTCTAAAGAATAAACCATTTCCGCAATTTTTTTACAACATACATAAAACTCTACTAAAGAACTTCTTTAAAACAAACTAGCATTTCTTAGAATATAACAAAAATTTAAAATAGCAAAATTGATTAATTTTTAACAAAAACAACAAAAAAATTACTAAATCGTTTCGCTTTATTTTAAAATATGATGCACAAAGTATTCTTTAAATTAGATGATAAAAAGTAATTTAATCCAAAAAAATACGGCTTTCTTAAATGTAAAATCGTCTGCAAAACTCGTATGCTGCTCGTTAAATTCATTTCCAGTTTCCAATTGCTGCTATTATATAAAAGGATTTATTATTTCCATGACAACAACACATTTCATTGAAATTATACCGACTGAGTCCAAAATCGGGCTTCATGTCGAGTGCACAGGTCAAATGTATGTTGTTCAATAAAAACAAATAAACAAAAGTTCAAAATCGGGCCCTAAAAGCAAGATTGCATTGTCAAACAAGACCCACTCCACAGCCTTAAACTCCTTATTTTGCTTCAATACCAAGTGACGTCAATATCCATCTCAACACAGCACCTAGCGCTCTCAGCGCCATCTATTGTTTGTAATTCGAACTAAAATCCAGAATCGCAGGAAAAAAACTTTTGACCTTTTAGATGACTCTCGTGCAAGAATTTTTTAAATATCTGTAAAAGTTTGCAAGTTATTGATTTTTAAAATCGTTCAGTCCTTTTCAGGACACCCGGTACATAGATATTCATATATTACCGTATACTGTATAATCGAAGAATTATCTCTCGTACAAGAAGCAAACTTTTAGTCATTTCAATGTCATATTTCCTGAAGACGGTCGCAGAAGACGGCACGAAAAGTTGAAATTATATTTTATTTTAATTGTACAAGTTCTTATTAAGGTTCTTGTTTCTGTGCACTATTGAGCAATGTTTTGTATTTTTAACAAATACATTCTTGGTAGTTAAATTTTATGGTGCAATCGTCCAGTATATGTTTATGAATAAAAAGTACTCCCTCTCTCCCAAATTAGTTGCGACATTTGAATACTTTTTTCCTGATTATTGATATTTATGACTTTATGATTTTGTTTGAACATTTTTCAGAGAGCTATACTATCAATCAACAATATTTACGTACCTAACATTCCCTCCATAACTCCATAAATAAGTAATTAATTATTTTTAAAAATCCCGGTTCACACGCTCTTAGGCCACGCCCTATTAAGATTCTTTTAACAGTAATCACATAAAACTGCCTTCAATCTAATCAATCGTAAATACATTTAAGAAAATTTTATTCCAACTGTTACTTCTTTTTTTTTTTTTTTTTTTTTTTTTAGTATAAATTCAAAGGGCAGTATGCATCTCCCCAATTCATCCCTTTCAACTAAGTCATCTCCACAATTTTCCATCCCTCCCGACGCAGAAGGCGGAGCAAAGCGTACACCTTTAAAACAAATTAGGATTGGACAGACTCCTTGTAGGAAACATTTCTTCCCCCTTTCCCTCTTACAGTTTCTAGGAAACTGACCCATGTAGGGGGGTAGGTTTGTTCCCCATAGACTGGGTGTATTTAGTTGAGCTTTTTAGATGTTGTGGAGTATTTTCGTGAGGTGAAAACGAAAATTAACGAATGAAGGGCAAATATCTAGGGCTTGCCCCGTGCCAAAAGTTAAGTTTCGCCTTAGGCAAGGGAAGTGCAGTTGTGTTGGGTGACTTTTTGTAATTGTGCTTCCCGGTGGCTTGCGCTTATGACAATAGACGCGGCATGCGCTTCAGGCTACTAGCAGAAAACGATAAGGGGATGTTTTGTTCTCTTGTCTTTTCTTAGAAATTGTGAAGGACATTCCATTTCGAACTAAATAAAACGGAAATTCTGACAGAAATGCACAAAAACTATTGTTTACTTAAAAATGGATTAAAATAAAAGCCTTTCTTGGAGTAAATTTAAGAAGGAAATAATTATTTTAAAATGTTTAAATAAATGAATAGATAAATACGTGTATTTTCATTACAAATTTTAAAAAAGAAAAATATATGACGTGATAACGTGGAAGTGGAGTGGGGCGGAAAATAGTAGCCATTCCGAAGATATTTTTTAAGAATGAAATATTTTGTTTACGATTATTTATAAACCAAATATTAAATTGTTTTCTTTTTCTTTCTTTTTTTCTTTTTTTTCCCGCATTAACAATGCTTCATTTAAATGATGAGTAAGTTGATGCATGATAACTTTATATAAATGAAAAAAAAAAAAAAAGTGAATTCATTTTTTAGTTCAGTAAAAATAATTTTACATTCAAATTAAACATATATTTAGAATTTTCAGTAATATCAATCTAATTTATTGCCATTTAAAAAGGGCAGCAAACCTATGCAATAATTTATTATTAATGAAGAAATATGAAGTCAAATGTGCTTAACATTTTTACAATCATTCATCCATTCTTCTTTAGCTCGAATTTTAGACAAGTATTTTTGCAAAAGAAGAATGTGAAATAACACAATGACGATAGTTATTTACTCTTACAGTAGCAGAAATTCATTATACTTTTTATGATCACTTTAAATAAAATGATAATAACGAGTTATTAATGAATTCTGACATTCATCAATGATCGATCTTAATGAATTACTCTAAAAAAATTTCGAGACTGCAAATGTATTAGATTTAGTAAAATATAATTTTAAAATGAAATAATTTGTACGCTTGATAAAAACATTTTTTTTAACTTGCTGCATTTTATTCCAGTGGCGTAGCTAAGGGGGGGGGGCGTTCGCCCCGGGCGCCGAGGCCTAGGGGCGCCAAATTGAGAGAAATTGTTATATATTTATATTGGGGTGGGGGCGCAAAATTTCTTGCTGGCCCCGGGCGCCTAAAAACATAGCTACGCTACAACTACGCTACAACTACTAACATAGCTACGCATAGATATTTTATTCTTTACAATCCTAAGAAATTAAGTTTAGAAATACTTATTTTAAGCATTTTTTAATTTTTTTCATTAGAGAAAATAAGTTGGCAGATTTTATTATTCTGTAATAATGACATCGAATGAGGGTTTTCATTTTTTGGAAAAAGTTTTTCGTAAAATATTTGTCAAAGCGGGTGTTTTGAACTGAATTCAAGACAAAGCAGTGCGAAGAAGGGGAAAAATTTGTCTTAATGCGACAAGAAACGCTTATAAATATGTAAGTATTTTTTTTTTTTTTTTTTTTTTTTTTTATCGAGAAACAGAAATGCTATTAGATTCCACTCGCTAAAGTAGTCAAGCCAATCAATTTTATGCTTTGACGGTGAAAAATGAGCGTGAAAGAATACAATTTCCGAACATTACTGCTTTCACTGCCTATGACTGTCTGATTTTTTAATTTGTTATTTTTTGAATTCTGACGTTAAATGTTTGTGTATTTCAAATAACATACAATTGTATATAAAAACAAATAAAGCACTTCTGTTGGAAATTGTAATTTTTCTTTTCTTTTCTTTTCTTTTCTTTTTTTTCTTTCTTTCTTTTTCTTTTCTTTTTTTTTTCTTTCTTTTTTTTTTTTTTTTTTTTTTTAGAAGCATGCAATTTAGTTTTAAAGATGTCATTTTTCAATCCCCTCTCTTTTCTAACTTTGACATGTTTTGCATGTTAAAGCAGTTTGCAAATATTATTGTTTTTAGGCCTAAGATATTTTTTTGATTTAAATATGCAAAATTTTTGGGAATACAAAATGTGTGACAAATAAAATATTTACTTTCCATGTAACGAAATAGATTAATTACATAAAATATAGGTATGTTTATCCAAATGACTTGTTTTCTTTGTTTAATTCGTTCCTTTCTTATTTCATTTTCAAATTTCATGTAGGGTAGATGTGCCAGTAATAGACACCCCTGTATATTTTTTAAATTTCAATAAAAATAACCAATAAAATATAGTTTTTATTATTTTTTTACAATTTCGCCTTGCATGTTTTATAATTTTGCATTTTTGTTGACACTCATAATCAAACCAATCATACAGAAAAAAAAATTATTCTCAAGTTCTGCTCTTTATAAGTGAAAATCTCAATGAACATGATGCTAAGAGCTGGCTTTAATTAACAAATTTATAGGTTCCTTATTTTCTTGCAAAATTTGCAACATTTTGGTAGCAGTGGAAAATTTTTAATTTTATGTATTAATTGCCATTTATAAAATTTTATGATTGTAAGAATGTATTCCAATCCAAACAACTTATTTTCTGATTTATTTTTAAATCTATTTTTGCTCTCAAACTGACATTGTCTCTTATTTAAAAACCACACATTTGGCCACACAATGTCAATTTTTTTGATAAAAAGGGAAAAAGATGCATAAAAATACTGTTAGAGTGGATATTTTGAGTTGAATTTTCCGAAGCAAGAGATCTGGGGACGAAAAAAGGGTCATATTGAAAACGTGATTGTTTAAAAATCAAATTCTAATGAATTGAGAGAAAAATGACATCACACGGACACATCTCTTCAAAAAATCCCCTCACAAATTTCATGTCTTTACTTTTGAAAACGAGTTTGAAAATGTATCAGAAAATTTCGAGCTGTTGAGGGTGGAAAATTATTTTTTGAATATATCCTTAAAAATACACTGTAAACACTGTTTTTTTTTTTCTCTCAATTATCCGATGTATTTCAAATTTTGGATGTAGATTTTTTTTCTGATAAAGTGAATCCCTGAAAGGTTTTGAGGATTTAATGGCTAAGTATGAAAGGGGGAATGGGAGATAACTCGTATTAAATTAAATAAATAGCTTGTTACGCAGAATTATTTGATTTGCTTCAATTTTGGTTATAGGCTCATTATGATAAGGCGTATCTCTCATTAGTTATGGGGTTCTTTTTCTAATTAAAAAGGGGGGCGGACGATTATCCCCCCCTCTAAACTAGAAAAATTGTTTTTTATGCATAATTAACCGATGCATTACAAATTTTGGATATAGGTTCTTTCTCATAAAGTGAATCTCTGAATAGTTTTAAGGGTTTAATGGCTAAGTATAGAGGGGAACATGGCTAATAACCTCCCTCCTTAAATAAATAAATGGTTTTTTACACAGAATTATCTGATTTGCTTCAAATTTTGGATGCAGATTCATTATGATAAGACGTCATAGTTAGGATGTTCATCCCATTGTGTAAAGGTTCGTGTCCCTGCAGACAAAGACACTCGCGAGCTAATGCTGAACCTATGAAGAGGTTATTTTCCAATATTTCGTTTGTATTTCGACATTTAATATATATATATACATATATTAATAAGAGAGCCTTCTAATGTCTATTTATCATTTTGCATTTCATGATTTTGGTAATATGCCTTCTCTATCACTTCACGCTTCAATGATTTTTAATAGGATGACTGTAAAAATACTGGATTCATTGGCTTGTTGTTGTGTAATATCTGAGTTACTTCGGTTATATTAGTAAAAGTATTTATATATATATATATATATAATTGGATAGTTCAGGTACATCCCTACATCGTTGCTTTTCACTTTTTAGACTTTGGTTGCAGATATTTTTTTAGAATGTCACTTCCATTATCGGAACCAGCTTCGAAAGCGAGAGTAATTTTATAAAAAATGCTTGCAACCAAAAAGTGAAAAAGCGAAAAACGAGCAATGCAGGAATGTACCTTATCAAATTCAAAAATAAATAAATAAAAATAAATAGAAATAACCATATCGAGATGCATCCTTACTGGTTTTGTCTACAGACAAAGGCATACTTTGAAGTTAAAACTCTTTCTCCGAACAAAAGCAACATAAAAAAAAAAAATCGAGAAAACCCAGTTTTAATAATTTTATCTGACCGCTTTTGACGAGTTTTTAATTCCATCTTCTTGAAACAGCTGTCAGAATCATGTTAATGCAATAATAATTTTTGAAGTCGTATTTGTTTTTTGTTTTTTTGCTGCAAGAGTTGGTCCTGTCAATAACCTGCCAATATGAATGTGTAGATAACAATAAAATGATTTACAATAAATTTAAGAGATATGATATCTTGTAAGTTTACGAACTAATGTTTTTTCCTTCAACTTCTCCCCCCCCCCTCCTTTATTTCGCTTTTTATTTTTTATCTATCTATTTATTTTTTTCTGTAAGAGCGGATTTTATCAAAGAATTATCAATATAGTTGTAAATTAAATAATATTTGATAAATTTAACTAGATTTGATATTTTAAGAATTCGTCAATTCTCAAGAAAATCAAATTTGTCAGTAACAATTTATAACTTCATCTTTTCTAAGGGTTCAAAGGGTTTTACTCGATGTAGATCAGCAAAACATTTTCACAAAATTCAAACATAGAGAAGAATGTAATTGGTAGTATTTCTTTCGAAATCGGTAAACGGAAAAAAGTGACTAGAAAAAAAGTGACAACGGGAAAAATGAGCGGAAAAAAGTTACAAGAAATAATTGATAAGTACTGAACTTGTCGAAAAATAATTGTTAAAAACTAAAGTGATAACTATTAAAAAAAAAAAAAAAAAAAAAAAAAAAAAAAAAAACATATTTTTCCCATAAAATTACGGTTTATGATACACGTGTGGATGTTTTGTTAAGCATGGTGCAATTAAAGAAATATTTATTAAGTATGTCTTGACTGAGTGATGCACGCCGAAAAATTCAGAGATGAAAAAGCTTTATTTAATCAAAATGAGCTTCGAACTATATATTTTGAACACTGTGAAATAAGAATTCACTCGTGTAATACAAAAGAAATGCTTCATCATTAAAATACATATGGTGTGTTGATATTATTGCTATGTCCGATTATCTACACTACACTGTAAAAAAAAAAATTGGGAAAATTACAAAAATTTTTCTAGTAGAATTGTATTCCAAGAACTTTTTAAGTGACGATAACGAGCATTATAGATAAAATTTTAGTAAAGTTACCAAAATTTTAGTAAATTCTTTTGTAAAGTTACAGATGGTTTTAGTTTTGCTTACAAGTTTTGTAGATTGACATCATTTTCTTGTACAGTGTACACATAAAATTTTAGTAAGCATAAGATATTTCGGTTAATTTAGATTACTAAGGTTACAGATTTTTTTTACAGTGTAGCAGACCTGCCGCGGGAAGAAGGTGGCTTTCTAAGAAAATCTAACCTTACTCTAAAACAAAACTCGAAGGAAACCACAGAAAAATCCGAACGGTTAAATCGACGAGCGCGACAGATTTAGATCGCAAGTCTTGTTGTCTTGTTTGAGAGTAAACTTTCTTAGCCTTTGAAGGCATGTATTTCTTATAAAAAACTGAAACATCTTGACCCGTTCGGGATTATGGGCGCATATATACACCCTGAAAAACTGCTTACGTTATTTGAATTTGATACCAATATAAAAGAAAACTAAAATTGATTTTATTAGGACATTTCCGTGATTTATAAAGATAAGTCAAATGATTAACAAACAAGTTGGAAATTGCATGTGAAGCGTAGCAAATGAGGTGCGTTCGTATGAAAACGAAGTTTTAAAAATATCACTCTCATACATCACTCTCATAAAACTATAAATAATTACAATTAAAATGCGCACCAAACAATGTTATAACCCTGTACCATTATGCAATGGAATAGTTTTGTGTGGCCTTGTAAATCAGTAACAAATATTCTTTGCAACAGATTATGCAAAATGTACATTATAATATGTACTTTATAGATTCATATCAATTTATTACGCTCGAATGTGTGTAACACCATTAAAATGCATTTGAAACATTTTCCCCCATTAACCATAATGTAACGGAATATTTCTTATTTTCCCTGTAATTGAACTATGCATCCGAATTTGATAAAATTTGAAACAACTCGACAAAATTATGTAATAATTATGTATTTAAAATTTCAAACGATTCAGTTGGGTAGTTTTTGCATTGTTACATGCGGACAGACAGACGGACAGACGGACGGACTGAATGACAACAATAGGTGCTACATATTTACATAATTATGAACGCACCTAAAAATTGGTGCTAAACGAATAAAATTCGTGTAAAAGATACTGCTGGTCCTGGATGGGTTAAATTAGGATATAAAAAATCTTATTTCATTTTATTTTTCATTATTTAATTTTTTTTTTCTTTTACAGTCGGAACAGTCAATTTTTATGTCCCCTCTCACTCTCCTCCCCCATTTATTGAAATGCAGAATAGCAACTAAAAATTTTTGCTTTCATAAACAATTAATCTTTTTGATTATGCTTTAAATAATAAAATTTAAATTATCATAGTTAGCAATTGTAGAAATTATAAAATCTCTAGATAATTAATTTCATTAGTTAATAGCGAATCTAGGAAAAAAAGTGACCGGAAAAAAAGTTATCGGAAAAAAAGTGACCTAAATTACAAAAGCGGAAAAAAAGTGACACGGAAAAAAAGTGACAAGGAAAAAAAGTGACACGGAAAAAAAGGGACACGGAAAAAAAGTGACAAGGATTGATTTTGGGGAATTATTATTGATTTTGGGGATTCATTGGTTAAGTATGAAAAGGGGATGGGGGGGGGCTCATAATTTAGGTAAATGGGTTTTTCATGCTGAATTAACTGTTTTGGTTCAATTTTTGGATATACGTTCATACTGAAAAGACGCTTGCCTGATTAGTTTTGGGAAGGGACCATTACCCCCCCCCCCATCCGTCCTCAGTTAGATGAATGGGTTTTTATGCAGAATTATCCAACGTGTGTCAAATTTGAATATACAGGGCCTGACTAAGGCAGGGGCATGCGGGGCAATTGCCCCGGGCGCCCGGTTTGAGGGGGGCCCCCAAGGAGGGAAAAGTTTATTGTTAAAAGAGGGCCAAATGATATAAAATAGCAAAATATTACCAAAATTCTTTTTTTTCAATTTTAAGGGGTCTTTTTTCTCCTACCCCCTTTGCTTCCCTGCCCCACGTTCCCTTAAAGTAATAGTTACATCATAAGAAAATTAATAGTTAAAATTATTTATCATCTGTTATTATGTATAAAGATGTGAAATATAAATACTGAAATCAGTACTTGGTACAAAATTTATGCATACATACAATAGGTTTGAATTTTAATTTTAGTCACTTGAGTATAAATCACAAACATTTTTAAGATAGAAGGGGGCCACTCTAATAATGTTTGCCCCAGGGCCGCCCACTGTCTAAGTCGGGCCCTGTGAGTATAGGTTCTTTTCGATAAGGCTTATGTATAGTATATAATGCATGAAGAGTTTTAATGGTTATATATAGAGGGAGAACGGGGGATAACCTTTCTTAAATTAAATTAATAACTTTTTACGCATAATTATCCGATTTGCTTAGAATTTTGGACATAGATTCATTATGATAAGACGTATCTCTGATTAGTTATGGGGCTCTTCTGCTTATTATAAAGGGTGGGGGGCGAGCAATTATCTCCCCCTTAAACTAGATAAATAGGTTTTTATGCAGAATTACCCCATGTATTTCAAATTTTAAATATAGATTCTTACTGATAAGGTGGATCCCTGAATAGTTTTAAGGATTTGATATCTAAGTATTGAAGGGGAATAGAATATAACCTACCTTAAATTAAATTACTTTTTACGCAGAATTATAGGATTTGCTACAAATTTTGGGTTATAGATTCATTATGATAAGGCGTATCCCTGATTACATATGGGGTTATTTTTCTAATTAAAAATTAAGGCGGGTGATTTTCCGATCCCCTTAAATTATATAAATTGTTTTTTATGTTCACTTATCCGATATATTTCATATTTTGGATATATGTTTTTTCTCATAAAGTTAATCCCAGAATAATTTTAAGGGTTTAATGGCTAAGTATACTGTCAGGTTCTGAGACCACCTCTGCTAAAGATTGGAATTTCCGTTATTTCTCTATCTTAATCTATTTTATATTATACTGGCTGTGTACTAGAATTTTCAAGGTGACATTCTTTCTTTGTTGAAGGGAGAATTGACAGGTAATCCTCAACAGGTGGTGAGTGAGAAAGAGGAGGTTGCGGAGAGGCGTGTTCATCCGTCAGTGAGGTATGTGGATGATGAGCTGACAAGCAACATGTCACTAATCAAGAAAGGAATATGGAATGTGTCCAATGGATAAGCCCCAAAGGGGGTTGACATTGGGGAAACACCGTGATTTGAGAAGAGCAAGTCTTATCTCAGATTAGTTCAGTTCGTATCTGGGTTCATACCTAGAGAGTAGTGTAGGACAGAGGTCCTGATAGGGTGTGCTCTGCGTTGTAGAGCGGAGGCAGTGCGTATCTGGAGAGCAAGGGATACAGACGTCCTGGTGTTTAGTGCTCTGGGCCGAGAAGTGCAGGCCGAGTATCCATGTGTTGGGAGATTCGAAAGTGATCTCCGATAAAGTTAATCTAACGTGCATTGAGTGTGAGGTGGAAGGCGTAATTCGAATAGTACATAGCCAACCTTTACTATATTTAATTTAATGTTGAACCGGATCACCTATATCCGAGTTGTAATTGTATTATAATGGTAAATAGCGTTAGTGTGTACATATATTCTAAATAAACTGTTAATTCAGTTAATTGACAGCGTCAGTGTTCATTTACACAATCCTCACAGTGGGTGACCGATATCACCTAGTAATATCGGTGGTGGCAGCTATAATTACCACGGACTTTCTTCAAAGTTGTGCGGGCTGAGAGGAACGTTCGACATATACAGTGGGGGAACGGAGGATAACCCCCCTTAAATTAATAAATGGCTTTTTACGCAGAATTATCTTATTTGATTCAAACTTTGAATGTGCGTTCATTATGATAAGGCGAACTCCTTATTATTTGTGGGTTATCCCCGTCCATCCCTCTATACTTAGCCATTAAACCCTTAAAACTATTCAGGGATTCACTTTATCAGGTAAAACCTATATCCAAAAGTTGAAATACGTTGGATAATTGTGAAAAAAAAATCTTATTTAAAGAGTGGGGGATTAATCGCCCGCTTTCCCTTATTTAATTAGCAAAAGAAACCCATAATTAATCAGAGATACGCCTTCTTATAATGAATATACATCGAAAATTTGAAGCAAATCGGATAATTCTGCGCAAAAAGCCATTTATTTAATTTAAGGGTGTATTTCGATTCAAACTGCCTATTTTCCGATTTATTTTTAACTTCATTTTTACTCTCATATGCATCAAACTGGCAAATTGTCTTATTTAGAAAGTACACAAGATGCCGTAATTGTCAATTCTTTGATCAATGCAGAAAATATTGCGAAAAAAGCAATCAAAAACGGCATTTTGAATAGATTTTCCCCTGGCGGGAGATCTGTGAACGAAAAAAAAGTGTCATACTGAGAAGATAATTGTTTATAAATCAAATTCTAATGAATTGAGCGTAAAAATACAGCACATGGCACCTTGTACATCTCTTCAAAAATATCCTCAGCAAGTTTCATGTTTCTACTTTTGAAAATGTGTCTGAAATTGTATACGGAAAATTTCGAGCTGTTGAAGGTGGAAAAGCGTTTTTTTTAATACACCCTTAAGGGGGTTTATCCCCCGTTCTCCCTCTATACATAGCCATTAAACCCTTAAAACTATTCAGGAATTTACTTTATGAGAAAGATCCTACATCCAAAATTTGAAATAAATCGGAAAAGTGTGCATAATTTTTTTTTAAATCCAATTTAAGGCCGGGGGTAGTAATCACCCTCTCCCTTTTTAATTAGCAAAAGAACCCCATAAATAATCAGAAATACGTCTTATCATAATTAACCCATGTACAAAATTCGAAGCAAATCGGATAATTATCCGTAAAAAGCCATTAATTTAAGAAAGGTTATCCCCCGTTCCCCTTCTATACTTAACCATTAAACTCCTAAAACTCTTCAGGCACTTTATACTATATATAAGCCTTATCGAAAAGAACCTATATGCAAATTTGACACAAGTTGGATAATTCTGCATAAAAACCCATTCATCTAATTGAGGACGGATGGGGGGGGGTAATCGTCCCTTCCCAAAACTAATCAGGCAAGCGTCTTTTCAGTATGAACGTATATCCAAAAATTGAACCAAAATAGTTAATTCAGCATGAAAAACCCATTTACCTAAATTATGAGCCCCCCCCCCCGATCCCCCTTTCATACTTAACCAATGAATCCCCAAAATCAATAATAAATCCCCAAAACCAATCCTTGTCACTTTTTTTCCATGTCACTTTTTTTCCGTGTCACTTTTTTTCCTTGTCACTTTTTTTCCGTGTCACTTTTTTTCCGCTTTTGTAGTTTAGGTCACTTTTTTTCCGATAACTTTTTTTCCGGTCACTTTTTTTCCGTTTACCGTTAATAGCATACATTAGCAAAATGTATGTAAATACTTTGTAATAATCATGTAAAACTCTATTAAATATTTCTGATATCATGAAATTTAATATTTTACCTAATTGCCGGATCTAAATAATCAATAATGTTTTATCATTAATGTTTATGCGTTTAATCATTAATGTTTATGTTTTGGTATTTTCAGTATGTTACACATTGTAAATAAACTAGTAAATAAACTTGTCTTATTTTTCTAAAAAGATTCGAGTTAATTTTAATTCTGACAAGACTCACGGAAAAACAAAAAGAAACAAAAAAATGATTTAAATTTATTTAATGACATTGTTCAATAAAAGAAGAAAAAAAGCATTAACACAATCTTTTACGCATTCTTTGAACTTTTAATTTCCCTGCTCCAAATTCCCTCAACATGTGCATTGCAAAGAAAACTTCCGCCTTTCTTCCGAGAAAATTTCTTGCGGACATCTGAGAAATCTTCCGAGAAACCCCCTTCTGTTTCCTGGGTGACCTTGAGGAAAAGGAAGGACACTTGAGCTTGACCAAGAGCTGGACAAATACTCCACTTTCCTACGGCCCCCCCGTCTCAAACCTGTGGGCGGAGCAATTCTGGGTCTCAGCGATATCAACTAAACCCCCATTGCGGAGTTGCATAGTATGAAAAATGCGGAGATGGGTATTTTCTCCCCTTTTGTGTGGGAGTTCGAGAACCCCCAAATTCAAAATTCTAGTATAATTTTACTGGTGTCGATCTACTAAACTGCATCAAAAATTATTTATGACTCCACCTACTTGAAATGTAGCAACTAATTTGGGACAAAATTTTCAACTTAAATGTCGCAACTAATTTGGGACAGAGGGAGTAATATTTAATTAAAGATTATGCCAATCTAATTAAAATAAATTTTGAACAGGAAGTTTATCATAAATAGTCAAATATAAAATTTCACTTTTCTCTATTATTCACTATCTTTGTTGCGTGTGTATCTACATTTAGTATTTTTTAATTGAATACTACAAGCTGTGACTGATCAAGCCAAAAACACATGCAGAGCATGTTTATGCTTATCCAACCTTAATAACCAACCATGTTAACCAATTTCTATGAAAGCGCAAAATGGGGAAAAATCTTAACGGTTTAAATTTCCACTCACGACTGTAGCATATTGCAAGTTGCAAAACATTTTTATAATTTATCATTTACTTTGTAGCTACAAAAAGAAAAAAAAAATGTTTCATTACCAGCCGGATATCAAGGCAAAGACTAAAAAGCGACTAAGATCATTTTTCACGGAGATCGTTTCATTTGCTTTTATAAAAGTAATATTTTCATAACTAGTAAAAGATATTTGGACGTTTTGAAACAATTTATTATTTTACAATGTTTCGGAATGGTGTTTACTTTTGTTTTTACCAGCTAATTCATACTTTTTCAAAAGATAATATTATATTTTGTAATTATGTTCGGCTTTATTGCCATAATTAATTTTAAATTTCAATTTTATCGTAAAGCAGGCTAAAGAATCATAGCTGCTATACAATTCATACTGAATAGAAAGTAATAGTTTATTAAAATATGGGATTCTCAGTTTTAAAAAAACTGCTAGTAGGAAATTTACAATAAATAATCATTAAGAAAATGTATATTTTTCCATAAGTTTAATATCTCTAAAAGTCTAAGTCTATTTTCTCTATTTTCTATTAGTATGACATATACAGAAAGATCCGAAATATTATGATCACCTACCTAATAATGCATTGGCCCACCTTTGAACCGCATAGCAGATGCGAACCGCCTTGGCGTGGATGCCACAAGTTCTTGGTTGGTGATCGGAGATAAATTGTATTAATTGTTCAAGCGGCGGTTGTGCATAGCCGAGATATTCCAAATGGTCGTATTTGAGCTGTAAGCTACCGTTGAATGACACCCGAAATGTGTTCTGTCGGTTTAAAATCAGCCAAGTTAGACGACCAGGAAATTAACTCGAATTCAGTATTACGTTCCTGGAATCAATCGAGCACAATTAGAGTCATGCCACATGGAGCGTTGTTTAGCACGAAGACTCCATTTTCATTTCGGAAGACAGATACCATGTAATAAATAATGCAAATGATCCGCAATGATATTCAGATAGTTTGGGCTGTTAATGGCTTGTTCTACAACAACCACGGGTCCCAAGAATCCCATGAGAACGTTCCCCAAAGTTTAAGATTGCCACAACTGACGATATGACCTGTTGTATAAGGCAGACCAACAGTTCGTATAGAAGACGTGTACCCAAACACGGCCATCGACGTGTTGAAAGGTGAATCGTGTTTCATGCGACGAGGCAATTCTCTCCCTATGTTCCGTAGTCCAGTCGTAATGTGCCTTGCATAGTGTATGAGTATTTGGCGATGATGCTTGGTCAACAGGGGCACATGGGTGGGATGTCACTCCCGTAGATCTGACATTCAACAGTGTTAGATGAACTGTTATGCTCCGAAAGAATTCCACTTAGACCTGTACTGTCTTGATATGTAAATCGAGACAGTCTCTGGGGCCGATTTTGCTTCACCAAGGGAGGGAGTCTTCGACGTCCTTTTAATTGATAACACCTGGACGTCCAACGCGATGGTTTCTATTGATGATTTCACCGTCATTTATAAACTTTATACAAGTATTAACAACGATATGTCACGAACAACCCATAAAATGTGCAGTTCCGAAATTAATCATTCTGAGTCGTCGGGCGACTGAATTCTGCCCTCTATCAAAGTAGCTTACATCAGCAGCTTTTACCCTCACAAGCAGACGTAAGAGCAAAAATGATTCCTAAGACTCCTTAGTCCTTAACATCATTAAATATCAATCTCACCGGCAGAGGGGTAGTGAATGATATATGGGGGTATACTCCGTATACTCTTTCGATTTTTTAAAG
Organism: Maratus speculifer; assembly: GCA_964019185.1. Classification (NCBI taxonomy): domain Eukaryota; kingdom Metazoa; phylum Arthropoda; class Arachnida; order Araneae; family Salticidae; genus Maratus; species Maratus speculifer. The sequence goes on from OZ025290.1 coordinate 251,986,181, forward strand.
AAGTTCCGTATACCCTCTGTTTTCTCAAATAAAGCATTAGCGTGTACTCTACCTATGCACATTCATGATGTAGCGTATACCCTTTGTGTATACCGTATACTTTTTTTTTTTTTTTTTTTTTTTTTTTTTTTTTTTTTTTACGGCTACAGCACTGCTCACCGGATTATGTGCCTTCCACATCATCCAAGAGTTCATTGCAAAATGTGGGGGTTTTCATAATGTTTTGGCTCTTGAGTGTATATTACATAATTGTATCATATACATAAACGGTACAAAAATTCATATATGAGTGATTCTAAGCATGTAGACCATAATGATGAAACTGGAGGATATTTAAATTTTTTCAAAAGATAAACCTAATCTTTTTTTTTAACATATAGTTCAAAGATGGTTTTATTATATCTAATATATAAAATTCTCGTGTCACAGTGTTAGTTGTCATACTTCTTCGAAACGGCTAAACCGATTTTAATAATTTTTTTTCTGTATACTCAGTAGGTTCCGATTGCGATTTTTATCCACGTGATTTCTGTTTAACTGTAACCATATTTTGGCTTGGCACTTCTTGCTGAATGCTGATTTGATTATCTTTGCACACGTGCTTATTCAATTTGATCTTAGTTTACGATAAACGTTACGAATGATTACGTAATAATACATTTTTAAATAATATTATTTCTTATTGAAACTGTATTTTAAAAAATTTCAAATGAAATCATTAATCATTTCTTTTTCATTTTTCCGCGCTTATATTGATTCGTAATTATTACTGTTATTGTTCTTGAATTTTCAAGTTTACATTATTAGGTCATCATGTTAAGAAGAGACATATGTATTGTTTGCAAGACGAATACGTCAAAGTTATTTCATATTAAAATAATTCTTCCATAAATTTCAAAACAATAAGCAGCAAGCCGTCGCTGTATTTTTTTTTTCTTTTTTCCCTTATCATTTGTCGCCAAGGAAGCGATGTTTCGCCGAATTAGCAACCTCTCTTATGTTGTGATCGTAGTTTCAGAGTGATCCGCTCGTATCGCTACTGTCTATGCGTAATCCCATGTTAAACAAGTTGCCATTACAGTGTATGAAAGTTGATTCTCTGTTCCGCACTCTGTATTCTGTTATTTAGATAATTTTTCAGAAAATATGTTAGAATGAAATTCATCGTTCTACGTTGGGCAGTTAAACAATTAAGGGGAAAGTTCTAAATCAATTAAAGACGATTTTGACAGATGTGATTTTTTTTAAGTTTCTGGTGAATGAATTTTGAATAGCTTTAACAGCTAATAATATAATTTATGTTAGGTTTCGGTAAATTTTAAGCTCAGTCGCGTTGTAGTCAGAGCATCTGACTTCTGTTCTGAAAGTCGAGAGTTCGACGCCCGACTGGCCAAGCTTCACTCAGTCTTTGATCCCTTCGGTGTCAATAAAATGAATACTAAGCTTGCTTGGGAATTAAAGACTGGGGATATTGCGTTAGGCTGACCACCTAGCCGGAACATATATTCTTCAAAGCACCTCGGAAATCACGGACAAGAAAACAGGGATGGACACTGTCGCTCGAGATCCTTCATGGATTGGTCAGTCGCAAAGTTTAGTTTAATTTGATACATTTTCAGTCTAAAATATTTTGTTAAGGGGATTTCAATGGAACTTTATTGGTTAGTTAATTTTTGAGTGAATGATTTAGTGTAAAACACATATCATTTGCTTTGTGTTGCTTCGTCACTAGATTGCTTGGTTATAAAATTATGGATTTAAAATCTAGAATCAGATGAACCCAATTACGTACGGTAAAACTTTTCAATAGGCCTAATTAACGGAAACTGGTGAAACTTGCATTGACAATTTTTCATAAACATTTTTAGCATGTTATATATTGTTCCACCCTTCTTTACCAAATCTTACTGTAAATGATCAACCAAAGAAATTCGTTCTTAAAAGCCCAAATATTGTCCGACTCAATAAAACATATAATAGCGTAATAACATTCATATTGCTTTCAGCAATTCAGATCAACATTCCATGTAAATCTTCACATTACTTTAAAACGCATGATTAAATTCACAGATAATAATTCGTTTGATTCAAGGCTTCATTAGAAAAACTGACCAGCGTTAGCGGGCGAAGCTGCTAGTTATCTCATAAAATTGAAGCAATAATTAAAACTTACATTTAAAATAAATTGTTAAAACTGTAAAATGTCATTTCCTTATACACAACTACTACAGCCCAAAATTAAAAATATATATATCCTTTCTTACTGAAATATTCATATTTATTTTGTCTGACTTCTCTCTTTTAATATGAACCCATAAAGGATTAATTCTATGAATTACATTATTTTTTGGGGGGTCTACACATGCAACTTTTATTTTTCAGAGAAGTTTGCAACTCATATTTCACATTATTTCCTCACTCATTAATAATTCTGGATATTTGAGAGAGATGGTACTAATGAAGGTTAAAACGCTGCACGTGTTCTGAGCACATGGCCTTACTTGTCTGTAAAAAAATTGTCAGCCATTCTGGAGAAATAATTTAACAGAGGAATAATTTAAGATACATCATATATATTATAAAGCAGAAGTTCTGAAACTTCCAAACGAGTGTTTTCAAAAACTACCCGATGGATTTTTTTGCCGATTGTATCATTCGATAGGAAATATTTTTCCGAAGGTTTATGATTCAAATTTACAAGGATAACTCTGATTTTTCGTAGTAAATTTCGTATTTTTCGGTTATTTTTGACAAAAGGGTTGCCAGAAGCTGTTTTTGGCGAAAATTGTAATTGCTAAAAGAATTAAAATGGCTATATCTATTAGAAATATTACAAATATCTTGCAAATAATAGCAGAAAATAACTACTGATAATATTAATCTCTATAAATAAAAGGAATTCTGAGGATAATTAATTAATTGATTGAGGCACAGGGGAAAGCAAATCTTGGCAATGCGCCAACTCGGTCCAGAGGAAGCAAATCTTGGCAATGCGCCAACTCGGTCCAGAGGAAGCAAATCTTGGCAATGCGCCAACTCGGTCCAGAGGTATAAAAGCAAGATAGAAAAAAACGCGCAGGTCTGTGCATTCAAGTACAACCACCCATATGTATATGCTGAAAGTTTGTTCTGACGCTCACCCGACGCACGTGGAGTGCCGATGGTCCGGGGAGAGTCACCGGGGGATCCGTCGCCAGCTGAGAGAGAAGCGTAGAGTCACCGGGGGATCCGTCGCCAGCTGAGAGAGAAGCGTACCATACACATAAATTATTAAATAAACTTTCAAATTAAGCCCGGCGAAGCGGGCTGCGTATGCTAGTAATAATAAAGAAAGACCGCTTAAATAAGGCGTAATATTATAAAAATATATTTATCTTGAAAATGAAAAAAATATTTGTAATGCTTAAAAAATAAATTAACGCGAAATATAACAATTGGTTCAACTTTTGGCGACTTATCCCTGGTGTTAGAATAAAAACATGAATTTCAGAAATTGATTAAATGAATTTTGAATGATAGTTACTTCCCTTTTTTATTATTTTCTTTCTCTTTTTTATCGAATTTCCGTATAATATAACTTACAGCAGAAAAAAGCAGATCTGATTGTAAAAGACACTGTAAGTTGTGAGTTACTATTCGCTTCAATGCCATTTTCATCTTGCTTTTGTCGCCAAAGAATGTGTTTTTAAGCCGAAAATGCACTACTGACTTAATGTCTGACTTAGGTTCTTAATGGTCGCAATAATGTTTTTTAGTGAAGATAATTTTTAGAGTATATTTTAATATTCAATCGTAAATTATATACATATGAGTATAACTCTTTTATTTCTTTTTGCAAATGTTTTCATTGTTAATTTAATTTTTCTTGCGCCATTTCGTCAATTTCACTTACAGGAAAAATTTCAGTTTTAAAATTCAAAAACTGAAGAAGGAAAGATTACCCCATCGATTAAAAATCTACCCCCAAATTCCAAGATTAAATGTCAATAATGGATGATCGTAAATGTCACATTCACTTGATATTAAGCCTAATATAAATACTAATTATGTCATCAAGTGATTTTTAATTCGACATTTTATTTCTACTTTTATATATGTTCTGCTAATTTGTTTTTCGTTATTTAAATGAAAATTTATGCTAATCTATATAAACTGGCTAATAGTTTGGCGATTTGTATAATTTGGCGAAATTGGTCGACGGTATAAGCAAGTAGTACTGAAGGAAAAATTTTGCAAATCAAAGTAAATTTATGCAATTATACGTTATTACTATAGATAAATTCAACATTTTGAAATGAAAAATTCCCGCTGAATAAAATTTACAAGTCTTTTTTAATTAGCCATTCCCTCTTCAATATTTCTTCAATCAAACTTTCGCTATTCTCTTTCGCGCAGGCTAACAAAAATGTATTTTAAATATTTTATTAGATAAAAAATAAATAACATTTTTCTATTTTTAAAAAAAATATTTTTAAAATCTAATTCTACCATTATGTGTCTTACAGGACAAAATAGCAGAATTACTTTTAAAAATGGTTTTATCTGTTAATTGTATGTTATTTGTTTATTTGGGCGTTTGAATTTACTTTTGTCATCAAACAATGCGATTTTATACCAAGAAGGCATAAGCCGGAGCGATGTTCACAATTACTAAATTCTCCACTCTCTTTTAAATGTGTGAGAGCATTTTTAGGCTATTTTTTTTATGTTTAATTGTAAATATATAAATAGCAGTTATAGCAAAAAAAAAAAAAAAAAAAAAAAAAAAAAAAAAAAAAAAAATTGCGTATAATGTTTAAATTTTAGTATAAATGTCTTCCTCATCCAAACTGTAAAATAATTTAATTGCAACTTTTTTAATTTTTGGCGCAGACGTCATATACGCACCACATTTACACGATTGTAACAAAATGGCGATTTTATGCCACACATGGTAAACCGAATATGATCGTTTTTTTATTAATAAACTATTTATTAACTTTCATTTTGTTTTTTAAAATAATATAAATCATTTTGTTCTATAGCTATTGATTAAACTCTTTTATTTATTATTTTTTTTTTTTCAAATAATACAAAATAATTAAAAAATATTTATGAAATGGTAATTAAGAACCAAGTTCTCCAAATTGGCGCCAGAAAAAAATTGCGCCAATGTGATGCATACATGACATCTGTGTCAAAGTTTTTTCTTATACATAAGTAGGGAAAATGCAGTATAAATACCGATTAAAGTTTTTTCCAAATGGAAATTTTGTCACGGATTTGGTCATATACTCATCCAGGTATTTCACTGGTGCCAAAATGGCATTATTTGCCTCATATGGTAACCCAGCTGTAGTTGTTTATCTGATGATAAGTTGTTTATTTACTTTCATTTTTTTCTTTTTTGAAATGATATTTGTTGTTTTGGTCTACAGTTACTTTTTATTTATTGTTAATTGCTGTTTAAAATGATAGAAAATAATAAAATATACATAAATTTCTTTGGTATTCTAAAACGAGGATTTTGCCACATTGTAGTTGCAAGGTAATCGTGCTAAACCTATTGCGTATATGATGTCTGTGTAGGAATCTTTTGTGAAATATGAAAAGTGTAAATTGGCACTACTTGATTATCACGTCAACCAATTTCGCCAAATCGTTCGCCAAATTATACAAATTTACATAATTTTATCTTAAATAACTAAAGAGAAAATGCTTAAATACGAAAGAGCAAATAATTTTGTTTTCATTTTTCAGGAGGAAATTTTGCAATAATAAAGTAATTCTTGTAGTGAGAATTTTAATGTGTGTTTTTTTTATCGTTGGCAACTTGCTATAACGAAAAATGTTTTTTTTTCCCTGCTATTGTTTTGTAAAAGCTGGTTTTGTGAAAGCCATGTTAAGATGGTATTAAAATTTTTGAACCTTTCCCAATTACCACCCCCTTGGGCTGATTTTGCACGTTTGCAATTCCCACTGAAATATTAACCATCTCAATGTACTTGACGAGTTTGAAGATGATTCTTGCATAATTGTGCCTTTTATCACGCGGACAAAATTTAATATATATGTATAAAGTTTTTAGGTGGGAGTAGCTTTGTGTTCCTGGCTTCACATAATGAAAAGTTGTGAAGAAATTTTTCAGAAGTTGTACCATGGTAACGACTGTAATAATTAATATTTCTTCAGATAAGGGAAAATTTTAAATCCTGTTGCCATAATGGTCTCATTTCGCTTCCAAATGTGCACTGTTAGTAATAAACTAAAATAGTTACTTCTAAATAGCTGGTTTTTGCGCAACGTTTAAGATAATTTAATATCACAATGGTGTCTAAATCGTTTTCAGCAATGAGCAAGGTGTTGCTGGAGGTCCAAATTATTTAAAATACAAATTTAAATTCACCAGTTCGTTTCATCCACGGTTGATTTTGAAATATTGACCAGCGCAGCGGGAATAGCCTGCTAGTATTGTATAAATGCTTAAAATGATTTTATCATCTCCTCATTTAAATTTATAAAATTAATTTATTTTCTAAAAATGTATTAATGCGTGGCTTAGTTTTCATACTGATGAAAGAACATTAATTGTTTTCTTAATTTTCTTTAGGCGTACAAATATTATTAAGAAAATAGTATTAACAGAAGCCAAAGTGCTATTACTTCACCTACGGAACGTACACAAACCACTTATAAAGAACGATTATCGCTACTCCAGTTTAACCCATAACTACTATTTGCGGTCTCAGAGACCGCTGTGTTTTTCAAGTTTCACAGTTTAAGTCGTAATTTTTAGTTTAACTATAGATACTGGTCAATGTTTTTTTTTCGTTTGGAACCTTATTGCTACTTCTAGAGACTTATGAATAGCTGGATTTTATTTATAACTAGCATTTACCTATGGCTTCGCTCACGCGGATTATAAGCCTTTTCCGGTACCATTTAATTATGCTGTCGACCGCTTTTGCCAAATTATACAAATGACCAAACTATCCGCAAATTATACAAACTGGCGTAATGTATTTTAAATAATGAAAAACAATTAAATCTGTAAAACATTAATAAACTAGTCGTTGGGGGCCACCGTAATACTTACCCATCATGGATATGTATATGAAAATAAAACAATTGAAAACTATTTATACAATGCGTTGCAATTCATAAAATAATTTAAATATTGTTAATATACATAGTAATGCTATATTAAAGAACTGCTGATGTACCGATTTCGACAAATTATATAAAACGCCAAACTACTCAAGTAGTACCGAACTGCGTAAAAGAAACATCCTTATAACTCCAAAAATAATAATTCTATTAATTAACAAATAACTGCGCCAGATTAAGCATCTCATTTCCAATTAAAATATACCTCTGAATTGAAATTTGAATGAAATACAGGGTCATGAAAAATCGAAGAATGTGGAAAACACGATTACAAATATCTCGGCAACTAATAATCCGATCGACTTCGTTTTATATGCAAAATGTGTGCTATTTTATTGCCTTTTATGTCCATTCCTTAGAACAAAAAAATTCGAAAATTTTTATATACCTTTCATCAGAACAAATTTTTCGAGAGTCCGAAAAAAATAGTTCCGGATAATCGAGGTTGCTGATATTAAATAGGGTTCGTCCCATTCTTACATACTAACCACATACAAAATTTCAAGTCTCTATCTCAATTTGTTCGGGAGATAGAGCGTTTACAGACAGACAGACAGACGGACGGCAAAAATTTTTTTCTAAAAATATGTTTATTGGAATCTCCACTATCTAAAACGTGTAAATCCGTCAAAAAATTTTTTTCGATTTTCAAAACGATTGCAAGACTTACCCTATACTACGTATGATGGGTAAGTAAAATACAAATAAAATTTCGAAACAAAATTCACTTGATGCCGTGGGCAGGTGGACAGAATAATAAAGTAGTACTGTTTTTACAAGAACTTTTAATACTAATACTTTTTTTTTTTTTTTTGTCGCATTGATATTTTGGAGTGAGTCTAATTTTACATTCTTTTATTTAATTTAGTTCGGTTTATGCATGTAAAATGAAAATTTGAAATACTTATAGTTGGTTAGTACTTTGGTAGGTTTAGTTTGGTTTGGTTTCTGATGACGACACAACATATTAATATTTTCAATAATTAATTTGATACCTTTCAGTTAGTAGGACGCCAGTGTTATATCGTATATATACATGTATGTATGCATAGTAGGTTTCTAAGACATTTGTGAGAGAAATGGGCAAAGACGTCATATACGCATCATGTTGGCACAATTTTTCCACCGCCAATTTGGCAAAAACTTTGTTTTATAATTTTGCTTTAAGTGTTAATATTTACGATTGATTGTGATTTTTATATTTATTTTTATGTTTATTTTTTTAAACTGTTTTTTGTTTCAACTGTTTCTTTTTTTAAAAAAATAATTTTTTAAACAAAATAACTGGGTTACTATGTGAGGCATAATATCGCCATTTCTTGCTATTCCGCCAACATGGTGCGTATATGACGCCTGAACCAAGACATCAAAAATGAAAATATTTCTAAGCAAGTAGTGATGGTCTAAATAGATATCACTCTCAACGCCTATACTATTAAATAATAGCCAATTTCGGCATCAAATATGAGCCAGGAATTGCTTTATAAGTAAACTAGCGGCCCGCCCTCGCTTTGCTTCGGGTAGTCCCGTGTCACTACTGACACCGCAAATTGCTACTACCACTTCATCCCATTAATTTCAATTACTAAAAAAAAAAACCATTACTCTCCTTTTAAGTAGTCGGGTAAAAAGTAGCCTGTATGTTAATCTAAGGTACCAGATAACTCCATACAAAGTTTCATAAAAATCGATCCATCCGTTCTTACGTTATAGATGGTGTAACTAACACGACTTTGTTTTATGAATATAGATTATAGCAGCCCTCCCAGGCTTTGTACGGGTATTAAAAAAAAATTCAAGTTATAAATTTTTACACACATGCTCATACTCTCTTCTTTGTGGGTGGAGTTATTAAAAAAGTGTAAACTTATAAAAGAAAATTCGGATATTAGTATTATTTTTTATTTATTTGTAATTCATACTCTACATTTCTACTTATTTACTTTTTACGTTTTTACCTATTTATTACTTACCCATCATACGTAGTATAGGGTAAGTCTTGCAATCGTTTTGAAAATCGAAAATTTTTTTTTGACGGATTTACACGTTTTAGATAGTAGAGATTCCGAAAAACATATTTTTAGAAACAAATTTTTGCCGTCCGTCTGTCTGTCTGTCTGTCTGTAAACGCTCTATCTCCCGAACAAATTGAGATAGAGACTTGAAATTTTGTATGTAGTTAGTATGTAAGAATGGGACGAACCCTATTTAATATCAGCAACCTCGATTATCCGGAACTATTTTTTTCGGACTCTCGAAAAATTCGTTCTGATGAAAGGTATATAAAAATTTTCGAATTTTTTTTTTTTTTAAGGAATGGACGTAAAAGGCAATAAAATAACACACATTTTGCATATAGAACGAAGTCAATCGGATTATTAGTTGCCGAGATATTTGTAATCTTGTTTTCCACATTCTTCGATTTTTCATGACCCTGTATTTCATTCAAATTTCAATTCAGAAGTATATTTTAATTGGAAATGAGACGCTTAATCCGACGCAGTTAATTGTTAGTTAATAGAATTATTATTTTTGGAGTTATAAGGATGTTTCTTTTACGCAGTTCGGTACTACTTGAGTAGTTTGGCGTTTTACATAATTTGTCGAAATTGGTACATCAGCTGTTCTTTAACATAGCATTACTATGTATATTAACAATATTTAAATTTTGTTTATGAATTGCAATGTATAAATAGTTTCACTTTTTTTTTTCGTATACCTATCCATGATGGGTAAGTATTACGGTGGCCCCCAACAACTAGTTTTATTTACAACAATTACAGGATGTCTTTTTATTAACCGACTTCAAAAAGGAGAGGAGGTTATCAATTCGACGCGTATGTATTTTTTTTTTTTTTTTAATGTATGTTCACCGATTACTCCGAGACTATGCAGCCGATGAATTTGGTTTTGGTGTTAAATTAAAGAGCTTACTTTCGGATTGGTACCACATCCATTTCATAGAAATTGGTTTAGTAGTTTTTTAGTAATTAAGCAAAAACTATTAAAATTAGTGTTATTTCGGTAATTAAAACTGTTGAATTAGTTCCTACAATTGAGTGAAGTCAGGATGGCCAAGCGGTTTAAAGCGCCTGATTTAAACTCTGGTTCTCGAAAGTGACAATGGGTTCGAACCCCGCTCCGGACATACGTGTGTACGATAATTTTCCGTATTATAATTTTTACATATATATTTTACAAATTAAATACTAATTATGCTATTAAGAATATTTTGTATTTAACCGTTGGCACAGAGTATCTGAGATCTTTTAGCAACTCAATACTTTATCAGTGCTAAAATACAAGAGTGCTAAAATAATTGACTTGCAAAAAGTAACATGGCATTGAATAAATTTTCGAACCTACTCCGTATTATAATTTTTACATATATATTTTACAAATTAAATACTAATTATGCTATTAAGAATATTTTAACCGACTTCAAGAAGGAGAGGAGGTTATCAATTCATCGCGTATGTATTTTTTTAATGTATGTTCACCGATTACGCCGAAACTATCCAACTGATTAATTTGGTTTTGGTGTTAAATTAAAGAACTTACTCTCAGATTGGTACCACTTCCATTTCATAGAAATTGGATCAGTAATTTTTTAGTAAACGGGCAAAAACTATTAAAATTAGTGATTTTTCGCTAATTAAAACTGTTGAATGAGTTACTACCATGAAGTGCAGTTAGGGTTGATTTTGACGTCCGATTATCTACGCTAGGGATATAGGACCAAGGGGGGAGTGCCCTTCGTGGGGGTCTTTCTAAGGGAACCTAACCCGTATTTACGCAAGGTTCGAAGAAAACCACGAAAACTCCGAACGGTTAGGCCGACAGCCGCGATTGGGTTCGAACCCAGCACCTGCCGTCTACCAGTTAAGAGGTCCGAACCTCTCGGCCACTGGTGGGGCGAAGTGCAGTTAGGATGGCCGAGCGGTCTAAGGCGCCTGATTTAAGTTCTGGTTCTCGAAAGAGAGCGTGGGTTCGAACCCCACTTCCGACATACAACAACCTAGTCCGTATTATAGTTTTTACACATATATTTTGCAAATTAAATACTAATTATGCTATTAAGAATATTTTGTATTTAACCGTTAGCACAGAGTATCAGAGATATTTTACCAACTCAATACTTTATCAGTGAGAGAGTGCTAAAATAATAGACTTGCGAAAAATAATATGACGTTGAATAAGTTCACCGACTAGATTGTAGTCAAGGTAACCGAGCGGTCTAAGGCACCTGTTTTAAGCTTTGGTTCTCGAAAGAGAGCGGGGGTTAGAACCCCCACTCCTGACATGCATGTATACAATAACCTTTTTCCGCATTATAATTTTTACACATATATTTTACAAATTAAATACTAATTATGTTATTAAGAATATTTTTTATTTAACCGTTAGCACAGAGAATCAGAGATCTTTTATCTCCTCAATACTTTATCAGTGAAAGCGTGTTAAATTAATAAACTTGCGAAAAATAACATGACATTGAATAAGTTCCCTGAGTTGATTGCAATCAGGGGCCCCACCAGTGGCCGAGAGGTTCTAACCTCAAACTGGTAGACGGTAGGTGCTGGGTTCGAACCCAATCGCGACCGACAACCTAACCGTTCGGAACTTTTCGTGGTTTTCTTCGAACCTTGCGTAAATACGGGTTAGGTTTCTTTAGAAAGACTCCCACGGAGGGCAACCCACCCCTTAGGGCCTATATCCCATAGCGCAGATAATTTGCCGACATACAAACGAACAAACAATTGCAATCAGGGTAGTCGAGCGGTCTAATGCGCTTAATTTAAGCTCTGGTTCTCGAAAGAGAATGTGGGTTCGAACCCCACTTCTGACATACATATATATAAAAGCCTTTTCCGTATTATTGTTTTTACACATATATTTTACAAATTAAATACTAATTATGCTATTAAGAATATTTTGTTTTTAACCGTTAGCACAAAGTTTCAGAGATCTTTTACCAACTCAGTAACTTATCAGTGAAAGTGTGCTAAAATAATGCATTTGCGAAAAGTAATATGGCGTTGTTCACCGTTTAGATTGCAGTCAGGATAGCCGAGCGGTCTAAGGCGCCCGATTTAAGCTCTGGTTTCGAAAGAGATCTTGGGTTCGAACCCCATTCCTGACATCCATGTATAACATACAGTATTTTTCCGTATTATAATTTCTTTAACTGACTTAAAAAAGGTGTATTTTTTGTCGTCCGATTATCTACACTAGGGATATAGGACCAGGGGGAGTGCCCTTCGTGGGGGTCTTTCTAAGGGAACCTAATCCGTATTTACGCAAGGTTCGAAGAAAACCACGAAAACTCCGAACGGTTAGGCCGACAGCCGCGATTGGGTTCGAACCCAGCACCTGCCGTCTACCATTTGAGAGGTCCGTATCTCTCGGCCACTGGTGGGGCCGACTTAAAAAAGGAGAGAAGTTTATCATCAATTCGACCGCTTATGTACTTTTTTTTATATATGTTCACCGATTCCACCGCAACTATCCAACCGATTATACTAAGTATTACGGTATAAATAACTAAAAAGTAAGAAATAAAATAAACTTTTTCAAAAAAAATATAACCGACTTCAATCAACGCTCTAAAAAGAGTTAAATAATTCTTTAAAATACCCTAATGATAAATTGTTATCTAATAACCACACATCAGATATCATGTACCGACAAAAAAAATGGTTATAAGTTTAATACATAGACTTTAATATCCAGCAAACATGTTTTTTCGACAGAATATTTTTTACAAGAGATTAATTTACATATTTTTGATTTAATTTATGAATATATACATATAAAAAGTAATGAATTACTTTTTGAAGTTGGTGCCAAACTATTGTAAGTATAGTAAGAATTGTGGTTATATTATGCCTAATACCATAAATAAAATTGTAAAAATCATTATTGATTGTGATCGTTTGGCACCAACTTCAAAAAGTAATTCATTACTTTTTATATGTATATATTCATAAATTAAATCAAAAATATGTAAATTAATCTCTTGTAAAAAATATTCTGTCTAAAAACCATGTTTGCTGGATATTAAGGTCTATGTATTAAACTTATAACCATTTTTTTTGTCGGTACATGATATCTGATGTGTGGTTATTAGATAACAATTTATCATTAGGGTATTTTAAAGAATTATTTAACTCTTTTTAGAGCGTTGATTGAAGTCGGTTATATTTTTTTTGAAAAAGTTTATTTTATTACACAATAAATCTTGCAGGGTTCAGCCTGCGTTTGCAATGTATAAGCGGAAAAAATGAAATTATTTACGACATCACATTAAAAACCACAAAAATAACAGTATTTCTCCACTATTTAATGGATGTTATTATACATGTAAACCTTCCACTTGAAATTATTTACGACATCACATTAAAAACCTCAAAAATAACAGGATTTCTCCACTATTTAATGGAAGTTATTATACATATAAACCTTCCTCTTGAATCATCTATCTAATAAAAAAAAAACGCATCAAAATCCGTTGCGTAGTTTTAAAGATTTAAGCGTACATAAGGATATAGGGACAGAGAAAAAAGAAGCAAAGCGAGGGCGGGCCGCTAGTTTTAGTCAGTGCTGAATATTAAAGGGAATTTTTAGAAATTAGTCATCGTTTTTTCAAACTAGCTTCATTTTAAGCGATTTATACAACGCCAAATTCCACGCTATCAGGAAGTGTATGCCATTTTGAAACAACGTGATAGATAAAACAAACCAATGAGCTTGGTCGAAATCTTAGTTCATGTGCACATGCACACTCACGTCGAAATCAATTAATATATACAAGTGCTGTTGCGGGCAAATTGATTTTTAAGAAAATGTCACCCACATTAGAAAATCAAACTGCTATATCTCAGGCGTTTTTTAAGGTAAAGACAAAGCAAAAAATACGCCGGAATTCATTATTAAGATCAAACACTTTAGAAAGAAACTTTTTTCATTTTTCTAATTTGTTGTTTGTACATCATTATATATTTAAAAGATTTTTGACAAACTTAAATGGACGCCATTGACTTTTGAACTATCTCTATTTAAAAAAACCGCATCAAAATCCGCTGCGTAGTTTTAAAGATTAAGCGCACATAGGGATATAGGGACAGAAAAAGCGACTTTGTTTTATACTATGTAGTGATAAATCTTGTAGGGTTCAGCCTGCTTTTGCAATGTATAAGCGGAAAAAATGAAATTATTTACGACATCACATTAAAAACCTCAAAAATAACAGTATTTCTCCACTATTTAATGGATGTTATTATACATATAAACCTTCCTCTTGAATCACTCTATCTATTTAAAAAAACCGCATCAAAATCCGCTGCGTAGTTTTAAAGATTTAAGCGCACATAGGGATATAGGGACAGAAAAAGCGACTTTGTTTTATACTATGTAGTGATAAATCGTGTAGGGTTCAGCCTGCTTTTGCAATGTATAAGCGGAAAAAATGAAATTATTTACGACATCACATTAAAAACCTCAAAAATAACAGTATTTCTCCACTATTTAATGGATGTTGTTATACATATAAACCTTCCTCTTGAATCACTCTATCTATTTAAAAAAACCGCATCAAAATCCGCTGCGTAGTTTTAAAGATTTAAGCGCACATAGGGATATAGGGACAGAAAAAGCGACTTTGTTTTATACTATGTAGTGATAATGTAGAACAATATATTATATACTAGAATCTATTTTTGAAAATTAACAAATTAATAGGGCAATCCCCTTCAAAAGCCATTTATCAGAACTATTTAAAAAGACTAATATTTGATAAAAATGGGTCACCTGGCTGCAAAATCCCCCTCCCCCCACTTATCTATAACTCTATAACTAAGCAATACAGAACAATATGGTAATAAAATCTTACGGGGAAAATATCTAGCAAAAAGAATAAGTTCTATCGAAATCCATTTCACAGAATTTTACAAAAAGGCTAAATTACCACAATTGAGTTCATATGATTATAGAAATTTTACCGGAATTCTATAACTAATCAATGCATAATGTTATGTTACGTACGGAAACCATCCATTAGAAATTATTTACCAGTACAAAATCGTCAAAATCCATTCAGCCAAACTCTAGTTATAACAGACGAAACGAAATTTTCATTACATTTAAACTACATTGAAATTTAAATATGTTACTCTATCTTCCTAATATTACTTGCTATTTATATAATTTACATTTAAATGTAACAAATTACTCAAAAAAGTTATTTTACACTTAAAAATTTTCCATTATTGAGAATATCGTTTGGACCGATGCGGTTTTGGCTTAAAATCAAATTGTTTGGCGAGAAAGACAACAAAAGTAAAATCAAAATCCTAATATATTCTTAATGTATCTTATATAATATCTTAAAATATTTTTAAAAATCTTGACATACTTAAAAAGAAAAAATACTTTTTTTAAAATAAAATTTTTGTTAAGTTTTTTTGTTATCCAGGTGCAAAATATGTTCAACAAATAGGATAAATCGCCATATCTTGCTCCACTGGATCGACTTTGAAAATGAATACTTCTTTTAGATTATACAAACATTTTTATCATATTTACGTTAAATACATTTTTAAATAATATTATTTCTTATTGAAACTGTATTTTAAAAAATTTCAAATGAAATCATTAATCATTTTTTTCATTTTATTATTTGAGCTAATTGTATCTTTTAATTTGTAACTGATATTCACTTTTCAATTTTTAACAAAATGATAGAATAATATGCCGTCGCCAAAATCGTAAACTTATGCCAATGGTAACCTTATTGCCCAAAATAACGGAATTTTACATCATAATTTTACAACTAATCTACATAGAGTAATGTATTATATACGAAAACCTTCCTTAAAATAATATCTATGTAAGAGTGTAAGTTATATCAAAATACCTTCAGTAGAACCGGAGGAGTTAGCGGAAAACCCGAAATTTCTGTTTGTATTATATATATATAAATAGATAGTCTGTTATATAAAGTTTAATACTTAAATAAGTATTCTGAGAGTTAATGTAACATTTTATTCATCTTTAAATTAAGCGGTCTAACAGACCGCTCACAGTAGTTATGTGACAATTTTTGTCACAGCAGTTAAGGGCTAATCTCTTAATTTATAATCTTTATCAGGTGACCAGATCTTCACCTGACTAGGCACTTTCAGAGGTATAATTTATAGGGATCTTAGAGAATCTTTCACCTCGTCCTGTTATTTTAACACTCAAGAGAGGAAGCCGACCCATTTTGAGTACGCTGTTGAGACAGCTAAAGAAGAAACATTTGCTCCTTGAAGAAATATTTTATTTCCCTCTTCGAAAAGAACAATATGTCGTAAATTGATTATCATCAATGTATGGCTGGTGTAAGAATCATGTAAACTTAAATCATACTTATTTCTTTAATTACAACTTTTTTTTCAATAAACAAAATTTCGAAGGTCTCGGCCAACTGGAATTGTGAAAACTCAATACACATAACAGTATCAAATTACTAAGTTCAATGGTACAAATAGATTGGACAGTAAAAATCTACACTCTTAAAAAGAAAGAGTGGATTTGGCTTCTCAAGAAAGAGCTGTAAAGTATTGAATCGTGACTGAGTTGTTTTTAAATGCTTTACTCATTTTGATTTAGATTTCTTATTTAAATAACTCATTTTGATTTAAATTGTTTACAAACAACTCACTCACTTGAGTTATTTCAACACTTTATGAGAAGCTGCCTTTCAAAGCGTAAGATGAGCAAATTTCGGTTCAACTTGAGTTTTTTTTTTTTTTTTTTTTTTTTTTTTTGGGGGGGGGGGGGTTGACATTTTAAGAGAGTAAATTCGCTACCAGGGAATCGGGTATCTTTACTTGTCAGGTCACGTTATGTCACAATATGCATTGTCTCATCGTGATTGCCTGTTTATGACTATGTGATATCGGCCGGCTCCGGGATGTCGACGCCAATAAGTCTGCGATGACGTTCCATGCCTAGTGCCATGAGGTCTGAAAACTGTCCGCTCCGTGATTTTTTCATTTTGAAAGAGACTTTTTGAAATTAACTTTTCTGTTTGAAATGGAACTGAAACGAAGGGATTCAGTTGTTGCCTGGTATGCAGCAAAGAAAGAACGTTTTTTTTCGGCGGGCTCGGGTGTGAGCCGGATATAGTTCAGGTTTTAAAGAACATCGGTGAAGGATGTTCAAAACCTCATGCCCGGAAGGGGCTGTATATTCTCACGTGCATTTTCCTAATGGATATATGTGTAAATTAACTGTACATAATTGTAAATAGCGCAGTGTGGTTATGTATATAGTTTTCATCGTGTACTCTTTGTGTTGGTTTTATTAAAGTGAATTGTGAAATTCTACAGAGAGTCGAAGTATATTTAGTTACGACGTCACAGCTAGTAGTAATATAAAAATTATTGGTGGCTTGCTGTGGGATACAGGAACTGATATCAAAAGTTCCTCGAACTCATTATCTCTCCTCAGGGCCACCGCTAAGACTTTTTATTGGTGGGGGAGAAGACCTTAAATTGCCAAGTCAAATTTTCATATTTGCCAACTCGTTTTATAATTTTGCCAAGTTACCACACTTAGAAAATGTAATACAGTTCTTATTTGTAAAAAGTTTAATAATATTTCCAATTAGAGTTGTAACTTTTGCAAATTCTATCAAAAATAGAAAATGTACTACAATTTTTATTAAAATTTTCATTAAATTTGCCAAGTGTAACAACATTTGCGAATGTTTGGGGGGGGGAGGCTCCCCCCCTTTAACGAGGCCCCTGTCTCTCCTGTATTATTTCGAATGTGGACTGAAAACTCACCGTCTGTCCTGTATTATTTTGAATGTGGACTGAAAACTCATCGTCTCGCCTGTATTATTTTGAATGTGGACTGAAAAGCTGTGTCGGTCATTGAAATCAGCATTCGAAGATTGTGAATTTCAGCTCGGAATATTAAAGAATCGAACGGTGAGTCCCTATTGTTTCTCTTGCGCGCTGAATTTTGGGGAGGTCTCCAATGCCATACGCTTAAATGTTAGAAAATTAAAATAGCGTGTTTCGTTTTGTTTTCTTTTTTTTAAGGTTATTGCACAAGAGTATTTTCGTGATTTATTATTATTATTATTCTTTTCTAATTGCTGTTTTGTTTTAAAAGTAAAACAAAATAAGAAGTGTAAAAGTAGAATATATTAAGTATTTTAAATACATTTTTATTTTTTGCATAAAGAGTAAGGTAATTTTCATTGCACAAGTAGGGTGGTAATGAACTTAATTGTTTAAGTTACAGTGTTAAGTTTATTAAATTAAAGAGTTGAATTTACTTAAATTACTATTGACTTTTTCGTAGTGCATTAAAGCAAAGTGGTTTAGTAAAGTAATGTATTGAGTGTTTGTTATTTGATTGTTCATTTTTTATGAATACTTTAGTTACGGTTTTAATTATTTACTGTGATTAGAGAAAAGTGTTACTCAGTTGAAAAAAAAATCTTGTTTTTCTTTGGTATTTTAATGCTATCGTGCTCAGGAAAGTTATAGAAATATTTTGTAATTTTATTTACTTTTTTGAGCGAGATATTTTTCTGAGTTTGATTATGGCTTCATTCTTGAATAGGCAAAATAAAGATGTATTGCTTTTTCTCGCAGCAGAATTTGATACCGAAATATCTGCTGACATTAAAAAAGTGCCTTTAATTCAGGCAATCTTGAAAGCTTCTGATTATGATGAGCAAATTGCAAAAGATATGTTAGAAGGGATTTTAGAAGAAAGGGGAAAATTAGCAGAACAGGAAAAATTAAATAAATTAGCGGAACAGGAAAGGTTAGAAAGAGAAACAACACCCGTGTTATTAAAGTGAATTGTGAAATTCTACAGAGAGTCGAAGTATATTTAGTTACGACGTCACAGCTACATCGTTAATTCAAAATGACTTGTGTAACTACTCTTGCCAGGTGTCCTGCGTAAATCGGGGTTCCAAATGCTCTGAACACTAGTATTTTAAAATAATTTTCTTTGTTTTATCTAATAACAGAATTACATGTTATTAAAAACAGTGAAATTACTATAAGAAGTTAGTTGTGACGAGATTATTTGGGGCGCTCGGACTACAAGTAGAGAAACATTTTCTAATTTATCAGCACTGGCAACACTACTAGTAACTGAATCATGTGCACTTCGACACAAGATAGATCGACTTCACAGTGATGTCACCGTCACTCATTTTCTACGTGACATAATGTAATGTGAAAACAAAGGTGGATCATGCCGCCATGGTAAATTTAGAAAACAATCATGGCTCCTTTTTTTTTTTTTTTTTTTTTTTTGAGGGAGAAAGGTCACATTTCTTAATAAGCAATTTTTATATGAAAGACTACTCTTATCCAAAATGGCTACTTTTCTAATAATTTGGGGAAATCACTTTCAATAATAAATGAAAAAAAATGTATTAATATTTGCGTAAAAATATAATTTTTTTACATTTTATTCAGATACCAATAAATTGAAAAAAATCTCCTTTTCTTATAAAGGCGAATAATGATTCAGAAATTGAGCATTTGAAGCTAAGTTTTAGGACTTAACAGTTACAAAAATGCCGTAATGAGGAAGCAATTGGCTTTCGCGGCCTGAAATTCAACTTAAAACTCCACATTTTGCAGAGATTCCTGAAAGATTCTTTGCCTATTTCAAAAATTGGAAAATGCTAGTCAACCACATTCGTTCTAAATAAGTGCACTTGCAAATATTTTGCATCTAAGATTAAAGTGACATCATGGGTATGTCAGAGATGACTTACTTTGAATCTATGTAGAGCTTTAAAGAGCCAGAAAGATTCTCATTGTTGAGCAAGATATAACTTTGAAAAAAAATCTATATATATATATTTCATTTTTTAAAATCTTTTAGAAATTTGCTTCGTTCAGGTGAATGAGGGGGGCTCGGGGAGGGGGGAGCATGACCCCCGTAACCTCTCCAAAACGGGTGACTTTTACATCAAACTGTTGCAAAAGAAACCGGGTTTTGTGTGTCAACGGAAACAATAGTTCTGTTGGCGACCAATAGAGGGCGGTATAATGTTTTATTGCACGAAAAGGTGATTTACTAATGAAAAAATATTGCCAACTTACAAGTCGGCTTAGTTACAGTTAATCAGTACTGCAGTAAATGTTCAATGTGATGTCTATCTATCAGAAGTACAGCCGTGAGACGAGGCACCACACTGTTCACAGCATTTAGTAGCATTTCTTGCGTTATGGCAGGCAGATTTTGGCGGATGGCATTTTTCAGTGTTCATGGTGATATCGTTTAGTCGCAATACATTTTTGATTTCAAGAAACCCCACAGCCAAAAGTCACAGAGTGTGAAACTCGACTGTGTGACGAGTTTGTTTTCTCACATTCCTCGAAAAAAAAATGTGAAATTATGATGTGAAATGTGAAACCAATTACTAAATCAGCAGTGAAGCCACATCAGACTATCACTTTTGGCTGTTGCAAGGGCACCTCAACAAATTCTAACAAAACTTTTTTTTTTTTCTGATACACAAAACCCGGTTTCTTTTGCATCCGTTTGGTGCAAACCGTAACTTTTTATCTTTATTCGTTTTCGAATTATTCATTTTTAGGTGCGTTCGTAATTATGTAAATATGTAGCACCTATTATTGTTGCTCAGTCCGTCCGTCTGTCCATCTGTCCGTCCGCACATAACAACGCAGAAACTACCCAACCGAATCGTTTAAAATTTAAAATACATAAATACAACATAATTTTGTCGAATCATTTCAAATTTTATGAAAATCGGATGGATAGATCAATTACAGGGACAATCAAAAGGATTCCGTTACATTACGGTCAATGGGGAAAAAAGTTTCAAATGCGTTTTAATCGTTTGAAAATTAAAACATATAATTATTACGTAATTTTGTCGAGTCATTTCAAGTATTATGAAAGTCGGATGCATAGATCATTTACACGGACAATCAAAAGTATTCCATTACATTACGGTCAATGAGAAAAAAAGTTTCAAATGCATTTTAATGATGTTACACTCATTCGAACATAATAGAATTGACATGAATCTATGAAATATATACTAAAATATGCATTCTGTACAATCTGTGATGCAAAGAATTTTTGTTATTAAATTACAGGGCCACACAAAAGTATTCCACTACGTAATGCTATACGGGGAAACATTGTTTGTGACGTGTTTTAATTATGTTCAACAATTTCACATTTTATGAATAAGATATACGTTGCTGAGTATTGTAATGGTAAATTATGTAATAAAAATTACTTCCTGCATATTTACAGAAACACAAAGATTTCGACTACTATACTGTATAGCATCATACATATCAGCAAGATCTGAATATTTTTAAAACTTCGTTATCGTACGAACGCACCTCATTTGCTACGTTCACGTGCAATTTCCAACTTGTTAAATTTTGTCCTGACTTTTGGATCACCCGATATACATATATATATTATATATTAAAGTTTACCAATCAGAACATCTTAACATAATCAATAGTTAATATTATAAGAAACAAAATATAATAACACTAAATACGCAATTTTTGAAAAAAAAAAAAAAATCATTTAATTGTTTTGAACATGATAAGAAAAACCAAAGTAAATATAAAAGCATAAAGGGAACAAAAAAGCTGAAATGTTAAAACTTTGTTTCTCCCTCTTTCTCTTTTAAAAAAAAGCTGCTTATAGCATATTGCAACTTGTGAAATATTTTATAATTTATCATTTATTATGTAACTACAAAAAAGTAATCTACTTTTAGCGTAACAAAAAAGATCATTTTCCATGATAAAGGCTGTTCAATTTACTTTTATAAAAAGTAATAATATTTGTGGTTAAAACATATTTTTCGCACATTTTTACAACAACTCATAATTTAACTAGTTGGATGTGTCAATCCCGAAACTTTCTTCTATCTCATAAGTACATTTTAATATTAAAAAAAAAAAAAAAAAAACGTGGTGACCCCAAAGTTACCCACTATCGAATTTCCTCGAACATTTGACCTAGCCTAATGAGATTCTGGTATTCAAAATGCCTAAAACGCAAAATTTAATTAATATTCTGAGAAAATAAGCTTAATAGTGCCTCATGTTGGGTAATTTGTGCTAAAACCTAATAAGCATCTATTGATGTCAAGACCTAACAGAATCTGAATATTGATGGAATTTCGTCCATTAGTTCTTGAGATATAGTTATAGCAAAAAATTTGCAAAACGTAGCACAGCAACGCCATATCTTGGACAATTTATGCCAAAACGTAAAAAAGCGTCTAATTATGTTATGGTGTAAAAGAATCTGAAGTTTGATAAAATTCTGTGCATTAGCTCTTGAGATATAGCTAGTTTTAAAAAAAACCGTGTAAAATATAACACAGCAACACCATCAGTTGAAGGATTTATAACAAAACGTAATCATCGTGTAATTATGTTATATGTCATTTTGTAACAAAATCTGAAGTTTGATGAAATTCTGAGCGTTGGTTGTTGAGATATAGCTATCGGAAAAATCGTGCAAAATGCAGCATAGCTGCACCACCTGTTGCAAGGTTAATACCAAAATGTAATTAGCGTCTAATTATGTTATATATTCTAGTGTAAAAGAAACTAAAATTTGATGAAGTTCTCTGCATTAGTTCTTGAGCTATAGCTATCGCAAAAATCGTGCAAAATGTAGCATAGCAGCGCCACCTATAGGGCAGTTCACACCAAAACCTTATCAGTGGCTATGCATCTCAAGGTATCGCGGAATCTGAAGTTTGGTGAAATTCTGTGCATTAGTTCTCGAGATATAGCTATCATGAAAATCATGAAAAATGTGGCATAGCAGCGCCACCTGCTGGCCAATTTACACCAAAACTTAATCAGCGTCTATGTATATCAAGGGGTCACAGAATCTGAAGTTTGGTGAAATTCTGTGCATAAGTTCTTGAGATACAGCAGTCTTGAAAATCATGAAAAACGTAGTATTGCAGCGCCACCTGCAGGTCAATTTTCACCAAAAACCAATAGGCACTAATTCATATCAAGGTCTAACTGAATATAAAATTTTATTAAATTTCGAGCATTAGTTCTTGAGATAGAGCGCCCACAATTTTTTTGTCACATACAGACAGACAGACTCACAGACAGACACACAGACTCACAGACAGACGGACAGACTCACAGACAGACATTTTCTAAAAATAGTCAAAACGTGTTCAGGACCTTCTAAAACGTATAAATCCGTCGAAAACCGGAAGTCGAAAATTTTCATGAATCCAATACTTTCTTCTTGTAAAGATAGAAGAAAGTAAAAATGATGTGGGATAATGTTTCGTTTTCATCAGTTAGCTAATTATACTTTTTTTTCCAAAAATTATTTTATTTTATGTTTTAATATTTTGCATTGTTTTGTTGTTTTAATCTATTTTATGTATTTTTAATTTGAAAATTATCTTTAAAAATATTTATTTTATTTATTTCATAACTTAGATACTTTTAGAATATAATTTTTTGTTGAAATATATTTTCTCTATTTTAAATTTAAAAAAAAAAGAAAAGATAAAGAAAGAAAAAAAAAAAGAAAAAGTGAACAAGAAGCTTACGAAAAAGATTCATATTTTTTTTTCTCTGATCCTGCTTTTGCTTTAATGCGTTCAAATATAAAAGAATAAGTATCATTAAAAACTTTCAGCTTTTTCTAAAAATAAAAATTAAATGTAAGATATTAATTTTTTATTTGCACTGATTTTGTTCTCTTTTCAGTAACGTTTATTTGGAATTCGTACAGCATGTTCCAAAACTTTCGCCATCTTTTTAAAAGTCTCCATAATTCTTTCTATGGAAATTATTTAAAAAGGCATAAAAGTCATTTAATTGAGGCAACAAATTTCATTCAAAAGTACATTTGCTTTTTCTATCTGCTGAGATAAAAATTGAAACGATATTTATAAGTGATGTATGAGTGTTATTATAGCTAACCGGGTTTTGGCAGCCTTTAAAATTGAGCGATACATTTCTGAAGAAGACAGAAAAGTCCGTGATGAAATAAGATTTTATCACTAAAATATTTCTTTTATCTTACTTAACTACGAGATTAAATTATATTTGTGACGTATTCTCCGGTACACTTCAAAAGAGGAGATAACCCTGATAAAAGCAAAATTTTAACCCTTTGCACGCCGTTGTTGCCGCGGCTGACATTGTAAGGTAAGTTGAAAACTCTGTTGTCGCCATCATCTTTCCTAGCAAAATTTGTTTTTGGCATCAGTAATAAAGGAAAGTAAAATTTGCCTTATTTAATCGGGGCATTTTTGAAATTGTGTACTTGAAGGAAACTTCTTTTTAAAAAGTGGTGCCGACCGAATAAAATTTGAGCAATTATACGAAGTTGCTGGTAGCTCACAGTCAATATGATGCGGAATTGCTAGTACAGTAAAACCTCTAAATAACGGACACCTCGGGAGCGCGGAAACTGTCCGCTATTCAGAGGTGTCCGCTTCGGAAAAGCCCAAATATTAAAAAGAAAAGCAAACTTGCAAAAAAAAGCACAATGTTTCATTAATTGACTTTTATATATCCTAAAACTTATACTATATGATTAATCAAAAATTAAAATTATTTATAAGCAATAAAACTGAAATAAAATTGTGCATACCTTTATTCCTCGTTTATCACATTCTTATGAAAAAAATCTGTTACTAAAGTTTGCTTTTGTTTGCGATTACAAGTAATTTGTTTTTCAATGTGAAGTTTTAACTCAGTCAGTAGTTTTAATCCTTCTGAATCATCTTTTTTTTACAAAAAAATTGTGTAACTGCTCACTATATTTTGCCGCTTCTTGGAAGTTCCCGATATTGCAAGAAACATCTCCAGTTTCCGTATCTGTTTCTTCATCACTAATAGAGTCAGCTTTTGTCGAAAATTCTGAAGGAATATAATCACATATATCAGCTGAGTCTTCTTCAGTAGGCAATTCATCATCAATACTAATGAAATTTTCGGCAGTTTCTTCACTTCTGATATATTCCATTAATTTCCTTATTTCGCTTAAATTTTCATTTGTGTCGGAAATGTGCGTTTCATTTTCGTTTAAAATAAAGCCTGCTTTTCTGAAACACTGTCGTACGCTTTCCGGTTTTATGTTTTTAACAGCTGACGAAATCCAAATTACAGCATCGAGAGCATTAACTAATTTTACACAGTTTTCAACTGTATCCATAGAATCTAACTTTGAAATAATGTGACGTAATAAAAGCTTTCTGTACAAGGCTTTAAAATTGCGTATTGCACCTTGATCAAGTGGTTGGCATACTGAAGTTGTGTTTGGAGGAAAAAACATAATTTTAACATTGTCCAACTTCAAATGTTTTGGATGAGAACTTGCATTGTCCAAAAACAATAGAACTTTTCTTTGTTGTTTTTTCATCCTATTATCAAAGGAAGTTAACCATTCGATCATTAAAGGACTGGTCATCCATGCCTTCTTTTTTGCTCTCCACACAATACCAAATTTATTAAATTGAATATTCTTTGGAAAACACCTGGGTTTCAGAGATTTTCCAATAATAAGAGGAGTTTCAAATTCTCCTAACATATTGGAACATAATAAAATAGTGAGTCGCTCTTTTGACATTTTTCTGCCGATACAATCATCCTTTTTAAAACATAAAGTCTTATTCGGAAAAATTCTGAAAAAGAGTCCGGTTTCATCGGCATTAAAAATGTTTCTCTCCTCGCAATCTTCACAAATTGATTGAAGTCGTTCTTGCCAATCCTTCACCTCTTTAAGATCTACAGATTTTGCTTCTCCACATAATGCTTTGAAAGAGATGTTGTGCCGAGATCGAAACTTTTCCAGCCATCCACTGGAAGCCTTAAAATCGTGTAATCCGAGTTCTTTAGCGACTTCCAAAGCCTTTTCCTGAATCAAAGGTCCACTGATAGGAATGTTTTTAGAACGAACAGATGTAAACCAATTCAGAATTATAGAATCAATTTCAATGGAATTAGTCTTCCTCAATTTCACTTTTTTGGTGTTCTCGTTTGAGTTAGTAATCCATAAATTTCTTATTTCTTCTTTATTTCATAACATTTCGCCCACCTGTGTTTTACCTATTTTAAAACGATCAGCAAGTATCCGTAAACTCAATTTCTCTCTCTCAGATACACTTACAATTTCAAATTTTTCTTTTAAAGTTAATCGTTTCCTTTTTGAGGCCATTGTTAAAGTAACGCTCACAAGAACCGAAAAGAGCAATAAACATTGAGAAGTAGTTTTTTACCCCCTATTCTCATCGCATTTTTGGCGCCTTTAATCCTCGCTGCCAAAATTATCAGTATGCAATTTCCCAATAAAATAAATAAATAAATAAAATAGAGTAACCCTTTTCTTTGTTTTATAAAAGAGTAAAAACACATAAATAAAATGTACTTTAGGTTTTCAGTGATTATTTTTCTTTTGCTCCAATCATATAGACACCGTGTGACGTCTCTGATTTATCTCTTCTATGTTATGCAATATGCAATCTAGTTAATTACTCATTGAATTTTATGAATGAGCCCTACTAAAATGATTTTTTTTAATTTTTTCTTTGTTTCTTGATACTGACACATTAATCTGGTAAATTTAGAGGCTTTTTACTTTTTTTTTCACATTGAAAAATATTATTTCATCTTTTATCATCAAAATTACTGTCCGCTATTCGGAATGTCCGTTATTCAGAGGTTAAATATACAAAAATTTAGGTTTTGGGAGTGGGGATTGGAAAAGTGTCCGTTAAATAGAGGTGTCTGCTATTCGGGAGTGTCCGTTATGGAGGTTTTACTGTAGTAGCCCACAGTCAAAATAACGCGGAGATGCTGGTAACCCATACTCAAAATGACGCGAAGTGCAAAGGATTAACAAACAACAGTTTACTTTTGGAAGTGGAGTATGGTAGTGGAGTATTTTACTAAAGGCTATCAGAATTAAATTATTTAAAACCTGTAAAACTGTGAAGAAGAATGCCTTTTCCGAAATACTGACTAAATTCAAACACTTATTTCGAATCAAAATGACCTCGCTGATCTATCTTTGCTATCTAACCAAAGAAAGTTTCAAACTCTCTATAAAATATCACTTTGAACCTCTATAGTATTGCTAAAAAATATCTCTATCACTATAGAACGCCACGGATTCCAACCATATATTATTCTTAAGCATGAAACTGAACTTTATACCACTCTTACAGAACTCTCAGCAATAGATACTAGCTCAAAACAGCTAATGAACAAACTCAGATTACAGATGACAAGTAATGAGCTCGGCGGTGTTCAATTCCAAGTTGCTATACCACTTAGGACAAGATCCGTTTAAATCATTTCAGTCTAACTCCTACCGCAGTATGTATAGTAAGTATACAATCACAGATACTTAATTATCATATAAAAATTGACTTTGGTATGCATTACATCATTGCACAAAGAAAAAAGGAAAATCGTGAGAGTCAGATTTCCAAAGATTCAGGCATAATTAGCGAAGTTTAAAAAAATGACAGAATAGATGATTCATTCATTCACAAATGTTAGAATTCAAGACATCACGATCGCATATAAAATCTCAAAACTCATTTGACCACAGACTAATTTCATAAAGCAGTAGTTGGCGACCAAAGCCCTTAATTTAAAAAACAATAATAGAGAATGGAATAAATTTCGCAAGTTAACAATAGTTGACACTAAGGCAATGTTGCCAGATTGGGAATTTTGACCTCGAGGGGAAATTTTTAGGGACAAATAATTCATGGGGAATTTTTTGAGATCAACAATATTTTGGGAAAAAACTTGAGAATTTTGTTTTCCCTTTTTCACTTAAAGTTTACATTTAGTCATATGACAACACTGCATCTTACTCGATTTTGATTTGGAAAATGAAAATAAAATACAGAAATCAGAGTTATCAATCATTAGCGAACTTTTCAGGATCGTTAAATAGAATCAAACATCGAGTCAGGTTATCCCGAATTATGTTTTTTCGACTCGGAATTAATCTAATTTTCTTTCTGTAGGTCGGGTTTACTCTAGAAAAAATCTTGTGGGTCACGTATATAGGTTTTTTCCACTCAGGTTGTTGGTATTTTCACAAAAATTTTAAGCTCAGTTATGTTTCACATGAAAATAAATACGTATTTGAAAGTGCACAAGTATATATTCAATTTAATGCATGATAAATTGAATGTATAAAACGCGATCGTAGATTATTCTTTTTTTAAGAACCATTTTTTCTTCTTTCGGAATATGAAAAATAGTATCAACATTTTATTTCTGATATATACAAAAACACATGCTTTGTATTTTCGGTACTTTATGTATACATACATATATGAAAATTGAGAGGAGTCCGCTATTCAAAGATATAAGCGTCCACATATATAAATTTAAAGAAGTGAAAAAGTGATCGCTAAATAGAAGTGTTCGCCTTTCGAGAGAAAAGCCATTATGAAAGTTTAATTGCACATAGATTTTTAACCTGAAAAATAGTCTGAAAATTCTTTTAAAATTCGGATCAATCCAAACCCGACCCGCAAGAATAAAAAATTAACCAAACCCGAAAAAATGAAAATTAACGCTATCCGCAACGAAAAAATATAGCGCCAACTCGACCTGACCCGATGTAGGACTCTAATTTGTGCTTTATGGAATTGCATGCTACAATCATACTGCTGTGTTTAAAAACATAAAACAACTTCTTTTTTTTTTTTTTTTTTTTTTTTTTCATGCTTCAAAATGAAAAGATGACACCAAAAAATTAAAAAGAGGAATTATGAAATATCAATCCAAAAATGCTACGAAAACAAATGTATTAAACATGGAATCTAAATTTAAGACTCGCGCTGAGCTAAAGTGAGTGTGTTGGACTAAATCTAAGAACAACTTGTAGCAATTCTGTTTTCCTTCGTGGCTTTTTTATTAATAATTCGTGGTAGGAGAGGTGAGTATGAATTCAAACAAAATTTACATAATATACATTTGCAAGGTATTTCTATTTTACCCACTAGTCGCAAGGTGCAATAACAAATTTAACATGTTGTGAGCACATTTAAAGTACAATTGCTCTAGAGGACTATGACACAAAATTTGCGTAAGCATACCAATTTTATTTAAAAATTTTCTACAATATTTTACGGTGTAAGCTATTTTCGTTTGTTTTAATCTTACCTGTTGAAACTGCATACGGATAATGCTGGAAGTTCAAATTCGTCGGGAAATTGATATTCTACGTGTACCACAGTCGGATAAGTCCAATAAACTTTCAAGAACGAGAACGTCTGCCAAAAGAATCCAATCATGCAGCCGATGAAGACCACAATCTTGAGCGTTTTTTTAGCTAAATTCCTTGTGATTACTATTTGAGGGATGCCGGTGATCACCGAATTTTTTAGCAATTTTTTAAATTGTGCGCAAAAACCCATACTTTTAGGCAGAAATCTGAAAATAAATTTAATAAATATATAATAAATTTAAGAAGTAATATCATAGTTGCCAACCTCCCGATTTTTTTTAATACAAGTACTTTTATGTAGAAACAATTGCTCTGTACAATATCGCAATTTTTTCAATTGAATAAAGCCAACACTTTTGGAAGAATTTACTGGCATTAAAAAATTGGAAAGTTAGGAACTATGTAACACACGTTTATTTATTTTAAACAAGTATGTTTCTTTTAATTAATATGTACTGAAAAACAAGAATCGGAAATATTGCATTGATGTAGCAAAAATATTGAAAAGAAATATCTTATTTTACTTGTAATTTATTTTTCCATTGATAGTTTTTTAATATAAATTTTCAATAATTTTGACTTTTTAATTATTTCACGACATTTGCGTTTATCGTCAAAGCGAGTTCCTTTAACCGATTTTGTAATTATAAAATAAAATCTATTGAGTTTTTACAGGAGGCCTTAATTAATCCTTAAGAAATAATTTTAACTATCTTTACATTATTTTTTTAAGACGCAGGATTGCAGTGATTTCTATAAACGCTCTATGTATAATAAAAGCACCCTTAATCATGAAAAGAAAAACATTTTACTAACTACTATATTTTGGATTACCATTATGAAAGAATCCTCATTAATCATAATCAGTGGATTCGTGCAAAACTTTCGTACTGCAATCTTTGAGATTATTTGTTTTGATACATGTTTTCCATTATTTTTTAATTAACTGTGATTTTTAATCGATAGCGTCTTTTAACTAAATGCGAGTTTGTTAGGAATCTCTACGGGTCTGATCTTTAATCTTTCCGGATCGGACAAAAACATTACTTTTTTTTCTGCAAAAACGGACCAAAGCAGGCCAAGCTTTTTTTTTTTTTTTTTTTTTTTTTTTTACCGATATCGATCTCGAACTTCCCTTTTGAGATCATTTAGTCTGGTATTTTATTTATTTATTTTTTTAAAGCGTATTTATTTAATAAATTTTATGTATTTATTTTTAAAAAGTGTATTTATTTAATAAATTTAATATATTTACTTAAAAAAAATATTTAAAATTATATGTTTGATTAAGAAAATCTATAGAAATTTTATTCGACTCAATAAATTACAGAGAAATATTTATAAAAACATACTTTTTTTCCACTTTTGCAGAGTTTTTATAGATTCTGTTTTTTTTTTTTTTCCTTTCATTCTAAACTTTTGATTTTCCTTTTGAATCATCTTTTGAATGCAATTTTCTAAATGAATTATTTTATGATTATTTATACACATGATTGTATAATAGGTAATTAACATTCCATATATTTATCATCATTCAATATTCCGAGAATTCAGGACATATAATATAAAAATAAAATTATACATAAGTAAATACACATTTTCAATAATTTTAATTGTGAGATAATTTTAGCTTCAAAAAAATCTGCATGTTTTATAGAAAAGGAATGGAACCGGCGCGGTCGAATTTTATATACCGGAAGGCGGTTGCACAGACGGTCACTTCATCGTGTTAACGGCTAAAGTTTCAGAATGAGACAGACTTGATTAACATATTAAAATGCAATTAGTATTCCATGTCATATCTTGGTGAAAACCACTTAGGAGATATACAAATATAACGTTATCAGCTTTTTCCTGATTTTGGACCCCCTCCCCCCCATTCGATATCATACGTTATCATCCCTTGAACCCACCCCCACTCCCCCTTCCGGTAACCATAACGTCATCAAAGTGTAATTTTTTTCTTTACTTTTAGAATTTATTTCTTTTATTAGGAGTGATATACAAATTATGATACATTTATTTTTTGGATACTTTACTGATTTAAATGAAGAGAAGTCAATATAATAATACTTTATGTCAAATAACACTTAAAAGAAATATGTACTATTTAAAGATAATTTTATAACAGCTGTTTGTTGCATAATGCATTCAACACTTATGAAGTCTATTATTTTAACACAATCTAACTGATTGGTAAAGTTATCATACGTATTGAATATTTCCAACTGAGCGAAAAATCCCAGCCGGTTATCGCCCGGTTAGCTTAACAGGTAAAGCATTGGCCTTGTAAGCCAAGTATCCGGTTTCGATTCCCGGCTGGGCAATTTTTCGCTCAGTTGGAAATATTCAATACTTATGAAGTCTTCTTGCACTTGACCCGCACGGAGGAGGGGTGGGGCATAGATGGTAATTCTTATCTAAAACAGAAGTGGGTGACATTCTTTCTCTTTGGGTTTTATTTAAACACAAAGTTCATTTCAAATATATTTCCTATATGGTATCTAAACCGTGATGTATACACATATAAAAAAGAATAGGAATGTCAAATGTTGGGGTATTTTATATTTTAGAATGAAATAATTTTATGATAATTTAATGATTCTACTAACTTTATTTTTTCATAAAAATAGATAACAGGCTAAAAAAGGTAACACACTCTTTTGAACCAAGGAACGTGTTAGAAATAAAAACACAAAAATTTAATTGATCAAAAATTATATCGATAATAAAAGACAGACCCCCTTTCCCCCCAGCGATATCTTACGATACCATATTCTAAACCTTCCCTCCCCCCTAAAATGATAACGTTATATATGCACAGTCCCTAGAGACCCGATTTTAGTGGTTGATCGGTAGGTTTACCGGTAGGTTTATCACTATGTTTTTCTGCAAACTCAGAGGTATGAAAACATAAAGGACTGGGAGAAGGAGAACACAACAGTAAGCCTATCAGTCAACGACTTAAATTAGCTTTGAAGTTATTTTCCACCAAGATATGATTTGGCAGACCACTCTCATTTTAATGTGTTATTCGAGTTTTTATTAATCTTGGAATTTCAGCCGTCAAACACGACGAGGTGACGGTTTGTGCAGCCACCTCCCGGTCTATTATCTTTTGCATCAGGCCGAGCCGGACCAAGCCAATAAGGTTTTTCAACGGACAGGATTCGTCAGATATCAAGCGTGTATGCTAAGTCAAAAGAGTGTTCAGAACTTTCGTATGAATTTTATTCCTCACTAGCGGCCTTCGCCCGCTACGCTGGTCGGTTTATCTAAAGAAATCTTGAAGAAGTAGTTAGATAAGGTTCAGACATACATTTAAAAAAAAAAAAAGCAAGTCGATCATTCAAAAAACGTTGGGAAATATCAAATATTTACTGTAATTTTTTAAGAAAAACAAAGTTTCGAAAAAAAAATTAAATCGAAAAAAAAATTACACTGACATATTAATGCAAGGAAATTTTCCCAGAGAGAAAATTCGCCTTGAATACAATATTTCAAATTCTTTTAATTGCTTATAGGCGTTAATGCCAACATAGTGAAAAAAAATTCCATGCTGGGAATCGAACCCGGGCCATCAGTATGGCGCACTGACGTTCTACCGACTAAACCACATGGAACGACAGCCAGCTTGAAACTTTCTCATACTTAAGTAGACTGGCGAAAACATAACGATAGCGCGTTTTAAAATCGCACAGTGACATCTATTGGATTTTATATGTACTAAAAAACGTTATGTACTAAAAAACGTGAGCAGCGCACCTAATAGTTTCTTTTGTTTCTTTTTGTTACTTTTTTGTCTGTTGTCCGATTTTGATGAAACAAAGCCTATACACTGCCCGGGAGTGTGCATTCTTCATTAGTGAAAACCTCATAAAAATCCATTCAGTAGTTACGAAGATAACCTCGAACAAACAGACAGACAGACAGACAGACAGACAGACAGACAAAAAATTCAAAAATTTTTTTTTTGTGTTTCATTGGTTTTCTTTTATCGCCCTGACTCCATTTTTGTCAATTATCTTCAATGTACAGACACACCGGGTCCTACTGTTTTATTATATGTATAGATTGTGCGATTTGTATGCGCATAAAAAAATGATGACATCAGAAATAGTATGTATGATTCCGATAAAATTCCTAAAATAAATCCTCTCTCTAATTTTCAACAAATTTTATTTTTTGAAAAAATTCTTTCGTCAGCCCTTCCCTTCTCTCAACCAAAAATCTTTGGTTAAAATAATGGAATATGTTTTCATTCACTATTTTACGACGGAAACTTTCAGTGTTGATAAGTGCGCCAAAATTTAGTTTTTTGTTTTTGTTTTCATGCCAGTGTGCTAATTTGGCGTTTTTCAAAAGGGTGCTGTACACTGCCCTTTTCCCTTTAGGTCTCGATGTTCTCTTCTCTTTTTAGGCATAGAAAATGCACACTACCTCATTTCCATGTTTCTTCGTTGAGTCATATATATATATATATATGTATGTGTAATATTTTACGTAATAAAACAGTAATATTTAACATATATGATGACTTTTCATTCAATCTAATTAATTTTACTAACTTCAATTCTTTTTTATATATCGCAATTTATAGGAATATTCTCTTTAATCATAGTCATCGTATCAAATGTTCATGTTTTTTTCCCAATTCATATGTCCTAATGTATTAAAATTAAAGTAATTAACATATAATGTTCCTGTTTTCTTTATTTTAGCTTGAATCAAATTTTAAAATTCTTTTTTTACTACTTTTTACAAGTATGGGCATATAATATGTATAAAAATCTAAAATACTATTATGGATGGTTGGTTGTGGATTGCTGAAAATATATAAAAACATATCTTTTAATAATAAAAAATGTAAATAAATTAATAAAAGGGATGTGCGTATATGATAAATATACATTATGAACTTTTAGAAAAAAAAAATATAAAATCTAAATATACATTATGAACTTTTAGAAGAAAAAAAATTATAAAATCGAAATACCATTATGGAGGGTTGAACTAAGGAATGCTAAAAAAAGTTTAAAACTTTGTATCCATTATTATATGTATTTGAAAAAAAAATGGGAGTGGGGTTTTTATACATTTTACATAATGATTTTTCATAAATATTTGACTTATAGTTACCTACTATAAGGCTATAATTTACTAGCATAAAATAATCCTTATTATTTCTAAATATAATAATTCGCTTATTCATTTTTCATAAAAAATTATTAGGATTTTAAAATAATCAATACTTTTTTTTCATCTTTTACTCCGTTATTTATTTTAAGCTTTTTCCTGTATTTACAATTATTATTATGATTATATTTTTAAAGTTATTTGATATTTTTTTATTTTTATTTTCAATGATCATCACTTGGAGTTCATTATTTCATTTCATTTTCATCGACAAATTGCAGCACCATAAGTTTCTTAATTTCTTTTTCTTTTTCCACTTTAGATGGCAATAGCACAATCATATTTATGAAATATCTAATTTTTAAGTTCAATCGCATAGCCCATGCTCCTGCATTCATTAAATCATTTTACACCCTAGCACTCTCTCCATTAATAAATCAATTAAAAAAAAGATTTTTATTTATTATTAAAATATTAATTTCTCTTAATTTATTTAATCTTTTCATATCTCACGTCTAATATTTTGGTTTGCTATGATATATTTATATTTATTGGAAGCTAAATTTAGTCATTTTTATATTAATGCCGACAAAATTGGATAAAAAAACATTTCTTTACTATGAAACCAGCAAACTTCTCTGACGATTCGGCAGGTTTTTCATAGTTTATTATTATACATTTCTATTTCCCACTCTACATTTTTGTTCATTTTTAGAATTCTGCCACCTTTTTTAAAAAATTTTGATTTCATTCTTGTTTTATGAACATATATGCATATTCTTTTTTCAGAATATAATGGCAAATTTCAGTCAAAAATAATCGCAAAAAGAAATATACATCTTTGCTGGTAGTAGTTTCTCCATATTATGAAAACCAAGGCAACGTACTATCTGCGTCAGTGAAAAGATTATAAATACTTGACTAACTGACACCAGTAAAAAAAAAAAAAAAGAAATTTTTTATCATATTTGTGCGAGAGATTTTTCAGGAACGAGGCGCTTAACCCCTTGCAGCGCGATGGTATATCTATGAAACCTCTTGATTTTAATTCCCAAATGGCCACCTTGGCACCGGAATTTTGGTAAAAAAAATTACGGTTCATTGGATGCGTGAAATATAGCTTTTTCTTAATTACAAATTAAATTGTTTTCAAATTCCTATGCTAGCCATTAATTTCAACACTTAAGCAATGAATTTGCCCTGCGCCACAAATGGTTAAATGAACTGAAATATTTTCTTTAATTTTGCTGATAGAAATTTTCACCGGCGATAATCAGAAACTGTAGATCCGATTTAAAATAACACCCGTCATCTTGTGACAATCTCCTCAGTATCTTCACTTGCAACTGCTAGACAATACACAATACGTTTCCCCCTCTTTATTCATAACTCCAGGGTACACGACATTTCGGTCCCGCCACTTCGGTCCCGCCATTTCGGTCCCGCCGTTTCGGTCCCGAGACACTTCGGTCCCTGTCCATTTCGGTCCCGAGACATTTCGGTCCCTGGCCATTTCGGTCCCGAGACATTTCGGTCCCGAGACAATTCGGTCCCGAGATAATTCGGCCCCAAGACATTTCGGTCCCTAGCAACTTTGGTGCCTTGCCATTTCTGTCTTTATCCTTAGTCATTTCGGTTCTTTGTTATTTCTTTGCTTGCTACCTTATAAGTCGGATTCTAAATGTTGTGGGCAGGCCAAATGGTATAAGTTCAACATTATTCGGGACTTTTTTAAATTTTTTTAATTCTCCCCCTCCCTTCCCCCAAGTTTTATAAAAAAGTTGAATATAAGAGTCCGATAAATTTAAACTTTTATAATTACAGTGAGGCTGAAATTGTTTCATTAAACAGTGTGATATAAGTTTAGGGGATATTGTCTTTTGCTTTTAGTAGTATTATTAATAATCAGAATAAATATTTTAAATTTTATTATTAATTATTAGTACCAGTATTTTATATAAACTTCTATAAACTGCTATGAACTAAAAAGTATTTTATATAAACTGCCATAATTTTTTTGGCTGCTTACGTACATTTTTTAGAACCTTTAAAATAGAATTAATTAAATAATAAAAAAACTGTGCTTATTTTTTTTCTTCCAATTAGTTTAATAATGAATGTTTTTAATAATTCAATTAGACAGTTAAATATTATAATACATACATATTTCCTCAAATAACACATCTACATCCTCTCCTTTGGTAATTCAGAAATGATATATATTTATCGATGAACAATTTTTTTTCTCATTATTTTTATAATACAAAGTTGCATCTTATAAATTTGTTTTCATAAGTTACTTTCCATTATTAACATTGCGAAAACAATAGTGATTTCGTTCGTAGCCCGATACGTCGCATGATCAGGCATGCCATAAAAAAAAATTTGTTTTTAAAAATTTAGCTCCGCCACTTAAAAAAATAATAATAATAGCATTTATTGATTTCATTTTTTAAAAGTCTTCTCGTGCCATAAAGACCAATTTTGTGAGTTAATTTTATTTAAGCTGGACCTATTTCATTCTAATAAGATAATTATTTTTTTTTATTTTTATTTACATAAAATTAATACAATAATAATTTAAAATATAATAATGTAAATATTATATATAAATATAATAATATAAATTTTATACATAAATATAATAATATAAATATTATATATAAAATATACTATATAATTTAATAAAATATATTAAAATGTAATATAATAATATTTTAAATAATTTCATTTCCAATTTTTAAGTGACAAAAACTAAGCTTTTATTTATTTATTTATTTGTATTACATTTTCGCTCCTATTTTCCCAGAAAAAAAAAATAATTTTCATTTTAGTTTTATTTTTAACTATACTAATTGTTTTAAATTCCTGTAATTTTCAATTTACAATAAATAAGCAAGTAAATTAATAATTTAAGTAATAGTAATTTCAGTAATTTCAATAGTATTTTCAGATAAATTTCAGTTTACAATTATTAGGAAATATAATGATGTATTGAATATAAAATGGGTTATGTATTGAGTTTATTTTAAAGTAAAATTCATTATGTAAATCAATAATGTTATTAATTAATAAATATATTTAATAAAATATTAATTTGATTTTTATATTAAAATTACTAACTGTTTTGAGAATTAGGATTACCAATTATCATTAGGATTACCAATTATGATTAGGATTACCATACAAAATTTGTGTGAATTATAATATTTTGGAAAAGAGTTATACGTGTGTGTGGTTTTCGGGCAATTATAATCCAATTATACTAAAATTTTGTGGCCTTCAGTTTAAAAACTCTGCAATGTTCCCTTTAAAATTATGTCTTATTTCACAAAATTTCAATTTGCAGAAGGGACCGAAATGTCTTGGGACCGAAATGACTAGGGACCGAAACGACTAGGGACCGAAATGACTAGGGACCGAAATGGCTAGGGACCGAAATGGCTTTGGACCGAAGTGTCTCGGGACCGAAATGTCTCGGGACCGAAATGGCGGGACCGAAATGGCAGGACCGAAATGGCGGGACCGAAACGTCCTGCTTCCTAACTCCATTACAGTGACCAAATAAAAATTCCGCTTTGTAGAAGTTTCCAATGGAACGGTTATAATTATTCTTTCTTAAGAATTATAAACTTTTCATTTTTAAAACGCGATTGTGTTGATCAAAATACTGTAAAATCTGTAAAAAAACAAAATAGCAAAGATCCAGGAAAATATTTCACTTTAAAAGTTTTCCATTGTAGACATGTTCTATTTTAACAGAATTTATGGTATTAAGTTCCAGTCATATGGCAGACTATTAAATAGCAAAGTATTAAAAAATTTGAAAAAAAATGGTGCATCAAGGAAAAATCGTGTCTTTTGGCATCCCACGCAAAGGTTCCGCGGAACGTGTCTTTGAAACCCCTAAAAATCAGGAGGTCCTGTGTAAATCGGAACACTTGGCAATACTAAACGTAACGTAAAGATTTAATAGGTAACATAAAAAACGTAAGAGGATATTTATTTTAATCCTGCTTAAACCTTTTCGGGTCTGGTGTACTATTACATTATTCTGGTGTACATGTCTTTTCATCAAATATTATTTTGTCTTAAAACTTATTTCTTTACTTTTCTACATATAGAATTGATAGTATATATCAACGCCTTTCTTATTATGACGTTATTTATGTTT
Organism: Maratus speculifer; assembly: GCA_964019185.1. NCBI lineage: Eukaryota > Metazoa > Arthropoda > Arachnida > Araneae > Salticidae > Maratus > Maratus speculifer. Next base: position 252,024,921 of record OZ025290.1, read on the forward strand.
TGTCAGTTAGTAATAACAAAAATAATAAAACTTCGCTTAATTCTCTTTGTACCGTTGGCGATTCCTTTATTTTATACATATATTTCACGCTTTAAATTTACAATATATGTTACTTTTCTGAATACAATATATGTTGAATCATGCCTGATAAAACGCAAAAAACATTAAAATGTTATCATTCCCTAGCAAATCTTGTTGTAATACGTTATTTTCCAAACGTCTCAAAAAACTCTTCTATGTTAAACGTGTCTGTTTGGGTACACTGTAAAAAAAAAAAAAAAAAAAAAAAAAAAAAAAAAACGGGCGATTTTACGGAAGTATTACTGGTAATCTAGACGCCAGTACTATTTGCTGTTTTTTAATGGAAAAATTTCTGTAAATTCCGGGAAAAACTCGAAAAAAAACCGGAATATTTACGGAAATTTTTCCGTTAAAAAACAGTAAATAGTACTGGCGTCTAGATTACCAGTAATACTTCCGTAAAATCGTCCGTTTTTTTTTTTTTTTTTTTTTTTCTTTTTCTTTTTTTTTTTTTTTTTTTTTACAGTGTAGCTACAATTAACATTATTAAAGTAATAATAATTTTGTTCTCAAAATGAAAAAAAATTCGAACCCAAAAGGGTTAATAGATGGGTTTCCAACCATAGTAAATCCAGCCCATTATGGAAAAAAAAAATGAAATAGTCCAATTAAAATGTAAATAAAATCTGTTTTATCTATTCCCACATTGAACCAAACCTGATTTCACATACTTTCTTATGTACGGCGTCTATTTACAGACTTGTTCACTGTAGGAGTGAAAAAAAACAGATTTCATGCACCATCTAAAAGACTAGGGGTTTTTTTATGGTTTTGATTTACTATGGTTGTAAACCCCTTCAATTAATCTTCATATTTTCTGAAGATTTTTTTCTTTTTTGTTCTTTAAAACTAATACTTATAACCTGAGCAGGGATGTAGTAGGGGGTATACGGGGGGGGGGGGGTATATGCCGTATACATTCTGGATTTTTTTAAGGAACACCGCATACCCTCTGTTTCTCAAGAATGCTATTGTATACACACTCTATAGGGTATACCCTCAGCCTTGAGTGTATATCATCTTTTATTTTTACAACTACACCCCTGAACCTGAGCAATTTTATGAGAAATGATGAATTTTTGTCTTATTTTATTTCTGAAAATACTTTATATTGCCAATAACATTTATTAATATCTATACATATAATAAAACAGTAGGACCCGGTGTGTCTGTACATTGAAGATAATTGACAAAAATGGAGTCAGGGCGATAAAAGAAAACCAATGAAACACAAAAAAAATTTTTTTGAATTTTTTGTCTGTCTGTCTGTCTGTCTGTCTGTCTGTCTGTTTGTTCGAGGTTATCTTCGTAACTACTGAATGGATTTTTATGCGGTTTTCACTAATGAAGAATGCACACTCCCGGGCAGTGTATAGGCTTTGTTTCATCAAAATCGGACAACAGACAAAAAAGTAACAAAAAGAAACAAAAGAAACTATTAGGTGCGCTGCTCACGTTTTTTAGTACATAACGTTTTTTAGTACATATAAAATCCAATAGATGTCACTGTGCGATTTTAAAACGCGCTATCGTTATGTTTTCGCCAGTCTACTTAAGTATGAGAAAGTTTCAAGCTGGCTGTCGTTCCATGTGGTTTAGTCGGTAGAACGTCAGTGCGCCATACTGATGGCCCGGGTTCGATTCCCAGCATGGAATTTTTTTTCACTATGTTGGCATTAACGCCTATAAGCAATTAAAAGAATTTGAAATATTGTATTCAAGGCGAATTTTCTCTCTGGGAAAATTTCCTTGCATTAATATGTCAGTGTAATTTTTTTTTCGATTTAATTTTTTTTTTCGAAACTTTGTTTTTCTTAAAAAATTACAGTAAATATTTGATATTTCCCAACGTTTTTTGAATGATCGACTTGCTTTTTTTTTTTTTTTAATGTATGTCTGAACCTTATCTAACTACTTCTTCAAGATTTCTTTAGATAAACCGACCAGCGTAGCGGGCGAAGGCCGCTAGTAAGGAATATTTGTTTTCAGATAAGGCAGTAAAGATGATAAATCATTTCAAAGACACGATCAATCAAAAGTTGGGGGTATTTTTCAATTCTGTAAAAAATGCCAGTTAAAAAAAGGCATCTTATTTTATTTTCAGACTACTATTTCTTTGAAACGCATTCGTAAATTTGATTATGTCCTTGTTTATGGATGATGCATCATATTGGGTAAAAGATATGATTGAAAATGCTAATTTACATTCTATTAAAATACAATAAATTATCCATATTCGGAGCAAGAAAATTTATTAACATTTTTCATCCATTGCTACTTAACCCTTTATCTACCGACGGTACTTATAAGTACCATTAAAATAACTTATTAAAAAAATTCTTTTAATACGTCAGTTAGTTGTAATACTGTTTAGAACGAATTACAGATATATTACTTTACCTTGTTGCAAAAGCATTATTGGTTACACAAGACAAAAATATTTTTAAAAGGGTGATTTCTTTTGCTTCTGCATCTTTTCAGCTTTCTCGGCGCTGAGGGAGGGAAGGGGGTGGGGATTTTTCAATGAGGAAATATTTCTATATTTATATTGTAAGGACATCATCCCGTAAGGCATGGTAACATCACTGCGATGTTGTTGTGAAGTCACATTGTGACTTTGTGACCATCGATTGTCGATGTGACGTCACGTCACGTCGATGTGACGTCATAGTGACTAAAATGTGAAGTCGTTATGGCCGTTTTAGAGCTCGTTTGTGACGTTTCACAAAGTGGTCACAATGTGACAAATTTGTGAAAAATGTGTCATTTGTGACTAATTTGACATTAACATTGTGACGAAACTGTGACAAAAGCAACGATATTTAAATTGCCAGAAACATGTTTTTTAAAGTAAATAACATGTTTTGAAGGATATTTATAATTTTCTAAAAATGTTTAATAAAGTCACACCTCAGTCACAATGTGACGTCACTGAGTAGTGGCATTTTGGTCACAGATGTTATGTGACCAAAGTGACTCACAGTGACGTCACTGTGAACATGCATGCTATGAGGGATATTTGTACATTTTATAATTCTACAATACAAAATACTAAGAAAATAATTAAAAATAAAAGATTTGAGTGGGGTTATAAAAATTGCACAATATCCCTGTAAATTAAAATTTAATTAATCCTTCTAAATCCTTCTAAAGTTCTCCAAATATATTTTAATAATTATGTAAATCTCTTAATTTAGTTTAAACAATTTGCGTAAAATGCTTTAGAATGTAAACTTTTCACGAATTCATAATGGGGTAGATAAAGGGTTAAATTAAACAAAATAATTTAAATCTTTTTATGCGACAAATTTTCTTATTCAGTTTAATCGTTCGGAAAATGTCGTATTATTTATGATAAAAGCACTCCGATCATGGAAAGAAATCATTGGTGACCCTTTCTAAACTTCTTGAACCGATTTTTCACATAGTGATACAGTACTCTCAAAGTTCATTAAAACACGTTGCTTATTGTTTTTAAAAAAAAGTAGCTGATTAAAAATTAATGAAAAAATGCAGCGCCAAATAATCTCAAAGACTAGAATACAAAGGCATTGTATGAATCCACTAATTAACTAGGTGGATGTGGCAATCCCAGAATTTTTTCTGCCTCATACATTTTGATACTTCCCAAAAAATGAAACATAGCAATGTCACCGGTTAAGTAATTTACTCCAAAATCTAATCTGCAACAACTTATTTCAAATTCTAACTGAATCTGAAATTTGATGAAAATCAATGTATTAGTATTTTAGATAAAATCACCACAAAAACCGTAAAAAAGAAAAAAAAAACTGGTAGAAACGCCATTTGTTGAGCTATTTACTTCAAAAACTGAAGATACTAATTTAAATAAGGGACTAACAAGAATGAAGTTTGATGAAAGTTCATGCATTAGTTCCTGAGATAGAACTATTACGATAATCATGAATACTGCATAGCAGCGCCTGTGGAACGATCAACTCCAAAAAGTAAAGAGTACTAATTTATATCACGGACTAACTGAATCTGAAGTTTGATGAATATTTGTGCATTAGTTCCTGAGATAGAGCAATTGCGATAATCACAAATAATGCACTACAATACAACAGCGCCACCTGCTGAGCGATTTGCACCAAAACGTAATCAGCACTATGTCATATCAAGAGCTAACAAAATATAAAGTTTTATGAAAATCAATACACTAGTTCTTGGGATATGGCTATTGTGGAAATTGCAAATAATGCAGCATAGCAGCGCCATATAATATTCACACATATTACACACCGAAAACTAATCAGATCTAGTTTATATTAAGGTCTCACAGAATCTAAAGTTTTGTGAAATTCGATGCGTTAGTTCTTGATATAGAGTGCCCTCAAAATTTTTGCCACATACACACAAACAGACAGACTGACAGACTCAGCGACAGGCATTTTGTAAAAAACTTTTTCGGATTCTCTGACCGCTAAAAAGTGTAAATCCGCGAAAAACCAGAATTCAAAAATTTTCACGAATCCAATACTAAATTCTTGTAAAGATAGAAGAAAGTAAAAATAAACATTTTAAAATCACCGATTTCATTAAAAAAGCTCTCATTCATCATCTTTAAGAGCCCACACTACTGAGTGAAAGACCCGGATGATAATGTTAAGTCTATGGGGCGTTCTTTTCAAATATCTCGCTCAAATTTTAATATTTTTACATGATTTTTTTTTTTTTTTTTTTTTTTTTTTTTTTTTTTTGCGCACAGGATAGCTGAGTTTGATTCTAGAACCGGGATAGTTTTTACTTTTTCAATTTTGGTTTCAGATTAAAAAAAAAAAAAAAAAAAATACTTTAACTTTCGAAACCGGTTTGATTCGGTTCTGAAATTGAAACTATCATAATATAAAAAATTTGTAACCAAAATCGAAAAACTAAAAACTAGCTCGGTTGCGAGATATTTGAAAAGAACGACCCATAGACTTAACATTATTATTCGGGTCTTTTTCACTCACTTAGTCACCGGGTCACTCAGTCAGTAGTATGGGCTTTTAAGCAACTTTTAGTATGGATTGGAACTGTAAGAGTATTTGCAAGTTTTACTGTACTTGGTTAAGTAAATCGTGTGAAAACGAAGCCCGCCTACAACGGAATTTTCTTATAAAAATAAAAATTTTATTGTCAATACGATAAGAATTCTAGAAAATTATACCAGCTAAATTTATTTCCGTTTTACTCCCTAGCGATTTTGCTCTCACTGATTTTATGGTAAAAGATAGTTGCCCTCATCATATATATTATAAAGCAGAAGTTCTGAAACTTCCAAACGAGTGTTTTCAAAAACTACCCGATGGATTTTTTTGCCGATTGTACCATTCGATAGGAAATATTTTTTTTTTTTTTTGAAGGTTTATGATTCAAATTTACAGGGATAACTCTGATTTTTCGTAGTAAATTTCGTATTTTTCGGTTATTTTTGACAAAAGGGTTGCCAGTAGCTGTTTTTGGTGAAAATTATAATTGCTAAAAGAATTAAAATGGCTATATCTATTACAAATATTACAAATATCTTGCAAATAATAGCAGAAAGTAACTACTGATAATATTAATAATAATAAAGAAAGACCGCTTAAATGAGGCGTAATATTATAAAAATATATTATCTTGCAAATGAAAAAAATATTTGTAATGCTTAAAAAATAATTTAACGCGAAATATAACTATTGGTTCAACTTTTGGCGACTTATCCCTGGTGTTAGAATAAAAACATGAATTTCAGAAATTGATTAAATGAATTTTGAAAGATAGTTATTTCCCTTTTTATTATTTTCTTTCTCTTTTTTATCGAATTTCCGTATAATATAACTTACAGCAGAAAAAACCAGATCTGATTGTAAAAGACACTGTAAGTTGTGAGTTACTATTCGTTTCTATACCATGTTCATCTTGCTTTTGTCGCCAAACCAAAGAATGTGTTTTTAAGCCGAAAATGCACTACTGACTTAATGCCTGACTTACGTTCTTAATGGTCGCAATAATGTTTTTTTTTTTCGAGTGAAGATAATTTTTAGAGTATATTTTAATATTCAATCGTAAATTATATAGATATGAGTATAACTCTTTTATTTCTTTTTGCAAATGTTTTTATTGTTAATTTAATTTTTCTTGCTCAATTTTCTTTTCAATTTCACTTACAGGAAAAATTTCAGTTTTAAAATTTAAAAACCGAAGATGGAAAGATTACCCCATCGATTAAAAATCTACCCCCAAATTCCAAGATTAAATGTCAATAATGGATGATCGTAAATGTCACATTCACTTGGCATTAAGCATAATATAAATACTGTAACACGCGCTTTCCAAAGGAATAAAAGAAAAAAAAAATAGACTCACGCGTCACGTGACCTGAGTTTTGCTAAATTAAAAAAAAATGTAGTTGTAATATTTCTCGTTTAAAAGAAATCTGGCAACACTAGTTCTATTAAAAAAATGTTCTTTTCTTAGTGATATTCGAATGTTGGTTGTAAACTGTAGTTCATATATTGTGATGGTGGCATGCGCCAGAATTATGTAAAAAAATTTATTTGTATGTTATTTGTGTTAGTCTACTATATGTGAGTGACGTCTTTTCAAGTAATAAAAAGTTTATAAAGAATAATGCAAGCCCCGAGATATTTATTAAGATAAGTTATCACTTCTTTCTTTCTTCTCTTCTACATTTGTAAGGCGAATTCTTACAAAATGGCTGCCCAACCTGGAGCCCTTACCTGGAAATAGTTTGATTTGTTCTGACATCTTCTTAATTCTACAAATGTTTGATGCTTTTAATTGCGATATGTTATCTACAAGTAAGAAAGAGGAAAAAGGAAATGGCGCGAAGTCTTTCCAAGGTGTTCTACATCTTTGTGAATCTTCTAAAGCTTGATATATATATTTTTTAAATTGTGAAATATGCACGAAATAAAAATGCATGCATGTTTAATGCAAGAAAATGGCACGAGCAGTCGTTGCTCGTTTGTTTGTGAAATGTGTTCTTCAATGCTGTGAAAAAAATTTTCCACGGAATAATCATATGCCAAGCACCATTTTTATTTGTTTGCGATATATGTTCTAATCTTGCTTCGATAACGCCATTTATATTTGTTTGTGAATTCCACGTTTTCTGTGCTTTTAAAAACTTTCTGTTCGTGTGCCTGCAGGTGTAGCTCGACAATATTTATTTAATCTTCAAGTTACTTTCTTAAAATGGATCCATATTTTTATCAAAAGAATGCATTCTTTCTACAAGTTTCTATATTTTGTTTTCTATTTGTAAAATTTTTCATATTTTTAGTTTTAATTTATTGATTTATTTTACAGTTCATTTATATATTGTGTAATTCCCCTTCCCTCCCCATGCTTATATTTTTTATTCTTTTGTTTATTTTCATTCTCTGCATGCATGTTTAATTTTTATCTTGATTAAATAACAACTTTTCTTACTTCGAATAAAAAAAAAAAAAAAAACAATTAAAAAAAAAGGGGGTTGATAAATAATGAAATAAGCATTTATTTACGTTGATATTATTTTTCTTTTTTTTTTACAAACAGGGAATTAAATTAATAGTGAAAAAAATATATTAAAATACATTGATACCATCAATACAAGTGTCATACGGTATGTGTTTATTAATTATTTTTTTGTTTGTTTTGTTGTTGGTTTCGCAAGGTAACAGAATTTAATTAGAAATATTATTTGAGTGTTCTATTGTTAGTTGTTTTAAGCATTGAATTTAGAATTCTTGATATATTTTGAAATAGCATTGAATACGATTTTTAAAACAGATTGAGTAAGTTCTTGCATTTATTTATTTATTTATTTTTATGAAATAAGACTTTCTTTTCTTTTAAAGTTATATTGAAAAAACTATATTACGTAGTCTTGTCATGATAATATGATAATAATATTGATTGACATTTTAATTATTCAGATATGTTTTGACTTATTTAGAACATTGTTTATGAATGTTGCCAACAATTCAGTACTAGTTTTATATCAGTTAAAATAATGTTTTGATTAAATGACACGTAATGACAAACTAGTTTATTTATATCAGCAATAATTTAAAGTATATTTTCTTTAAAAAAAATAAATAAAGTTTAAATTTTAAAGATACTTTTATGAAGTTTTATGAAGTTTAATTATTTTAAAAGTATATTTTGCTAACGTTAAAGTTCACTGTTTTGTTTTATTAATGTTTTGTTTATATGAGTTGTAAAGCAAAGCTCACGTCCGGGGAACAATTTATTTAAACGAATTTTTAGCATTAGTGGGTACATATCTTGTTGTTTGCTAAATTTACAAATGTCCGAGCTCAATAAAGCACGAAAAGAAGACCTGTTTCAGGTCGCTTTAGAAATGAATTTAGATGTACAACCCTCTATGACTGTTGTCACATTGCGTAATAAGATTAAATCCTCTCCCTCGTATGAAGTTGATTTCGTAAATTCGTTAATCAGAAACCAAATTGCGACTCGCGAGGAAAAGCAAAAAGCAGCTGAATTAGAACAACGTAAATTAGAAGTAGAAGAAAAACATCGTTCGGAAGAACTGGAATTTAAAAAGTTTGAGATGAATTTTGAGCTTGAGAAGCTTAAGTTACAGGCTCAGAGCCAAAGTGTTTCCAGTGGAGCGGTAGGTGGTAATGCGGCAGGGATAATGTCTCATCCAGAGAGTAAAATAGATATCCAGAAGCTGTTGCCTACATTTAAGCCAGAGACAGATGATGTAACATTGTTTCTGGTGCTCCTGGAACGACAGTTAAAGCTTTCGAACGTACCAGAACACCTCTGGTTTTCTTATTTACTAAGTGTTGTACCCTCTTCTATATCTACGCTTATTGCTCGTGAAAAAGAAGAAAACGCTTCAGATTTTTCACATGTTAAAGGTCTACTTCTTAAAAGGTTTAAAATTAGCGCTGAAAGGTTTAGGCAGCTGTTTTTCACGCATTGCAAAGATAAAGAAATTACTTGGAGAGATTATTACTTCGAGTTACGTGCTTACTTTGAAAACTGGCTTAAAGAGTTAAATGTAACGTCTTTTGAAGCTCTTCAGGATCTGATCATAGCGGATCAGATGAAAAGGCGCGTGCCTGTCGAATGCAAACAACATATGTTAGATGATTGGGAACATTTAAATTCACCAGTCGACCTTGCCGGAAAATTAGATGCGTATGATACTATCAGGTCTACGTTTTCTAAAAAGGATTCGGTTGTACCCCAGGAGAAAAAAGCGTATTTTCGCCGAGAAAATACATGGAAGCATAGTAAGCCTCCAAAAGACAGATCTTCCCCCACGTTTGATAATCGTCGCTCAGAATCCGAGATATTCTGCTATGGTTGTGGCAAAGTGGGATTTATAAAGAAGAAATGCCCAGATTGTTCCCCTACGTTTAAGAACCAAACAGTGCAAGCTCAACGTCTTAAGCTGTATAGTTTAAATACATCAACAGTTTCAGCTCTAAATGTACCTATTACGATCTGCAATAAGAAGGTATTAGTCTGTGCAGATACAGGAACGAATCGTTCTATTGCAGGAGAACGTATGTATAAATTATTTTTGAAAGCTGGTGTTGCAATGAAACCTCATACTCATGAAGTAACATTAGCTGATGGAACTACGAAGGCTAGAAAAACTCTTTCTGCCACTGTGCGTGTAAAGATTGAAGGCCGAGTTTTCAAAACAGAGTTTATTGTATTACCAAATGCCAAAGGTAATAAAACTCTTTTAGGAATGGATTTCCTGCACAAAGCTAGCATAGTGTTAGATGCTGCAAGTAAAACATGGCATTTTAGTGACAAACCTCATAAAAAGTTTCATTTTGTAGAAGAACATGAAGTACAAAATAGTACGTGTACCGAAGCGGTCGAAGTCTGTCCGTATGCCTTACGTAAAGATGAAGGCAAAAAGTTAAATTCCGATGACAGGAAAAAACTTAAAGATATTCCAAAAAGGTTTCAAAAGTGTTTTCGACCAGGGGGAGAAACAACCCCAAATCTTAAACGTTTTGTAAATATTTAAAAAGTGTGAAAGAACGTGTTGAAGTGAAACAAGATCAGAGGAAGAAATATTATGATAAAAATCATAGACGATTATATTTCAAGCCTGGTGAAAAAGTATGGGTTAACCTACTAGGCCAGTCAAATTATCAGAAAAAAGGGCCGATAGATGCAAAAATTCTGCTAGAAGATTTTATGTTTTTAAAATGTTTATGGGGATGCTAGTAACAAGAATTAATGGTTTTCTAACAAAATATCTTGAGGCTAAACTTTGTGGAGCCAAAAAACCACAAAATTTTCGGACTTTTTTCAGTTTTTTGCTTATAACTCAAAAATTAAAAAAAAAATTGCGTACCATACTCAGTTACAAAAAGAAAGAACATTAAATTCTCTACAAATTTCATACTAAAATTGTTTTTCTAAAGCCAATATTAAGCGCGCTACAGCTGTCTGAAAGTGACTCTTTTTTTCTAACTTTGTGGAAATTTTTCAAAAACGAAAATTTGACACAATTTTTCATTATTTTGTACTCTTTAATGTAACTTATTTAAATTACAGGCATTTGCATGATAACAATCATGATGAATTAAAATGGTAACATTATAAAAAAATTAAGAACATTATAACTTTTTTGTATTTAGAGCTTTAGTAAAGAACATTAATATTAGCTATTTAACTGAATGTAAGTAAAAAATGTTTTCGGTATTTTGCCTGTAACTAGAAAATTATAAACTTTTTGCGTAACATACTTAGTTACAAAAAGAAAGAACATTAAATTCCTATAATTTTTTTATAAAAACGTTTTTCTAAACCCATTACTAAGCGCGCTATGGTTTTTTGAAAATGTCACTTTTTTTTTTTTAACTTTACAGAAAGTGACCTATTTTTCACCTCCCATCCCAAAAAAAACCTTTCATCACTAACAATGAACATTAAATAGACCTATTGATTGATGAAAAATGAAAGTTTTAAGAAAGGCAGGTAGAAGATGTACATATTCTAGAAACCCTATAAGAAAACAACTACAAAGGGAGGGCCGGGGATTAAAAAAAAAAAAAAAAAAAAAAAAAAAAAAAAGAGAGAGAATGCAGATGGAAGATTGTGGTCAGTAACGTTCTCGAGCCGCTTTCGTTCAGATGCAAATGTTCTTTTTTAAAATAAATACTCTTCTAATATGCTGCTATTAAGTTTATTGCATCTCTTCTCGTGCAGTAATGAAAAATGAGTGAGCTCTACCCAAAATTGTTTCATTTGCCAAACGGCTTCAATTAGTGATACTCGCGTTGAGAGCCAGAAAGGACTTGCCAAGCTCTTTGAACATAGCGTTTGATGTTAAAGTAATATTCATCAAAAATAATATTCATCAAAAGTAATATTCATCAGTTTTTTTAAAAGTAGCAAGAAAGTTAGAATACAGGATGATGCGGAAAAACATATGCCAATGAAAAAATGATAGCAGCATACGTTCGCCGGGATGAAGATTCTGCACAGACTATAGTTTGTCCCTCAGATCAAGCACTTCTTTCAAGCTACAAGATAATTGCTTCTTATGTGACGAAGGTAATCCCGGTGACTTCAACTAACAACAATAGAAAAAGTCCTACGCAAAGAGAAATTTGATTCACAAAGTAACGAAATTAGAAACGAAAATTACATTTTTGAAAGCTGCTGAAAAACGTGGGGGATAATTGAACGTATTCAGCACGAACCTGACTTGCAGATGCGAACCTGACTTTCAGATGTATGGTATTATAGTTTTTGTCTCGTAAAATTAGACCAATCTGTAACAAGTGGAGAGAAAAGAGGGCGTCGACCCGCATCATCCATTGACGAAGCCAATGACAGAAATAAGATCTGCTTTATTTCATTGCTTAAAACAAATTAAAAATTTCAAAACAAGAATTTCAAAATAACAGAATTCAAGTTGAGCAGGCAAAGGAAGAAGCTGATGTCATGATAGTTATCTCAGCCATTTCAAGAGCCGAATCTTTTGAAAGTGTTTAATTGTCGGAGAAGACATTGACTTTCTCGTGATAATGACGAGCTTAGGCTATAAGCACAAAAATCTGTTTTTTTAAAAGCCAGGAAGAAGTAACATCAAAACAAAGTGGTTTCAACCATGTCGTTCAAATACAGTTACAACAATGTTCTTTTCACTCATGCAATCTGCGGATGCGATACAACATCCGCTGTTTTTAGGCAAAGAAAGTCAAAGTTTTGTAACACTTTGAAAAAAACATGATTAGCTTAGAGAAATAGTTGGCGTATTAAATAAAATAGGTTCTACCCTTCCAGAAATCATCAAGGTTGGACAAAAATTCCATATTGCACTATACAGTGGATGCATAGCTACCACACAGAATTTGAACACCTTAAGGTTCCAGTTATTTGCTAAATCTGACACAAAAAAGCTAAGTTCATTTTGCAAGACTACCACCAACACAAGAGGCTGCGCAGCATCATTTTCTCCGATGTTATCATCAGGTACAAACTAGGCTAGGAAACAACATCCCTTTTGAAGGATGTGGGTGGGCTCACAGGTTCTCTTTCAGCCAGTTCAAATGTGCCAAGACCCGGCACTTGAATCCTTGCTCCATGTTGTGTCATCTAGCTGTAGAAAAGGGAGCAGGAAAGCATGTTCTTTTCATAAATTAAGACTCAAATGCTCGGCAATTCGTAAAAAAAAATGTAATGGGATCAACTACAAAAATGTCGACGACATTATTTATCAAGAAAAAGGAAATGTAAAGATGTCACTGTAAGTATTTTTTATTTACATTCAGTTAAATGCCTAATATTAATGTTCCCCACTAAAGCTCTAAATACAAAAAAGTTATAATGTTCTTAATTTTTTTACAATGTTACCGTTGTAATTTATCATGATTGTTATTATGCAAATACCTGTAATTTAAATAAGTTACATTAAAGAGGATAAAATAATGAAAAATTGTGTCAAGTTTTCGTTTTTGCAATTTTTTCACAAAGTTAGAAAAAAAGAGTCACTTTCAGAAAGCTGTAGCGCGCTTAATATTGGCTTTGGAAAAACAGTTTTAGTATGAAAATTGTAGAGAATTTAATGCTCTTTCTTTTTGTAACTGAGTATGTTACGCAAAAAATTTATAATTTTTGAGTTATAGGCCAAAAACTGAAAAAAGCCCGAAAATTTTGCGGTTTTTTGGCTGCACGAAATTTAGCCTCGAGATATTTTGTTGGAAAACCATGAATTCTTGTTACTAGCATCCCCATAAACAGTTTAAAAACATAAAATCTTCTAGCAGAATTTTTGCATCTATTTATGACAATTTGACTGGCCTATACACCCAGTGAGCAAGGCAAGTAAAAATAAAACAGCAAAATTTATGCCTAAGAGAGATGGGCCATACATAATTTTGAATCAAAAGTCACTAGTGACATATGACATTGCTAGTCTAGAAAATCCTACTGAACGAATTGGATCTTACCACGTTTCTGCCTTGTTGCCTTTCCAAGAATCTGAAACTATTCCAGTTGCACCCTTGAGAAAAAGAGGAAGACCAAAAAAGCATCCTGTTTCCTCTCCGAGACGTAGATCGGAAACAGAGGGGGAGGATGTAACACGCGCTTTCCAAAGGAATAAAAGAAAAAAAATAGATTCACGCGTCACGTGACCTGAGTTTTGCTAAATTAAAAAAAATGTAGTTGTAATATTTCTCGTTTAAAAGAAATCTGGCAACAATAGTTCTATTAAAAAATGTTCTTTTTTTTTTAGTGATATTCGAATGTTGGTTGTGAACGTGGTTCATATCTTGTGATGGCAGCGTGCGCCAGAATTATGTAAAAAAAAAACTTTATTTGTATATAATGTGTGTGTGTTAGTCTACTATATGTGAGTGACGTTTTTTTTTTCAAGTAATAAAAAGTTTATAAAGAATAATGCAGCCCCGAGATATTTATTAAGATAAGTTATCACTTCTTTCTTTCTTCTCTTCTACATTTGTAAGACGACTTCTTACAATACTAATTATGTCATCAAGTGATTTTTAATTCGACATTTTATTTCTACTTTTATATATGTTCTGCTAATTTGTTTTTCGTTATTTAAATGAAAATTTATGCTAATCTATATAATCTGGCTAATAGTTTGGCGATTTGTATAATTTAGCGAAATTGGTCGACGGTATAACCAAGTAGTACTGAAGGAAAAATTTTGCAATTCAAAGTAAATTTATGCAATTATGCGTTATTACAAAAGATAAATTCAACATTTTGAAATGAAAAATTCTCGCTGAATAAAATTTACAAGTCTTTTTTAATTGACCATTTCCTCTGCAATATTTCTTCAATCAAACTTTTGCTATTCTCTTTCGCGCAGGATCACAAAAATGTATTTTAAATATTTTATTAGATAAAAGATTAGATTAAATAGTAGAATTACTTTTAAAAATGGTTTTATCTGTTAATTGTATGTTATTTGTTTATTTGGATGTTTGAATTGACATTTGTCATCAAAAAATGCGATTTTATACCAAGAAGGCATAAGCTGGAGCGATGTTCACAATTACTTAATTTTCTCACTCTCTTTTAAATGTGTGAGAGCATTTTTAGGATATTTTTTTAATGTTTAATTGTAAATATATAAATAGCAGTTATAGCAAAAAAAAAAAAAAAAAAAAAAAAAAAAAAAAAAAATGCGTATAATGTTTAAATTTTAGTATAAATGTCTTCCTCATCCAAACTGTAAAATAATTTAATTGCAACTTTTTAAAGTTTTGGCGCACATGTCATATACGCACCACATTCGCACGATTGCAACAAAATGGCGATTTTAAGTCACACATGGTAAACCGACTATGGTTGTTTATTTATTAATAAACTATTTATTAACTTTCATTTTGTTTTTTAAAATAATATAAATCATTTTGTTCTATAGCTATTAATTAAACTTTTTTATTTATTATTTTTTTTCAAATAATACAAAATAATTAAAAAATATTTATGAAATTGGTAATTAAAAACCAAGTTCTCCAAATTGGCGCCAGAAAAAAATTGCGCCAATGTGGTGCATACATGACATCTGTGTCAAAGTTTTTTCTTATACATAAGTAGGGAAAATGCAGTATAAATACCGATTAAAGTTTTTTTCAAATGGAAATTTTGTCACGGATTTGGTCATATACTCATCGAGGTATCTCACTGGCGCCAAAATGGCATTATTTGCCTCATATGGTAACCCAGCTATAGTTGTTTATCTGATGATAAGTTGTTTATTTACTTTAATTTTTTTCTTTTTTGAAATGATATTTGTTGTTTTGTTCTACAGTTACTTTTTATTTATTGTTAATTGCTGTTTAAAATGATAGAAAATAATAAAATATACATAAATTTCCTTGGTATTCTTAAACGAGGATTTTGGCACATTGTAGTTGCAAGATAATCGTGCTAAACCTATTGCGTATATGATGTCTGTGTAGGAATCTTTTGTGAAATATGAAAAGTGTAAATTGGTTACTACTTGATTATCACGTCAACCAATTTCGCCAAATCGTTCGCCAAATTATACAAATTTACATAGTTTTATCTTAAATAACTAAAGAGAAAATGCTTAAATACAAAAGAGCAAATAATTTTGTTTTCATTTTTCAGGAGGAAATTTTGCAATAATAAAGTAATTGTTGTAGTGAGAATTTTAATGTGTGTTTTGTTTTTATCGTTGGCAACTTGCTGTAACGAAAAATGTTTATTTTTTTCCTGCTATTGTTTTGTAAGAGCTGGTTTTGTGAAAGCCATGTTAAGATGGTATTCAAATTTCTGAACCCTTCCCAATTACCACCCCCTTGGGCCGATTTTGTCCATTTGCAATTCCCACTGAGATATTAACCATCTCAATATACTTGACGAGTTTGAAGAGTGTTCTTGCATAATTGTGCCTTTTATCGCGTGGGCAAAATTTAATATATATATAAACTTTTTAGGTGGGAGTAGCTTTGGGTTCCTGGCTTCACATAATGAAAAGTTGTGAAGAAATTTTTCAGAAGTTGTACCAGTGTAACGACTGTAATAATCAATATTTCTACAGATAAGGGGAAATTTTAAATCCTGTTGCAATAATGGTCTCATTTCGCTTCCAAATGTGCACTGTTAGTAATAAACTAAAATAGTTACTTCTAAATAGCTGGTTTTTGCGCAACGTTTAAGATAATTTAATATCACAATGGTGTCTAAATCGTTTTCAGCAATGAGCAAGGTGCTGCTGGAGTTCCAAATTATTTAAAATACAAATTTAAATTCACCAGTTCGTTTCATCCACGGTTGATTTTGAAATATTGACCAGCGCAGCGGGAATAGCCTGCTAGTTTAGTATAATTAAGCCCAATGTTGAATTCAGACACTTTTCTCCGGGAGGGATTTGTGTCGCTCCGGGTATGTGTGTGTGTACGGGAGGTGGGATATTATGGAGTTCCGAGGAGAATTTTCCACTTTTTGACTATTAAAAACACAAAATCTTAAAACTTCTGGGGGGGAGGGGTTGTACTGCTCGGGAAAAAGACACCCCCCCCCCTACCGAGCAATCCCCTGAATTCAGCACTGTTTAATTCTACTAAGACGGAATCAACGGGGCAAGAAAGGATATAAATATTTTTTCTTCCTAGTGATTCTGTTTTTTTTAAATTTTAATACTTGGTTCAGTAAAACATGTGTAAACGAAATCTGTTTATAACGGAATTCTATTTTAAAAGCAACAATTTTACTGTCAATACGATAGGAATACTTTACAATTATACCGTTTTCAAAAATTCGAAAGGTTTATTGTATTTTTATGTCCCTATTTAGAAACTGAAAAAAAATGATAAATTACTTTATTATCAGCCAAATATGTAAAAAATATAAAAAGTCGGAAGCAAATCTGGTATGGAAATAATTATAAAGGTAGATTTATTTCAATATTCCACCACAATAGATAACTAAACGAAAAATAATAAAATATTTATAACTGATATAATTCAAACAGTATCAGTCTTAGAGAATCCATAATGATAAAAATAAAACAAGAAAAAATGAAATGTACAAGTATTCAAAGGAAATATTTCATTTTTAACCTTTGAAAATATTTTTAATTTTACGCTTAATGAGTTAAATATCAAAAGTTATGCGTCTAGAAGTACGTCTATAATTTTGAAAGAGATTGTATTCACTATTAAATGTCAAAAGCTATACACATAATAGTATACGAATAAGATTTTAAGAATATTTTAGTTTTCTCAGTAATTAACCAGGATAATTCTGATTTTAATGTTAAAAAGTCCTTCCGGCAATGCCGGGAGGAAGAGGTAGCTTTCATATACTTATACACTTATTTATTTATTTTAAAGTAACTTACATTGCTCAAAAATACTAAGCTCAAATTAGTGGAAATAATCTTATAAAATTAGTGATTTTATAAGATTGAATACTAGTTTTTGTCAAGACTGACTATTAATAGGAATTTTTAGAAATTAGTCATCTTTTATTAACCTGGTTTTATTTTAAGCGATTTAGAGAGTCACCAAATTCTACGATATCATAAAGTGTATGCCATTCTAAAGCAACATGATGGATCGTTCAGATCAGACCGTTTCAAAATGTCAGCCATAAGCAAAATTCAAAGTGCTATAACTCAACCATTTTTTAAGATATAGACAAAACAAAAAGCATTCTGGAATCATTGTTTTAAGTTCTAACATGTAAAAGAAAAATATTTTTCAAATTTTGATTTTTTCGCATGTAATTTTAAATTTTAAATTTTTTAAAAAATTTAAAATGGCCACCATTTTGAAACAAAATGGCGGATGATGCTGGCCATCGAACTCGGTCGAGACATTTGTATAAACTATGTACATACCAAGTTTCATTGAAATCGGTTCATAAATGCGCGTGTTATTACGTGACAAAAATCAGATCGTTTCAAAATGTCAGCCATAAGAAATATTCAAAGTGCTATAACTTAATCATTTTTTAAGATATAGACAAAATAAAAAGTGTTCTGGAATCTTTGTTTTAAGTTCTAACACGTAAAAGAAAAATATTTTTCAACTTTTAATTTTTTCGCATTTAATTTTAAATTTTAAATTTTTTAAAAAATTTAAAATGGCCGCCATTTTGAAACAAAATGGCGGATGATGCTGGCCAACGAACTCGGTCGAGACATTTGTATGTACTATGTACATACCAATTTTCATTCAAATCGGTTCATAAATACGTTAGTTATCGTATGACAAAAATCAGATATATATATATATATATATATATATGGTTATATATATATATATATATATATATATATATATATATATATATATATGTCAACATTTGAACGGAGGGTGGTTTTGGGGTCTGGGGGTCATGATCGGTGAAAATATACCAAAATTTTCCGGAAGTGCTTTCCTCCGGACGGCTGCAATAGGTAGCTTTTTACTTTTTGTAATGAAAGCTACCTAAAAGAGAAAAGAACTGAATAATTAAAGAGATAAAAAAAAACTCTGCATATAAAACATGCATATATTTTTTTAAACCCTTTTTAGGTACGAATTGATTATTTCAGCTGAGCGAAAAATTGCCCAGGCCGGGAATCGAACCCGGATACTTGGCTTACAAGGCCAATGCTTTACCTGTTAAGCTATCTGGGCGATAGCCGGCTGGGATTTTTCCCTCAGATAACCTTATTGGTCGTAACATCTGGTCTGTCATTTGAAGGTCTGTCTTGTCCTTTTTAGGTAGTTCGAAATTATGTAAATACGTAGCACCGATAGTAATCGTTCAGTCCGTCCGTCTGTCTCTTCTCATAAAACAGAGCAAAAACTATCCAACCGAATCGTTTGAAATGCAAAATGTATAATTGTTACATAATTTTGTTAACCCATTTCAAATTTTATGAAAATCGGATGTATAGTTTAAATACAAGGACAAGCAAAAGTATTCCGTTATATTATGGCCAATATTTTTAAAAAGTTTCAATACATTTTAATGATGTTACACTCTTTTGAACATAATAAAATTAATATGCATCTATGAAGTATATATACTAAGTTATACATTCCGTACAGTCTGTGGTACAAAGAATATTTGTTATTAATTTGCAGGATCATACAAAAGTATTTCATTGCGTAATGATACAGTGTCAAGTATTGTTTCGGGTGTGTTTTAATTATATTAAACTATTTCACATTTTATGAAATTGATTTACGTTGCTAAGGTTTATTTAAAGTTACTTCTTGTATAATAGAAAGCAGATAGTATTTACAGGGATACACAAAAGATTTCGGCTACTATTATGCTGTATCCGAAGTACTGTATACGATTACAAAAGATCTGAATATTTTTAAAGCTTTGTTATAGTGCGAACTCACCTCATTTGCTACGCTTGACGTGCCATTTCCATCTTATTTAATACTGTTATAAAGTCAATTCCTATTTAACTATGGTAAATTGGAAAGATTAAAGATTTAAAGACGAAGGTTGATAATAATAGACTTGCTATTTTCATGTAAAATTTTAATGTCACAGAACAATTATTAATTAATAATATTCAAGTAAAATTACTTAAAAAAACGTTAAGTATAAAACATATAACGATTATAAGAATTATATATAAGACAGTAAAATAATTTATTCGCCGACATTAACGAGTGGGTATTTTCGCGTGAATGAAAATGACCCTTCAAATGGGTGATTCTACGATAAGAGGTTCAAAAACAGAGAATTCAGCCAAAAAGAAAAGTTTGAGTTTGATCAAAAACCTTTAAATTGTGATTTTTGTACCGTTTATTTACTTTTTCATATAAGGGCAAGTCACTTTATACATATTTTATAACTTTTTCTGGTCAGTGACCCGTTTTCCTGGCAGTTATCTTGCCAGGGGGGAATACGGCAGGGAAGAGACATTTTCATGTAAATTCAAATTTTTTAACTGACTGAATTAGCTTTTGGGTTAATTGTGTATTTCACTTTAATTATTACCGTATTGTTTAATTAGGGCAGTAAATGCAATTGAATTGAATGAATATTATAAGTTTTATGACTTACCAGGGGAGATACACGATCACCGTGCGAAACCACTACACCGCACGGTCGCGTCGCAACAACTAAAAATTGCGACGCTTAAATGGCTTGCGCGTTTAGTATTGCTAACTTCAAGCCAATAGATGTCCTTAAGCGCTACTTCCGATATAGCCATCCTTGAATTTATATTTGTTTCAGCGGAACGAAATTTGACAGGGTAGATACAAGAAAAAAAAAAACAAGTACGAAAAATCATGCGTTAAGCATAGATTATGAAGCACTTTCCAACATTTAATGAAATCTTTGACAAAACTTTGTTATTTAGGGAAATAATAGTGTATAGCCAAATATACCCAAATATGTATTCCAGTACATTAGAACAGCCCTGTATTTCATATGTCAGTTCATATAATGGGAAAATTTAGCTTAGCAAGAAAATACCCAGTAGCTTGAAATTTCTTTTTCAGCAATTCATACTATTAGAAGGAAACATACTTGGAAAATTTTGTTCAACCCTGTAGTTTACATTGTATCTTTATTACACGTCAGCATTAGGCTAAAATTGATTGTAAACTAAAACACTTTTAAAACAACTGAAATCACATTCTCATAAATCATCGTTCATAGGCGTCCATGTACCGAATTCTTTGCGTGGCCCTGTATATCCCTTTATCTATATTCTGCAAACATTTCTCAATAAATTGAATGCAGCTCAGCGTAAAAATGCATAGCTTATTTAAGAACCACGTTTAAATAATTTACGCTCATATTCAGTAACGTTGGTGAGCTCTTTTGGGTAGCCCTGTATATCAAATATAACATTTATACACACCATATAATGTGCATATATTTAGCGAAATATAAACGCGAATATCATAATTAAAATGCATTTCATCTCTCCATCAGCCATCATCGGACACATATACGGTACTTCGGAAAAAATATACTATTTGAAATCTTTTGTATGGCCCTGTAAATGCTATGTACTTCATATTATGCAAGACAGTAGCGTATAATTTATATTAAGCTTCAGTGACATATATCAATTTTATTATACAGGAAAAAGCTTAATATATTTAAAATATGTCACACACAATTCCTCCTTTTACCACTATCTAATGGAATTCTTTTGTGTGGCCCTGTAAATGAATAATAGCCACATTTTCACCTTATATTTTATAGAATGCATATTTTAATGTTTGACAGGGTACAGCCAAGGCCCCTTTATCATAATATCAAGGCCTCGCATTCAGGAGAAAATCCATTGTTGAAATTGTCCCTATAATTGCCAACTTATTACATGACTTTGTCTCGTATGTAGCGCCACCTGGTGCATACTACTGCTAATAATCCCATAGGAAATAATGGCAAACATTTCAGTTTCTAACATTAGATGGCGCTACCAACGTGAAAATCATGTAGTTCAGCGCCCCCTGTACTGCGGTCAAAGGAAACTTGGCGAATGACAAGCCTTGATATTATGATAAGTTAGCCTTGGGTACAGCATCTTTAAAATTCCTTTGAAACGATTTTTCCCCATAGGCCGTAATGTAATAGAAAACTTTTGATTCGCCCTGTAGACAAACTAATCATGATAGAAACTTCATTTTCGATAGGACTTGTGCTAGGGTAAACGTCAATAACGTCCTAAAATTTCATGGCAATCCGAGTATATTAACGATTTTTCCCCATAGGCCGTAATGTAATGGGAAACTTTTGATTCGCCCTGTAGATAAACTAATCATAATAGAAACTTCATTTTCAATAGAGTTCGTGCTAGGGTAAACCTCAATAACGTCCTAAAATTCCATGGCAATCCGAGTATATTAACGATTTTCCCCCATAGGCCGTAATGTAATGGGAAACTTTTGATTCGCCTTGTAGATAAACTAATCATGGTAGAAACTTCATTTTCAATAGGACTTGTGCTAGGGTAAACGTCAATAACGTCCTAAAATTTCATGGCAATCCGAGTATATTAACGATTTTTCCCCATAGGCCGTAATGTAATGGGAAACTTTTGATTCGCCCTGTAGATAAACTAATCATGGTAGATACTTCATTTTCAATAGGGTTCGTGCTAGGGTAAAGCTCAATAACGTATAAAAATTTCATAGCAATCCGAGTATATTTACGGGAGTTAGAGCGCGGACAGACGGACAGACGGCCATCCGGCCAGACGGACAGACTGCCAGACAAACCGAATGCATAAGCACTTTTCAACTTTGTTGGAAAGTGCTAAAAAAGCGGGACAAAAGTTAATTTTAAAAATTATTTGAAATTAACAAAATTATTTTATTTTTTATTTTATAATACGTAAGTATAATTACTTAAATTCCAATTAAACATACTTTAGCTAAGCATATGACGGAAAAAATATATGTATTGTTTGAAAGTCAAATTGAAACCGGCAAGGGGACATGCCAGGGGAGAGACTTTTTAGACTTTGTAAGAAATTTCAGAAAAATGTGTTTTAATTAGGCATTCAATCGTGATGTTATTTAATAAAGTATATTAAGATGATGCGATTCATTGCAAAAAATAGCAACATATAGAATAAAAAATCTGTTTTAAATGGTTTGCCGTACAAATTACCTCTTATCGTAGAATCACCCAAATATTCTGCAAATCGCTATCTAAAAAATGTGATCGATTACTAATAACATCTAAAAAAGTTATAAAAATGCAAAAAACTAGTGACTAAAAATGTGAATGTGACTAAAAAATGTGATCGATTACTAATAACGTCTAGTACTTAATCGTATATTTTAATTTCTTACATATAGAAATTATAATAACTTTTAAATTTGTCAATACTAACACCTAATTTCGACATTCCATTTTATTTATATTTACTTTTTGGTAAATTGTACTTTCGGATATCGAATAGAAAAATATTTGGTCAAGATGTTTAGGAATTATGCAGGTTTAAATTTTAGAATTCCTAATGTTAAATCCATATTTAATTGTTGTAAAAGAGATTGCAATATGAGCAATTTTTAATTATAAATCAAAAACTACACTGCAGAACTAGTTTATATTTTGGATGCGCAAATTTGGGGCTTCTGAAAATCAATTCCTGCTTAAAATTTCATCGATTACATTAATTTTTTCAAAAACTAATTTCATGTATTTTTTTCATTTAATTTTCTTTAAACATATTAATTGTAACCCCCTTTTTTTAAATCAAAATCAATCTTTCAAACCAAAATAAGTTCTTTCCGCTAAGTAATTTTTGCATTATGCTTAAGTTACACGCAATAAAATTCGTTTTTTAATGATTAAACATGAACTTAACATTAGGGGCTCCTAAGTTTAAACCTACATAATGCCTAAACTATTTGACTAAAATACTCCTATTTGGCATCTAAAAGTAAAATTAGATAACGAATTCAAATAACGAAATCAAAAGTAGATGTTAATGCCAACGTTTTAAGTTTGCTACAGTTTTTATATGTAGACAACTTTCTAAGTAAAAATTTAAGTACTGCGTTAATTAGTAACTAGCTGCACCCGTCGAAACTCGACGGAAAAGAATATACACTATATTGCCATTGATTATGGGACACTTGCGATTTTAGACATTTTACTAAATATCTAGAAAAATACATGAGGAATCATCTCGAAACTTTTAGTGAATAAATATAATAGCATACGTCATACATCTCCGTGAAGATTTTTTACCGAAACACCATAGGGGACCGTCAACAAATTAAAAAAGAATGAATATCTTTTGAATAACCCTGTCAAAACTAATGAAGCAAAAGCGCTCAAACTCTAGATTATGATTGAATGCCTTATTGTAATACACTGTGTTCATTTTTATGCAAATAGCATGCACACTCGCAGAGTAATTAAGGTTTTTATAAAAATGGTCCTAAATTTTTCCAAGTTTTTCCATTATAATTTTCAGATTTCTTAATATAAAATAATATTTTTTTCAGAAAATATGACAAACAACATTGCACACAGTACCCTGTAATCAGAATTAAAAAATAATAAAAATTGTATGAAAAATGAGTAGGTTTACAATATAATTTTTTACTGCGCATGCGTCAAAGATATCAAAATTTCATTTGCATATTATGTTAGCTAAATGTATAGAGCAACTTTTGTAAAAGTCTCAAAATCATAGCTTGAAAATTCTGAAAGTAATCGTCTATAGAAAAAGGACAAAATCCGTTGTTTCCAAAATGAAGCAAAAAAATGAGGGATTTTATCCAAATGCAGTAGTACATCCCATATTGTGTATTCTATATTGACACTAATCAATGAAGATATGGATACAACCCCTCTTGTTTTTGCTTCATTTTGAGAATAACGGATTTTCGACTTATTCAATTGACGATTATTGTCAGAATTTTCAAGTTATGATTTTGTGACTTTCACAAAAGTTGCTCTATACATTTAGCTAACATAATATGCAAATGAAATTTTGATATCGTTGACGCATGCGCAGTAAAAAATTATTTAGTAAACCAACTCATTTTTTATACAATTTTCATTATTTTTTAATTTTGATTACAGGGTACTGTGTGCAATGTTGTTTGTCATATTTTCTGAAAAAAAAAATATTTTATATTAAGAACTCTGAAAATTATAAGGAAAAAACTTGGAAAAATTTGGGATCATTTTTATAAAAACCTTAATTACTCTGCGAGTATGCATGCTATTTGCATAAAAATGAACAAGGCTTATTACAATAAGGCATTCAATTACAATCTAGAGTTTGAGCTCTTTTGCTACATTAGTTTTGACAGGGTTATTCAAAAGATATTCATTCTTTTTTAATTTGTTGACGGCCCCCTTTGGAGTTTCGGGAAAAAATCTTCACGGAGATGTATGACTTATACTATTATATTTATACACTAAGAGTTTCGAGATAATTCCTCATGTATTTTTCTAGATATTTAGTAAAATGTCTGAAATCGCAAGTGTCCTATAATCAATGGCAATATAGTGTATATTAGGTATGATATATATCAATCTTATATAGACAGTAAAATACTGAGCGAAATAAACAAATGCACAACTCATAACACATAACAAACAACATTAAAATCTATATATATAAAAGAAAGTCTGGATTTCGTATTAATCACAGCACAAAAAAATCTGCCGAACCTAAAATCTTGAAAATTGGGGTAAAAATACTACTTATAACATCGAGTGCCGCTAAGAAGGGATTTTCGGAAATTCCACCCCTAAGGGGGTTAAAAAAAGGAACGAACTTTAAAAAAATTCCTTAAAAATCGGCTTTTGTAGTTATTTTTCAACTGATAACATGTTTTCGTGTATTTTTTCATGCTGAATCGAATGGTACCAAGCAAAATCTTTTAAGTTCAGTAGTTCGCGAGATACTTCACATTTTCCTGATTTGGGGGTGTCTTCGGCGCAAAAACCTGAAATTTTCAATCCTTATCTATATATATAAAAGAAAGTCTGCATTTCGTATTAATCTCAGCACAAAAAAATCTGCCGAACCTAAAATCTTGAAAATTGGGTAAAAATAATTCTGATAACATCGAGTGCCGCTAAGAAGGGATTTTCAAAAATTCCACCCCTAAGGAGGTTAAAAAAAGGGAACGAACTTTTAAAAAATTCCTTCAAAATCGGCTTTTGTAGTTAGTTTTCAACTGATAACATATTTTAGAGTATTTTTTCATGCTGGATCGAATAGTACCAAGCAAATTCTTTTAAGTTCAGTAGTTCGCGAGATACTTCACATTTTCCATTTTTGGCGGTGTCTTCGGCGCAAAAACCTGAAATTTTCAATCCTTATCTATATATATAAAAGAAAGTCTGGATTTCGTATTAATCACAGCACAAAAAAATCTGCCGAACCAAAAATCTTGAAAATTGGGGTAAAAATACTTCTTATAACATCGAGTGCCGCTAAGATTGGATTTTCGAAAATTCCAAAACTAAAGGGGGTAAAAAAAGAACGATCTTTTAAAAAATACCTTAAAAATCGGCTTTTGTAGTTGTTCTTCAACTGATATCATATTTTAGTGTATTTTTTCATGCTGAATCGAATGGTACTAAGCAATGTCTTTTAAATCCAGTAGTTCGTGAGATACTTCACATTATCCAAATTTGGCGATGTCTTCGGCGCAAAAACCTGTAATTTTCAATCCTTATCTATATATAAAAAAGAAAGTCTGGATTTCGTATTAATCACAGCACAAAAAAATTTACCAAACCGAAAATCTTGAAAATTGGGGTAAAAATATTTCTTACAACATCGAGTGCCGCTAAGAAGGGATTTTCGAAAATTCCACCCCTAAGGGGGGGGGGGGGTAAAAAAGAAAGAACTTTTAAAAAATTCCTTAAAAATCGACTTTTGTAGTTGTTTTTCACCTGATAATATATTTTAATGTATTTTTTCATGATGAATCGAATGGCCCTAAGCAAATTCTTTTAAACCCATTAGTTCGTGAGATACTTCACATTTTCCAAATTTGGCGATGTCTTCGGCGCAAAAACCTGACATTTCCCATCCTTATCTATATATATAAAAGAAAGTCTGGATTTCGTACTAATCACGGCACAAAAAAATCTACCGAACCAAAAATCTTGAAAATTGGGGTAAAAATATTTCTTATTGCCGCTAAGAAGGGATTTTCGAAAATTCCAAAACTAAAGGGGGTAAAAAAAGAACGATCTTTTAAAAATACCTTAAAAATCGGCTTTTGTAATTGTTCTTCACCTGATATCATATTTCAATGTATTTTTTCATGATGAATCGAATGGCACTAAGCAAATTGTTTTAAATACATTAGTTCGTGAGATACTTCACATTTTCCAAATTTGGCGATGTCTTCGGCGAAAAAACCTGAAATTTTCAGTCCTTATCTATATATATATAAGAAAGTCTGGATTTCATATTAATCACAGCACAAAAAAATCTACCGAACCGAAAATCTTGAAAATTGGGGTAAAAATATTTCTTATAACATCGAGTGCCGCTAAGAAGGGATTTTCGAAAATTCCACCCCTAAAGGGGGTAAAAAAAAGAAAGAACTTTTAAAAAATTCCTTAAAAATCGACTTTTGTAGTTGTTCTTCAATTGATATCATATTTTAGTGTATTTTTTCATGCTGGATCGAATGGTACTAAGCAAATTCTTCATTAGCTCGTGATATACTTTACATTTTCCAAATTTGGCGATGTCTTCAGCGCAAAAACCTGAAATTTTCAATCCTTATCTATACTGATAATATAAAGAGGAAAGATTTAATTGTTTGTTTGTTTGAATTGAATAGCCTCCGAAACTACTTGACGGATTTGAAAAATTCTTTTACCGTTGAAAAGCTACACTATTTCCGCTGAACATAGGCTATATTATATTCTCAAAGAAATTAGGGATCCTTACTAAAATGCCAATAATGTAACCCAAGGTGTAGAAAAATGACCTTAAAAAATCCTTACATCGCGTGCGCTGTGAATACTATTGATTATAATCTATATACATAAAACAAAGTCGTGTTAGTTACACTATTTATAACTCAGAAACGATGGTGGATCGATTGTGGTGAACGATGATTGATCGATTTTTATGAAATTTTTTATGGAGGTGTCTGACACTTTAGATTAACATATAGGCTACTTTTTACCCGACTATCTAAAAGGAGGGTAATATTTTTAGAAGTTGAGTTTAATGGGATGAAGTGGTAGTAACAACTTGTGGTATCAGTAGTGACACGGGACTGGGTGATTTGCTCTACCCGAAGCAAAGCGAGGGCGGGCCGCTAGTAACTCATAAATTATTATGTTGGACTTCAGCTAAAAAAAAAAAAATAATAATGCGGTTTCTAAACCTTAAATATTATTTAAATGCCAAACTATTTAGGAAGTTAATATTATACCCCGGAAGACGAATTCAAGAATATCTGCATAGTTTATTATTTCTCCATTTAAAGATCGCTTGATAACTGTACAATAATTATAATATCAATGAAACATTTTAAATTATAATAGAAACAGGGACTTACTAAACTGCCTAACCAACCCAGTACACATTTACTCACTTGCAATAAATTTAATTTATTTATCGGTTTGTATTCTCCATGAACTTGTAAAAATTAATTTTATTGCTATGGCAACGGAAAAAAAAGATATCTCTGTTATTAAAAAGAATAAAATTTTTGTATTTGTTGCTGAAATGCAGATTTATTTTCTATTTTAAACAATAACTTAATACAATGAAATGATTTTAATTATTTTTTGATATTATGTAAGATAGAAATATAGTAATACCGCCATATCACAGGTTTTATTCTTTTTTCCTCTAATATGACATCATTTACACCTTCAGAAATACTCATCTTTTATTAAATAAAAGCGTGATTTATGCAGTTATTTAAGAATTCTTTAGTTTCATAAAATATTCAATGTAATTAAATAGAAATGGCGCAGTTTATAGAAATATTTTCATTTGTGCACACCACGGACCTTTAAATTAATAGAAGTTCACTTTATTTAGATGCAGGAATTAAAGTCAGTGAATATGACATCATCACTGACACAGCTATAACAATGTATATTATATTCATGGAATAAATTTATCTGGTTTCTGTATGACGACATTTTCTCCATCGACAAAATTTCACTTTAGATATTAAATTTTATTAAAGTTTATCTTCTGTTATTTTACTTACTTAATAATATTACTCAGTAAATAATCTGTGTATTGCAGGGGATAACTATGTGCAATCATTTTATTATGATTAAATTTAACGAAAACCTTTATTTATTCTTTTTTTGTTTGTTTGTTTGTTTGAAATGCGATTATACATTCACCGATGAGATCAGGCTCCTGATTGGTGGAAAATAATGAAACAAAATAAATTTTGAGAACAGCTTAACCTGTTGCCACTGTTTTGAAGAAATGTCATGAAAAAGCTTTTAAAATTAAAAATAAAATATAAAAATTGAAATAAATTAAAAATTAGCCAGAATGGGCACACCTACACATAAACAGCTTTCATTTAAAAAAATAATTATCAAAATCGGGCCAGTAGAGGGCTCAGGGCTGATGCCCAAAAAAACAGCCAGGTGTTTTAAATATATAGAATATAACTTAATAAGAAACTGGTACCAGACTTATTTTTATACGATGATTTACATTAGACTTATATAAAGGAACCACTTTTGATATTGCTCGCAGTTAGCATCGGGACCTGGTGCATTTTGTAGCCATATACATAAAAGTTAGAGAATCGATAAAATATCTCTGTTAAAATCATATTTTATATATTTTATTTTAAATTTGTTATTATTGGATTTATACAATAGATTTCAGTTTAAATAATTATAGTTATTTTTAAATTTAAAGATGCAGAACGTACATTTACATAAAAGACTTTTTAGCGATTTATCATGGCTAAAGAGGAAAATATACCAAAATAACTAAGAATACAGGTAATCTTATATAGAGAAGTGTATCTAACAATAATTTACTCTTTAAAAGTGAATTAAAAAATTTTAAAATGCCTTAAAAATAATTTTTACCTGTTACAAATTTATACAATAGATTTCAGTTTAACTTAAAATTATAGTTAGTTTTAAATTCAAAATATGCAGAACATACATTTAGATACCATACTACCATACTCTCTACGGGAGTTAAGTGATTTATCATAGCTAAAGAGAAAAATATACCAAAAGAACTAAGAATACAGGTAATCTTATACAAAAGTGTAACAATGACTTACTTTTTAAAACTGAATCCAAAAACTTGGAACACCGTACAAATACAAATGTTGACAACAGATTTCAGTTTAACTTAAAATTATAGTTAGTTTTAAATTCAAACATGTATAAAAGACTCTCTACGAGAGTTTACCGATTTACCACGGCTAAAGCGAAAAATATACCAAAAGAAGTACGAATATAGGTAATCTTGTGTAGAAGTATAACAATAATTTACTTTTTGAAACTGGATCCAAAAATTTAAAATGCTGCAAAAAAAAAAAAAAAAAAAAAAAAAAAAAGAGTGCCTGTTACAAATTTTTAGAATTGATATTAGTTTAACTTAAAACTATAGTTATTTTTAAATTCAAAGATGCAGAACATACATTTAGATATCATATACTCTCTACGAGAATTTAGCGATTTATCATGGCTAAAGAGAAAAATATATCAAAAGTACTTAGAACACAGGTGGTAATCTTATACAGAAATGTAGCAATAACTTACTTTTTAAAATTGAATCTAAAAACTTGAAATGTCGTAAAAATAATTATTGGTTGTTACAAATTTGTACAATAGTTTTCAGTTTAACTTAAAATTATAGTTAGTTTTAAATTCAAAGTTGCAGAACGTACATTTACATAAAAGATTCTGTACGAGAATTTAGCGATTTATCACGCCTAAAGCGAAAAATATACAGGTAATCTTATACAGAAGTGTACCAACAACTTACTTTTTAAAATTAACTAGAAAAATAATTATTGGTTGTTAAAAATTTGTACAACAGTTTTCAGTTTAACTTAAAATTATAGTTAGTTTTAAATTCAAGGATGCATAACATACATTTATATAAAAAATTCTCTATGAAAGTTTAGGGATTTATCACCGCTATAGTGAAAAAAAATACCAAAAACACTAAGAATTACGGAAATATTAAACAGAAGTGTAACAATAACTTACTTTTTAAAACTGAATATAAAAACTTGAAATGTCGTATAAATAATTATTGATTGTTACAAACATTAACAATAGATTTTAGTTAAAATTATAGTTAGTTTTAAATTCAAAGATGCATAAAAGAGTTTAGCGATTTATCACGGCTAAAGAAAAAAAAAATAAAATAAATTAAGAATAAGGTATCTTATGCAGAAGTATAACAATAACTTGCTTTTTAAAACTGAAGCCAAAAATTTGAAATGCTGTTAAAAAAAAAAAAAAAAAAAAAAAAAAAAAAAAAAAATTAATTAATTAAAAAAAAATTGTCTGTTACAAATTTTTACAACCGATTTTAGTTTAATTTAAAATTATAGTTATTTTTAAATTCAAAAGATGCAGAACGTACATTTAGGTACCATACTCTCTACGAGAGTTTAGCGATTTACCACGGCTAATAAAGCGAAAAATAATATCAGAAGAATTGAGAATACAGGTAATCTTATACAGAAGTATAACAATAACTTACTTTTTAAAACTGAATCCAAAAACTTGAATTATAGTAAAAATAATTATTGCCTGTTACAAATTTTTAAAACAGGTTTCAGTTTAACTTATAATTATAGTTAGTTTTAAATAGAGTTTAGTGATATATCACGGCTGAAGCGAAAAATATATCAAAAGAACTAAGAATACTGGTAATCTTGTACAGAAATGTAACGATAACTTACTTTTTAAAACTGAATATCCAAAAACTTGGAATGCCTTGATAAAAATTAGTGGTTGTTACATATTTACAATAGATTTCCGCTTAACTTAAAATTATAGTTAAGTTCGTTTTAAATTCAAAGATGCGAAATGTACATTTACATAAAAAACTCTCTTCGAGAGTTAAGCAATTTATCTCGGCTAAAGCGAAAAATATACTAAAATAATATAAGAATACAACTTATCTTCCGCAGAGCTGTCGATATTATACATTAATCAAAAGTAGAGAATGAAACAAAAACATTCATCATCGAATGGAAAAAACAGCAATATTTATCAACTTTTTGACATAAATGATTTCACGGGCGATCAAATAATGTTGTTTTTGTCAAATATTTTTACATTAGAAAATGCCATGCTTTACAAACAGCTTTTTCTGAGACTGTGACTGATAAATCGATACCAATGCTAACATCTTTTCATATGCTTTTAAAAAGCTGGCAGGCCCAGTTGCATTCGAAAGCACGTAGCCTAAAAGCATCACAATGAAACATACCTCAGAAAATGTTTTTATCTACATAAACATGTCCAAAAAGAAATCATTTCAGTGTTTATTTATTTTTCTGTTTTTTAAATGAAAATTCAAACCATTGCAATTGGGAACGAAAGCTGTAATTAGTAACTGAGTGAAAAGGACATGTCTATGAGATTTGTTTACAAATTCATTTCCTTTCGGTTACAAAAATTAATGCAAATAAGCTAATATTGATTAATTTTTGTTATTGACAATATTGTGACAATTATTGCGGATTTCAAAAAAGTGATTCCGTTTCTAATCTATTGAATTTGCTCTAAAATACATGAATAAACAAAATAAAAAGATTTTAACTATCGTTGAGAGTTGTTCAATATCGTAGTATATTTCTGGTACCAATGTGACAATATTGTAGTATATTTCATGTATAATTGTAAATTTATTTTCACAACAGGCACTAACATATACATTCTATCTACTATTACTGTTTGTACATAGTTTTTAAATTTTCAATATGATCAATGCGCAGTGTACAACTTTCCTCTCTTTAATTGCTTTTTTTTATTATTAATTAAGATATTGTTGGTCACCTCAGAGCTATGTTGAGAAAATTCAAACTTTTGCAGTTTTGTGCTATGGGGCTGTCTATAAATCATGTCACGCTTGGAGGGAGGAGAGGAATTCGTGAAATTGTGACAAGAGGGTGTGAGGGTATAAGAAGAAGTGTAACATCACACACTTTGGATGAAAAAAAAACCATTAAAAATAAGTAGATTAAATTTTGAAGTTATTTTAAAATTAAAAGTATTTTGTACTCACAAAGTAAACATAAGATTTAAAGCCAAACATATTAAATTCCATTTCAAATTTTAAAATATTACTGTTTTCAAATGCTCTTTCATATTAATATTTTATTGCTGCATATTAATTATGTTTTTTGTTGTAAACTTTAATCTTATTCAACGCAAAATAAGTATATGAATCACTTTTATTGTTAAGCTCACAATGTCTTTAAAACATATAGTTTTAAAAGTTTTAAAATTAAATTTTAAGTATGATCTATAACGTAGTACTTTGTTTCTAAACAACAAGTATATGATTATATAATGTAGCGTGATATGTGACAAGAGGGGGATGGTATATAGTGAAATGTGATACTTTGTGACAAAAAGGGGCGGAGAGGGTCAAAAATATTGAAAAAAAGTAAGACATCATTTATGGACAGACTCTATGCACATTTCAGATTGGAGAATTTATACAAGTAAGGCTAAAGACAGGACAAAAAGACATTGTCTTTTTTACTTCAAGTTCACGCAGGTTTCCGGTAAGAACTTTAAGATATTATGTAATGAAATTTTGTACAGACAAATCTTGTTTTGTAGTAAATACAACGCAATCATTAAAGTACAGGAAAAGGCAAGCTAGACTATGCGAGACTCCCCATGCTTTTCAATGTATCGAGCGAGATGCACTTAGGTATGAAATGAAGCCACTGATAGAATTAATGTGCATTTCCAACCCTTCTCTTGTTTTCATTACTTTTTATACAAATCAAGATAAGTCCGTCAAAAATTGTTTCACATCTTCATTGTTGCTAAAGTTATTAACAGAAAGAAAAACCCGTGTAGTTTGAAATAATTAGCGGGCAAAAAGAAAAAGTACACCAAACACACACACAGAAAAAAAAATTGCAAACTGGCTATTTCTTCACAATCATTTTAGGGTTATCAACAAAAAAGAAAAATCTCAAAAAAAAAAAAAAAAAAAAAAGAGCCAGAGATGGATTTTCAACCGATTCGCATCCTAGAAAAGTAATAAAACATGAAAAGCACCGCCTAACTGCCAAAGACAGCAACATTTATAAGATGCGTCGAAGATCCAAATAAACGTATCCATTCGGTCGGATATTTTTCCTACGAATCCATTTCCACCTTTTTCGATTGTTGAAACTCCTTTTTCTGTTGTTGATAACCACAGAACGGTCGGAAAACAAAAGCTAGCTGACATCTTTTTATACTTTCGTAGGAGAGGAAACACTTTTTAGCTCATAGGATATCATAGCCTGAGAGCTTATGTGCCCGCCCATTCTGTATGTATGTACGTTCGTTCGTTCGTTCGTGCGTACGTGCGTAACGCGATAACTCTTGCAAAAAATATCCGATCCACTTGAAATTTTGTATATAGGTATATCCTGATAAGGCGCTTCCCTGATTAGTTTTTGGAGTTCATTCGATATGTATAAGAGGGGGGACGGAGGGCTTATGCCCCTCCACCTAAATGATATAAATGGGTTTTTCATGCAGAATTATCAATTTTCGTTAAAAATTTAGATATAGGATCATTTTGATGAGGCGCCTCCGTGATTGGTATTAGGTGTTCATTGGATAAGTATAAACATGGGGAACGGGGGTTCTAATGCCCCTCCCCTTAATTTATATAAGTGGATTTTTCATGCAGAACTGTCAGATTTTGTTCAAATCTCTGAATAGTTTTGGAAGTTTAATGGTTAAGTATAAAAGAGGGTATAACTCCTCTTAAATTATATAAATGGGTTTTTATTAAGAATTTTCCGATTTGCTCGGAATTTTGGATATAGATTTTTTATATGATAAAGCATGTCCCTGATTAGTTTAGGGGGTTCAATGATTAAGTATAAAAAATGGAAAGAGGAGAGCTATTACCCCTCCTTTAACTTTTTTTTCGAACGGAATTAACCCTCGAAAATATAAGGCTGTAATGTACAATTAGTATGCGTAGCCTGTGAGCTTAATGCCATCAGTTTAACACGGAAATATATATATATATTTTTTTTTTGTGCGCAGCCTTAGACAACATAGGCGTGTGCAGGGCAGAGGCGGAATTGGAAAAATTTTAACTGATTATTGTTTGATTGAGGTTTCATTATTTGAGAATTTTATTTTAAAAAGTTGTAATTCAATACAAGTGTATAGTGTAATTTTATTTTGTGTTGATCCGTTTCAATCGCAACGCAGCTTATTCTATTGGCCTCGCATTTCTTAATGATATTTTAGACATCATATTCCTTAAAATTTTTAATTCAATGTAACCTATAATATAATCTAATTTAAAATTAATAATTTGTATAGGCGGTGTCGATTTGGTCTACAGAATATTTGTATCTTCTGAAATTTTAGCATTTTCTTCAATTTCCATTTTCAGAGTAAGTTTTTACTCACATATTTCACTCTTTAATTTTATTTATGCTTGGCTTATATAGGGGAGACCGGGGATGGTTGACTAATTTTTTACTAAATCATACATATTTTTTTTCTTTTCATCCATACAGACAATATAATCGCATTAATGGATAGAAGGACTATTAAACTAATAAAAAACAACAAAACATAGTTAATTATTCAATATCATCATCATGTAAAAATGCATTTTACAGAACATCGACTCTTAGTCAATCTACCCCGGAACCGGGGTAGGTTGACTATATGCCCGGGGTAAGTAGACTTACGTATCAATAAGCAACAAATTATGAGAAGAGTCAAGTAATAAAACACTATTTTCAATTTAATTGAACTCTTTATAAAAAAACCATTTTAATCAGGTACAGACATCCTTTATAAGTCTATAAAAACTATCAACTCTTAGTATTTAAAGTTTTTAAACTAAAATCTTCTTCAGTTTCATTTTAAATCACACATAAATCTTTCTATAACTTCTTATGAATGTAACATATTAATTCTTATTAATGTAACAATTTAAAATTTTCTTATGCCACAAATTAAATGCACATTTTGCATTTCTCTACTTAAAAAATAGTAATTGTTAAATACTTGCATTTAGTATTTAAACTTTTATAAACTAAACTGTTCTTCAGTCTCATTTTAAATCACATATAAATCTTTGTATACTTCAAAAAAAAAAAAAAACAGGCAAGTTATCAGTCTTCATTATCAGAAATACAGTGTTTGCATCCAAAAAACATTAGATTACCTCTTACACATTTGGCATGAACCCTTAACTTACAAGTTATGCACTGAATCCATTGTTCGCCAGAGACACTATCGGCGTAGGATTCAGTGCATTCTAAACAAATCGTGCTCTCGTCATCTGAATCCACAGCATCGTCATTTCCATCGACGGTGTCATCAGCAACATTCATCTCATTTACTTTATCCGTTCATTTTCCTTTATCCGTTCCTTTTCTTTTACCCTTTCTTTTTCCTTTGCCCTTCCATTTTCCTTTACCCTTACCTTTACTCGTTTCTTTTCCTTTTTATATTCTGTTTTTTGTATCTTTTCTTCTTTTCTTCAAAGTTTCTCTATTCTTTTTCATATCTATAAGATTTTGTTTTTCAGGGGTGTCTGTATATATAGTACTTTTACGTTTCCGAATATTTCTTCTATTATCTGCTGAAGCAAAAAAAAAGAATATACTTATTAAGAATCGAATAAAAAGATAATTTTAAAGATATTTTAAACTCAAAATGTCATTGGGTTTGGTTAACTAATTATTCAACCAGCCCCGAAAGAAATTAGTCTACCAACCCCAAACGACATTTTAAGTTTCGATGGCATGGATAACCTAAACACTGCCACCTAATTAAGAAATAACACATAAAATAATATCAATATGGACTCATAAAACACTCTGACTAATAGGCAAACTGTTAACATAAAATGTGTAGATACCAGATCAAAAAATATGCAACACGAAAATATTACTTACATGATATGAAAACAATTCACGGGTCACTGCTCGAAAACGGCGTGTGTCGGCGACGCGACGCTACCGACGACTGAGCGGGGGGCGGAGAGTGATGCGCGGCTGCGCTGGGATGACGCAATATTCATACCGTTGGCGTGTTTTTGGCGGTTAGTCTACCTACCCCTATAGTCAACCATCCCCGGTCTCCCCTATGACCAAAATATTTTTTATTATTATTATTATTACGGTCAATCGGGCAATGGTAGAAATTTGCATTAGAGTTTGGCTCTTAATTTCTACTTCAGAAATTAACCGTATATTACTGGTGGTACCGCAATGTTTCCCTTGAAAACAAGCTACTAGCTTAGTTCCATTTTTATTCATCACAGTTCTACTTTTTTGCATTCCTTTTGTTGTTTTTCTCGTTGAATTTATATATATTGCATTATGAGATCCTGCATTCGTAAAATAAATTTAATGTGCTGTCCAAGATTTCATTTTTCGCTGACCTTTTTTTATTTGTTAAAATCTTTTAGTCACGAATAGTTTGACAAAATATATAAAATATTTCTGTTTTTTCTGCATATTTTATTTTTATTTATTTATTTTCCTGATGCATTTACCTGCTTGTTAAAATTGATTTTTTGCTAAAATTAAACTGAAATGTTATAATATATAAATCTTATTTATTACTTCATATGTGATTGGGACTAGTCTTAAACAAGGCCACCTTAAATATCAAGGCCTCGCATTCAGGAGAAAATCTATTGTTGAAATTGTCCCTATAATTGCCAACTTATTATATGACTTTGTCTCATAAGTAACGCCACCTGGTGCATGCTACTGCTAATATTCCATGCACAAATTCATAGAAAAAATATGGAAAATATTCAGGTTCTCACATTAGATGGCGCTACCTACGGGAAAATCATGTGCTTTTTGACCGCGTGTACTGCAGCAGGCCCGTAACCAGATGGGGGGCAGGTGGGGCTGAGCCCCTCCCTATCGTCCTCTAGAGCCCCCTCTAACGATTTCTTTACTTTCTATTTTTTTTTATGCATATTTTAACTTACCTCAAAAGAAAAAAAAAGGCAAGAAATTTTTTTAGATTTTTTAATTGTTTTGAACAAAATGGGAATACACCAAAAATTTTGTATCTGGAACCCTATTAGATTAGTTGTTTCCTGTTATCTTGCTAGCTGTATAATACAATTCTCGAAAAGCATTTTAGCAGAACATTTCTTTCTTCTGAAAAAAATTAAGTCCAGGTGCACTAACTGGTCACCACATGTGTTAGCACATCGTTATATTTACAAAACAACGATCTTACTCAAGAGGAATGGAAATGGACACATGTTGCCGATAATTAGTCAAGCAATGGTCAAAGTCTTGGCTAAAACATAGTCATTAAAAACCAATGTTTCTAAATTTTAGTGCTTTGCCTGTTATATACGTGCTTTTCAGTAGATCTAGTTAACGATGAAATATCACTTGGAAACTAGAATGTTTGATAATTAGAAAGGTAAAATATGTCAATTTATACACGTGGAATAAAAAAAATAGTTGAAAGCAACTGATTGTTTCATGTTATGGGGGTTGGCAAGGATATATTAGGAAAGTAGGAAAAAGGTATTTTCTTTTCTTTGGTTTTTGAATTTTCGTCTAATTTTTTTGTGTTCAACAAAAACTTTTTTTTTTTTGTTTAAATTTGTCATATAACTTAAAAATATTAAGCAAAAAAGCATGATTAAGGTTAAGTTTATTATAAGATTACGACAAAAATATCTTCAATTATTTGGTGCATATGGTACATTAAATTTATTTTCCAGTATAAATTTTAACATATTTACAGAACAATTTTTATTTACTAAGGCATAAAATTAGCAAATATGGTTATTCAGTCAATCAAACAGGATTTTACATTTTTCTGTAAAAGAAAAATTATCTGTCAAAAAATGATGGCAGATTTGACGTCGGTTAATTTTCATGCCATTTAATGACAAAACAATAGTTGTTGAGTAGTAAATGAATATAACTCATAATATATGGTATTTATAAGAAAACAGAAAACAGTATTCAATTCTTAGGCGTCTGAATGTGAGAAGATGGAATTTTTAAACAAATGGAAATAAAATCATTTCTTGAATGCATCATGAATATTCTCGTTATTGATGAAAAAAAAGAGTATTTTTTAAGATCAATTGAAACGAGAAAACACTTAATAATAAACAGTCATTTTACATTTAATGAAAGTTGTTCACATCTTTCGAAAATGGGTGTTTATGTCATTGTGCTTTGTTTTGTTTTGTTTTAAAATGACATTGGACAAATTTTAGGAAAAACGTGTAAAACATATGCGGAAATAAACAGCATTCAAGAATATAAAATTAACATCACAATCTCTTTTTTTTTTTTGTTATTTATTTTTTTTTTTAATTTTTTTTTTTTTTTTTTTTTTTTTTTTTTAACAAAACCGTTATTAATTTCTTGGAGACGAGCAACCCATGTACGTGCTGCCAAAAAGTACTCAGCATCCTTGTTTATATCCACTAGTAAAAGTTTTCTGTAAAATTTGGCTTATTTAATCCGAGCATTTTCTCGATTTAATAAGGAACAAATTTGTTTTTAGAAACCGCTGACAAAGAATTAAAAATTTCTTAAAAGACTACTGTCTCTAAGGGGCAAAGTCCAGATATGTTTCAAAAATATGAAATAAATATATATTTGAAATAATGATTCATGTTTGAAATTATATAATTATATACAGAATTCTAAATTTAATTAGTGAATTGTTAAGTAGCTGTTTTTATAAATCCTATTATTAATAAAATAAGGTCAGACAAAATTAATTTTAAAGAGAAACTTACATCATCACTAAATTAAATCGTATTTAGAACAGCCGTGACTTTAAAATGATCTGATAATTTAGCAGAAAACTAAATATATTAATAAAATTAAATAAACCGCGACTTACTGTTAGTTAAAAATATGAAATTAAAATAAGAACAACAAATTAGGTTTCATTAAGTCTGTAATTTCAACCAAAACAATCATGCAAAAACTGTTAATTTTTAACTACTTTTTTTTTTTTTTTTTTTTTTTTTTTTTTTTTTTTTAACCAAAAATAAAATTGACTTCAAAAACTACTGAAATATATATATATATTATATATGTATCTATATGTATGTTGCTATTTTTTCCATAATGGCCAGTATAAACGCACTATTTGATATTAACCATAACTATAGTTGCAAATCTTACTTGAACATTAAACATTTATAACATGAGAAAAAATGCAACAAAAATAGTAAAATTAAATTTTTTAAATTAAATGTTAAATCGTAAAAAATCTCACGGATAATTGGAGGGCGTATCTATTGGACACTTCTATTGAACTTAGCTTCACTTGCATTGACACCAAAAAGTCAAATTAATGTTCATAAAAATGCATGTAATACGCATGGTAAGGTAAACGGAAAAAAAGTGACCGTAAAAAAAGTTATTGGAAAAAAGTGACATAAACTACAAAAGCGGAAAAAAAGTGACACGGAAAAAAAGTTACCAAAAAAAAGTGACAAGGAATTGATTTTGGGGAATCATTGGTTAAGTATGAAAGGGGTATCGGGGGGGGGGGTCATAGTTTAGGTAAATGGGTTTTTCATGCTGAATTAACTGTTTTGGTTCAATTTTTGAATATACGTTCATCCTGAAAAGACGCTTGCCTGATTAGTTTTGGGAAGGGACGATTACCCCCCCATCCGTCCTCAATTAGATGAATGGGTTTTTATGCAGAATTGTCCAACGTGTGTTAAATTTGCATATAGGATCTTTTCGATAGGGCTTAAGTATAGTATAAAATGCCTGAAAAGATTCTAGGAGTTTAAGGGTTAAGTATAGAGGGGCAACGGGGGATAACCTTTCTTAAATTAAATTAATGGCTTTTTACGCATAATTATCCGATTTGCTTAAAATTTTGGGCATAAGTTCATTATGATAAGACATATCTTAGATTAGTTATGGGTTCTTCTGCTTATTATAAAGGGGGAGAACGAGCAATTCTCCCCCTCAAACTAGATAAATATGCAATGAATCCCCAAAATCAATAATAAATCCCCAAAATCAATAATAAATCCCCAAAATCAATAATAAATCCCCAAAATCAATTCTTTGTCACTTTTTTCCCGGTAACTTTTTTTCCTTGTCACTTTTTTTCTGTGTCACTTTTTTTCCACTTTTGTAGTTTATGTCACTTTTTTTCCGATAACTTTTTTTCCGGTCACTTTTTTTCCTAGATTCGCATGGTAAATACGCATGCTCTTAATTTCTTATTAATTATTATGTAAAAATATCTTTTCACCTTGCAATAGATTTTGAAAAAGTTTTTATTTTTAATAAAAAAAGAATATATATATACAGTAGAACCCCGATAATCCGGATCGGTTTTTTCATTTTTTTTTTCAACTTTGAGAAGCGATTGGCAAAAAAGTTTTTGTTTTATTATTCAGAATACGACGATGCAACAAGTTAATGTTAAAGAAATTAGCCAATCACTTCTCAAACTTGAAAAAAAAAGCAAAAAACCCGATCCGGATTATCGGGGTTCTACTGTACTTATTTTCCGATGATCATGAAGTATTTTGTATTTAATTATTTCTTTATAGAAAAGTTCCGTTATTGAGAGGTTTCACTTTAGACGGGTTCCTCTGTATAAGCATGTCCATTTTTTCAGTTTTTGCAATATTTAATTTTTTTAAGATATGGATTGTTAAAATATGTTAGCCCCCAGAAAAATTTCAGAGCCTCCCCTGGCATGACTCGCTGGTTACGGCCCTGTACTGCAGACAAAGGAAACTTGGCGAATGACAAGCCTTGTTATTATGATAAGGTAGCCTTGGTCTTAAAATTCATTAGTGATTTGTTAATTAAATAAACGGTGTTCCAAATTTAAGATGTATACTGCTTGTATCATTGACACTCAATTTATCAATTACATTTGAGACAGACGATGATTTGCAATATTATATATGCGAAGATGAAATCCCACACTTTATTTGTAGTTCTATAGTATTTGGGGTCTGATGAGTCTACTATAGTTCTGTAAATTCCAATATTCCTTCTAATTCATTTTTCATTTATTGTTGATATATATTGTTTTACAATAAATGGTGATGTTTTTCCAACCATAAAATTAATTTGTTTTAAATAAGAAAGAAAATATGATTTATTTCTAAATGTACTTAGTGTTTATTAAAAAAAAAAAAAAATTAATTAAAAAAAAAGCTAAGTTATTAGTTGATATACACTATATTGCCATTTATTATGGGACACTTGCGATTTTAGACATTTTACTAAATATCTAGAAAAATACATGAGGAATCATCTCGAAACTCTTAGTGTATAAATATAATAGTATACGTCATACATCTCCGTGAAGATTTTTTACCGAAACGCCATAGGGGACCGTCAACAAATTAAAAAAGAATGAATATCTTTTGAACAAGCCTGTCAAAACTAATGTAGCAAAAGCGCTCAAACTCTAGATTATGATTGAATGCCTTATTGTGATACACTTGTGTTCATTTTTATGCAAATAGCATGCACACTCGCAGAGTAATTAAGGTTTTTATAAAAATGGTCCCAAATTTTTCCAAGTTTTTCCATTATAATTTTCAGAGTTCTTAATATAAAATAATATTTTTTTCAGAAAATATGACAAACAACATTGCACACAGTACCCTGTAATCAGAATTAAAAAATAATAAAAATTGTATGAAAAATGAGTAGGTTTACTATATAATTTTTTACTGCGCATGCGTCAAAGATATCAAAATTTCATTTGCATATTATGTTAGCTAAATGTATAGAGCAACTTGAGGGATTTTATCCAAATGCAGTAGTACATCCCATATTGTGTATTCTATATTGACACTAATCAATGAATATATGGATACAACCCCTCTTGTTTTTGCTTCATTTTGAGAATAACGGATTTTCGACTTATTCAATTGACGATTATTGTCAGAATTTTCAAGTTATGATTTTGTGACTTTCACAAAAGTTGCTCTATACATTTAGCTAACATAATATGCAAATGAAATTTTGATATCGTTGACGCATGCGCAGTAAAAAATTATTTAGTAAACCAACTCATTTTTTATACAATTTTCATTATTTTTTAATTCTGATTACAGGGTACTGTGTGCAATGTTGTTTGTCATATTTTCTGAAAAAAAATAATATTTTATATTAAGAACTCTGAAAATTATAAGGAAAAAACTTGGAAAAATTTGGGATCATTTTTATAAAAACCTTAATTACTCTGCGAGTATGCATGCTATTTGCATAAAAATGAACAGGGCTTATTACAATAAGGCATTCAATTACAATCTAGAGTTTGAGCGCTTTTGCTACATTAGTTTTGACAGGGTTATTCAAAAGATATTCATTCTTTTTTAATTTGTTGACGGCCCCCTTTGGAGTTTCGGGAAAAAATCTTCACGGAGATGTATGACTTATACTATTATATTTATACACTAAGAGTTTCGAGATGATTCCTCATGTATTTTTCTAGATATTTAGTAAAATGTCTAAAATCGCAAGTGTCCCATAATCAATGGCAATATAGTGTATAAGATAGAGATGAGACGGGGAGGGGGGGGGGGTTATCAGTCAGCTGAAACGAGCCAGGGAATGATTTCTATACAAATCCTGGGCTCGAAGTCATGGTTAAAATTTTTCTTTATTTACGAATTCAGAAAAAGGGTGGAAAACACTGCCATATGCTTTTTCAAAAATAAAAATATAGCGTTAATCTTTAGAGTTTAATTTCCGCCTAATTGAAAATGCATAGAATTGCTATTGTTTTGATATTAAGAAATTTTTTTTATTCTATTTGATTCAGAAGCATTGGAGCTGTCAATTTTACTAACACAAAATAAAGAAGCTATAGTCATATTCCTTGTTTATCCTGCCTGTCTGTTAGATCGTTTTTAAGAATTATTGGAAAACAGAACTCATTGAACAATTGCATCAATAGAACTGTGATTTCGCAGATTTCTGTCAGTGATTTGGTATAGATAATAAATTAACTATTTCAGGGTGTCTACAAAAATTGTAAAAAAAAAAAAAAAAAAAAAAAAAAAAAAAAAAAAAAAATCCCTTCTTTTTCAGGTTATTTTTATCAGACTTCTTTGATTTTTAAATACAGTAAAACCTCCATAACGGACACTCCCGAATAGCGGACACCTCTATTTAACGGACAGTTTTCAAATCCCCACTCCCAAAACTTTAATTTTTGTATGTTTAACCTCTGAATAACGGACATTCCGAATAGCGGACAGTAATTTTGGCAAAGCAAAATAAAAAATTATTTTTTAACGAGGAAAAAGAAAATAAAAATCCTCTAAATTTATCAGGGCAATGCATCACAAATTTTGTGATCACAGATAAATGTGAAGATGAGCTAGAGAAAATCCCCTCTCCTTCCTACATTTATCTCCTACATATCTCCCCCCTATACCCTCGGATGATTGAAGATTGTATGCTTTTAAAAAGTTGAAAAATACAATAAACAATTATATTTTTTTTTTTTTAAATAGAAAAAGACGATTTTAAAGGATTAAAACTACTGACAGAGTTAAAACTTCACCTTGAAAAACAAACTACATGTAATCGCAAGTAAAAGCATACTTTTGTAATTTTTTTTTCTTTTTTTGTAAGAATGTTAAGCAAAGGATAAAGGTATGTACAATTTTATTTC
Source organism: Maratus speculifer (assembly GCA_964019185.1). Classification (NCBI taxonomy): domain Eukaryota; kingdom Metazoa; phylum Arthropoda; class Arachnida; order Araneae; family Salticidae; genus Maratus; species Maratus speculifer. The sequence goes on from OZ025290.1 coordinate 252,069,324, forward strand.
AGTTTTATTGCTTTAAAAATTATTTTAATTCCTGGTTTAATCATATAATAGAGGTTTTAGGACACTTTTAAATCGACTAATGAAACATTAAGCACCCATTAGCAATTTTTCTATCGCTGAGGTTTTCCCAATAGCGGACACCTCCGAATAGCGGACAATTTCTGCGCTCCCAAGGTGTCCGTTATTTAGAGGTTTTACTGTATTAACAATACACATACGATATTTTTTTTTTTCATTATGCATGCTGCTTTCTTGTGTAACAGACATGCTTATCAGGCTAGATAAAATCCCATTTGGGAAAAAAACAAGAGAAAGAAATAAAAGTCGCCTAATATTTATAAGCTATTGCTTTAAACGTACGTATTACTTTATACGTAAATTGCAATCCAATTTACGTATGAAACAGAAAATAATGGTTCACTCCCTTTCCTGGACACCCTTGTCACTCGCAGTGAAACTGGCTTCTCTACATCTGTCTATCGAAAAAGCTTCGCTGTTTCTCTACCCCCCCACGCTCGTTCATGTCATCCTCCAAGTCAAAAAATGGCTGCCTTTTACACATTCATAAATCGTGCTCTTCATGTTTGCTCTGATTCTCAGTCTCTCAATAATGAAATTCAATACATTAAAGCAATTGCATTTGATAGAGGTTACAACCCTTCTATTATTGATACTGCCCTTTCTAAATTGCAAAACTCTCACTCCTCAAACTCATCTCAGTCTTCTACTCGTTCCAATATTAGCATTGTCTTACCTTTCTTTCCAAAATCAAGTTTTTCCATTGCTAAAATTCTTAGTCGGTTCGATTTCAAAATAATTTTTACTCCTACTAATAAACTCAACCTTTCCAACCTTAAAGATCCTGTTGATTTATCAAATTCATGGGGCATTTACAATATCAATTGTCAGTGTGGTCTTTCTTACATTGGTCAAACCAAACGCAGTCTAAAATTTCGTATTAAAGAACATAAGCAATATATTGAAAAACAAGAAATCAAGAAATCCTCAATCGCAAAACATTGCTGGGAGACGAGTCATGCTTTTGACTTCAATTCGGTTAAGATACTAACTAAACCTACTTCTATACAAGAACTTAACTTCCTTGAAGCTTTCCATATCCATAAAAATCTTCCTAATCTTGTTAATTGTGATTTTACTATTCCACCATTATCAGACTGTTGGAAATATTACATTAAAACTAATTTTTCTTAATCTTTTAATGCAATTCTCGCAATATCTTTTCTATTTTCCACCCAATTTTCCTATTAACTGTTCCCTGTTTTCCTATTGGCTGTTGCCTAGGATCCTCTGTTTTCCTATTGGCTGTTGCCTAGGATCCTCTGTTTTCCTATTGGTCAAGAAACTTATCACTTGAATCCCCATCCTCCCTATATATATATGAGCAAATCTCCACTATCTTTAGCACTGAGGAAGGTATGCTATATGCTACCGAAACCGGTATGCTTGGAATTCGAATATTCTGGTGTTCTAACGTTGTAAATAATTTTAACTTTACCATATTACACCAGGCAACAACCTATTATTGCTTTATAGTTTTATAAATCCGAACTCAAAATTTAGTCCTACAACTTCATATAGTTACAAATAAATACATGGTGACCAAAAAAATGTCTTATTTATTTATTTGTTTTAATGTTAATGCTAAGACAATATCTACATCCGAGGAGATATAGCTAATTGGATTAAGCTGTCTACCTGGTCAGATTACGCTTACGTACATAGCCCGATTAAGGTTGTAGGGGGCCCAAGGCCCAACATCTTTTCAGGGCCCTATCGCACCAAAATGTCAGCTAGATACCCCTCTTCCGGGAACATTCAAAAGGTATCATTAGATTACCATACGGTTGCCAAGTTAACCAAAATTACTTTTAGTTTTTGAGAAAATAAGTGCAGAAATTGCAATATTAAGAAATTTGTTCTAAAATTTTTTATTAAATTTGAGCCGTCCTCAGCAGCGAGAATAAGGCCTGGGTCAAGTTGGCCTGTGCAGTTATCAGGCCCTGCTAAAATATCGTTTAAAATTTTCAAAAATGGGTTAAACATATAAGCGCTGACTCCTTAATTTGTGTTAAATATCAATAATTCATTTAAAAATAATGGGATAAACGGATCAATATGCAAAAAATTATATACATAAAATAAACGAATGAGTATTGTTGGCAAGATGAAATTGTTAATATTTTTGCATACAGACAAATTTGTCTGAATTCCGAGAATTTTTACAAAGTTTCCTAACTTTTCCCTCATTTTTTCAGACTGATAAAACTTCCTGATTTTTCCATGATTTCCAGATTTCAAGATTAGGCTAGAATGGACTATATTTAATTTGAATTCAATTATTATTTATTCCATTTTTTCACGTTCATTGTGTTTGTAATTTTTTTATTTACATTCTGAAGATGGCTCAGTAAAAATTAGCTGAAACATGACAATTTTAATATATTTTAAATGTTTTATTAATAAAGTAATATCATATAAGCAAAATAATTCTTAACTTTTCGTTGTACAATATATATTATTATTGTTATGGTATAGTTATTAATGGATGTAATCAATACTTTTACTGCTTTTATATTTCACATTAAAATATGCATATGAGTGTTGCTTTTCAGTGCAGTCTCATATGAGATAATCATGCATGAGAGCCTTAAAAAAATTTAACATAAGTAGCAAAGGTCATCTAATTTGAGAAAACAGTAAATACAATATTCCATAAAGATTACAAGTTTGACCATTTTAGAATCAATATGTTTATTAGAGTAAATAGATTTTTAAAAAAAACTTAGTTTTCTGTCGCTTTTTAGAAACCTGATGATTTCAAGAAGATGAAATACAGGGGTACTTTCTAGTAGCAGCTCCCAGATAAAACACATAGTGGTTCTGGAAAGGAGTAGGATATAAGTTTCAAGTACTAAATACTGTATCTAACTACAGACATTTTTAGAGAAAATAATTATTCAATGTTTCTTTTTAAAATTTGAATGTAACCTCCATGTAAGAGATTGTACTTGCACAATCAATGTTCTGACAAAGGAATCTGAAATTCAAGATTGCAAGAGTTTTAAGATATTTATGAAAATATGCAATTTATTTTTTGAATATAAAACGCTAGATGCAACTAATATTCAGTTGTATATGATGTGAATTTTCTACAGACTTGTGTATAATTATTTATTTTAAATTATTTCATTTTTTTAAAAAATGATTTTATAATTCTTTAAACAAATAAGTACATATAATCAAGATACAGGCAGAACGAAATAAAAATCTGAGCAAACATTTTCTCTATTTTTGTGGTAATCAAATGCCTTAAAATAATTACTAATTTATTAAAAAATGTGCTTAAAATCTATTAAAACCATTTCATTATATCAGGGTCGGACTGGGTTAGGGAAAAGGGCGCAGACCTTGGATTTTTAAGGGCGCAAAACTAATTAACAAATTCATGTCAATTTTACTTGTTGGTATCGTCTTTAATTTAACAAAATTTAACACATTCGCACAGCACCAAATATACAAATGGCCTAAAATTATATTTCTGCTTCATTCCCCGCGCAAGTTTAAAGTTCCATAAAATGTACTGAATATTGCAAAATTTTCGAAAATGAACCATATAATATCTAAATGGTCCAGCAATTTGAACACAGATTATAGCCTGCAGTTGACTGATATCAAGGCTATCACTTTCTTATTATTTTATGTCAATAGATATTTTATAAGAATTATGGGGGGGGGGGGGGGTATCTACACCTTCCAACTATTTTGCATATTATATATATAAAAAAGGCATTGGTACGAATTGATTGGTGATAATATCGACTATTAAATGCGATTTATAAATTTTCTTTGGGGATCCTCTATGTTAAAAAACGCATTTTTCAAAAGGTAACATCCATTTTTGACACCCTATTTGAATCCTTGCCAGCCTGGAAAAATATATAGTTTAGATAAATTTCTTAAAACGTAATGCAATTTTAAAACAGTGTTACGAGTTCATCCATAAATTTCGAAAAAAAAAATGAAAATGTTGAAAAAAAATTGCCGAAGAAAATTCAATTAGTCACCAGTAAAATTATACAGTAATTTTGAATCTATAATAAACATATAGTTTATTAAAAGAAAATCCTATAAAATGTTTTTAGTAATAATTGTGCGATTTTTTTTTTTCTACGGCTCTCGGTAAAAGGAAATGGTTTTACTTTAACCCCTTAACTTGTTTGCCAGAACGCCGTTCGGGCAAGACGAATTTGCTTATTGCATCATTTAAAGCTTTTTGACACCACTGTTATTTTTAAGAAAATTTTCATACTATTGAAACGCAAAAATGTTTAAACTAAATTTTGCGAATATTTTATTTAAATAATAGTAATGTAAATCCGCTATTTTCAATTTATTGAACGGAAAGGAATTAACCAGTTAAGGCCCTACATCAGTAACGCTCCGAGATAGAACGGCTAATGTTATTTCAATGGAAGAAATTTATCGCTTTCATTCCTTTGCATTTTGCTCAAATTTAATATTTTTTGTTGTTTTGAAAACCTGTAGGTTTAAACTATGCACGTCATTCTGAAATTTTATTTCTTTTTTTAATTTTAAGGCGATACAAGTGCGTTATTTTATAGTCTTTAAAATTCACCTTTAATGTCTTATTACGAAAAATCTGTTTGACATTTTAAAATTTGGTAAAACAGCATGCAGAGTTTAATTATTTAGCTTTCAGAAAATGTTTTTTATTTTGATTTTTACAAAAATTTAATCTATGCTATTTGTATAAAAAGTTGAAATACTTTGATTTAAAAGAGTCGAAAATGGTGTTTAACTCCGCCTTTAAAAGGGAGACGCCTTAAAAGTAATTAGGGTGAAAGACGATATGGGTTTACCTCCAGGGAGTCTTACAGGGACGAAGGTGTAAAATCTTGCCTGTGGCTATTAGTAAAATGTTGTTTGCTGGTTTAGGATAAAAAAATAAAAACATCCTTTCCTGAATGCATGATAGTTCGATCAAAAAATGAATTTCAGAAATGATGTAAATAGATGTTGATTTCAAAAAGTTTGTTTAACTAGGCATTCAATCTCAAATGTACTTTAAAAGCATTATTGATTTCGAATAAAAACACATTTAACATTTTTATTATTTTTCTTCCATATATTTGAAGTTTAATTTCTAAAAAAGATTCTTTAATTGCGGATAACATCAAAATGAAATATTCGTTAATTTATAAAAAATAATGGAATTAACTTTTTGTCATCTGCAGACGACAAAGGGAAAAGAAGAAAGGGCAGAAAGAAAATAACAATGGTTCTGACATTAAAAATGAATAGATATATTCGCGAATAAATACATTTGTATTAAATTTTTCTTATCATTCTTTTAGACAATTCTTAATGAATTAGTTTAAATATTCCTTTTCTTAAATATTTCATAAATATTTATATTTTAATCAATAAAAGTTTGCAGTATACCCACTCTAAAATATAAAGTAATTATTATGCAATTCATGATTAAATTGGATAACACTAATTTAAAAGATAGAAATATATTTATTTTGACACTTCTATCGAAAATTATGACTAATTTACAATACTTTAGAAAATATATTCTGTTGCGGTAAAATTCACATCCGTAAATGATATATTTATGCTTTATTGTATACAAATTGTCTTTCCTTTGTTTTTCCTTTTCAGAAAGATAAAAGTTTTTATACTATTTTAACTAAATAATACGCATATATTCCAAAGCCTGTCATAGTCTAACTGATCTAAGTTTTAGAATAGCGGTTTTTTCAGTCACGCAAAAAGACAAACTCAATTTTACTAAACCTATGGAAGATTTTTTTAAAGATACCATATTTTCATTCCAATTTTTAATTATTTTTTTTCTGCATAGTATAGCTGACGATGGTTTGTATAGAGGCCGCTTTTTACTTTTTTCGATACTGATTGTAGATTTTAAATATGAGGATAATATCACTTTTGAAAACGGTTCCGAAAATGAAACTGTCCTGTAAAGAAAATTAAAAAAGTAGAAAAAGGCCTTTGAAGAGATCGCTCTGAGCTATTAAAGGGGAAAAATATTAAAATGCAGACGAGACTTATTTATAAATTTCGACCGTTGGATTATCGTCGAAAAAATTATCATAAGCTAGTAAATTGTTTCGTTTGATTAAAGTTTATATATATATATATATATATATATATTATATATATATATATATATATATATATATATATATATATATATATATATATATATATATATATATATATATATATATATATATATATATATATATATATATATATATATATATATACCCGTAAAATAAATCGAAAAAATAGAAAATGACCTTTGTGCAAATCGATATCAACTAGGCAAAGTAAAAAAAAAAAAAAACTATTAAAACACAGACGATAAACTTTTATAAATTTCTTTCATAGCATTAGTTTTAAAGCGAAGGCATAGTTTCGTTTAGCTGCAGTAGCCTCTTTAAAATAAACGAAATCGTAAAAGCTATTCAATGTAAAAGAAAAGAAAAAAAAAAAAAAATTAAATGTAGGCGAGATATCTTTATAAATTTCTACAATGGGATTTCGCTTGACTGAAGTAAGTCACATTAAAATACCTGTATCGAAATCAAAAATTGTAATACGGCCTTTGAACAGAAAGATTTCAGCTGTTCAATATAAAAAAGATTATTAAAATATAGACGAGATATTTCTATAAATTTCTGTGATAGGATTTCGCTTCATTGAAGTAAGCCCCTTTAAAATACCCGTAAAAAATCGAAAAAAATATAAAGCGGTATTTGTACAGAAATATCTCAGAAATTCAATGCTAAAAGAATAATTTAAAAAATTCAAATGTTGACGAGATATCTTTATAAATTTCTATAATGGGACTTCTCTCTATTCAAGTAAGCCACTTTAAAATACCCGTAAAAAATCGAAAAAATGTAAAAAGGTGTTTGTACAGAGAAATCTTCGATATCTAATGCCCCCCCCCCCCCGAAAAAAAGTTTAAAGACAATTAAAATACAAACGAGATATCTTTAAAAATTTCTAAAATGTGATTTAGATCTATTGAAGTAAGTCACTTTAAAATACCCGTAACAAAATCGAAAAGATATAAAACGTTCTTTGTAAAGAAAGATATCAGTTATATAATGAAAAAAATTACAAGTATTAAAATGATCTTTACAAATGACTTTTAAATGATCTTAAAGATATCTTTATAAATTTCTACCATGGGATTTTACTTGATTGAGGTAATCATCAGTTTATATTTACTTGTAGACGAGATATCTTTATAAATTTCTAACATTCAATGCTAAAAAAATCATTTAAAAATATTAAAATGTAGAAGAGAAAAATATATATTTATATGAACTTCAAAACTTCATAGGATTTCGCTTGATTGAAGTAAGCCCCTTTAAAACTCCCATAACAAAATCCAAAAAATATAAAACGGTCTTTGTACCGAAAGATCTCAGATATCCAATGCCAAAAAAACATTTAAAAATATTTAAATGTAGAAAAGATATCTTTATAAATTTCTACTAAAGGATTCCGCTTGACTGAAGTAGCCTCTTTGAACACCTGTAAACAAAACCAAAAAAGTACAATACGGTTTTAACACCGAAAAATCTCAGCTATACAATGACAAAAAAATCATTTTAAAATATTAAAATGTAGAAGAGATATTTTTATAAATTTCTACCATTGGAATTCACTTGACTGAAGTAGCCTCATTAAAACACCTGTAAACAAAATCAAAAAAGTACAAAACAGTCTTTGTGCCGAAAAATTTCATCTATCCAATGACAAAAAATCATTTAAAAATATTAAAATGTAGAAGAGATATTTTTATAAATTTCTACAATTGTATTTCACTTGACTGAAAAAGCTTTTTTAAAATTCCCCTAAACAAAGACGAAAAAGTACAAAACGGTCTTTGTACCGAAAGATCTTAGCTATCCAATGACAAAAAAAATCATTTAAAACTATTAAAATGTAGAAAAAGATATTTTTATAAATTTTTACCAATGGATTTCACTTGACTGAAGTAGCCTATTTAAAACACCTGTAAACATATTAAAAAAAGTACAAAAGGGTCAGTACCGAATGATCTCAGCTATCCAATGACAAAATAATCACTTAAAAATATTAAAATGTAGAAGATATATTTTTATAAATTTCTACCAATGGATTTCACTTGACTGAAGTAGCCTCTTTAAAACACCTGTAAACAAACTCGAAAAATTAAAAACGGTCTTTGTACCGAAAGATCTTAGCTATCCCATAACAACAGAATCATTTAAAAATATTAAAATGTAGACGAGATATTTTTATAAATTTCTACCATTGGAATTCACTTGACTGAAGTAGCTTTTTTAAAATCCCCCTAAACAAAGACGTAAAAGTACAAAACGGTCTTTGTACCGAAAGATCTTAGCTATCCAATGACAAAAAAATCATTTAAAAATATTAAAATGTAGTAGAGATATTTTTATAAATTTCTACCATTAGATTTCACTTGACTGAAGTAGCTTTTTAAAAATTCCCCTAAACAAAGTCGTAAAAGTACAAACGGTCTTTGTACCGAAAGATCTTAGCTATCCAATGACAAAAAAATCATTTAAAAATATTAAAAATGTAGAAGAGATATTTTTATAAATTTCTACCATTGGAATTCACTTGACTGAAGTAGCCTCACTAAAACACCTGTAAACACAATCAAAAAAGTACAAAACGGTCTTTGCACCGAACGATCTCAGCTATCCAATGACAAAAAAAAATCATTTAAAAATATTAAAATGTAGAAGAGATATTTTTATAAATTTCTACCAATGGATTTCACTTGACTGAAATAGCTTTTTTAAAATTCCCATAAACAAAGACGAAAAAGTACAAAACGGTCTTTGTACAGAAAGATCTGAGATATCGAATGCCAAAAAATATTTTAAAAATATTAAAACGTAGAAGAGATATTTTTATAAATTTCTTCCATTGGATTTCACTTGACTGAAGTAGCTTTTTTAAAATTCCCTTAAACAAAGTCGAAAAAGTACAAAACAGTCTTTGTGCCGAAAGATCTGAGATATCGAATGAAAAAAAAAAAAAAAAAAAAAAAAAAAAAACATTTAAAAACATTAAAATGTAGAAGATATTCTTTTTTTTTTTTTTTTTTTTTTTTTTTTTTTTTTTTTGTTATTACTACCATTTGATTTCACTTGACTGAAGTAGCTTTTTTAAAATTATCCTAAACAAAGTCGAAAAAGTACAAAACGGTCTTTGTACCGAAAGATCTGAGATATCGAATGCCAAAAAATCATTTAAAAATATTAAAAAAAAAAAAAAAGATATATTTATAAAATTCTACTATAGGATTTTGCTTGAATGAAGTAGCTTCTTTAAAACACCTCTAAACAAAATCAAAAAAGTACAAAACAGTCTTTGTACCGAAAGATCGCAACTATGAAATGCCAAAAAAATCATTTAAAAATATTAAAACGTAGAAGAGATATTTTTATAAATTTCTACCTTTGGATTTCACTTGACTGAAACAGCTTTTATAAAATTCCCTTAAACAGAGACGAAAAAGTACAAAACGGTCTTTGCACCGAAAGATCTCAGCCATCCCATGACAAAAAAAATCATATAAAAATATTAAAATGTAGAAGAGATATATTTATAAATTTCTACCATTGGATTTCACATCACTGAAGTAGCTTTTTTAAAATCCCCCTGAACAGAGTCGAAAAAGTACAAAACGGTCTTTGCACCGAAAGATCTGAGATATCGAATGCCAAATATTAATTAACAGATATTAAAATGTAGAAGAGATATTTTTCTAAATTTTTACCATTGGATTTCACATCACTGAAGTAGTTTTTTTTAAATTCCCCTAGACAAACTCAAAAAAGTACAAAACGGTCTTTGTACCAAAAGATCTGAGATATCGAATGCCAAATAATAATTTACAAATATTAAAATGTAGAAGAGATATTTTTATAAATTTCTACCATTGGATTTCACTTCACTGAAGTAGCTTTTTTAAAATTCCCTTAAACAGAGTCAAAAAAGTACAAAACGGTCTTAACACCGAAAAATCTTAGCTATCCAATGACAAAAAAATCATTTTAAAATATTAAAATGTAGAAGAGAAATTTTTATAAATTTCTACCATCGGAATTCACTTGACTGAAGTAGCCTCATTAAAACACCTGTAAACAAAATCAAAAAAATACAAAACGGTCTTTGTACCGAAAAATTTCAGCTATCCAATGCCAAAAAATCATTTAAAAATATTAAAATGTAGAAGAGATATTTTTATAAATTTCTACAATTGTATTTCACTTGACTGAAATAGCTTTTTTAAAATTCCCTAAACAAAGACGAAAAAGTACAAAACGGTCTTTGTACCGAAAGATCTGAGATATCGAATGGCAAAAAATAATTTAAAAATATTAAAATGTAGATGAGATATTTTTATAAATTTCTACCATTGGATTTCTCTTGACAGAAGTAGCTTTTTTAAAATTCCCCAAATAAAAGTCTAAAAAGTACAAAACGGTCTTTGTACCGAAAGATTTTAGCTATCCAATGACAAAAAAAATCATTTAAAAATATTAAAATGTAGAAGAAATATTTTTATAAATTTCTACCAATGGATTTCACTTGACTAAAGTAGCCTCTTTAAAACACCTGTAAACATATTTAAAAAAGTACAAAACGGTCTTTGTACCGAAAGATCTGAGATATCGAATGCCAAAAAATAATTTAAAAATATTAAAATGTAGAAGAGATATTTTTATAAATTCCTACCACTGGATTTCACTTGACTGAAGTAAATTTTTTAAAATTTCCCTAAACAAAGTCGAAAAAGTAGAAAACGGTCTTTGTAGAAAAAGATCTAAGCTATCCAATGACAAAAAAATCATTTAAAAATATTAAAATGTAGACGAGATATTTTTATAAATTTCTACCATTGGAATCCACTTGACTGAAGTAGCTTTTTTAAAATTCCCCTAAACAAAGTCGTAAAAGTACAAAACGGTCTTTGTACCGAAAGATCTGAGATATCGAATGCCAAAAAATATTTAAAAAATATTAAAATGTAGAAGAGATATTTTTATAAATTTCTTGCATTGGATTTCACTTGACTGAAGTAGCTTTTTTAAAATTCCCTTAAACAAAGTCGAAAAAGTACAAAACAGTCTTTGTGCCGAAAGATCTGAGATATCCAAAGCAAAAAAAAAAAAAAAAAAAAAAAAAAAAATTAAAAACATTAAAATGTAGAAGATATTCTTTTTTTTTTTTTTTTTTTTTTTTTTTTGTTATTACTACCATTTGATTTCACTTGACTGAAGTAGCTTTTTTAAAATTATCCTACACAAAGTCGAAAAAGTACAAAACGGTCTTTGTACCGAAAGATCTGAGATATCGAATGCCAAAAAATCGTTTAAAAATCTTTAAAAATAAAAAGATATATTTATAAAATTCTGCTATAGGATTTTGCTTGAATAAAGTAGCTTCTTTAAAACACCTCTAAACAAAATAAAAAAAATACAAAACTGTCTTTGTACCGAAAGATCGCAGCTATGAAATGCCAAAAAAATCATTTAAAAATATTAAAATGTAGAAGAGATATTTTTATAAATTTCTACCATTGGATTTCACTTGATTGAAACAGCTTTTATAAAATTCCCTTAAACTGAGTCGAAAAAGTACAAAACAGTCTTTGCACCGAAAGATCTCAGCCATCCCATGACAAAAAAATCATATAAAAATATTAAAATGTAGAAGAGATATGTTTATAAATTCTTACCATTGGATTTCCTTTGATTTAAGTAGCTTTTTTAAAATTCCCCTAAACAAAGTCGAAAACGTACAAAACGGTCCTTGTACCGAAAGATCTCAGCTATCCAATGACAAAATTCATTTTAAAATATTAAAATGTAGAAGAGATATTTTTATAAATTTCTACCATTGGATTTCATATAACTGAAGTAGCCTCTTTAAAACAACTGTAAACAAAATCAAAAAAGTACAAAACGGTCTTTGTACCAAAAAATCTGAGATATCGAATGCCAAATAATAATTTACAAATATTAAAATGTAGAAGAGATATTTTTATAAATTTCTACCATTGGATTTCACTTCACTGAAGTAGCTTTTTTTAAAATTCCCCTAAACAAAGTCAAAAAAGTACAAAACGGTCTTTGTACCAAAAGATCTGAGATATCGAATGGCAAATAATAATTTACAAATATTAAAATGTAGAAGAGATATTTTTATAAATTTCTACCATTGGATTTCACTTCACTGAAGTAACTTTTTTAAAATTCCCTTAAACAGAGTCGAAAAAGTACAAAACGGTCTTTGCACAGAAAGATCTCAACCATCCCATGACAAAAAATCATTTAAAAATATTAAAATGTAGAAGAGATATTTTTATAAATTCCTACCATTGGATTTCATTTGACTGAAGTAGCCTCTTTAAAACACCTGTAAACAAAATCAAAAAAGTACAAAACGGTCTTTGTATAAAAAGATCTGAGATATCGAATGCCAAATATATTAATTTATAAATATTGAAATGTAGAAGAGATATTTTTATAAATTTCTACCATTGGATTTCACTTGACTGAAGTAGCTTTTTTAAAATTCCTCTAAACAAAGTCGAAAAAGTATAAAACGGTCTTTGTACAGAAAGCTCTAAGCTATCCAATGCCAAAAAAATCATTTAAAAATATTAAAATGTAGAAGAGATATTTTTATAAATTTCTACCATTGGATTTCACTTGATTGAAACAGCTTTTATAAAATTCCCTTAAACAGAGTCGAAAAAGTACAAAACGGTCTTTGCACCGAAAGATCTCAGCCATCCCATGACAAAAAAAAATGATATAAAAATATTAAAATGTAGAAGAGATATGTTTATAAATTCCTACCATTGGATTTCTTTGACTTAAGTAGCTTTTTTAAAATTCCCCTAAACAAAGTCGAAAACGTACAAAACGGTCTTTGTACCGAAAGATCTCAGCTATCCAATGACAAAATTCATTTTAAAATATTAAAATGTAGAAGAGATATTTTTATAAATTTCTACCATTGGATTTCATATAACTGAAGTAGCCTCTTTAAAACAACTGTAAACAAAATCAAAAAAGTACAAAACGGTCTTTGTACCGAAAGATCTTAGCTATCCCATAACAACAGAATCATTTAAAAATATTAAAATGTAAACGAGATATTTTTATAAATTTCTACCATTGGAATTCACTTGACTGAAGTAGCTTTTTTAAAATCCCCCTAAACAAAGTCGTAAAAGTACAAAACGGTCTTTGTACCGAAAGATCTTAGCTATCCAATGACAAAAAAATCATTTAAAAATATTAAAATGTAGTAGAGATATTTTTATAAATTTCTACCATTAGATTTCACTTGACTGAAGTAGCTTTTTAAAAATTCCCCTAAACAAAGTCGTAAAAGTACAAACGGTCTTTGTACCGAAAGATCTTAGCTATCCAATGATAAAAAAATCATTTAAAAATATTAAAAATGTAGAAGAGATATTTTTATAAATTTCTACCATTGGAATTCACTTGACTGAAGTAGCTTTTTTAAAATTCCCCTAAACAAAGTCGAAAAACTACAAAACGGTCTTTGTAGAGAAAGATCTAAGCTATCCAATGACAAAAAAATCATTTAAAAATATTAAAATGTAGAAGAGATATTTTTATAAATTTCTACCATTGGATTTCACTTGACTGAAGTAGCTTTTTTAAAATTCCCCTAAACAAAGTCGAAAAAGTACAAAACGGTCTTTGTACCGAAAGATCTGAGATATCGAATGCCAAAAAATAATTTAAAAATATTAAAATGTAGAAGAGATATTTTTATAAATTCCTACCACTGGATTTCACTTGACTGAAGTAGATTTTTTAAAATTCCCTTAAAGAAAGTCGAAAATGTACAAAACGGTCTTTGTACCGAAGGATCTCAGCTATCCAATGACAAAAAAATCATATAAAAATATTAAAATGTAGAAGAGATATGTTTATAAATTCCTACCATTGGATTTCCTTTGATTTAAGTAGCTTTTTTAAAATTCCCCTAAACAAGGTCGAAAAAGTACAAAACGGTCTTTGTACCGAAATATCTGAGATATCGAATGCCAAAAAATAATTTAAAAATATAAAAATGTAGAAGAGATATTTTTATAAATTTCTTCCATTGGATTTCACTTGACTGAAGTAGCCTCTTTAAAACACCTGTATACAAAATAAAAAAAGTACAAAACGGTCTTTATACCGAAAAATCTCAGCTGTTCAATGCTAAAAAAATCATTTAAAAATATTAAAATACAAACGAGATATCTTAAAAATTTCTATTTTGGGATTTCGCTCTATTGATGTAAGCCACTATAAAATACTCGTAACAAAATGGAAAAATATAAAACGATCTTTGTACAGTTCAATGATCTCAGCTATTCAATGCTAAAAAAATCATTTAAAAATATTAAAATGTAGAGGAGATTCTTTGGAAAATGTTTAATGTGCAATCTCTGACATAATAATCACGATCTGTATGTTGTCTTTTAAAATTACATATATATTTCACTTGAAACTATCTAACAAAAAAGGTCAATGTCGACTTGCTTTAAAACTTATCCGACTGTTTTGGTCAGAAATGATCTCGAAGAGGCTATCCAAATGCACATATACCTCGGGCTATCAGTATTGAAAAGGTGCGAGAGTTTTTAGCATTTACTAATGACTTTTTTCTTCCTGGGGTATCTTATCCCCTTTTTATCGCGTGGAGGTAAAGGGTGGCGTGAGATGACCATTTTCTTATTAATTACAAGCTTGGAAAATATCATTGGTCTTTTAAAGTGTCAATCTTTGGGTTCGGGATACGCCTTCCTGGTGGCAACACGCATAGGTTTGTGATCGGATTTTGAGTTTCGGTTTGACTGATGCAGGCTCTTAAGGGGTTAAATTATGGAAAGGCAAAATTTCTATTTATCTCAAAAAAAAAAAAAAAAAAAAAAAAAAAAAAATTATTCAAATGAACTGTAAACTTACACATGGATGTTTTTTGTACTAAAAAATTAATGTATGTCATAATTCATACTTTTTAATAAGGATTTATTAATAGTTTTATGCATAAAAACGTTTTTTATTAGAGAAAAAACCCTGTAATATGTTTGGGTCTATTCAAGTATGCAATGTAAAAATCAGATGACTTTTATGAAGACATAAATTAAGATTTTTCAGTTGGGTTTAACTTTATTATCCTCAAACCCATTCCCTTCCAACTCCATCAAGATTTAAGACAATATGGATAAACAACGCCATTTCCTAGCTGTTTGGATACAATAACTCAACTAAGATGTCAAAAATGGATGTTATTGTTTGAAAATTCAAAGTTGGTAAAAGTTTTTAAATATAAATGATTTCGAAAACATAATGTATACATAACATCAGTTAATAAACTTTATACCCTGTCTGTTGGTTCCTAAAGATTTTTTATGATTATTTTTAGTGGAATTAGTTCGGGTTTTCATTCCATTTATCACCGTTGATATATTGGAAGTTGATAGAAAAATCAAGAAAGTTTTTTTCTCTGGCCGTAAAATAAAGTTGCTGTGGTGCTGCGAAAAACTTCAATCTTTTTTTAAACTTTTTTTTTTTTTTTTTAATGCAATAAGAATTAGTTATCAGTCAGTTAAAAATAAGATAAATTCAAACTTCGGATACAATTTGATAGCAATTACCTTTGCGAGTCAGATAGCTTGTAGAAAGGGGCATTTTGTATACTTAAACAATGACTTAATTTATCCATAAATGCTAAATTTATATTTCACTGTTACAAAATTTCTACAAAAAAAAAAAAAAAAAAAAAAAAAAAAGGGTGGATCACAAAATTTGTTTTATTAGCTTAAAATCACTAAAATAATTTACTAAATTTACAATTCTCAGCATATTCTTCCCATGATTAGTAAAATTTTTATAACTAGAGATCAAGGGAAATAATTAAATTTCGACAATTGAGTGGAGTGCATAAATGATTTATTCCTGGAAATTCATTATTTTGTGGCCAACATTATTATTATTATTATTATTATCCTAAATACCATCGTTTTATTTAATAATTGATTTTTTTCTATGACTAAATTAAACATTTTTAATGTAAAATACATAAAGTCGACTCTCGTTAATTCGAACTCGCATGCGAGCAACACATGCTTAAAAGGGTACTGTTACAAAAAAATTAATGTTATACTATTTAAAAGATATATTTCGGCTGTTATCATTAGAATATGACTTAATATTAAATTAAAATTAAAAGATATAAAATAATTATCCTCTCGAAGGGGGTGGGCTATATTATATCCCATCTACGATTAATAGAGATTTACACCAAAAAATTTTTCTTTTCTAACTTTGGCGGAAAAAATACCCGAAATTGTTTTTTCTTATTTGAATATAAAAATTTTCCAAATTTCCGGTGAGAGTTTAGAATCACACAATTACAATTGTTTGCCCCTCAAAGGGTTAAGGTTTAGGAACAAGTACAAACGAAGATGGAATAGGCGTGTCATGGATGAACAGACAGGGTACTAAAAAAGCGGATATCAAATGCATTAAACTACGTGTACACTTGTACAGAACAATTCTGACAAAAATGAAAGAAAGAAAGTTATTTCAAGGATCTGAAGTCTGAGAGACAGGCACGAAAAATGAAAAATCAGAATCTCGTTAGTTCGAATTAAACGAAGTCAAGAGAAAATAAGTTCGAATAAATGAAAATTTTTAACGTTATTCTGTTATTGAAAATTTCGGGACTTCATGTTTAGTTCGAATTAAGCGAAGATTCAATTTATCCGATTTCGAATTAAGGAGAGCGGACAGTACGAGAATTTCTTTAAACTTGCTTATCCACGGAAAGTCTGTCATTAAACAAAGCGAAGATTACTAACCAAAAGTTAAATTGTAGATTTCGTGAAAAGAAAAAATGCTGGCAGTTGAATTTCACAGCTTGCAAGATTGCAATCCAAACGAGTTATCAAGTCTGCATTCCTCGTAAACAAAGATCATCTTTTCTAATCAACAACAAAATCTTCACAAAAAGTTTTTTGCATTCTGATATTTACATATTTCTTTTCTCAAAATATTTTCATAAAACACGGTTTTAATTATAGATGCATTCATGTTTGGCTTTAAAAGGAGAGGGAGGGACAAGATATTAAAAGCTAAAAAACAGAAAATCTGCAAAATATTTGAGAAAAATCTAAAAGATGTCATTCAAAGAAGTTAAAAATTCCAGCCCAGGGCGCTGTGACCACTTCTCTTCCTAGGTGCATGTGATCTCCCTCGATTGTATGCACAAGCAATGATCGTAAGCAAAGATGCCTACTTTGCTTTCCGATCCTAAAATTGTTTCGATCTATATCTTTAATTTTTTTGTTGTATGAAACATACTTCTTGTGCTGCCTGTCTGTTGACTGGGGATTATATCCTAAACGAATTCTCGAAAACTAGTGCACTAGTCAAAAATGCATAGTAAAAAAAAAACTTAAAACGACTAAAGCACTTACGGGCGCAAAGTCTTCTTTGGACGAGGGCGCATCGGCCCTTGGGCCGATGGGCCAGTCCGAGCCTGCATTATATGTAAACTGGTCTTAAAATTTTAAAAACATTGATGTTGAAAACATATATACAGGGTGAGTCATAAATATCGAAACAATAGGCTATCTCCTTAAATATTACCTCTAAACCCATACTTCCAATTGCAAAAATGCATTAAAAAAGGTAAAATTTTTCTTAAGATAAGTTGCAATTCCATATGGGGGGGGGGGGGGGATGTCTATTTGAAAAATAACGGAAATTAAATTTTTATACGGCCTCCGTAGGATAAAAATTCTAATTAGGAAAACTTTCCTTATCCAGTCCTGAATTAGACAGAAAAAATTGCATCTCCATATCTTCAAAACTCGCAGAGTTATAGCCATTTAAAAAATTCATTGGGTTTTAAGGGATTAGACACAAATTGAAATGCGTGCAATTCAAGAAACAGTGTTACCTTAACAGTTCTATAAAACATGCAAAAAAAATTATCTTTTGAGTTAGAATTTCGATTATTTTTTTTTTTTTTTTTTGTGATGGTTAGCCATATAATTTACTAAGAAAATCGCATCCTAAAATTTCTTATAAAATTTATAAATTTTTTAAACTAATTTAAAAAACTTATTTAAATGGGGTAATTGAAAATCGTTATAACTCGAAACTTTTTTTATAGAATTTTAATTTCTTTCCATTTCATTAAAGATGAAAATCTAATTTTGATTTTATTCCAAGGTTTTTTTTTTTCAATATTAATTTTAAAACTATTCAAAATATTTATTTAAAAAAAGATATAATTAAAAAAAAATCATATTTTCAAATATAAATATTTTTTTTTAATTTGCCGAAACAAAACTAATGTAAAATAATCAAAAATGACATATGTTTCATATTTTTACACTTTTTTCTTCAACATTTCTAGACTTTTAATGATTTAAAGACAAGAAATATTTGGGGGGGGGGGGGGGTAAAAAAAACTTTTCATGCAGAAAAACGAATTTAAAGTTTAAAATACAGTTTGGCTTCTAATAAAGTTTTTTTAAAAAAATTTAAAGCTTTTTAAAAAATTTAAAGTGTAAAGTAATTCCTTTCTGTAGCTCAAACTTCCGATCGAGTTTAATTTTTCTCATTTCTATCTCGTTTCTGTACTTTTTAAATGTCCGTCAGTTTTTTAAAACAATGCTTTTTCTAAGATGCGGATTAATTTTTTTTCTATAAATTTAGCACACACAACTTCAGGTTTTTTATTGTCCTGGAGAGGCTGTTAAAAAAATCTGTATTCTGAGCTCAGTCCAGGCCTAACGTATTTTTCTTACAAGAGAGGACTGTTTCCTTCTTCCTAGGTCTGCATTGGACGAAATTTTCAACCCCGGTCTCGACACACACACAATCCAGCGTTAGAATTCCTAAGAAAAGTCACTGGTCCCAAGGACCAGTAAGCATGAGAATTTACTGGTCCGCTACATAAAATTTGATTAAATAATTTTAGCACCTAAAGTGGACTCTCCCCCCACCCCTCCCTGGAATATAAACCAATCTTACTTTGCATTTATCCAAAATTTTCAGCATAATAAAATGTAAAATTATAATTTGCTAAAAATTAAATAAACAGTACATAAAGAAAAACGATCAAATTATTAATTAGATATTTTATTTGCCATTACTTATTTCAACTGACTGTAAGGTTTAATGCAAATTTTTTTCGATTTCTCTCCAGATTGTAGCCAGAGGGGTGGAATTGTAGCTAATGTCAGTGATGCAGCTGGACTTGAAAAATTCTCGGTCCCCGGGACTTCTAAAATTCTTGGTCCCTTTCCAACAAAAGCGGATCCTCACTAATAATAAGTCATATTTTTCGACGCAAAAATTGATCTTGTTCATTTCCACAAGCAAAATAAAATGCAATAATTGTTTTAATAATAATAAATAATTAAAACCATCAGGAGTCACATTCACTCAGAAAGATTTGGAACAATAAAAAACCGATTGGGAAGCAGGAAAATCAAATTTTGAAGTAGAACAACAATTTTGAAGCAGGAAAATTGGTGTTTAAAAGAAAAAAATTCTCTCCCAGCATTCACTTATTTATTTATTTATTTTTCGTGCTTTTTTGTCGAAATTTCCGTTTTTTGTGTTATTTTGACGAAATCTTGTTTTTTCAGGATTTATTGACGAAGTATACCATTTTTCGCGATATTTTTTGACAAAATTTACCGTTTTATCGCGATTTTGGAAGAAATTTGCCGTTTTTTCGCGATCTTTTGAAGAAATCTGCCTTTTTTTCGGGTTTCAGGATAAAATTAGCCATTTTTTTCGCGAATTTTTTGACGATATTTGCCGGAAATTAGCCGTTATTTAGCGATTTTTTGACAAATTTTGCCGTTTTATCGCAATTTTCGGACAAAATTTGTCGTTTTTTCGCGATTTTTTGAAGAAATCTGCCGTTTTTTTGCACTTTTTTTTAAAGAAATCTTCCTTTTTTCGCAATTTTTTGAGGAAATCTGTCATTTTCCCACAATTTTAGCGATTTTTTTGACAATTTGCTGTTTTATCGCTATTTTGGGCGAAATTTGCCGTTTTTTCGTGATTTTTTGAAGAAATCTGCCTTTTTTCGGGTTTCGGAATGAAATTAGCCATTTTTTCGAGAATTGTTTGTCAAAATTTGCCGGAAATTAGTCGTTATTTCGCGATTTTTTAACGAAATTTGCCGTTTTTTCGTAATTTTTTAAAGAGCTATTTTTTGCGTCCCTTCGCCGATTTTTTGCGTAATTTACGCGCTATAGCGCGTCCGCGGCATCGCTGTAATTAAAAAAAAATCTTGTGCGATCGGTTGCGGTTTTCTCAGGGACTGAAAAAAGGCACTGGTCCTGCGGACCACTAAATTTTTCAAATTAGTGGTCCGATTGAATTATCGGTGGTCTCGGACCAGCGGACCACCAAGGAATTCGAACGCTGCAATCCGTATTAAAATCACTATCTCTGACTGACCCAATACGTGCATAAAAAAAGAACAATTTGGCTCAATCAAAATTTTTATGAAAAACACATAGATTTTAAAATCGCTTTTTGTTTTGCAAAAAAAAAAAAAAACCTTTTAATAATTTTTTTTTTTTTTTAAATTTAAGAATAGCATATTCAAAGGCAATTTAAATACAATAAATCCCGTGAAAAAAATCTGTCTATGACGGAATCCTATCTTGAACGGAAAATTTGTTGATCCATGCAAAATAAATCTAATACCTGAGAAAAAAAAATAAACTCCATTCAGACACCTCCTAAGTAGGGCATTTGATATAATGTATTTTTCCTTTCTTAGGTGATTCCGTCTTAAAAGGTTTTATTGTATAACATTTTTCAAAGTCTCCAATGCATCGAATATGGATTAACGATATTAAAATATAAGTGAAACATTTTCATATAAATAGAGATTCATTGATAAAATAAATATATCACAGCCTTTGGGGATTCTTTAATAATATAAAGTATAAATATGAAAAAAGAAAAGCTATAATAAAAATTTTTAGGTCAGAACTCCTCCACACGAAACAATTTTTAACCACACCAAAGTAAAAATCTATGTAGAAATTCACGGCTAAGCCGGGCTGATTAAAATTTTTTCCAGGCCGGATCGGGTTATGATTTTAATAATTTTCCAGACCAGACCAATTTTTTTCCCTATGGATCAATTCGGGACTGGAGCACGGGACCCATGCAGACCTCTAGTGCAGATGTCACTAGCATATTTTCTTAGAAATGTAGCGTAAAATCTATATGCTTCTATGTTATGTCCAAAGAAAAAGCGCTATCTGAAATCGATTTTTATTAAAGTGCAATTTGTGAATGTTCCCTATCTAGAGTTGAATTTGAGTTAAGAAATCACCGTTTAGAGCCAGGGAAAAGTGATGTAAATCAGGAATTTTAGTGAATTTTAAAATCTTTGTGAAGTTTTCAGATATGGGGATGAAATTTTTTTTGTTTAATTTAGGAATGGATAAGGAATAATTTCCTAATTGGTATTTTTATAAAAATTTAATTTTCGAATTTTTTCAAATAACACCTTATGGAATTGCAATTTATCTGATCAAAAATTTCACCTTTTTTTATGAATTTTTGCAATTGGAAGTATGGGTCTAGGAGCAATATTTAAGGAGATATTTTTCGATATTTATGACTCACCCTGTATATATAAAGATACTACATTACCTCTGAGATATTTCATTCATACGCATGATCATTGATTTTCAAGGAGATATCTCTAAAGACGAGTTTACAATGGAATGGTTTTAATAAAAATTAAACAACTTATTTTTACAAGAAAATCTATCTGAAACTGATGGAGTGGATTAAAGCTTGAGTTGAACGGAAATAAAAGAGAACCAAAAAACTGGCAATAAATCACAATTAGAAAATAAAACTTTGTTAAAATCATCATAAATACAGTTGAACCTCATTAACGTGAACACACACAGGAATATTTTTTTTTTGTTTGTGTTAAAAGTAGTTTGCGTTATCCATAATTTAAAAATATTATACTCTATGTAAGAAAAATAAGTATATATTCATATCTTCAAAATCTATTGTGTTGCTAATATTGATTTTCTTTCATAAAAGATTTTTTTTTAATTTATTCATTATGAAAAAAGATTTATACATGGCATGGTGAAAAATTTTTCAAGTATGCCAGTATATATGTTACATCCAAAGAAATCTCCAAAGCCCCAGATAGCCAACTTGATTTATGTTTCCGGATTAGAAATGAAGTAATCACTGCCACAGCAATCTCATAGTTTAATTAGAGTACATAAACAGCTTTATGATATAAACTAAAATCAGCATTATATACTTTTTATCACCTATTAGAAAATCCCTTTCAGCCCTATAGAATTTTATCTTTTATGTTGATAGAATGCAGCATTGCCTGACAATTTTACAATCATAATCTACATCTATAAAAACTAAAGACATCCTTTCAAGACTAACATTCTTTACAAAATTTAGAGTTTGAAAAAAAAACAGAACTGAGTACAATTGTATTGAAAAGTTTGCTTCATTCGTGCAATTAGCTGGAAATATTTCAATGGCTGATCTTTTTCATTTCATGTTAAAAAGTATTTTGCATTAAGTGTGTTCTTGTTAAAAGTATTAAAATCACAGTAAATGTCTATGCAACTTGACAGGAGAATTAGAAACAGTTTATGTTAAAAGTAATTCGTGTTAAGGGTGTTCGTGTTAACGTGATTCAACTGTAACACATACTACACATTTTAGACTAGAAATTATAACAGCCAGTCATTAACCAAGTAAACATGTAGACAGAAAGTTTTACTTTTCTAATTTAAGAAGTGGAGTAAAAATGAGCAATTAATGCTGATAATTTCCCTAATTTATCTTTGGAGAGTAAAAAAAATATTATTTTATATGTAATATTATTTTAAGTTAACATTATTTAAAAATTTTAAGAAAAATTTTTTTTTTTTTCAACCATGAAAATACTCAAGTGAAAAGTTTCATAATTTCTGAAAATATCTTTTGTTTGCACACACAAAATGTTTTATCATTTGTGACACAAATGCAGTTTATTTATTCAAAGTAACTCTTGTCAAATTTTCCTGATTGTCATCATTTTATGATGATTTTTAATATTGTTATTCTAAAATGTAAAGAATTCTTTGGTAAATTTTATTACTGCCATGATTAAATTCAAGTTGGAAGAATGATAAACCAGTTCCTGCATTAATATGAACTTTGATGTAAATTTAATTTAAGCTGGTTTGAAATAAAAAGCACAATTCGAGATTTGCTTGATTCAGAACCAAGAGTAGAGATTTTATGAAACAAAATACAATAACAAGTATAACAGAACATGAATAAATAAAACACATCATCTAATTTCTCCAAACAGAGAACAAAGCTTGCTCTATATACATCTTTGGTGCGTGAATAAAGATGTAGTATTTATAAGTATCAAATATGCAACACTTGCCTAGTTCTGAAAGCCAAAAATCAGGAAATTTCATTTCAAAAATCAAGAGATAGTCAATGAAAACTTAAGTAAACATGCGTAGTTCAAGTTTAATTTAAAATAGATCTTGGTTATGATTGAATATTAAAAAGAAATATGTAACTTTTACTCAAATAAGAAAAATATGCCAAGTAGAATACATCTAAGAATATGATGTTTTAACACACTTTAACTACATATTCCAGGGGAGGGGATAGTTTTGTTCTTTGTAAACATAGATGAAACTATAGTGAAGATCTTAGAAATGCCTTATTCATGACAAATCTCTATAAATAAAAGGAATTCCGAGGATAATTAATTGAGGCACAGGAAAATCGTCTGCTAAGAAAATCTTTTTTCATTTTGAACTCTATAAATAAAAGGAATAAAGCAGAAGAAATATAAAACAGATAATGTATTTATCACAAAAAATCGTCTGCTAAGAAAATCTTTTTTCATTTTGAATAAAATTAAATAAAATATTGAAAACATTTGATTTAAACTAAAAATTGTATTACTAAAAGTTTTCTTTTTTTTTCAGAACCTTTTAATACTTTATAACGATGAAAATGACGTATTTCAGACAATGCATTTCTGCATGCTTCCAGTTATTGATAAAATCATACAAATTTCAAGTTCGTTTAATATTGCTAATACGGACCCGGGCAACGCCGGGCGGGTCAGCTAGTTATTGATAATCCAAAATATCTCAATTGTAAGAGTAACATTTTTTAAAAGCATTCATCATTTATAAAGAACCTGAATGTAGGTTAGACATAAAATACTACTGATGAATCACAGTAAAGAACAACTACACCTGTATTAAAGTTTTCATCACTGAATCACAGGACATTTGATTGTAAAATAATAAAATATTTAAAAATATGTCAAAAATCAGAACAAATATGTCAAAAATCAGGAGTATGGAAAAACATGTGAAAATCAGGAGACATGGCTAATCTGGATATGATACATGATGTAATAAAATATCCATTCGAAATATTTTTTTAATAGTCCTACAATAGATAAATTTTAATTAAACCTTACATTATTAATTATTTCATATTAGCTAAAATATATACTTAATAAATTGCTTTAAATATGTGCATCATATAAATGAGAAAAATGAGCATTAAAAAAAAAATTATATTTATTCAATAGTATTTACAAATAATTTATACATTAGTAATCACTCGGCCTTTCTTTTTAAGAAGTTTTAATTTACGGTCCCTTTTTTCTTTCTTTTTCTGCTGAATATTTTGATTCCTCTTTTCCTGTCGAACCTTTTGTTTCTTTTCAACTTCTTCAGTTCTTTGTTTCCATTCTTTGACACTCTTCTTCTTTTTCTTTTTCTCCAGTTTTAAGGATTTCTTCAACAATTTTGGATCGTCTTTGACTTTTATACCTTCTGATTTCTGGATAGCCTTTTTCCATTTTTCTTTCTCAACTACTAATTCAGCTTTTTGAGGATCAGCTTCTTTTAATTTTTCTAACTTTTCTTTTTTCTTTTCAGCTTGTTTTAACAATTTTTTTGTTTTTTTACCACCATATTCACTTTTTTTATTCTCTCCTTGTCCATCTTCACTAAAATCAAATTTGCCATACAGGAGATTACCTTCTTTATTAAAGACAGGTTTTTCATTAGATTTATCATTCTTATTCTTTTCAGGTGTTTTTTCAATTTTAACATTTTTCTCCTCTTGTGCTTTTAACAAATTTCCTTTCTGTTTATTCAATTTCTTCAACTTGTTCTTCTGTTTTCTCTTTGCTTCAGGGCCATGTTTTGCTTTGCGATTGCCTGCAACAAAAATTTTTAAAATGTTAATGAAAGCTAAAAGAGAATGAGTTTTAAATACTTTTGCAAAACACATTAACATTTTTACAGTAACAAATATAAAGACAAAATAGAATTCATAAGCTTACTTTAATTTCAATATTTCCACCTACTATACTTACTGACTGTATTATAATTATAATCAGTGGTGTAGTCATAAAAAAACAGGGGGTATTTGCTTTAAACAGAGGGTATACGATCAAAGCAGAGGGTCTACCCTAGATTGCATATACTGTAGCTTTATTAAAAAACAGAGGGTATATGGTGTTTCTTTTAAAAATCCAGAAGGTATACAGTGTATACCCAACACTAAATCCATGATTATAATATTTAAATATTTATAATATAATATTTATATTATAATATTTATAATATTAAAAATTAAAAATGTGGAATGTATCAAAATCGAAAAAAATATATTTCTCTTTATGGAATATTTATAAGTTTAAAGGTACATCCAATTTAGATTAAAAATTATTCACAATAATTTTAGAATTATTTTAGTTAGAAAATTTACTTTTAAAATATAAATCAAAGCAGTTATAGCTAATCATTAACTTATTCTGGTCATAGTACTGATGACTATCTTTGTTTTGGACAAATTTTATCAAAAAAAAAAAAAAAAAAAAAATTATTCAAAATATGTATGAGAAGACATCTATCATAATGCACTAAATCGAAAATTGTGTTTTGGTGAAAAAGCTATTTGACAAATCTTTGTAAGTAATAAAATTTACTTAGACGCTGTTTACAATAGAAATTGACAGCTAGAACCAGTTAATTATATCCTGTGTTTTAATAACTAGAAGAACTTCGAAAACACAACACAGTATTTTGTAGTATAGCAGAAAACAGTAGTATTAGATGATTTCATTATTATGTTGATCCCTCGCAGATAAATATTATCCTTGTCTAAAAAGAAAATTACTAACTTATTTAATGACAAGTGTAGAACAGGCAGTAATGTCAAAAGAAGCTTGAAATTTCTCCAACTCATAAGTGAAATATAAACAGAAAAAATAACACTGCATCACTCTATGTTTATTTGGAATATTGAAAATCGATGTATAACTGAGAAATCACTATATTAGGGCTTGAAAGTTCTAAAAATTTTAAGGTTTTAGCTGGGAACCTACATTAAAAGTATAGGTTCACGTAAAAATTTATATGTGAATATTTTGATGAAATTTGCTGTTCAATCACGATTTCTTAGTGAAATCTGCCATTTTATTGAAATCTTTTGACAAAATCTGCCGTTTTATCATGATTTTTTTTATGAAAGCTGACGTTTTAGGCGATCGTTTGACGAAACTTGCCATTTCTCAAGATTTTTTAAAATGAAATTTGCTTTTTTTTTTTCGCAATTCTTTGTTGAAATTTGATTTGCTTCCCATGATCCTTTGACAAAATTCTGTCTTTTTTAGCAATCTTTTGACGAAATTTGTTGTTTTTTCAGTCTTTTTGACAGAATTCACATTTTTATTGCGAATTTTTTGACAAAAGTTGTCGTTTTATAGAGATTTTTTTGCAAAATTTAGGGTTTTTTTCTGTAATATTTTGAAGAAATTATGCATTCCACAGGACGTGTAAGAGCTATTTCTGGCATAATATATGTGCTATAACATATCTGTGGCATCACTGGCAGCGACAACGATTTGTTAGGTTCCCGGTTGGGAAGCTGAGTGAAAATATATACATTTCCAGAAACGATTTCTGGGTTCCCTGGGAACACTACTTTTCAAGCCCTGTATAAATATATATATATATTTAAATCTAGGAACAAATTTTTCAGGTATAAGTGTAACATAAAATTTGGGGACAATACAAATTGGTTAACTATAAAAGAAATGAAAACCAGATAATATTAGAAGAGAGAAATATAACTACACTGGTGTCCAAAAGTTAAGCATAATTGGCAATTAAGTAATTATTTTTAAGTAATGAAAGAAATATGAATCGGAATGTGCTGAAACTCCAGGTGTGTAAACAAAATAGCACTCGTCACATATTTTCGCGAAGAATTTTCCCCGAAATCGAACAGGGGACCGTCAACAAATTGAAAAAGAACGAAGATCTTTTGGATAACCCTGTCAAAACTAATGTAGCAAAAGCGTTCAAACTGCACATTATGATTAATTGGCTTATTGTAATGTACTGTGTTAATTTTTACAAGGATAGCATGTATACTCGTAGAGAAATTAAGGTTTTTATAAAAACAGTCCTAAATTTTTCCGAGTTTTTTGCTTATAATTTGCAGAGTTCTTATTATAAAATAATGTTCTTTTCTGAAAATATGACAAACATCATTTTACACAATACCCTGTCATCAAAATTTAAAAATAATAAAAATTGTATGAAACATGAGTATGTTTAGTAAATAATTTTTCATTGCGCATGCGTCAACGATATCAAAATGGCATTTGCATATTGTGTTAGCTAAATGTATAGAGCAACTTCTGTAAAAGTTTCAAAAACATAGCTTGAAAATTCTGAAAATGGGAGCCTGTAGAATCAACTCAAAATCCGTCATTCCTAAAGCAAGCAAAAAGATGAGGGGCTGTATCCATATTCCATTGTTTAGTGCCTATACAATATTGCACGTACAGCTATATTTAGGTAAAACCCCTGATTTTTTTGCTTTTTTTAGGAATAACGGATTTTGAGTTGATTCTATAGGCTCCCATTTTCAGAATTTTCAAACTATGTTTTTGAAACTTTTACAGAAGTTGCTCTATACATTTAGCTAACACAATATGCAAATGACATTTTGATATCGTTGACGCATGCGCAATGAAAAATTATTTACTAAACATACTCATTTTTCATACAATTATTATTATTCTTCAATTCTGATGACAGGGTATTGTGTACAATAATGTTTGTCATATTTTTAGAAAAGGACATTATTTTATAATAAGAACTCTGCAAATTATAAGCAAAAAACTTGGAAAAATTTAGGACTGTTTTTATAAAAACCTTAATTTCTCTACGAGTATACATGCTATCCTCGTAAAAATTAGCACAGTACATTACAATAAGCCAATTAATCATAATGTGCAGTTTGAACGCTTTTGCTACATTAGTTTTGACAGGGTTATCCAAAAGATCTTCGTTCTTTTTCAATTTGTTGACGGTCCCCTGTTCGATTTCGGGGAAAACTCTTCGCGAAATTATGTGACGAGTACTATTTTGTTTACACACCTGGCGTTTCAGCACATTCCGATTCATATTTCTTTCATTACTTAAAAATAATTACTTAATTACCAATTATGCTTAACTTTTGGACACCAGTGTATATCCATCTATCTTCAATTAGAGTTTTCACCCAAAAACATAATATTTATGAGATGACACATAAATTGAATAACCTAAGATAAATAAAAACTAGATTATATTATAAGCAAGAAACAGAAATATATCCATTTTATCTATGATAAGATTATTCTTCAGCCAACACAGTATAAAATTCAAGGCCATAAAAGGTGGCTGACCAATTGGATATAGATGGGTGGAATGTAGCAACACTTTTTTTGCCTAATAATCAACCTTAAAACAAGCATTTATAAATTTATTAAATAAATGAAGGTTAGAAAAAATATTCAAAATTCAAAGTGAACAAAAAGCAAAAATACTAGAATGTAGATTAGTGCAGATTAAATTAAATATATATATTATATGTATCTAGACACAGGGCAGTGTGTCAACCAAGTTCACAAAGTAAAAGACGACACACCGGTCATGGGTTATATTACCTGAACCATTTCGGGCCACTTTTGACCCCTCAATAACTTAAATTCTATTTGACCTACACAAGTGCAATTTTTCGTGTCATGTAAGACCATCTTCTAATTTCCAAATCCTATAAATTTTTTAAAAAATCTTTTACTGTTCACGAGAAAATGACGTTTGAAAATCACTGTTTTTACCACTGACTCACTGATCAAAATGTTTGACTACTTCCAGGTGACTTAGGAAGTTGAAATTTGGTGTGGAGGTAGGTTATTGGATCTATAAATAGGAAAAAAATCAGAAATCACCATTAATTAAACATTAATGGTTGGTTAGAAGATAAATATTGGATTACAATGGGAGTTTATGAGAATTTCACAAAATACCAGAAATAGTGCCAAGTTGGCATCACTTTTGGTGAGTATCGGGGCCAATCTCTGAAACTACCAAACCGATTTCAAAAGTAATGGTACCAAAATGATGGTATTCAGCCCGGTTCAAACATAGACTATATCTTATGTCTGTGCCACTAACCAAAAGAGGGTTTCAGAAGTAAAAAACATTATAAAAATATGATTTTTGTTTTACTGAAGGACCTAGAAGCACAAAATGTGGCATGCTAATTATTTATAAGATATAAATGTTCATTAATGGCATTTGCTAAAAAATACCAAATTTAAAAGGGATAGAAATCCGCGATGAGCATTCTGAAAATGTTCTAAATAGCGATTTTAAAACAATCTCAGCAAACAAACCGATCTTAAAAGTAATGATATCAAAATGATGAAGTGCTAATCTTGCTAAGTCACTTGCTAAGCTTGCTAAGAAGTGCTTGCTAAGTCACTCTATTGAATAACAAATAAGGTACCAAATCATTTTAAGCAATTGAAGAATATTATGCATGACAGGAGCTATGATTTAAGGAGCTTTGAAAGAACTTGGTTTGCAGTTAAATCTCTCTTCTTTTGTTAGCGAAACCTTTAATGAACTTGGCATTTTTTCACATTCATGTTTTTGATAGGATATATTTTATTAAGATTTGATACAGAAAAATTGTAAACAATTGAAGTTTTAATTTAAATGCCTAAATATTATACTTTAATGAAAAACACAACATCATAGATGCAATTAATCCCCACAAAACAAAACAAATATTTTATTAAGATAATCAGAACCACCATATGAACTAGAAGCTTTTTACTTCCATACATTTTGCACTTGGATTTAAAATTAATCAATAAATTAATCAATTAATCAATAATATCTTAGCAATATTATATATAAATATATATATATATATATATAGGGGTCTGAAAAGTCTGGAAACGGCCGAATAACTGGAGAAATACATATGAGATTGAAAAACGTAAATATATGTGTTAAATATTTTTAAATAAGCTACTCTGTGATACCAAATTTGACCTTCGAAACCGACCCCCTGGGGGTCAGAGGGGGTCCAACTTTGAAATCTTAAATTATAACCCCCATTTTTTATTGCAAATTCGGATTCTACGGACAAAAATACGTAACTTTTGTATTTGATGTTTATTTCAAATCTTTGTTTATCACGGTGTAATCGAGCATATTAAATCGATACATATTCCCGCTTTTCCAACGGGATTTTCCCTAATCGAAACTGATTGGGCAGAATTTTTGACGTCAAATTCCTCGTCTTTTGTAGGAATAGCGTTTCTTGAAAATCACCCGTGGCGATTATTTCAATAGTGCTACACTGTTAAAAATTTGACCCATTTGATGCAGCGTCACTCCACAGCTATTATAGAATATCTCTTTTGTGACCAATGAGAATGCTCCATAACACAGTAAAGTAATCGTTTTCTATAAAAACGGTGGAGTGACGATGCAGCAAAAGGGTCAATTTTTTTACAGTGTACTTTACTGTGTTATGGAACATTCTCATTGGTCATGAAAGAGATATTCTATAAAAGCTGTGGAGTGACGCTACAGCAAATGGATAAAATTTTTAACTGTGTAGCACTACCAAAATATTCGGCACGGGTGATTTTCAGGAAACGCTATTATTGCAAAATACGAAGAATTTGATGTCATAAATTCTGCCCAATTAGTTTCGATTAGGGAAAATCCCGTTGGAAAAGCCGAAATATGTATCGATTTAATATGCTCAATTACACCGTGATAAACGAGGATTCGAAATAAACATCAAATACAAAAGTTACGTAATTTTGTCCGTAGAATCCGAGTCTGCAATAAAAAATGGGGGTTATAATTTAAGATTTCAAAGTTGGACCCCCTCTGACTCCCAGGGGGTCGGTTATGTAGGTCAAATTTGGTATCACTGAGTAGCTTATTTAAAAATATTTAACACGTATATTTACGGTTTTCAATCTCATATGTATTTCTCGAGTTATTTGACCGTTTCCAGACTTTTTGGACACCCTATATATATATATATATATATATATATATATATATATATATAACCATTAATTGTATTACAATATGAACCATTTGAATTTAATAAAAAACATATTGAACATGAGGAAAAAATTAAATACATAAATAAAATGAATAGAAATGGAATTTGTAGAAACAAAACAGAATTATCAAGCCCCAAATAATTTGGAACTACAAATGAAGTGTGTGGTTTCATCTTCATATTAGCCACGAGAAAGTAAAATAACATGAATTTAGGGCTACCAACACACATAAAACCAAAATTAAATGAAGAAATAACATCAAAAACAAGGCACAACAAAATTACTAAATTGGACAGAAAAATGAAAAGGGGAAAAAATAAAAATAATTATTGTACATATGATGATAAATTAATAAATAATTTAAAAGCAGAATAATGTGATAACAGAAAAAATAAAGAATACTGCCCAGTTAAACTGATGGCATTGAGCTCACAGGCTACAAATACTAATTGTACATTAAAGCCTTATATTTTCAAGGGTTAATTCCGTTCGAAAAAAAATTAAGAAGGGGAAACAGCTCTCCCCTTTCCTCTTTTTTTATACTTAATCATTGAAACTCCTATACTATCAAAGACATGCTTTATCATATAAAAAATTTATATCCAAAATTCAGAGCAAATGAGATAATTCTTAATAAAAACCCATTTAGCATTTATATAATTTAAAAGGAGTTATCCCCCTCTTTTATACTTAACCATTAAACTTCCAAAACTATTCAGAGATTTGAACGAAATCTGACAATTCTGCTTGAAAAACCCATTTATATAAATTAAGGGGGGGGGGCATTAGAACCCCTGTTTCCCTTATTTATACTTATTCAATGAACACCTAATAACAGTCACGGAATCGCCTCATCAGAATGATCCTAATCTAAATTTTGAACGAAAATTAATTCTGCATGAAAATCCCATTTATATCAACTAATGGGGGGGGGGGCATTAGAGCCCCTGTTCCCCCTATTTATACTTATTCAATGAACACCTAATAACAGTCACGGAATCGCCTCATCAGAATGATCCTAATCTAAATTTTGAACGAAAACTTAATTCTGCATGAAAATCCCATTTATATCAACTAACGGGGGGGGGGATTAGAACCCCTGTTCCCCCTATTTATACTTATTCAATGAACACCTAATAACAGTCACGGAATCGCCTCATCAGAATGATCCTAATCTAAATTTTGAACGAAAACTTAATTCTGCATTAAAATCCCATTTATATCAACTAACGGGGGGGGGGGGGGGATTAGAACCCCTGTTCCCCCTATTTATACTTATTCAATGAACACCTAATAACAGTCACGGAATCGCCTCATCAGAATGATCCTAATCTAAATTTTGAAAACTTAATTCTGCATGAAAATCCCATTTATATCAACTAACGGGGGGGGGGGGGGGGGGGGGGGGCATTAGAACCCCTGTTCCCCCTATTTATACTTAATCAATGAACACCTAATAACAGTCACGGAATCGCCTCATCAGAATGATCCTAATCTAAATTTTGAAAACTTAATTCTGCATGAAAATCCCATCTATATCAACTAACGGGGGGTATGAGCCCCCCGTTCCCCCTCTTATACATATCGAATGAACTCCAAAAACTAATCAGGGAAGCACCTTGTCAGGATATACCTACATACAAAATTTCAAGTGGATCGGATATTTTTATCATGAGTTATCGCGTTACGTATATACGAACATACATACAGAACGGACGGGCACATAAGCTCTCAGGCTATGATAGCCTGTGAGCTAATAAACCACAAATCATAGTTTACCCTATTACGATTTAAAACAAAAACATTTAATTTGACTATTCTAAGCTAAACTCAATTTCTTAATTTAAGATGATATAAAATTTAAAAATAGCAAATATATATATACCCTAAACACTTAGATAGTGTTATATGTCTCTCATTTATTAAAAGTTAAGTGCAATTTAATAATGCAAATTAATAAAATTATATTAATATAATTGATATAACTGTAATTATCCATACATTAATGTCAATTAAACTTCCATTAGAATATGTTTTTCAATTTAAGAAATGCATTTCCCACTCTCAATATATATATTTTTTAATTAACTATTGCATATTATCCAGACAAATCCGCCCTCCTCTGTACACTAACATCTACCCACCCAGCCATCCTATTATATACATTTTTTATACATTTTTTTTTTACATTTTTGATTTATTATTATTATTATTATGTTTTTATAATTTTTTGTACTTTTTTTTATGCAATGTGTTAATTATTTTTGAGATCATGTAATAACTAATTGTATATTAAAGAACATATGAATTTTTTAGGAAAACTATTATTTATAGCATCATAAACTAGATTTTTAATATTTACATTAATTAGATGAGAAGAACATAAACAGGGGTGGGGAAATACATCATTTTGCTCGCCAGTGGCGAGTGGATTTTCTGGCAAGGCGAGTGCATTTTTATTTTTTGAAAAACTATAAGGCGATAGAGACATTATCAGAGACACTTTTTTAATCTAAATATTTTAACTTTCCAAATTTTTACAGTGTAAATATGGTACTAAGTTCTATCTTATATTAAGCTTACCTCTGTTGTGTATATTTCTTAATATTATAGAAAGAAAGAACTACAAAAATGCATTGTAGTAATTGTAATTTAGTCTGTAATAGCGTGCGAATTTGTCATAACTATTTTCTATTGCATGTGTGTTGCATCTTGCAAGCTGGTGAGATAAATCCTTGGCTGGTAAGATTTTTGAAATATTCCCCACCCCTGAACATAAACATTTTATTCCATATAAATAATTAAGGATTATATTACCCTAGAATTATGAAGACAGGATTTAAAATTAGTATATGTATTAACTTTAAAAATTAAATTCATTCTGTTTGTCATATATAGCAGTTATTAATTCAGGCACGTAGCCAGGGAGGGGGCTAAGGGGGCTGAGACCCCTCCCGAAAGTTTCAAAAGACTTTACAAAATTAATTCTGTGATAATAAAATAAATTTTGTTTGTTTTTATCTTCCATTACATTAAAATCAATTATATTTTTAGCTGTAAAAATATCCATTTATTCAATTACAGTTACAGTAATCCTTCATTATATCGGTCATTTGGATATATTGTTTATTTAATAGACATTTACCACAAAAAATATAAAGTCTTTTTAAAACTCAATTTTAACTATCTTTATGCGCAGTGCAATTCGATTAAGTGTAATTCCATATCATTAATTTGATTAAGAAAAATTAGTGTAATACACATATGGCATATTAACTTTAGGAGACAGATATAAAACATTTACTTGCATGCTATGATCTTCCTTAATTTTCTTTATCTTCAAGCATATAAAAGAAACTTAGAGGGGTCAATTTAAAATGTTTTGCACAGAAGGGAGCTAAAAACTTTGATAGCCGCCTATAATGTAAAATCATGTGAAAAAAAATACAATTTTAAAGATAGTATCTTTGATAATGATGTTATAATTATAAAACGTTTTTTATAAAAAAGAAACTATTAGAATCTATTTTTGAAAAATAATGGTGCGAAGAAAAAACAATATGCTATCAAAAAACCTCCAAAAAAACCTTCAAAAAACGCCACGGTGGCATCTGTCAGTTTCTTAACTGAACAACTTTTCTGCGAATTGTTTGCATGTGAATCTTTAATAGTAAGAAAATGTGCGTAAAATATCTGCTTTGTCTGGTTAACTTTTTTTGTATTTTATAGAACTATCAACTTCAGGGATGGGTACCTCTGTGTAGAGATTTTTTAAAAAGTTTTTCTTAGTGCCACCGTAGAGAAATTTATATCCCGTCAGCATGGGGGATATAAATGAAAAATGGAAGAGAGATCCAGAAGTAGTATTTCCCTTTCTTACATATTCCAAAAAGCATTTATTGTAAACTTGTCTTTTTTGTTTTTTCACAAAAAAAAAAAAAAAAGGTACAGAAAGGACACAAAAAACAGGAAGAGTAGTTTCTACATATTTCAGAAATTGCAAAAAGGCTAAATGTGTTTTCTTATGCGTTTCTTATAACATATGCAATTAGATTATCACAAACCGTATGTTATTTTAGCAAACTAAAGTAAGATATCTTTAGGAATACAGCAAATTAATGTTTCATTATTGAGTTTTCAAAGAGCTTCAGGAAAAGAAGAAATCAGGGCAGCCTCTTGGACCAATACTTGAAACAATCTTATTTTGTGCAGAGAAAAATACGCTACTTTGAGATTACCACGATGATGATCATATAACGTTATAGAAATCAATATAAAAAAGACTGTTAGCTAAGAGTCTTTCAAATTTTAAGCAAAGTCAGGAGAGAATGAATTGAAATGCGATATTATAAATAGCCGTTAAAATGCTATTTACTTCACCCAAGACATTTAGAATAAAATCGCTCAAATATCCTCGGATACAGTTATCGAAGAATTATTTATCAAAATAAATAATATGATCTATTTTGTTAGTACAAACAAAACGCGTAGCTTAATCGCTGATGAAACTCAAGCGCAGAACAGCTTGACCTTTGTGTTAGATATGTGGACTATTAAAAAATTCACAAAACCCAGTAATTCAAAAAAATCTTTTAGGTTTTATTCCAATAAATGTCTTCTCTACCAAAAATTCAAGAAAAGTAATATTACAGCATTGTGATGAATTTTGTCTTAATATGTATAAATGCATCACAAAGGCGTGTGGTGAAGCAGCTAGTAAGTCTGGTCATGTTAGCGGAGTCCATTCTAAAATTTTTCAGAGTATCCAAAAATTAGATCAGTTCATTTTGAAAATCATGTTTAAATCTTGCCTTTTCCAACAGTATGCTGATTCCCATAGTCCGAAAGTATAATGAACTTGTTAAAACAGTGACACAAGTTTTTCAAAACCACCTAAAGGCAAATTTAGCGCTTCAAGAAGCAATTGCATAATTATATCCCATTAAAAAAAGAAAATGACTTCTCCGCATTGTGATACAAAATTTATTAAGAGGTATGAAAGCATATTAACTTTTGTTGAGCTACATAAATTTGCATTAGCTTAGAAAATATTTTGAAAAACATATGGAAGATTTCTTTGGTAGCTGGAGCTTTTTTGGCAGTCGAGAGAAGAATGATTTTCTCATAAGGCTGTCTGTTTGTGAGAAAGTTTTCTGTCTGACAAAGTCATAGTGAGTTCTTCAAGAAATTATCCGTGACATGATATTGGCTGTAACTTTTGTGTAAAATGTCCTAATTGTTTTGGATAAATATAGCAAAAAATGCAGTAGAAATTTTTTGTGAGATATTTTATTGTGCATCAAAACTTCGGAAACACATCTTCCAAGCTGAAATAAAGATCCCAAGATTAACAACAGACAACACATGCAAACCCTCAAAATACATTCGCTAAAGAGTGTTACAATATCACTGTCTTTATTCTCCGTGTAGACAGTCTCGTCGAAAATTTTCATGATAAAGTGTCAATGTAGCAAGTGAAAGCTGAATATGAATTAGGGTGCAAACAAATTGTTGACACCAACACAGAGGTCTTAAAAGTTTTAGTACTGCGTAATGTGACGTATTGCAATAATATTATACACTCGTTCACAGCCTTCTTTGAAAACCCAGTAACAACAATCTGTGCTGAAAGATCTTTTTCGACAGTGAAAATAATTAAATATTTGCCTCAAATCATTAAGGCCGATGAGAGACTGAGTCGCTTTGCAATGATTTCCATTCATTGGGACATTGCAGTAGATCTTGATAAGTTAATCAGCACCTTGTCTAAGAAGAAATCGCACTGATTGCTTACGATTCATTAATAAATTTATTGTACCAAGAGTACTGCATTTATAATAATTATAATCAGAGAATATAAATTACAAAGATGATTTTTATGATTAAATATGACTGTAGTAATTAATTTTTCTTTGGAAAAAAATAATAAGAAGGAAATTAATTTCATATTTGAATCAATTGTTTCAAGACCTCGCACTCGCAATGACAGACTCTTCCACACTCGTATTAATCCTGTGTTTTAAATCAATTCATGTTATTTGTTTGCATTTCAATATTTTTTAACTTTTTTCTCATAGGATACTTAAGGCTCATCTCAAAAATTGTTATTTTGTGCATTTTAGGTTTCGCGGAATTTTTTTCCTAAAAATCCGGTTTGGAAATTGGAAATGGTTTTGAATGTCAAAAATTGCAACAGAAATTGAAAAAAAAAAAAATTAAATACGACATAACAATATTTAACATGAATACCAATTATCCTATGCACAAACGCATTTTAGGTTTGTTTAAATCTTTTGCTGTAAATCATACACATTACTTTTATAAGATCAGAAAAAAATTCAAGATTCAACCCCTCCCGAAAGGAAATCCTGGCTACGGGCCTGTATTAATTTGTTTTCTTTTAACATAATTTTAAGATCTAAAAAGCTAATGGTATTATTAGAAAGCAGGTTTTTTGTAATTTCTAGATTAGATGGATAATTTACTAGAAATTGAGATATACTGGTATTATCAGTATCAATTAAAATTATACCATCAATATATCGATATAAATGTATTTTATTATAAATAAAAAAAATGCTAATTATGTACACAGATTTGCATAAAGATTCTTTTGTTAATAAAATAATAATAATAATAAAAGTAAGTTGCCTTTACTTCAGCACTAATATTATAGTATTGCTCTGATATGTAATGTTTAAACACTTTGATCAGAGCTAGAACACACTGATATCCAAAAATTAAAAGATAATGAGTGGAAACTTTGATTTTAAATGGTTTGTGAAATATTGATTGAAATTCTTGTGATATTGTAAGGAGCACCCTGGAATTTCTAGAATGAAAAGTACATGCTTGACTTAATATTTTTCAGTGCAGATTCAGTCGTGAGGACAATTAGGGGGTAATAACAAGTTTAATATTAAAATAATATTCGTAATCAACCATGTAACAGAAAAGGATCAAAATGGTCATAGAATCAAATGAGAATGTGGATCTTGTGTAAAATTTGTGTAAGTATAGCACACATAGTTGAAAAATTTTTTGCATTTCTGTAAAAAGAAAAAAAAAATGTTTGTTTGTTTATGGCATACACAGTTTTAAACTAAAATTAATAACACTTTATGAAAATTTCAAAAAGGTCAACAAAAATAAAACATGAATACATTCAGTATTTGATGAGATATGGACACTTGCATGAAATAATTTTTATTGCATGAAAGACATTAAAAATTTTATTTCATAACTTGGTAGTGAGCAATTAAGGGGAAGCTTATATAAAAAGTTCCATCGAGTATTGTGAAAACTCAGAAATATACTAACAATACAATGAATCTGGCTAACAAATTGTGGAAAATCATATGTTATGCAGCTGCTTTTTTGAAAGCAACTCATTATGTTGAACATATCTTTTTGAATTTTTGTAATATTTTTCTTTGTAATATTTGTCTATAAAAGTTGTCCAAAAAAGCAGCCTACCAAATTAAGAAAAAAAAAAAATCTTGGAATCTTTCACACATGCACAGTTAAAAATTATTTCATCCAAATGTTCATCTCATCAAACATTCTATACATACATATGTTTTGATTACAATTACAGTTTCTTTTCTACAGTTCTTTGTCAAGTTTATGGAAAGTGGTGTTAAATTTGCTGGAAAACTCTATATGCAAAGTAGCCAAGTTCCAGAAGATTTTTAATAAGAAATCAGGAGATTTTTCCAATGAATTCCAATTTATTTGATACAATATTACAGAGGTATCCCATTTATTTGATCTGAATTTCTATCATATCAAATAGCACCAATCAAACATAGCAAAGATAAAAGCATACAAGAGTTTTTTTTTTCTTTTTTAAGCATATTTAAATATAAAATAAACTAGTTGGATGTGCCAATCCCAAAACTTTCTTCTATCACATATACATATATTAATATTTCAAAGTTAGTTACACATGTTAAATGCATCAATAATTCAATACTATACCATCTATACCATAGAATGTCTTCATTCTATGTATAACTTTTCTGTGGTAAAATATTGAAAATAGCACAAAAATCGCTATTGCAGCACCTTCTTCTGGCAGACTTTTTCAAATTCAGGGAGGAGCAACTAGCCATAGCCAAACACTTACACAAAAAATTTGGTTCAATTCTATGCATATCTTCATACACTTTTTGATGATAGAATGACAACATATAGACAGACAGACAATTTGTAAAAACATGTTTTTTGGAATCTGACCCCTAAAATGTGTAAATCCATCAAAAATCAGAAATAAAAAAAAATTCTATTACAATACTTTCTTCTATTGAAGATAGAAGAAAGTAAAAATAGAAATAAAATGCGCTAGAAAATCAGGAGCATGGAAAATCAAGGAAAAATCAGGAGACTTGGCAATATATTGGACTAAGAAATAAGAGACTTGGCAGGTATATATTCTATGTATGTTATAAAGAAAACAACTTTTCAAAGAAACATCTTCATGAATATGAGTACTATAGTTACAAAAATGCACACAAACATTGAACAGCACCCACATAGTTATTTGATGCAGTGACAGGTCATTTTTAAAATTTTCTTCTACATGTGTGATTGCACATATTATTTTATTACAAAATTTACTGTTGATTTCAAAATTGTCCCTGCAACTAAATACTCACTGAAAAGTACAGTAAAACCTCTAAATAACGAACATCTTGGGAACACGGAAATTGTCTGCTATTCGGAGATGTCCGCTATTAAGAAAATCTCAGAGATAGAAAAATTGCTAATGAATGCTTAATGTTTCATTAAGGGTGTTCTCAACTGCTCCGCTCAACAAGCGAAAAACGTTTTGACACATTTACAAATTCATTTTTAACAGAAAGATATAAAATTGGAATGCCAGACTATGGAAGCGATTTCGAATCGAACTTATTTTTCCATTTTATGATAATTAAATTACCTATCCAGTTCTAAGCTATTTCAATCACTTGATCACCCGTTTTCTGCTTTCGTCAGGAAATGTGCTCAAAAGTGTCAACTTTGAAGGTTTGTTATGAAAAATCTATTGTGTTTTTAA
This sequence comes from Maratus speculifer, assembly GCA_964019185.1. Taxonomy (NCBI): domain Eukaryota; kingdom Metazoa; phylum Arthropoda; class Arachnida; order Araneae; family Salticidae; genus Maratus; species Maratus speculifer. Next base: position 252,110,056 of record OZ025290.1, read on the forward strand.
AAAAACAGAATATTGAGTGCAATTAGACAGTTTCTGAATAACAACTCCTTTTATTTTCATGCATTTCCGAACAAAAATAAATTAAAGCATGTGTCACAAAGTTGCCCTTTTTGATTTAAGACATCCTTAATTGATTTTTATATGTCCTAAAACCTCTATTATACGATTAACTAAAAATTAAAATAATTTTTAAAGCAATAAAACAGAAATAAAATAGTGCATACATTTATCCATTGTTTATTACATTTGTCAGGTTCTGAGACCACCTCTGCTGAAGATTGGAATTTCCGATATTTCTCTATCTTAATCTTTTGTGTATTGTATGGCTGTGTACTAGAATTTTCAAGGTGACATTCTTTCTTTGTTGAAGGGAGAATCGACAGGTAATCCTGTACAGGTGGTGTTGGGAGAAAGAGGAGATTGCGGAGAGGCGTGTTCATCCGTCAGTGAGGTATGTGGATGATGAGCAGACAAGCAACATGTCACTAATCAAGAAAGGAATGTAGAATGTGTCCAATGAATAAGCTCCAAAGGGGGTTGACATTGGGGAAACACAATGATTTGATAAGAGCAAGTCTTGTCTGAGATTAGTTCAGTTGGCATCTGGGTTTCATACCTAGCGGGTGTGTAGGACCGAGGTCCTGATAGAGTGTGCTCTGTGTTGTAGAGCGGAAGCAGTGCGTATCTGGAGAGCAAAGGACACAGATGTCCTGGTGTTTAGTGCTCTGGGCCGAGAAGTACAGGCCGAGTATACCTGTGTTGGGAGATTCGAGAGTGATCTCCGATAAAGTGAATCTAACGTGCATTGAGTGTGAGGTGGAAGGTGTAATTGAATAGTACACAGCCAACCTTTACTGTATTTAATTTAATGTTGAACCGGATCACCTATATCTGAGTTGTAATTGTATATAATTGTAAATAGCATATTTAGTGTGTACATATATTCTAAATAAACTGTTAATTCAGTTAATTGACAGCGTCAGTGTTCATTTACACAATCCTCACTGTGGGTGACCGATATCACCTAGTAATATCGGTGGTGACAGCTATAACTACCACGGACTTTCTTCAAAGTTGTGCGGACTGAGGGGAACGTCCGACAACATTCTTACAAAAAAAAAAGTATGTTACAAAAGTTTGTTTTTATTTGTTATTACTTGTAAATTGTTTTTTAATGTGAAGTTTTGACTTTGTCAGTAGTTTTAATTCTTTTGAATCATCTTTTTCTAAAAGAAAAAATTGCATAACTGTTTACTGCATTTTTCTGCTTCTTAAACGCATACAATCTCAAATCATCTGATGGAGAGGGCAAAGGGGGGTTGATCACAGATAAATGTAGGGCGAAAGGGGACTTTCCCCAGCTCATCCTGACATTTATCTGTGATCTCAAAATTTTTAACACATTGCTCCGATAAATTTAGAGAATTTTTAGTTTTTTTCTCTCGTTAAAAAATAACTTTTCATTTTCTTTTTTGCAAAAATTATAGTCTACTTTTTGGAATGTCCATTATTCAGAGGTTAAACATACAAAAATTTAAGTTTTAGGAGTAGGGATTTGAAAAATGTCCTTTAAATAGAGGTGTCTGCTATTCGGGAGTAACCATTATGGAGGTTTTACTGTATAAAGTCAAATATGTTCTCTACAACCTAGAAGTTCAAAAACAGTTCAACATGAATTTTAGTAGATACTTGACAAATCATGTATAATCAAAAACATCTGATCATTTATCCCTTGATTTTTGAACATTCTTCACAAAATTCTTTGTGTTAAAAATAGACCTTTCACAAATCTTTTCCATCTCCAAATTGAACTTTTTACAAATTTAATCATTTCAAAGTAAAATATAACTTGTCACTTTTACATATAGAATGAAAATATATGTATTTTAAATGTACAGATCTTTTAAACATTTTATAAACGAGAACCTGATTGTAACCATAATTTCAAATTCACAAAATTATAACTAGATTTTTCACAAATATAAAAAGTTGTTCACGATTTTACAAAAACAGGAGTCTGCCTGAAAAGTCTGGAAGACCTCTGTTAATCAAAAGACTGTTTATGAAGATTTTCAGAGTATCATTGTTTCAGTGTGTAGAACAGTTTATTCTTTAAACATTAGATTATTTGCTAATACTGTTTAAATTAAAATAGGAATTTTATCAATTTTCTACTTAAATTCACTTTAATTATTTAATTTAAATTATTTTACATGAAGTTAACACTACTTGTAATATAATTGAATATTGTCTATTTTTATCAATAAATATGCATGTACATGTAATAAGAAAGAATGTTTTAAAAAATCCCGGTAAAAAAACCTGGTTTAAACAAAACATATTTTCTTTGCCAACCCTGGTTTCAAGGAGGCAAAGCTCCCACCTCAGAAAAAATGTACTTTTTTTTATCTAAAAATTTACCAGAATAAGCAACTCATCAAAATATCATTGCATAACAACATGTTTAATTCAACACTTTTAATTTCTGAAACTTTTTGAAGCATTTTTTTTCTTATAAATATTTATGTAATTTGAAAACTTTAAATTGTGATTTGTAGAAAGTTGAATATTAAGGAAAGTGTGTTAAAAACAGTGAGTGAATGACAAAATGCCCAACTCGGGGGGATTCTCGGGCTGGGCATTTTTTTGCTCATTTGAAAATATTAAATTTATATGATAACTTTACCAATCAGTTTGACTGTGTTAAAATAACAGTCTACCTTGCATTTCTGATTTGAAAAACGGTAAACTGCCTTGGACGTTTATCCCAGTGAATTCTAAATCTCTTTTCACAGAAGAGACATACATCCTAACTTGACCTTTTAGTAGTGAATGTCATCAATTATCATCCGACATTTTATGCAGGAAGGAGGACTAATTTTTATAAATGCTTGATAAGGGGGTGAGGGATTTCAAGGAGGGCATATAGATTTTATTTTTATTTTAGTGGCACAAGTTGATTATACCTCTGAATAGAAGGAAGGTGAATTTGGAAGGTGAAGACTGATGTGTGACTGTTTCAAAAACACAAAAATGCAGGATAAATGCGCATCGTATTTCAATGTCACTTGGGTAAAGTATATTGTGAAAATCATAAAGTGAGCATGGTTATTTTCAACACATATGAATAGGATATGAATTGTGAAGCAGTTCAGGATGAGAGAAACAAAGCATTGAAAACATGTATTCGAAATCAATTCAGTTTAGCAGCCGCTATATGTGTAACTGAATTTTAAAATGTTGTTTGAGCCATGGATGTCATTATAAAAATTGGATGCAGGCCTAGAAGTGACTTTCTTCAAAAATGTTATAGGAAATATAAGAATTTTTTTCAAGAAAATATAGGAATTTTTATTTATGTGTAAATACACCTACACATGTTTTAATACACTAATGTATGTTACAGTACACAGTACATACACAGACATCAAACATTGTAAAAACTATAACATAAGTAAACTATTTAAAGTTCACTCCTGACTATTTCAGAAATTTTTAATATACTTTAGGATTAAAATACTGCTTTCAAGAGTTGTACGCATCCCCTCCCCCCATCCAGCTGTATGTTTAAATATTTTTTACAAACATTTTCTGAATCACTACAATTTTTGATAAATTTGCATTTATCAAAACAAACATAATTGAAATAAATGTTATGGTTTCTTTGTAATAAATTTATGTAAAATAAATTCCTAGCAAGGATAATTCTCAGTGAAAAAAAAATAAAAAATTCTGAAATTCATAGCAAATTTTATAAAAAGTTACAGCAGAGAAAGTGGAGTGGGGGAAATCCCTTCTTACACTACAGTCACAGCAAAAAAAAATCTTGACACTTGCGATTTTAGACGTTTTGCTAAATATCTAAAAATATACATAAAGAATAACTCCAAAACGCCAGATGTAGGTCATTTATTTCCAATAAGATTTTTTTCGAAACTCCAATAGGGGACCGTCAACAAATTGAAAGAGAACGAATATCTTTTGAATAACCCTGTCAAAACTAATGTAGTAAAAACGTTCAAACTGCAGATTATGATTAAGTAGCTAATGATAATAAACTGTGTTCATTTTTATGCAAATAGCTTGTATACTCATAGAAAAATTATGGTTTTTATAAAAACGGTCCCAAATTTTGCCAAGTTTTTTGCTTATAATTTGCAGATTTTTTAATAAAAAACGATGTTTTTTTCATAGAATATGAGAAACAACATTGCACATAATACCTTGTAATCAAAATTAAAATATATTAATGATTGTATGAAAAATGAGCAGGTTTACTAAATAAATTCTCACTGTGCATGTGTCAACTCTATTAAAATTTCATTTGCATATTGTTTTAGCTAAATATATAGAGCAATTTTTGTTAAAATTTCAAAATCATAGCTTGAAGATTCTGAAAGTCATCTTGGATAGAAAAAGATCACAGGGGTAGGAGTGACCAATTCATAAAATATAGGACATTTTTTTGTGAAAAATATAGGACATTTAGAAAATAACGCTATTGAATATATATTGCTCTAAAACACATTTTTAAAACATAATCTATGTTAGTTTGTAATTTTTTGCTAATTAACAATAGTAATTCAAGATACAATATTAAAAGAATATGTATAAAATTAATTTTTCCATTGTTACTCTTAAATCTTCTTGGTATAATGGAAATTTTCCAAACCAACAATGTTAGATTTGAGGAAAATCTTTGATAATCACAGATCCTTATAAAATCAGATTTCAAGGAAATCTGTTATGTTTAAGAAAGGCTCACATGTGATCTGATAGATACCCTTGTCAATACATTGTGAACAATCAACAATGTGTAAATTAAAGATTCCAACACTATGCCAAATTTTCTCATAAATTGTACTTCTCTATCCGAAATTTTATAAGTTGATTTATTTACATTAGGACCATTTGATCCAAAGATGAGCAAATGATTTAGATCCAATTTAATTCCAGTTAAATGATAAAAAAGCTCACTTTCAATATATTTTTTAGTAATACCACCAAAAATCCTCACTCCAATACCAAGCAAAAATGTTTAATTGTTTCAAGTTCTGGTCCTTTAATGTCTCATCATACATGACAGTGACAAAAGGGGGATTCTTTGTTGAAATCATCACTGACAGTGATTTGTTTTAAAATATATGCGTCAAGGCCATGAGATATGGCAATGGCACATTCTTTGAATTTTACTGTATACCTTGTGGCAAAGAGGAAACTGTAAACATTTCAAAAATAAATTTTGCATTTCATCTGATGACTGAAATAAATAATTAGGGCCATGTGAATTATTCACAAAATCTTGCAACGGTAGATCTTATCTCCCTCATTTAAAGTCCAAGTACTCAATCCACTTTTTTTTTTTTTTTTTTTTTTTTATTTGATGTTCAAACTCAAGCTTTTTCTGACAGTAAAATGCACAAAATGCGATTGAAGCTAATCGCTTTCTTTTTCAAAATTATCTTTGTGCTTCGTTTTTTGGGATGCTGCATTAATTGCAAATAAGCACTGTTACTGATGGGAACCGGACATGGTAATGATCTTTACCCTTCACACGCCATTCAGCATTTTTTTTTCTATGTCCGTCAATCTGATCTATCCAAGCATTACAGAATTTCATCAATCTATGTTCACATTGTGACATTGCATTAATGTAATGCAGCTGAATACATGGTAAGCAAAATTAAAATAATTGCAATGAAACACAGACCAGGTTGAATGTTAGACTAACTCAGCAAGCAAAGCGATACATGTGAAAACAAATGATGATTTTAATACCAAATATGAGAAAGTAGAGAAATACAGGACAATTAGAAAAATATAGGACAATAAAGGACATTTTTTAAGGTTATTTTATAAATATAGGATATATAGGAAATATAGGACAACTTTGACCCCTGAGATCAAAATACGTTATTCCCAAAATGAAGCAAAAAGATGAGCAGCTGTATCCAAATATAGTAGTACATACAATACTGTGTAGACACTAATCAATGGAATATGGAAAAAAACCCCTCATTTTTTTGTTTTATTTTGAGAATATCAGATTTTGATCTTATTCTTTAGACGATAATTTTCAGAATTTTCAAGCTATGTTTTTAAAACTTTTACAGAAGTTGCTCTATACACTTTGCTAACACAATATGCAAAGGAAATTTTTATATCGTTGACGCACGCACAATGAAAAATTATTTACTAAACCTGCTCATTTTTCATACAATTATTAATATTTTTTAATTTTGATTACAGGGCAGGGTTCGATTTAAGCGGTATCGCATCGCAATTTGCGATTCAAATTTAACTAAAATGCGATCCAAGAAATGCATTAAATCGCAATCATTGCAATGCATATTTCCCACTCCCTTTGTTATGTCATGTACACTTAAAGTTAAAATTTAAAAATGTTTTTACACGACATACATTGTGTTTTCACTCTTTCCAAGTGTTTATTTACAATGGAAGTTCAGCGAGACGCCATTGCTGGGTGTAGTTTTCCCAGTAAACACATGATTTGTTCCGGCCTTATATTTTACTTGCTATACAATAGTGTCTAATTGCTATTCAAAACTGACTTTGTATAGCAGTTACTGCTATGCAATTTTCTTTTTCTAAATCGACCCCTGTTACAGGGTATTATGTACAATGTCGTTTCTCATATTTTCTGAAAAGAAAATTGTTTTTATTAAGAACTCTGCAAATTATAAGGAAAAAACTTGCCAAAATTTGGGACCGTTTCTATAAAAACCTTAATTTCTCTATGAGTATACATGATATTGGCATAAAAATGAACACAATTTACTACCATACGCCACGCCATTTAATCATTATCTGCAGTTTGAACCCTTTTGCTGCTTTAGTTTTGGCAGGGTTATTCAAAAGATATTCGTTCTTTTTCAATTTGTTAACAGTTTATACATCTGGAGTTTTAGAGGAATTTCATGTATATTTCTAGATATTTAACAAAATATCTGAAATCGCAAATGTCAAGATCTTTTCTGCTGTGACTGTAATTATACATTTTCTAATGTTAGTCACAGGAATTTTTTTTCCCACAAAGCTTTGATAAAATTTTAATTCGATGACAGTCTTTTCGCAATCTTTTGATGAAATCTGCATTTTTTCTGCGTTCGTTTGATGAAACTTCCGTTTTTTCTGCGATCGTTCAACGCAATTTACATTTTTTCTATGATTGCTCGCCGAAATGTATGATTTTTTTCGATGAATTTTCCGCTATCTATCGATAAAATTTGCGTTTTTCCCACGATTGTTCAACGAAGTTTGTGTTTTTTCGGCAATCGTACCACAAAAATCACATTTTTTCTGTAATCTTTCAATGAAATTTGCATCTTTTATGCAATCTTTTGAAAAAATTCACACTTTTTATGTGATATTTCGATGAAATGTGTGCTTTTCCATGATCCTTTGATGAAAAAAGTGTTTTTTTTTTTTTAAATCTGCAATCTTTTTATGAAATTAGCATTTTTTTTTTTTGAGACCCTTTGACCAAATTTGTGTTATTACCATGATTTTTTTGATGAAAAATTAAATTTTTCGCAGCCTATTGATTAAGTTAGCATTTTTTTTGTGTGTGTGTGATTTTTTGACAAAATTGGCAATTTTACCATGTTTTTGACAAAAATTGCAGTTTTTTTGCAATCTTTTGATGAAAATTGTGTTTTATCTGTGATCTTTTTCTGAAAATTCCAGTATTTTTGTGCAATTCTTTGATGAGAACCGTGTTTTTGATAAAATTTGCTTTTTAATGAGATCTTTTAATGAAATCAGGGTTTTTTTCTTACTAACAATTGATGAAATTGCTCTTTTCAATTTCTTATCAATTTTGTTTTTGTTTTTTTAGTTCGAATTTTGGACTATGATCGATTTTCTTTAAATATAATACATAATACCTCAATTTTCTGAAAAATTCAAAACAACCCCCTGCCCTGCAGCACTGTGATTCTGAGTAGAAAAAAAAAAAAAAACTGCAGCAAATTTTACAAATCAGTTTTTAAACCTATTTAAAAGATGATTTATTTATTAAACCAATTTAACATTACAGCAAATTATATGAAAGTTAATTATTCAGGTTTTTTTTTTTTTTTATGGTCCTTTGAAGAAATTTGCAATTTTTCTGCTATTTTTGGGGAAAACCCGAATCTTTTCACTATCTTTTGACAAAAAGAAATTTTTTTTTAATCCTTTGATAAAATTTGCATATTTTCCACAAATTTGTCAGGTTTTTTTCAATCATCTGATGAAATCTGCTGTTTTTTTTTTATTTTATGATGAAATTAGCCATATTTGCAAATCTTTAGGTGAAATTTGCCGGAAATTGAGTCTTTTTTTTCACGGTTTTTTCACGAAATTACTCGTTTTACAGGACACATAGTTTTTTTTGCACACCGTCTCCAAAGTTTTATGTAATTTACGTACTACAGCGCATCTGCGGCATCGCTGTTTGAATTGTGAAACTTCGCGTCCTAAAAGGGAAAAAAAAAAAAAAAACGTGAGGGTGTAAAGCTGAAAAATATAGGAAAAAATAGGAATTATTGGAAATATAGGAGCGCTGCGAGGCCTGTGAATGTTTAATTTTCATAGTGTCATCTAAATCAAAGAAAACAGCAGAAAATAACAGACTACTTTTCTAGGCAAACATGTAAGTAGTAGAAAATGATTTTTTTTTTTTTTTTTTTTTTTTTTTTTTTTTATTGAGATACTCATAACATTTCTATTTCAAATCTCTATTTATTATTACATATGCTATTAAACATTATTTTCTTTTATGCTATGTACTGCATTTTATTGGTTATTGCTTAAAATGTATAATACTTTCTGGTCTCTTGAAAGAGCATTATAACAAGTGCCAACTGTATATAGAATGTCACAAAAAATAACATTAATGAAATTTACATATTTGACTACCACTTGTTCTACAGAACATTATTTCAGTATTTAAAAAGTTTTATATTACTGAAATGTCATAAGAAATTTAAAGTCTCTAGACTCTAACAATAAAAATATAATAACATAAAAAGCAGCTACATAATTACCTTGTAACAGCTTTATACGCTCATGAAGTCTTTTTTGTAGTTCTTCAATATTAGCAGCTCGTGTTAAAGATGCTGATGGATCATGCATGCCTAGAAAATGAAAATGCATTTAAGTTAAATATGTAAATATACTCATCTATGTGTATACAAACATCAATTTATTGAAAATCTACACAGTGAAATCAGTGTTGAATTCAGGGGGGGGGGGGGGACATTTCCCTCCAGAGCAATGATATGTCCCCACCCTCCTTATGGAAAATTTTAAATTTTGTGTTTTCAATGGTCTAAAGAACAATTTCCCCTATCCCCATGCCCTCACGGAGCCACTGAAGTCCCTCTTGGTGAAAAGTGTTTGAATTCAACACTAAGTGAAATTTACCATATTTATTTATATAATTTATTTCCTTTTTTTTTTTTTTTTTTTTTTTTTTTTTTTTTTTTCATTCTCTTAATTTTTGAAAGAAAATGGAAACATTCAAAAAATTTTTGCATCAAGATTATGAGATAATCAACAAAGACATTAAAAACGTTTGTGTCTTAATGATTTCCATGTTTTGGTATCAGTAATAAAGCAGATAAGGAACACTTAGCAAATACTGACATAAAAATACATGCTTATAAAAGCAATTAAATTAAATGAGCCTTTGGCCACAAATCTTCAAAACATACATCATAAAGTCAGCTAAAATGTTTTCATACTTTAACTAATTCATGAACATTTTTTACAGAAGTTTAAAAAAATTTATCTAGGTATTTTGAAATACAAATTTTTGCCAAATTGAGCTGCAGAAATTCTGTAAACAAAAAAAAAGCAAAATTTTCTATAAAATTGCAGGTAGGAATAATGAACAAATATACTGATAAACCACGTTTGACAGAACTGCGCATGGGCAAAAAGAGCGAGTCCAATGCGAAAATGGGAGAGTTCGTACCATTCGAGGATGAGTTTATTTATTAAACATCCTAGATATGTCGAATACCTTTTTGTTTCTCTAATTCAATTATCTGTTTCTAAACATTACATTGTAATTCAGTTATACTAAAATAAGTTTAAAAAAAGACAAATATATGATTTAAAGGTATGGTTATAACTTTTTCCCTCGCAATATAGCGTAACTTAATCTTTTTAGAATTAACGCCTGAATGGTGTGATTTTAAAACTTGCCAGATTAGCAATTTTTTAAAATTATTTCGCTACATTATTGTGTACATTATTTATTTATATTATTTGCATACATTGGATATGAAAATGAGAAATGACGCAGGTATCATATACGCGCAAGGTTTGGTAAAAAAAAATTTCTAACGTCAATTTGGCGAAAACCTCATTTTCGAATGCAGGTTAAATATACATTTTTAAATTATTTTCTATTATTAAAAAAATAACAATAAATAAAACAATTTTTAAATATAATAAATTTTAAAAACAAATAACAATAAAGCAAAAACATTTTATAAAATTTAAAAAAAATTAAGGTAAATAAACAATTTATCAAAAAATAAACAATATCAGGGTTGCCATATTAGGCAAAATAACTCCATTCTGGCCCCAAGTAAATCCCATTGAAGTGAGTATAAGTGCCCTGAATATTTAGGTTGTTAGAATTGGCGAATTTCTTGCATAGCCGCCAAGTCAGATGCCAAGCAGTCGTTAAAACTGCATTTTAGCCATTAAAAAAAAAAAAAAAAAAAAAAAAAAAAAAAAAAAAACAGTCATGTTTTTATTAAAATTCAGAAAAATGCAGGAGAAAATATACATTTTGGAAAGGTTATTCCGAGAACTAATAATAGGTCCACAATCTATTTATTTTAAAATAAAATTTCACTCGGAACAAAAAATGGAAAACAATATTTAATATCATTTCTCGGCCTCATAGGCTATTAAAAGTCTGAATGGAATCGGCTTGGCATTCTGCCAAGTGAAGACCTTACAAAGCTGGTATATCAGTACACACTCATACTCACACATGTGCATGCACACTGTGAAAGGGTTATAGCATAAAGTATTTAATTACACTAAACATATGTTACAATAATACACTTTGTATAAATCATCATTAAATGTGTTAAATGATGATTTATACAAAGTGTACTATTGTAATTAATAATTATCGCTAGTGTTATTGGTGTTATTTCACTAAACATATGTGCACTAAATGTATATATTTCTAGATAATCCTTATAAATTCAATACTTTTTTTTTGCTTGCTACCTTAAACAGATTTTTTTTTTCAATATTTCATACTAGAATACTCCAGAAAACTAGAAAGGATTTTATTATCCCTACACAAAAATTATATCAAACATTTTAAAATATATAATTAGACAGTTGTTTAAAATTTAACTAAGTAGAACAACAATGGCATTTAATTGCTACATTAATTAAACAAATTAAATATTTACTTCAATGTTTCATAATTTGCTTCCATATTTGGAACTTTTTTCTCTTTTATATATTTTAAAAACTGCTGTCAGAATTTGATGAATTACAACTGCTCAGATCAACATTAATGACAAACAATGTGGTTGTGTTATTGATAGCATCAGCTAAGTCTTAGAAAGATGAGAAGATGTTGAAGATGAAGCTTTTTGAAGATGTTGAATGCACTTCTCAACTTCATCCGTTCTGGTTTCTGATCGGTTCTGAAACCAGAACCGTTCTAAAATGGTCTAAAATTGAGCAGATGTAAAAATTTGGTGACCCTGGAAATATATGTTGGTGATATGGTAACAGTGTTGTACAAAAAAGTCATTAAAGAAACATTTAATTGGTATAAATAAGGCTAACGTTTATTGAAAGACTGAATGCATACTTAAAATATATGTATATGTAAATAATAATAAACAAAAACAAATTATATATGATAAATATCAACTCAAAAGCAAAACGTAAGTTTACTGTAACTTCCTTTAAATTAAACATTTAATACCTATGGTTATATTGCATGACATGAAAAAAAAACAATGACTAACAGGTATGAAAAGAAAAACGGCTATTCACAAAGTCATTATTGGAAAAATGCCGACCATTGGAAACTCAATCTTCTTTTATTGATGAAAAATGGACGTTGACGACATTTCATAAACGAGAACGAAAGTTCATTTCACTAAGATGATTTACCAAAAATATACTAATACGACTAGACATCCTTCAACATCAACAAGAAGGGTTCAGTATTCAAATAAAATCAAAGTTCATAAAAGACAGTGAAACGGCAGAATTAAAATGACTACAGTGCTTTCCAGTCAAAACATTTTCAAACTCCCCGTCAAAACAAATAAAGTCCTTTTAAATAACACCGCCGGAAGGAAAATGAAACACCCCTTTGCGTTCCGCGAAGTTGAGCGAATGCGATCCTGTCTTGCGATAAAGAGATGCAACTATTAACAAGTTGCGATTTGCGATGATTGCAAATCGCAATCGGATGGAAGGACGACAGCGTACATGAATGCACACGTCAACAACGTGAACGACAGCACTTGTATTCGATTGATTGATCGAAGCGGAAGTAAAACGAATACTGATGACTGAAAACTGAAAACTGATTTGAAAAATACTGTAGACTATGGAACAAACAAATAGACTAGCTGGATAATAAATGGGAAATTGGAGAATCAGAAACTTACAAAGATAAAAATTGGAATAAAATAAAAACCTGTAAGTCATGCTATATTACCATATTACAAAGTATACATGTGTGTGGAGTGTTAAGGAAGTGGATATGGCTAACAGTTTCATTTATCTTTTTTTTTTCTTTTTAAAGAGTGTACATAGATTCATGATATATTTTTACTGACACAGTTTACTGAAGCAAGCCAGACTTATGTCTTCACTGCAACCAGTTTTTTCATTAATTAACTAACCATATTAAATTACCTAGCTGTTTATGACTTTTAAAGCACAAAAATTTTAAATAGATCATCATCTTAAAGGAACAAAATGCAGGACTGAATCTGAACAAATATAAATTATACAAAAATTTACGTACAGTAAAATTTCCCTAAAGCGACCATGTTTCATTTCAATAAAAATTGATTGTTATTGCTACAAGAGGTTGTCTCTTAATGAAGGTTCTGTTTAAATCTCGATTTTAATTGTTGAAAAAAGTAACAATTAATGTTACTAAAAGATATTTTTAACATTAGGAAAAAAATGTAACAAAATTTAAGCATTAAAACAAAAGTTAATTGCTACGTTACGGGGCGACTCACACGCCAGCACGTGATGTGGGGTGATGTCCAATATCCAGTCACATGCTGGCGCGGGAAAATCTTTCACTGATTCTTTGTTATAAAAAGTAAATCCGCTTCTGGGAAAAACCCACTTCTACAGTGCAGCATTAACTATCATCACATCTTCATGTAAGCGGCAGCGAACAAATTAAAAAACAGACTTTGTTTCATTTTCTTCATAAAAATTGGTTGCACATGGAGGGACTTCAAATGGGATGGTCTCTGAACGGAGGTAAAATTAGTATTGAGCCTTTGGGAATAAATTTCAATCCATGAACATGGTCCATGGTTGTACAGGGAGGTTTCACAATGTATGAATAGTTTATCATAAAGTGTAAAAAAGTATGTTTAACTTGATAAATTATGATAGAGCAAAAGTAGAGTTTGATGGCAAAACATTGGCTTAAAAGTATCTAATTTACAACAATTTAAATTACTTTTTTAAATAATTGACTATAGTTAAAATATTCATACACATACAAAAAGAATTATCTAGCACATGTACCAGGATATAATCACAAATAAAGTTCAAAAGGCTACCTAAAAGTATGATAATAACATTTTAAAAGAAAATTTTTAAAACAAACAATATTTTTAAAGATAATGTAAAACTAATGAAATTTTCTAATTAACATGCAGACAAAAACAAATCTGTTTTGTTAATCTTCTAAAAGCCAATTGTTCCCAACTTAGGATATGCACACTCGTGGCGTACATAATATACAGTGGAAATAGATTCCTCAAGAGTATGCAAAAATAATATTAAAAGAAATACAAAAAAAAAATAAGATTCAAATAAAAAACATCAACTTTGCACTATGAAAAAAAATTTCAAAAATTACATTGAAATGATAAAACACACATTTAAACACTTGGCATTTGACGATGAATGATTTTTGTAACCTTTCATGATATGTAATCCTGTTGTTTGTTCCGCTACTAAAAAGGCAAAAAACAGTATACATTAACATTGAAAAGAACAAAGTGCTTTCTGAAAAGATGAGACAGCTCTTAGTCTTGACAAAGTGAATATGACCTGTTTCTTTTCTATAAAATAATGAAGAACTAATTTGCCTATCCACATACTAGGTATTTTAAGGCCCCACAATAGTCACTGAAAAAGACCCGGATGATAGTGTAAAGTCTATGGGAGTGTTCTTTTCAAATATCTTGCTCAAATTTTAATGTTTATGTGTAATTTTTTTTTTTTTCTTTGCATAGGACAGTTGAGGGTGATCCACAACCGACCAAGTTTTTACTTTTTCAATTTTGGTTACAAATTAAAAAATTAAATTTTAAAATTGGTTTTGAAAATGAAACTATTATAATATAAAAAATATATAAACAAAATCAAAAAAGTAAATACTAGGCCGGTCGTAGATCGTCTTCAGCTATCATATGCAAAAAAAATCACATAAAAATATTAAAATTTGCGGGAGATATTTGAAAAGAATCCTCCCATAGACTTTACATTACATCAGGATCTTTTTCAGTGACTATTGTGGAGCCTTAAGAGCTGCTCAGTCAAATAAAAAGACCTGTTGCTAATACTAATTAGGGATGCACTGAATAGTGATTTTGGCCGAATACCAAATATTCGGCCGACAGCTAAACCAAATACCGAATATTCGGCTAGCCGGATAGTAATTGTTGGGCTGAATACCGAATATTCGGCCAAATACTGAATATTCGGCTTTCTAAATACTTTTTATATTTCAAAGTTTAAAGGTATTAAAATGTTACTTTTTAAAACAATTTTACATAATATTTAATAAGAGAAACTTATATTTTGATAAACAAGAGCCTTTTATAAGAACATTCAGTATTGAAAAAAATCTGCCTTTTTTTTTATTTAAGAAGCATAATTATGAGACTTTCTCAATTAATAAAATTTTTAATTTCATTTCTTCTATGAATTGAAACAAACAGTTTGAAATCAAAAAGAAATAATGAAAAAACAGTTGAAGAAAAACTGTACAGTCTCATATTTGTTCTTTTTAAATAACTCAAGGCAGATTTTTATCAATATAAAGTATAGATACTTTCAACTTAATTCTGAATAAAGGAATGTGTAGCTCATAGTTCTTTTCTTTTGAATAGTGGCATTTTCCATCCTTCCCATCATATCATATTTTACAGAAATCAAAGTATGTGAGTTGAAAATATAGTTATGGTATCTTACTTATTGTTAATGCAACAAATGAAAACACAAGTTTGATCTAGATTGAGATGAAATACAATGCATTTATGATTCAATAAGTTGATGATTTCATAAACAAAAAAATTGTCTGCCTTGATAGCTTTTACTAATCTCAAAAGTGTTTCTTTCTTGTTTAAGGACTTTTGGGAAAAGCAAGAAACAGATTATTTACTAATAGAATTTAGGAACTTGCATCTGCACTCGCATCATTTATTCCTAAGAAGAATCCTAATAAATCATAATTTTAATACTTCTCATAGTTAATTTTCTTAAGTTAAACTTTACAAACAGCAAATAAATAATGTAAAAACATTTTATATTATTTAAATGCGATTTTATTTCTAATTATTTTAAATATATTAATAAATTGATAGTTAAAAGTAGAAATTGTGAAAAGTTTTTTAAAATGTCTTTTAAAAGGCTTTATTTTAAGTATTGGATTTGGCCGAATACTTTGATATTCGGCCAAACCGAATATTCGGCAGGCCGGATAATTTCATATTCGGCTTAACCGAATAGTTTGATATTCGGCCTAACCGAATATTCGGTAACATGGCAGAATACCGAATAGATACCGAATATTCGGTATATCCCTAATACTAATCCTATGGAAAAAATTTATAAAGATATCTTGGTTGCATTTTTATATTTATTTATTTATTTATTTTTTAATTGCATTGGATATATGAGATTAATCTGTATGCAGGCCGTTTTTTACTTTTTTGATTTTGTTTACAGATATTTTTATGGGGAAGCTTTCATTTTCTTAACCAGTTTGGAAAGCGAAAACATCCTCATGATAAATGCTGCAATCAAAATGGAAAAAGTAAAAAACAGTCTGCATTCAGACTAATGTCAGATATAGAATTAAAACCATTTAAAAATTTTGAAATGCAACCAAGATATCTTTATAGATTTTTTTCCATAGGGTTAGCATTAGCCAATGGATTTTTCATTGACTGTTAAGAATAACAATCTCTAATTGCTATACAGTAAACTCCCTCAAATCTGCAACTCTTTAAAATCAGCACATAATTTACAGATGTACACAATGAAACATTCAGTTCAAATATAGGGACATAATTTGACTTTTTTAATTTCATATCAATTCTATATGAATTGAAATTTGTAATTTTTGTTAATATTACTGAATTCATAAAGAAGAATAAATTTATTTCTGAAAAAATTCAAGATATTGCTGATATCACTAGTAATCACAATCTTCTTACCATATATATTTATACATTAACTAAGCTTTTTTGGTTATTAAGTCTGGCTAAATCTGAAATAAAATTTCCTTATTTTATGATTTTGATCCGAATTAGCAATGTACCTTTATGAGGCAAGTTTCATTGAATAATTTAGGAAAAATACCTTTCATCTTTATAATGAATATTTAATCATACATTATTGATTATTAACTTGACCTTCGCTTTTAATATTTTAATCATTCTAAAAATTATCTAAATTTTTATTATTTAAGTTTATTACTTATTTTAATATTTTATTATATTGTAATCATTCATCATAATTTTGAATGCATTATTAATTACATTTAAATTAAGGTTTAAATAATGTAAACAAAGCAATGACCAGAAATCCACAAAATTCTAAAATCTGCGCAACCTCTGGTCCCAAACTGTGTGGATTTGAGGGAGTCTATTGGATTATTTTCTTATTCACTAGAATATGTTACTGTTTAAAATAATAAAGAAAGCAAGTATTATTGTTTAAGAATTACAATTTTTTTTTAAAGATTCAAACTGAAAAATTAAAATAAAGAAACATTACCTTTCTTTACTTTCTTCTTTCTCTTCTTTTTATTAAGTTCATCGTGTATTTGTGAGACACTTTTCTGGTTGAAAGGATCTAAACGAGCTCTTTTATGTTTGCCTTTAGCTGATAACTCAAAATGATTAGATTTTCTTTTTAATGCTGAAATATATACATAAATACTTTTAAAAAGTTTATAAAATATTGTACAAACAGACATAAATTTATTAAATATTCTAAGCTTATGCAGTGAATTCTTGTTGGGCTGTGCCCTTTGGGACTTGACAAGTGTGATACTTCCAGAGACCATTCCACTCACTGAAAAACACCTGGGTGATAATGTTATGTCTATGAGGGCATAACTTTCAAATATTTCACTCAAATTTTAATATTTTCACATGATTTTTTTTTTTTTTTTTTTTTTTTTTTTGGATATGATAGTTGAGACAATCTACAACTGGGCTAGTTTTTACTTTTTTGATTTTGGTTTAAAAGTGTTTTTTTTTTTTTTTTAAACATTACTTTAACTTTTGGAACCGGCTGAAATCGGTTCTGAAATTGAAATTATCATAATACAGTAAAACCTCCATAACGGACACCTCTATTTAACGTACAGTTTTCCAATTCCCACTCGCAAAATCTAAAATTTTGTATGTTTAACCTCTGAATAATGGACATTCCGAATAGCAAACAGTAATTTTGGCGATAATTGATGAAAAATATTTTTTAACAAGAAAAAAAAAAAAAAAAAAAAAAAAAAAAGGTAAAAAACTTTTAAATTTAACAGAGCAATGTGTCACAGATTTGTGATCACAGATAAATGTAGGGGATGGACTAGGGGAAAATCCCCCCTAACTCCAGAATTCAGGAGGTAGCCCTGGAGGCACATTCCTGAAGAGCTTCGAAAATTCTCCCCCTGAAGATTTGTGATTTTATGTTTTTAATGGTCAAAAAAATGCAATTTCTCCCCGAAACTCAGTCATATCCCCTCCCCCAGGAGCCACCGAACTTTCTCTTGCAGAAAAATATCTTAATTCAACATTGTACACATCCGAGAAAGATTTAGGATTTTTTGCTCATTAATTTCTAGAAGTACAAATTTTTTCATCTTTAGAATTGCATAATGCATACACCAATTTCTCTTTCGTTTTGAATTCACGTTAGGTAATTTCGATTCTTTTTGATAAGAATGTAATAAGCAATGCATAAAGGTATACAAAATTTTAATTCAATGTTATTGTTTAAAAAATAATTTTAAATTGATTAATCATATAATAGAGATTTTAGGGCATATAAAATCAATTAAGGAAACAGAGTTTCCCCCAGGTTTAAAAAGGGGCAGGGCGCTAATGTTCTGAAAAGCACACTTTTTACATTTTTCAGGGCACTTTTTTGATTTTTTAAGGGCACTTTTATAGCGTTGAATCTAGAAATTAGCAGTTCAACAAATCGTAGAAATACAGAAATTTCCTCAAAGAATCCAGAAAAAATTCTAAAAAATTCGACTGGGAAAAAAAGGTAAATTTTGTTAAAAGATCGCGAAAAAACGGCAAATATTCTTAAAAGATCGCGAAAAAAGGGCGATTTCATTGAAAAAAAAACACGAACAAACGACAAAATACGTGATAAAATCGCGAAAAAACGGCAAATTTGTGAAGGGTGTGAACATAACTGTGCATGTGGGAGGGGGCGGCCGGCTCGGGCGCTAAAATTTAGGAGACGCCAAATTTATACTACAAACGTCATTTTTGGGCTGTCACAAGAAAAAGTTGGGTGGGGGAAGGGCATCAAATTCTAACTATGCCCCGGGTGCAATTTTCTCTTCGCACGAAAATGATTGTAAATCAGGAAAATGAAAATCCACTTTTGGACAAATAAAAAAAAAATTAAGCAAAAAAATTCACTTCTGGTATTAGTCTTTTTTTTTGTGTATGTGTGTGTGCTACTTTGACAAAATCTGCCGTTTTTTCAGGGTATTTTGACGATATTTGCTTTTTTCGCGAAATTTGCCGTTTTTAGCAAATCTTTTGACAGAATTTTCAGTTTTATTGCGATTTTTGGACGAAATTTGCCGTTATTTTCGCAAATCTTTTGACGAAATCTGTTGTTTTATCGCAATTTTTTTTAATGAAAGTTGCCGTTTTTTGTGATCTTTTACCGAAATTTTCTGTTTTTCGAGAATTGTTTGACAAAATTTTTCGTTTTATCGCGATGTTTCGATGTAATTTGCCGCTTTTACACCATCTTTTGAGGAAATGTATAGCGCATTTTAAAACTGAATTTCAGCTGTTTCCATTCACAATCGGGAAATTCTCCGAATTTTTTAGGATCTTTTTCGGAATTTTGTTATGAAATTAGCTATTTTTTCTCGCCGGATATTAGTTGTTATTTCGCGATTTTTTAATAAAATTAGTCGCTTTTTCACAGTTTGTTGATGAAATTGCACGTCCTGTGGGATCCGTAAGAGCTGTTTTTTGCGTTCCTCCGCCGAATTTTTGCGTAATTTGCGCGCTATATAGCACGCTCGCATCATCGCTGAGGGGCTGTGTTTTTTTCAAATGTGAGGCAAGAAGGTATAGGTGTAAATTAACGGTCGCCACTCGCCACATGGAGATTAAAGTTGTAAAAGTGGCGATTAAAAATCGGCCATCGATCGCCACCCTAGTCGCCATTCGGCGATTAAAATATTTTATTAATTTGCTTTGTGAAATACAACTTTTTTCATGGATATATGCATGTCTACTTTGTATGCATCTAATTAGTGAATTTGTTAATTCTTTAAATTCAAAATCGGCCATCGATCGCCACCCTAGTCGCCACTCGGCGATTGAAAATTCTTATTTGCTTTGTGAAATACAGATTTTTTTATGGATATATTCATCTCTACTTTGTTTGCACCTAATTAGTGAATTGGTTAATTTTTTTAATTAAAAATCGGCGATCGGTCACCACCCTAGTCGCCACTCGGCGATTAAAAAATCTTATTAATTTGCTTTGAGAAATACAGCTTTTTTCATGAATATATGCATCTCTACTTTGTTTGCATCTAATTAGTGAATTGGTTAATTCTTTCTTTCTATCGAATGCAAGCATATTTAGCAACTTTGTTGTATTTTCTATATTTTGGCTTTTTATCATGAACTCTTTATTTGCATTAATATGTTTTCAAGAAATAGTTTTTTTCCTACAAAATACAGTCATCAATTTTAATTCCACATGTATTTCAAATAAATTATACCATTTTTACCTCTGGATGCAAGGAGATTTTAAGGACATCGCTGTATCTTAAATCTTTCACTTTTGTCATATGCTCACTAATTGTACCAGTAACAGTTGGCTGGGACAATTTTTTTTTTAAATTTATGATTAAAGTTTATGTAGGTGTCAAGAAAGATTGAAACATTATAGCCAATTACTTTTAAAACATAGGACAAAATTAGCACTTGCCACTTAGGCGAGTAATACTGCAGATTTAGCATATGACTTTCCTGCTACCAAGCAGACTTCCTCCACCTCACCAATACATTGACACTCTATGATTTTGCCTTAATAAGACATCCGGAATTTTGAAATCTCAGCCAAAGTACACTCGCCAAACTTAATAATTACCACCAACTTTAAGTAAGAATAAAATATCCAAGAAATATGTGAAATTATTTTTTAATTTAAAATTTAAAAATACAATTTCCTTGTTTGTTTTATACAATACATTAATATATATTTAAATATAGTTTATCACTTATAATTTTATCTGCAGTATTAATCACCAATTCATATTTTTCCATTCAGTGGAATGACAGTTTTATTTTTAACCAAATATGTGTAACTAGCCGCTAAATAAATAAATAAAAAAAAAGCCATTTTGACCTATTTTTAAAAAGTGGCCACTAATGAAACTGGGTCTACCGGCCACTGGCTACTAATCGAATTTCCCAGTTTTCACCTATACAAGAAGGGCGATATTTTTTTGAATGAGTGACCAGAAGGGCACTAGTTTTTGGATGAAAGGCAAGAGGAGCGCTATTTTTTAAACTAAAGGGCAGGAGGGGCGGAGCGCCCTCCTGAAACCCTCTGGGGGAAACATTAAGCATTTCTTAGTAGTTTTTGAATCTCTGAGATTTTCCCAATAACGGACACCTCCGAATAACGGACAGTTTCAGCACTCCCGAGGTGTCCGTTATTTAGAGGTTTTACTGTATTAAAAAAATATGTAACCAAAATCGAAAGTGTAAAAACTTGTCAGGCTGTAGATCATCCTCAGCTATCCTATACAAAAGAAAAAGTCATGTAAAAATATTAAAATTTGAGCGAGATATTTTAAAATAATGCCCCCATAGGCTTAACATTATCATCTGGGTCTTTTTCATCAAGTCAAGTGGCCTCTTAAGCCTTTCCGGCACGGAGAAATTCTGTTAGTAAAATGAGAAATTACCGACTGACACCGGAATTTACAAACAACTTTTTAAGAAATCAAGAACGTCTTAATTTAAGCTTTTATTGTAAAAGCAAGATTTTATTAAAAATTTTAATCCAGATTTTTGTCCAGACAGGACACACTGTGCCGGAAAGGGCTAAGCAAAAGGTGCATAACTGAAAAACTTTAATAGTAGCAGTTTCATTAGTGGCGACATTTTTCAACTAATGATCCTTTTTATTATATAATTATGATAGATAAACAATAAAATTTTGTTAAAATGACAATTTGTATTAATTTAAAATTAAATATGACAAAATTGGTTTTTCTTATTTTTACAAATACTTAGAAGCATTCACAATAGCAAGACCCTCTGAGGAAAATCTGGACTTCTTATCACCTAAACTATAGTAGATTTCCTTACATCTGCATATTTTTCAGATGTAAAAAGTGAAACTGTATTTTAATTTATATAACTATAATTTAGAGAAAAGGCTTTAATATAAGAGTTAAATAGCAGCAACAAAATTCAATATAGATGAAAATCAGATGCAATCCCAATTTTTTTTATCATTATTAAGCAATTATCACTGATTAATTACTAGGGATATATTGAATAGTGATTTTGGCCGAATACTGAATATTCAGCCAACATGTAAACCAAACATCGAATATTTGGCTAGCTGAATATTAACTATTCAGCTGTTGAAATACTTTTTACAGTGTTAGAATTCCCAAAAAAAGTCACTGGTCCCAAGGACCAGTAAGCATGAGAATTTACTGGTCCGCAGACATCATCACTGTTCCGCTACATAAAATTCTATTAAGTAATTTTAACACTTTGAATGGTCTCCTCCCCTCCCCCCTCCCTGGAAAATAAACCAATCTTACTTTGCATTTACCCAAAATTTTCAGCATAATAAAATTAAAATTATAATTTGCTAAAAATTAAATAAACAGTACATAAGAAAAATTATCAAATTATTAATTAGATATTTTATTTGCCATTACTTATTTCAACTGACTGTAAGGTTTGAGGCAATTTTTTTTCATTTTTCTCCAGATAGTAGCCAGAGTGTTATTGGTGGAATCGGATGAAATTTTTCAATATCTAGTTTGTCCAGATAAACTCTCATTAAATCCGAAACTGTTTCATTATTTAACTGGCTTCTCCAGTCATTTTTAATTTCATTTAAGTTTTGAAATCCTCTTTCTGCTTCAATGGATGTCGAAGGAATGGAATGCAATACATCAATAGCAGACAAAATATTTTCATGTCCAATATGAAATTCCGAATTAACAGTTTCCCATGTCATTTTCTTGGGTTCCTTTGTACTGGCATAAATAGATCTTACTAAAGATGCCCATTCAAAAGTCAAATTTTCTGTTTCAATATTAAAATTTTTTAGTACTACCTCATACTCTGAAACAACAGCTTTAAGTTCTTTCCCAAAATTATAAGAACATACACTGGGCCATTCATCGAAGGATAAAATTTTACTGATGCTTATTAAACTTTTCCTAATTTCAGGAAATCTCCTTTTCAGTTGTTCAATAATATTGTCTATGAACTTTGTCAGTTTATTGTGACCTTCAGAAATGCATTTCCTACTTCTTACTGCTTTCAAGTTTAATTTTTCAATTTTTTTTTTTTAATGATTTTATTAGTTTGTTTTAAATTCTATAATAAATCTATTGCTGTGCACACTGTATTATAAGCATGAAATAGGGTAATGTCTCTGTTCTGCAAAGTTAGCGAAACTTTTTCAAGATATGAAACAACTTCAGAAAGTTCTATAGCAGACTGCCTAAACGTATCCTACTTCATTCATTTCAGAAGTCCTTTAGAAATAGATGCTGATTCAGTTTTAGAGGAGATACTACAGTTTTCGAGTTGCAGCAAAACAGAATCATACAGTAGAAAAAACTTTATGAATGCTCTGTGGAGATGTGGTAACCGAGTACCCTGAGCTCGAATTAGAACTAATTCTTTCAACTCTAAGGCAACTGATGCTTCTTTCAGAAATGCTCGTGAGCAATTTTTGAAATTGCTGATTTTTATGCAATTTTGTGTTCCTTTCTCTTCATGAAGATGAGGCATTCGATGGGAATCTACAGTCTACAGACCATAATTTTTTTTAAGCCAAGAAATGGCGCTCAACAGGGTTGCTTGGAAGAGAAAGCAGTGCATCTATTGTTTGAGAGAGAAGACGATTGTGCTTTTTGAATTATTTATTTATTTATTGTTATCGTTTTTTAAAAATTAATAAAAAAAAAATCTTATGTGCAATCGGTTGCAGTTTTCTCAGGGGCTGAAAAAAGGCACTGGACCTGCAGACCACAAAATTTTTCAAATTAGTGGTCCGATTGAATTATTGGTGGTCTTGGATCAGTGGACCACCAAGGATTTCAAATGCTATTTTTATGTTTAAAAGTTTAAAGGTATTAAAATGTTACTTTTTGAAACAATTTTACATGATATTTAATAAACAAAACTTACATTTTGATAAACAACAGCTTTTAATAAGTACACTTAATATTGAAAATAATCTACCTTGAGTTATTCAAGAAGGACAATTATGAGACCTTTTTTAGTTAATAAAATTTTAAACTTCATGGTCTCTTCCACAAATTAAATATTAAAACAAACATTTTAAAATCAAAGAGAAGTAATGAAAAAATGGGAAGAAAAACTTTTACAATCATAATTGTCCTTTTTAAATAATTCAAGGCAGACATTTTTTCAATATAAAATTTACTTATAAAAAACTCTTGTTTATCAAAACGTAAGTTTCTTTTATTACTGTGTTTGTCATGAAGAAACTAAAGTATAATCAAATGGTGACAATTCAATAAAAATAACTTTTCTACTTCTTTTGATTTAGCAAGAAGTTTTTAAAAATATCGTATATCAATGTCTGGATCATGAGTAAACAATCATTTACAGAAATGGTAAACATTCAGGTTTTTCTTAAAATCTTGCAACAAATTTCAATGTGGTCAAGACAAACATTTAAAAAAAATAATAATAATGTCTCAATTTATTTATTCCATCACTATTACAATGCATTCAATCAAATATATACTAGGTGTGAAACTGAATAGTTATTCTCAACTTTATCAATAATGAAGACAACTTTATACAATACTTTAACAAGATTTGTTTCACATTAATTTTGTTTGTATGCACTAAATATGATGACATTGAAAATGACATAATTTTGATCAGTGATGCAACACAAATAGTATCAATTTAATTTTGACTAAAGTAATGTCAAGTTCATAATTCTTTTCTTATAAATGGTGGCATTTTCCAGCCCTTCCCCATCACATCATATTTCACAGAAATCAGAGCATGTCAGTTGAAAATATAGTTGTGATATCTTTATTATTGGTATGTTAATATAACAAACGAAAATTCAATTTTGACCTTGAATGAGATGAAATATAATGTACTCATGACTCAATAAGTTAATTAAGATTATGGTTTCATGAACAAAAATTGTCTATCTTGATAGCTATTATCAATCTTAAAAGTTTTTCTTTTTTTTGAAAAAAAAAAAAAAAAAGACTTTTATTTGAGTAAAGCAAGAAACAGATTATTTACTAAACAAAATTTAGGAACCTGCATTTGTACATCATTTATTCCTATGAGAATAATTAATTACCATTTTAATCTTCCTCAGGTTTAATTTTCTTAAATTATATTCTACAAACAGCAAATAAATAATGCAAAAACATTCTATTTTATTTAAATATGATTTGGTTCTAATTATTTTGAATATTATTTATAAACTGACAGTTAAAAATAGCAATTGTGAAAAGTTTTTAAAAATGTGTTTTAAAAGGTTTTATTAAGTGTTGGATTTGACCAAACCGAATATTCAGCTCAACCAAACAGTTTTATATTCGGCCTAACTAGAGATGGGAATGCTCGGAAAAAAATCAGAAAAAATGGGGGAAAAAACGCTTTTTTTCCGAAGGCTTATTTTTTAATTTTTCCGAACTGGAAAAATTGAAATTTCATTTATTAGTGATCATTCTAGGCCATTTTTGAAGGGTGCAGCACCCTGCCTTTTTTCAAATTTACAAAATGCACCCTGCCTTTTTTTAAAGCAGTAAAATGCACCACTGGTTTTACCTAAAGATTTTTAATAAATATATTTTTAATTCCATAGTATTTCTAAATTTGTGCGCCCAAAAATGATTTTTTTAATTTTTTTAAGAAAAAGAACATGTAACTATTCAATCATACTTTAATTTAAATGTATTTATAATTTTTATATCATAAATTCATTCGAAATTAATGTTACTTGATTTATCATTACTTAAAAGTTATGTATTTTCCCGCTTTCTTTTTTCTCCTTCTAAAGGCAATAACAAATTTTTTCTTGCAAAAGTGCCCTTTTCCTCTGCAGTAGTGCCCTTTTTAGTGAATAGTACCATGCTCTTTTTATTTCTAGAGTGAAGACTACATTTATGAAATAATATAGTGAAAATTTTGTAATAGCTACATTCTCATACTTTTTATTTTATTTATTTTTATGTTGAGTGTCCCACATGAAAACTTTAATGTGGGTAATCTGATCTCTGAGCAGAAATCTGTTTGAGAAGACTTGAAAGGATCCTTCACATTTTTTTCTTGTTTGAAACACAAGACACTTCGCAAAATTTCTCTTGAAAATAGACATTTCAGAAAAAAGTTTAATCTACAAATTGAGTCTTTCGCAAATGCAGTGATTGAAGAAAAAATAATCTCATGCCATATAGCAGCTGAATCTTATCAAATTGTACATATGCATAAATAACCTTATTAAAAAAGTCTAAATAGGACTCTTTTCTTATTCACAAATTCTGAATATATTTTGTATATGTACAAGAAATTCACAATTTCACAAAAGCAGGATTACATGAAAAAAATCTAGATATATAATTAAATGCAACTTCTCTTTATAAAAACTAATTCATGTGCAAAATTATCTCAATAATATGCCGATTAATAGAAATGGTAAAATTAAAAATTTAACATAAAATTTGAAGCATGCATTTATTACTTTTTTCTATCTTTTCAAGAAGTAGTATTGAATTCGTGAAAATTTTGACTTCCAGTTTTCGGTGTATTTAAACGTTTTAGAAGGTCCTGAACATGATTTGATAGTTTTTAAAAAATATCTGTCACTCTATGAGTCTGTATGGGACAAAAATTTTATGGGCACTCTATCACAAGAACTAATGTACAGGATTTCCCTAATCTTTACAATTAGTTACACCTTGATATAAACTGAAGACGTTTAGATATTGGAACAAGAACTGATGCACATAATTTCACAAAACTTTAGATTCAGTTACACCTTGATATAAACTCGATGTTTAGTTATTAGTGTATATCACCCAACTGATGGCGCTGCTATGCTGCATTATTCATAATTTCCACAATAGTTCTATCTCAAGAATTAATGTATGTATTTTCATAAAACTTCAGATTAAGTTAATCTTTGATATAACTTTGTGCACATTACTTTTTGGTGTAAATCGCTCAACAGATGACGCTGCTATGCTGCATTATTCATGATTTTCGCAATAGCTGTATCTCAAGGACTAAATGACGATTTTTTATCAAACTACAGATTCAGACAATTCCTGATATATATTAATGTTGTTTAGTTTTTGGTGTAAATTGCCCTATAAGTGAATAAGTGATAAGTAATTGCCCTATGCTGCATTTTTCAAGATTTTGTTATAGCTGATTAACTAAATGTTTTTTCAAGGTTTTTCACTTGTGAAACAAAATAGAAGATCAAGTAATTGAAAACAGCCGCAATTTGCTTTTTAGGCTCACAAAAAATAAGCTTAAAGAATTTCCAGTATTCGCCCGGAATCCGCCATTTTTTTTCTTTGTTGATTACTTATGACCACTTTATACTCAAATTTTGAACAATTCAGAAATTAAATGTAAACAATAACAAATTTTTAAACTGAAAATCAGCACTCCAAACATTTGTAAAAAAAAAAAAGGGGGGGGGGGGAAATAGTATATGGAAGCGAAGGAATTCACAGTCAAAAATGTTTCAGAGATTATATACTTTAAAAAAAAACAAGAACAAAAATAAAAAATGAATAAGTAGAAATACAAAAATTTGAAATCGGCAAAAGAGAAAAAAAATGGCTGCCATCTGCGGGCAAATACTACATGATAGCCGAATTTACAATCATTTTTTGAAAAAAGTTTATGTTTTATGCAATAAAAAAGTTAAATAAATAATAAAGTAATTTGCTTACATTCCCAATTTTGAGTATAAATGTAAACTTGTCTGCTTTTTCATTTCCTAAACAGTTTAACTTGATCAAAACCAAAAATTAGAAAAGATTCTTTACCACTATTTCATCTCTGACTACAGGCTGCATTTTTTGCAACTACTATAGTTTTATGAATTTATTTATTTATTTTGTAATTTTAACAAATGCACTGATGATGGAGTGTTAGGAGACCTAAAACAGCTGTAAGTTTTGTAACATCTATATTTCTGTTCGTGCTCTTATCTTTTTGTTTTTAAATCACATTATCTGAATATTTTAATTACCTGAGGATAAAAACAATACATTTTTCCGCAATGAAAAATATAAATGAGATTTGATTGCCTGCTGAAATTCCATCTTAAAAATAATTTACAATAACAGTACAAGTGTTTGGAAAGAATTCCATATCCTATTCCAATTTTTGTTTTTGATAAAGGAATCCAAAACAGCGCCAAAAAATCTGTTTAGCATCTTACCAAATTTTTCATTACGAAGAAAAACACGATTTTTAAGAAATGTTATAAAAAAGCATAAATGTTATGAAAAAAATCCCCCTATCTCCCAAAAAGTGTATTCCGGTAGTACATAAAAGTAACTCCAAAGGCTGAAGAACAATCAATTGAAACATTTATCATTAAAAAAGAGCTAGCCTTCCTGCCCCCCCCCCCCGAAAAGAAACAAAACTGATTACAGGATATGGAATTTTTCCCAAGTGTTTCGTTATGACCAATTATCTTGACTGTACCGCGATCAATGGGGGTCTTTCTAAGGGAATCTAATCTGCATTTGCAACAAGGATGAAGATGAGAGCAGAAAACTGAAAGGTTAGGCCGACTTAAGTTCGATTTTAGCAGCTCCAGTCTACTAGCTTTGAGAACACAAACTACACCATTTCAAGAAGAAAAATTATTATTTCAATAAAAAAGATAGAACAACAATCTTCCATAAGCATGAAGCGTCGGAAACCACATCAGCCATAAAATTACCTTCTACTGCTTTGTCCATCGTTAGATGCTTATCAGCAGAAATTTTTTCTTGAATTTCACTATCAAAATACATTTTTGCCGGAATAGTGTCAACTAACTTGATTAAGAAATCATTCTCAATTACTAAGCTTCTCTTTACTTCTTTTATATCAAATGCCGACTCATCACTGCTGATATTTGAAATTTTCATAATTGAAACGATTACTTTTCTAAATCTAATTATTAAAACTAAAAAAAATATTCAAATAAACATGACCACACGTGTGGATTCAAACATAAATACGAATCGAACTAAAATATATCGAATATTATTGAATACAATTACAGTTCGATTAATAAATTCCGGGATTCATCTCTTAAAGTAGGAAAACAAATAGAATCGTAATAAATTATAAATAAATTACATAAATTAACAAACTGGAATTATAAATTAATAAATTTTAATTTTCTTTTAATCACAATTTGAACAATAACTTAAATTTTGGGTTCGAGGTTAAATATAATCGAATAGAGTACCTTTATTTCTATCTTTAGACTAGCCCTTCAATGACAAACTCCCTCTCTATGAAGAAGGATCATTCCATTTTTTAGCAGGTGGGAAAAGGTAGGAGGGAGTGATCGGTACAGAAAGGTAGAGCAGTTAATTGAAATAGTGGCTTCGTCTATCAACTTGAAATTAAAATACATTAGCGGAACACTGAAGATGTCATTTTTGTTTTATGTTTAATTAATTATTTGGTTATTAAAATAAAATAATTTTTTAAAATTGAAATCGGATTTTTAAAATTGAAATATCACTAATTTTATCTAGTTTAAGTGCAGTGCTCCTTCTCCTTATTAAAATTAAAAAAATAAAATTAGAGCAAGATTGCTTTTTTTTTTTTTGCGAAAAATAAAAATAACGTATCGTAAAAGTAACGTAACGCAGATTATTAAAATTTTTTCTTATTCGGTTTCATAATTCTTTAACTTTAAACAATCTTAAAATTGGCGAAAAATAAAAGTAAGTAACATATCTAAAGCCATTACTGAAATTTTTTTGTATTAGATTTCATAATTCTTCATATCTTAAAATTGTGTCATTTGTGCCTCCCCTCCCCTCTCAAAAAAAGTAAATAAATTAATAATCGCCCAACTTTATTTACAAGCTTTCGAATTGTTTTGATTTTTTTTTTTTTTTTTTTTTTTTTTGTAAGCAGATACATCCTAAGTAATAATCATGAAATACTAATTTATGGAAAAATTCAAAAGAAAAAAAAAAAAGAAATTAAGCCAAAGGTGACGAGTCCTGGTCAATATTATCCACTGGCGTCAATACATTATCCGTATTCATGCAATCTTTAGCCGAAGTCCGTTCCAAATCGTCAACATCTTTTTCTGAGGTCAATATTTTATTCGTTAGCCAAATTCTGTTCAGAGTCGTCATCAAAATTAATCGAAGTTGGCCTTGAAAAAGGCCTTTTGGTTGTAAAATCATTAGACATAGCGCAGGCTTAATCAAATTATCAAATGGAGCCAAATCAAAAGAAATCGTACTACTGAATGTACTTTTAGTACATCACTCCCTCCTACCTTTCCCCACCTGCTAAAAAACGGAATGATCCTTTCTCATAGAGAGGGAGTTTGTCATTGAAGGGCTAGTCTATCTTTAGAAGTAAAATTTGATTGGTTGAGAGGATTTTGAACGAACTACTGCTCATTTTCATAGGAACCTGATTTTGGAAATTTTGGAGCCGACAAAAAATTAATTAAAAAAAGGGGGGAGGGGCAAGATTTTGGAACTGGTTTGCTTATGACTCAACCTAGCCTGCTATTTATTAAAAATGAAAAATATCAACTTGAAATAATTTAAACTACAAATTGTTTTGTCAGTCTTCATCATGCAAGACAGTTTTTAAATATATTTAAAAATATTCCTATATATACATAAATTTAACAGTTAAGAAATATTAATATTCAAAGATTTATTTTTATTGTTAATGTAAAATTATTATAATTACTAATTAATATTATTATTAATAATTATATAATGTAAAAAATTACAAACTTCATAATTGTTAATATTTCTAAAGTTAATAAATAATTATTAAATTATCAACAATAAATTAATAATAATAAATAAAAATATTAAATTAATAATAAATAATATTTACTAGCTAAAATAAAATATTTAGTAAATTAAATTTAAGTATAAACGTCTGAATATAAAAATACACTATATACTTCATGTAAAATAAATTTGTACTGGAAGAAATTATTTAATATATAAAAACAATATTAGTAATGTTTTAGAAAAATAAACAATCGAAGACAAATATTAATAAGTATATATAAATATAAATAACTTTCTTCTAAAAAAAAAATGATTTAATTTGTATAACATTCAATGTATATTAAAAATAAATTAAACAGTTATACCCATTTTAAAAGGGAAGTAACGAAAAAGCGATTTCTTCATCCGAATATTTGGTGGGACACATGAACATATAATGATCGCCCCTACAAACGAAAGCTGATGAAAAATCCGTTTTAGACAGGTTTTCATTTTAGAAGGTATATTTTCAAGATATTAAGAAAGTAATCCGTTTAGAAAAGATTCATTTTAGACAGGTTTCATTTCTACAAGTATCCTCTAAAGCTATTAAAATATTCTTTCTACAGTATGCATCTGAAGAGCGTGGGTATCTACATTAATAAAATAACAAATCACTCTGTCTGTCTGCGTGTGCGTGTGTGTGTGTGTGTGTGTGTCTGCGATGGCTAGCAAAATATATGGGACGCATGAGGCTCAAAATTTTTATGAGAGTAGCCCAATTTCTCTCCTGATGCACCTGAAGCTCAGAATTTCAATATTCTATTTATTAACTGAGTAATTAATTAAATTCCAAAGCTCTCTCATAAAAATTCGCCTTTTTTTCGCTTTTTTCTCTTTCATTTTCTTATGGTTGGTTGGTTGCATAAAATTTTCGCAGAAATAATTAAAAAAGCTGGGACAGACCTTTAAAATTCATAGACTGGCAAACTGTCAGTTTAAATGAGGATTTTTTTTTTTTTTTTATCACAGCTGCTGTACACCATGGAGGAAAAAGATAGGTGGAGGCGAAGTAAATCGAAAAAAAGTTTTGCAATATGAAACCATTTATCGCTGAAATTTTAATGTCTCTCTCAAAAGCACGAGGAAGGATTTTGTATTAATAAGACGAATTGAAAGAAATGAATTACAGCTGAAGCATATTTTACGAAGAAATAGTAATATTTTAAAATGTTCTTTTCTATTATATTATTTATTAAAATAAATGTTTGCTTTTAAAATAATTGAAATTGGAAAATTAGAAATAATTAAACGTCAAAATAAAATAAAATAAAATATTGAAAACATTTGATTTGAACAAAAAATTGTATTAGTAAAAATTTTCCTTTTTTTCAGAACTTTTTAATACTTTATAACGTAGATGAAAAATGTTTATGATTTAACAACATATTAATAATTCCATGTCAATATATAAAATATATTGATGAAAACATTCTTTTAAAATCATGCATGAAAACTTAAATAACAAATATTAATCTGAAATCTAGATTTCAGAGTGCAGACGATTTTAAGACATTAACGAAAGAATGTTAACTTTTCAAGCAAAATCTCAAATGATGCTTCTATATTGATATTTTAAAGTCATATCATAAAAATAATCAAATAATTCTTGCCTACACTGTAAAAAATATGACTATTTTGCTGCATCGTCACTTCCCCGCTTTTATAGAATATCACTCTTTTGGCCAATGAGAATGTTCCATGATAGCCTAAAGTAGTCGTTTTCTATAAAAGCGGTGAAGTGACGATACAGCAAAATAGTCATATTTTTTACAGTGTATGATTGATCTATCTGTATCTTTTATGCATTACGATCGTGTATTACAGCCAATTATGGCACAAAACGTTATTTTTTAAACGAAATTTTAGACATCTATTCAAATACAGTTTAAAAAATAAAAAACAAAAACAAAGAAATACGGGTTTAAACCAGTTTGAATTCATCGGAGTGTCAAAGCACATGGTTTTGTTGGTGCTTATTTGGACTTAATGTAGCGGATTTTAGAGTTACATTTTTGGCGTCACCCCAAGACATTATACTGCCACTCTTTTAATTTCTTTTTACTGTATGATTGTACGCAGATTATTACCATTTCGAACATTAGAATGTATGACTCATTAGCTGTGTTGCAGTAAAAAAATTACACTTTTCTAGGAGTTTATTTTTTTAATCATTGATTAAATTTAAATGTGTCCTATTCAATTTAAAATTGTAATATGGCTTTAATTTATTTATAAAACAAAAATAAAATAGCTATTTGGCGTACAATTGTTTGTACCCGCAAACGATTCATACTCCATAATAAATTATCAAATAGCAAATTATTTATCAGAAATAGACATAAAAAAGAATAATAGCAAAACTGATTTTAACCTTAATGTTCAGACTAATTTAAACATAACCCGATCCCAACCAGAAAAAAAAACAGACCACACTCCGATCCGTGATAGACAAAATTTCCGTGAGTATAAATCTGACCCGAACCTAAAAATTCTGTTTGAAAAAAAAACTATGGATTCGATAACTGACCCGAACCAAATCTGAATCCCGCAAAAATGTTTAAATGAAACATAACCCGATCCAAACAAGGAAAAATAATTTTCGTAATCATGAAACCTGAACCGAACCTAAATATTTTCTTTAAAAAAAACCCGAAATATGACCCGAACGAAATCTAAAACCTATAAAAATATTCCAGAGAACTATAACCCGATCCCAGCAAGATCAATTACTTTTTGTGGTCATAAACCCTACTCAAACCTAAAAAAAAATTCCATTTGAAAAATCCTGAACTTTGACCCAAGCCATATCTAAATCGGACCAAAATTTTCGAAAGAACCATAACCGGATTCGAGTAAAACAAAATAATGTCCGTGGACATGAACCCGATACGAACCTAAAACTTCCATTCGAAAAAATACCTGAAATTTGAATCGAACCAAATCTGAATCTGACAAAACTATTTCAAAGAAACGCAACCGGATCCAAACAAGACAAAATATTTCCATGGACATGAACCCAATTCGAACCCAAAAAATTTCTTGAAAAAATCCCGAAATCTGCACTGAACGAAATCTGAATTTGGCAAAAATATTCCAGTGAAGCATGTCCTTATTCGAACAAGACAGAATAATTTCCGTGAACACGCAAGTAGACCCGAACCCAACCGTTACATTTGAAGAAAAACCCGAAATCTGAATTGAACCAGATCTGAACCCGACAAAAATATTCCAAAGAACTATAACCCAATCCAAGCAAGACGAAATAATTTCCATGGACATAAACCCGACTCGAACCTAAAAAATTCGATTTGAAAAAACCTGAAATTTGACCCAAACCACATCTGAATCCGACCAAAATACTCGAAATAATCATAACTAGATTCGAATATGACAAAATAATTTCCGTGGACATGAACGAAATCCGAACCTACAAATTCTATTTGAAAATTCCTGAAATTCGAATCGAAACAAATCTGAATCTGATAAAAAATATTCCAAAGAACCGTAACCGGATCCGAATAAGACAAAAAATTTCCATACATATGAACCGAATCTGAATCCTAAAAATTTCTTTGAAAAAAATCACGAAATCTGAACTTGAAAAAAATATTCCAGTGAAGCATGTTCTTATTCGAACAAGGCAGAATAATTTGCGTGAACACGCAAGAAAACCCGAACCCGATAATTCCATTTGAAGAAAAAGCCGAAACCTGAATTGAACCAAATCTGTTCCCGACAAAAATATTCCACAGAACCATAACTGGATCCGAGCAATGGAAAATAACTTTCATGGACAAGACTCCGACCCGAACATTAAAATTCGATTTTAAAAAAATACCTAAAATCTGAATCGAACGAAATCTGAACCCGACGAAAATATTCTAATGAATCATAACCAGATCCGAACAAGACAAAATAATTTCCATGGACATGAACCCAATATATGGTTAGGTAACATTTAAGTTGCAATTACATTACGGTAAGTCTTTGATTATATTTAATTTCCTGTTAGGTTACAGTTAGGTCACAGTTAAGTTAAAGTTAGGTTAAAGTTAAATTGCATTTATATTATGGTTAGAATAAGGATATGTTATAATAAAGTGAAGGCTAGGTTACATTTATGTTATATTTAATGTACAGTAGGGTACTGTTAAGGCGCAGTTAGGTTACAGGCAGGTTATGGTTACGGTACAAAAGTTTACGGTTAGTAATTTATCCACAGAGTGAACATAACGCATGATTTCATTAAAAATAACACTTACTTTTGTTAAAATGGCTCTGAAATTATAATACTGTATACCAACCTTTTAGCTACCATCGAGTATCGATTTCATTCATGGTATAGTCTGAATTAAAAGTAATATAATTAGTTTGAAATTCAAAATATTTCACTTGGAATTTCTATGTAAAAAAAAAAAAAAAAAAAAAAAAAAATTAGTTACGTGACTTAACAGTGATTTTTACGGGCAAATATCAACACTTTAACACGAAAATCGCGCAATCGTTGGATACATATTCCCTCCCGTGTTTCTCATTGCTGATTTTGAGTATTTTTAGAGCTTAATGTTAGTTGTTGTTTTTTAAACCGATTTTTCACACAGTCAGTGGCCACGTATTTCTGACAATGCCTTTTTGCATGTTTCGAGTTAATGATAAAATCATACAAATTTCAAGTTCGTTTAATATTGTTAATACGGACCCGGGCAACCCCGGGGAGGTTAGCTAGTGGTAAATAAATGTGTTCATTTTTATGCGGATAGCATGTATACTCGTAATTAAATATATTTAGGAAAATAGGAAAATTTTTTTACAAATTTTTACTTTCTTCTATCTTCAATAGAAGAAAGTATTGTATTCGAAATTTTTTTCGACTTCCGGTTTTCGACGGATTTACACGTTTTAGGGGTCAGAGATTCCAGAAAACCTGTTTTTACAAAATGTCTGTCTGTCCGTGTGTGTGTGTATGTGTGTGTCTGTGTGTGTGTCTGTCTATGTGTATGTCGCCATTCTACTCTCAAAAAATGTATGAAGATATGCATGAATTTAACCAAAATTTTTATGAATGTTTTTGGCTGTGGCAAGCAGGTCCTCCTTCAATTTTGAAATATTCCGCCGGATGGGGGCACTGCAATCGCGATTTTTGTGCCATTTTCTATATTGTACCAACCAAAAGTATATGAAGTTATGCATCGAATTGAACCAAATTTTTCGTGTAAGTGTATGGCTAAAGCTAGTTGGTCCCCCTTGAATTTGAAAAAAATCCGCCGGAAGGGGGCGCTGTAATCGCGATTTTTGTGCCATTTTCAATATTGTACCGACCAAAATTATTTGAAGTTATGCATCGAAATGAACCAAATTTCTTGTGTAAGTGTATGACTATGGCTAGTTGGTCCTCCTTGAATTTGAAAAAAATCCGCCAGAAGGGGACGCTGCAATCGCGATTTTTGTGCCATTTTCGATATTGTACCGACCAAAAGAATATGAAGTTATGCATCGAATTGAACCAAATTTTTTGTGTAAGTGTATGCTTATGGCTAGTTGCTACTCCCTGAATTTGAAAAAATTCCGCCGGAAGAGGGTGCTGCAATCGCGATGTTTGTGCCATTTTCAATATTGTGCCGACCAAAAGTATATGAAGTTATGCATCGAAATGAACCAAATTTTTTGTGTAAGTGTATGGTTATGGCTAGTATTACAATAAAACTCGTAAACCGAAATAAATTTCTTTTTCCTGACCTTTCGACTTGTTCTTTAATGCAGGGGTAGAGTGATATTTCAAGAGATTCTTCCGGGTGGAGAAGAGAAAAGGGGCTGTCAGGTTTCTTTGCAGGCAAAAATTTGAAATAGCTTGCAAAATTTTGCCCTCTTTACATCTTTCTTTCACAAGTATGGGCTTCTTCCGGGAATATTTTTTTAATTTTCAAGGAAAATCGCGATATTTTATATTCCCTAAAAGGATTCTCATGTTTTCTCTCCCAACAGAAAATATGATGGACACATTAACGAAATCCGTTATATGAACAAATGAAACTTTAATTACTATTTATATGATGAAAATAGCACAAGGTTTTTTTATTTCCTAAAAAGGTGTATATGATAAATTATAATCAATGTCGATTGCTCATGTTTAAAGACTCACATACTCATAATAACATAGATTTTAAAACTCTAATAGACTGTAGTTTATTAGACTTAATCACAACTTTGCCGTTCAAGGTTCCGTTATTTACAAAACATTCTATTAACTCGTATAAACAAACACAGACGAAAAAAATCATTGCCAAAACACAAAGCATTAATACGACCGAACATACCGGACCCCGTTGAATGATTATCATTCAACCACAATTATATAACATTGTTACACTTCAAATTTTAAACAAATAATACAACATATGTACCAGTAATCAATAAATTAGCAAAAAAATAAAATAAATAAATAAATAAAATGAAATAAAATAAAATAAATAAATAAATAAATAACAATTATTTTTCCATGGGTAATACACATAATTGAGAAATAGTTGTCTTAAAAATTCCTCTCTGCGTTTTCACCTTCACAACTCTAATGATTCCATCCTTACTTGGAAATAACTATACAAAATAAAGAAAAAAAAAATCTGCCTACAAGTTAACTGCAAATAGCAATATTGTCCTCCTTTATAATTATTAAATCATTTATTTTAACCTTTTCTCTCTCAAACATTTAAAATTCTGTATTCATTATGTAGTGATATATATTCATGGCATCTAATACTTAAATTAAATTTATTTTAAATGATGCAAGAATTTATCTCTTTTCTCAAATTGTATCTCAAAATATAACTCGGAAACACTTTATTTTAAAAGTATTTAAAGGTTTAAAAAAAATTCGATTTATCATAATAAAACTCATATTTTCTGGTCAAAATGGATGTCATTTAAATAACTCAGATTGTACATATACTCTTTCAATATATATTTTCTATGAATATTTTCTTTGGTAAGACATTTTATATTTAATCAAATAGAAATTAGCTTAATGTACATTCAAAATATCTTATAAATCTTATTGCACTAAGAAAATATAAAAACTTTTTACAATATGTATAGTATAAACATACAACAATTATCAATTGTTTCTCTATATATTGCACGACCATTTAAAGGCTAAAAATTCTGTCTTAACAGAAAAATAAACCTGATGGATCTAAATATAAATATCTTTTATGAAAGCATTCAACTAGCATTTGAGTAAGTTTACTTCTATTATGTAGTAAAATTAGAAATTTTTGATTGGCATTTAATTTACTATTTGCTAACCTACGTAATACTCTAAGAAGACCTGCTTTATCAAGGAATGGATGAAGGTTTCTTATCTGATTACTATTATTTATCTTACCTGATTTTTGTAAGGATTTTATTTGCTTGTCAAAGAATTCTCGTTGAATACTTTTTAATAATAATGTCTCTGCTGTGTTGAGCTTTTTGATGTCTAAAGAACCCTCGTTTCTTTCTATTTTACATTTAATAAGAAACCTGAAAATAAATCCTAAAATATGAATTATTTTACAATAGTTATTACTTAAATCAATTATACCATGCACAAAGGAATTAATAAAAACTGTAATAAAAGACTTGTTTTTAAAGTCATTAATTTTAAAGTTTTTCAGTTCATTTGAAAAATCATTAGAATTAACTGCTTCAGGTATGTTTGTATTGGGATAGTCTTTTTCTTTTAGGAATAGTAGGCTATTTCACCCCAACTCATTGGAGATTAGCTTGTCATTATTAATTCATCTTGTAAGAATTGTTAATAAAATTGCTGAACACAGTTTAAGTTTGGGAACAGTCAATTGCTTCAAGGGGGAAACTCTTGATTTATTAATTACTAATTTCACTGACATTTGACCAGACACTGATACTGATTTGCAGTAAATTACCGCACCATGGGTTGCTTCAAACGCGTCGCTGAAACCATGTAACTGGATCATAATTACATTTTTCAATAAAATACACCTACTAATTTCCATTTTGTTGATTAACTGTTGAGTATCAGAAAACTCCCCCCATTCCTTAGCTTCTTTTTCCGATAGAAAGTCATCCCAATTTAATTATAATAACCATAACTTCTGCATAAATATTTTAGCTTTAATTATAATAGATGATACAAATCCAAGAGGATCAAACAAGCTTGATATAATTGATAACACTTATCTCTTAGTGACATTTACCTCATTATGAATTTTTACAATGAAACTTAAACAATCTTTTCTCGATTTCCACAAAGCACTGAATGCGTTAGATTCTTCTGAATCATCAAAGGAGTGTACCTTCTCATTTGTTTGGTAAAGTTGTGGAGCATTACTGCACCATTTATGTAATAACATTCCTCCACTGTTTAAAATTTCTATTAACTGATTTTGGAGTTCTCATTCAGAATTTAAAGAATCAGCTCCAGATAAGATATCATCCATATACATCTCTTCTCTCAGCAAGGGTGCTGCTAAAGAAAACTTGCTTCCTTCATCCCTAGACAATTGAAGAAGTGTTCTTTTGGCCAGAAAAGGTGCGCTAGGCTCGTTTAACTGGCTCGTTAACTCCTTCGCGACGGGAGCCTTTTACGAAATTTTTAATATTTTGTCACCGGTTTTTAAAATCAGAAATTTGTACCTCATTAAATCGAGAAAATTCTCCGATTAAATAAGGCAAATTTTACAGTAAAATTTTACTGGTGGGAATAAACAAGGATGCTTAAGCCTTTTTGCGGCACGTATATGTGTCGCTCGTCGCCAAGGGGTTAACACCTTCTTTGTAGCTTCCTTTGATCTGGATGAATAGAAATTGCTCTATACATTTTTTGAATGTCCGCATGAAAGACACGCTATAGTTTCTAAATCTTATCATAATTAAGAATAAATCATCTGGTACTACACCCCATTGTACTGAAAAGAAATAAGTGAGTTTCCTTTGGTTGTTAACCCCATGGGGACGAGCGACACGTATACGTGCCTCAGAAAGGCTTAAGAATCCTTGTATATCCCCACCAGTAAAATTGTACTGTAAAATTTGCCTTATGTAATCGCAGCAATTTTTCGATTTAAAAAGGCACAAATTTCTGTTTTTAAAAACCGGTGACAAAACATTAAAAATTTCGTAAAAGGCTCCCGTAGCGAAGGGGTTAAAGAAGAGGCATTAAAAACTATTCTCAAAGGCGTTGACATACTTTTTTCTATTTTTCTATACACTCCAAGGTAGGGAATGTAATAGGATCTCATTTTCTTCCTCGCTTTCGTTAACTTCGATCATGTGGCTGAACTGTCGATATTCTTTTTAAAAATCTGAATATAATCTTAAGTATTCGGGATCTTTTGCTAGGCGATTTCATAAAGAATTCAATTTTTTCATTGCTATTTGTTTAGTTTCTTAATGTAATTGGATCTTCTTTTAGGGGTATTTTAATAACGTATCTACCACTTTTTTCTCATGTATAATTTTTTATGAAATGTTTTGCGCAAATTAAAGTCTCTTTACTTTTTGTTTTCTCTATCTTGATATTTTCTATTTCCCAGAATTTTCTAAGTGTTTTATCTAGGTTAGTTTCTTTCTTTATAAACCCACAATGAACTTTGTTTCCATTCTCTGATGAAAAACTTTTGCATACAACAAAACTGAAAACTGTTTCTTGCAAAATAAGATCAGATTTATTAACACAAATGTGTCCCGTTCTCAAAAGTTCATAAAAAATTCCTGTTCCAAGGAGCATATCTACATGTTCTGGGATATTGAATCTATCATACGCTTATATTACATTGGGAAAGTCCTATGCTGAGATTTCAATTGGACGTGAAGGCGTTAAAACTGCAGTTATTTTTGGAATTACCAAGAAATCTAAATTTTTTTACAAAACTTTCATCTCTATTGCATAATGATGCATTAATTTTATGATTTATTACCAAGACCTGCCATTTAAATGTTTGTTCTCTATTTTTTCAAATTCATCATCTCTATTAAATGGTGGGATAGAAAATTAGACTCGCCGCCAGCATCTAACAAACACTTTATATTTATATCCCAATTCATCAATTAGAAAAAATGTTTCAGTTGAAAGTAAAACTTTACTCTTTTTATTCGAATAGTTACTAATAAAAGTTTTCTGAACGAACTCTTCAGCATTAGCGTTCAAGATTGATGTACCATAATTTGCTGGTCTAGAATTTGAAAATTCTTCTACATTTATTTTACCTTGTGTATTATGTTCTGGGGAAATATACACTGTAAAAAATATGACTATTTTGCTGCATCGTCACTCCACCGCTTTTATATAATATCACTCTTTTGGCCAATGAGAATGTTCCATGATAGTCTGAGGTAGTCGTAAAAGTTCTATAAAAGCGGTGGAGTGACAAAGCAGCAAAATAGTCATATTTTTTACAGTATATTCTTTCACATATATATTATTATTTGTTTTTGGAAAATAAGTAATTTTATGAAACGGTTCTTATTGAAACATGTGTACTTTGATGTACAGTTCATTTCTGAGTGTAAATTTAAACAATTAAAGCATAACTTGTTACATTTTATTTCGTTTACTCTTTCATTAACAGATAACTTTAAATAGTCGGGGCATTTTGAAAGATGGTGCTGTTCGTGGCACAGAATACCTTTTAATGTTTTAACATCAGTTAAAAATACTTTAGTTATACTTTTGGAATTATTATACTGTCGATTAACACTGAAATTCTCAGTAAGAGATTTCCCGCGTGATATGAAATATAAATCAATCTCTCTCCTAATTATTCTGGTAAAAAACCATTTAATTCCTTGTCTCATACTAATGAGTTTCTTTATAAGCTGTTTCCTTAACACAGGCTTCCTTAAGGGGTTAAGGGTAGTCAGAATTTTCAAAAAATCGAATTTTATATTTTTACATTTTCTCAAAGTATAATATCTTAAAAATATACTCTGAAATCTTGAAGTCGATCCGAAAAATATTTTTCATGTTATTCGGTAATTAACGAAGAGATCTCGAACTCTCGAGAACGCTCCAGAGCAGGTAGCTAGCGTAAAGGTTGCGAGCGTGGCTCCTGATGCTTTAGAAAATATCAAGCCAATTTATGAAGATCTGAGTAATGACAATTTACTTTCAAGATGTATGGGTGGATTCAATCGCAATAATAATGAGGGTTTTAATCACCTAGTGTGGAAAATATGCCTAAAAACTATAAATGCAAGTCATACTATCGTACAAATTGTTGCATACAGAGCAACTGGTATAGTCAATGAAGGTATGGATCATTATTGATAATAATGAATACACTGGTACTTAATTGTGAGCATAATTCTCATCTGTATGCCGAAAAAACGGATGGTGCACATGTGAAGGTGGCAGATAAGCATGCTAACAGTAACACTCGAGAAGGTAGAATGCAATGTAGACATCAGCAAATCGATATTTTGGAAGTTTCTACAACGACTGAAGAAATATTATATGACCCAGGATTAGCTAACTCGGTTTAAGTAATTAAATAATTCGTATTACTCTACATAAATCGAATGTAAAACTATAAATGTGTTTTTGTCGAAACTATGTTTTTTGAACTGTTGACCACTGTAATTCGAAAATGACTATGTAGATTTCAATGAAATTTATACAGCTTTTGAAAAACATAAAAAACTAGTGTATGATCGAAGGATTTATTTTTTTTAAAGAACTTCAAATTTTATAAAAAATAAATTGTTGTTTTTTTTACGAAATTCTGGAGATAAATTACTCGAGGCCGCCATTTTGTTGATTAAAAAAAAAACCTTCGATCAGGAGATTCGATTATCTATTAAAATAACTAATTATTATTGTCCTATTGATTTTAAATGAATCTCCAAGGATTTGTGATGGTCACCGCAATGCGTTCCTTATGGAACAGGGTGGAACACAAAAACTGATAACTTTTTTAATTATACCGCTTTTTTTTTCAAATTTTCGTCAAAATATAATGTAATTATGTCATATTAATATTTCCATTTAATAATTTGGGTTACTGACAAAAAAAAAAAAAAAAAAAAAAAAAAAAAAAAAAAAAAAAAAACTCACTTTTTTTATGTCTCTGACTATTTCTAACCCCTTAACACCGGCTGTATAACACAAGCTGCTTCCTAACGTTTGGTATAATTTTTCTGACACAATCAATTGTTTTAGACTCTCGAAATCGGATACATTTTTTAAATTTAGATAATAATCTCAATTGGTCATCAATCGTGAAGCGAATTGTAAATGTGTCTTATTTGGTTGTTTAAAAGCTTTTCGAAATTGTTCTAAGCAAAAATAAGGCGTTGGTTGAAATTCTTTTAAGATTAATTCTTTTATTCTTTCATGATTCTCGATATCCGTATCACCTAAATAAGTTATAATGTTAGACGCTTTGTCACCTAATAAATTTAACAGAATTTCTGCTTTATTTTGTTCTGAAACACCTTTTGTTTTAAAAGCTCGTTCTAAAGAAGAAAAGAAAACCCCTATATCCTTCAGGCCTAGTTGGAATTTTTACAGTCAAAATTCAAATATTTATTATTAATTGGTCTGACAATTCCAGTTTTACTTCACTCTCAGTAATATTAAATTTAGTTTCAGATTTAATTTTAGCCAGTTCCAATTCATTTTTTGATTGTTCAAGTTTAATTTTTTCAAAATCAAATTGCCTTTGCTCTTTATTTTTATAATTTTCAATTATGGTGTTAGCTATTTCTGTAACAAAATCTGGTTTATTTTTGTATAGTTCGCTATTCTCAACAACATAGTTTAAATCGGCAATAGTTATTTTATCATTAATATGTAGATTTGTTTCAGTGGCTATATGCCTTAAACCATCCTTCTTCGCACCTTTAAACATTGTTTTTAATTTATATATAACAGTACATATAAGAAAAATAGCATTCACTTACTTTTAGAATAATCTTCTCATAAATTCCATTGTACGGAACTCTAACGGCTTTTTACTTGAATTCGGTTTTGCACCTTTAAACATTGTTTTCAATTGATATATAACAGTACAGATAAGAAAAATCGCATTCACTTACTTTAAAAATAGCACTTAGTTGTGACATACATTTTTTTCATTAGTATACCTCATAAAAAGTAAGAAAATAATAGTATCTTGAATAAAAGTTCAATAATTAATGGGAAAATAAAATATATATTTAAGTAAATACCATGCATATTAATGAACATAATCACTATTGTCTTTAGCTTTAGTCCAAATAACCAATAGTAAATACAACACTAAACGCAAAATTAAGATGAATGGAGCTTATTTCAATA
The DNA here is from genome assembly GCA_964019185.1 of Maratus speculifer. Lineage (NCBI taxonomy): Eukaryota > Metazoa > Arthropoda > Arachnida > Araneae > Salticidae > Maratus > Maratus speculifer. The sequence goes on from OZ025290.1 coordinate 252,154,398, forward strand.
TATGAAATATTGGAAATAATCAATAACTAAAAAATAAAAAAAATAATAATAAAAATAAAAAATAAACATACAATTTCAGACACTTTTGACAATGTGTTTTAGATTAATTTCCTCTTTGGTTGCTTCACCAGAATCACTACTGGACCATCCAGTGGCGTTTTCTTGTAGTATCTGATCATATTCAATACTTGGTTTTTAATTTTGGCTGATTTATGGCACAAGTAAGCCAGAAACCATAATACGGAAGCAACATGCACCCAGTGCTCTACGATACTTGAGCATATTTTACATTGACAGCACTATTGTGTGATGTTGCTTAGCTATGTTTTCATCCAAATATTATAGATATCGTTTCTAACACTTGTATGTCTATTTCGGAAAGGTGTCCAGATGTGTCAAAATCGAGACATTCTTCTTTGTTATATTAATGATATTATGTAAAATACTTTCAATATGCATTTCATGTATCAATGTATTCTGACTTACAGGTCATAAATCTTGCAGAGCCAATTTACGGAATTCCGATCAAGTTATATGAATTTTACAGCATCGTTTCTCCGACGAAATATAGATTCTAGTTTCTATAAAGACTTGAGTTTCAATTGCTTTTGGTACAATAACGAGGCAGTTCTTACTTTTAAATACTATACAATAAGTGTTAGAGTTCTGACAATGAAGTATTGATAAATGTATATTAGGTTTCTTATTTGTCATACAGTCGCACAGTGTGGTATTTCGTTGAAAAAGCTGGCCAAAGTCAGATTTTTAAATTTCGTATTTAGTTGATAATTTTCTGGTTGGTATAAGAGTACTGTCCTGTCCATTTGATAACGGGTTCAGTTCTTTCTGTAGCTTCTCGCAGTTGTCTGGTATTTTACTTGGAATTCATGGTTTTTGCTTTTCTCATTTTAAGCTTTTGATCTATGCATCATTTTATGGAACGTCCAAAAAACTATTTTTAGTCGAACTTCAGAAACATTTGACAGTTTTAAAAGACAAAGGTATATACTCTCTTTTACATATATATTTTTGTAAATACAGTACATCTTCATTATGATATTCAAGTTTGAAACCATAGATTTTTTTTGGGTTAAATATTTTAGATAAAATTATAATTTTAATAGGGAGTTAAACTGAGTTCAGTAATAACTCGTGCGTTTTCATAATGCCTTCTAATTAAAAGATATAAAATAAAATTCACCTCGATTTGCCCCCATTATTTTAATAAGTAAAACAAAATTAAAAAAAAAAGTTTCTGAAAAGCAGTTTTTTTACTTTATTAAAACTTTAAATTTATTAACTGTTTACATTTTAATATAAGCTGTAGTTTTTTACTTCCTACTGAATACCCTTTGGTGTGCAGATGACAAATCTGCAAACTGAAGGGCAAAAATCCTTTAAAAAAAAAAAAAAAAAAAAAAGTAATTGGATGTTTCTTTTTTTTCTTTAAGTAAGAGGTTTTTTGATCGTATACTCATAACGCGGACTAACTGATTCTTTGTAAATATTGTAACATTTTGGTTTTGTACCAAGTTTTTGTAATATGTGAATTATCTTTTATCTTTTTGAATAATATATTTTAAATCAATTATAAGGAATTGTGTTCTTTACTCACTAACGAAGTAAAAGAGTTTTATATTATTAAGAAGAAATTTACTAGATATACATATATTATTTATTTCATTCTATTGAATTAAAAAACCAGTAGAGATATATCACAAAAATATATATATATATATGAGTGATGTAATAAAACTATCACGACAAAATAAATTAACAAGTTAAAGTTTTAAATAAAAAAGAAACTTATCTAAATTGCGAAATGTTTATAAAATTACATACATTTGTTACGTCAGAAAATAAAATCTACATAGTTATAAACAAATATGAGCTTCATCGGGATTCACTGAACAATGTTTTTGGGAAAACAATAAGGAAATGACTGAAAGAAACTCTTTATTTTTCTTTAAGGATAGTAGAGAAACTCGGTCACCCAGATAAATAGTTTAAAAATTATATTGGCAAAAGTAAGAGATATAAAACGGAACAATTAAAATCTGAAATTAGCGAAGAACAACTGCAGTTCAGCTGACCAAAAAAGCTGCAGGACATGCAGATGTTTAAAAAATTATTAAAGACATTGCAGCCAGGTCAACAAGGGTAGCAAAATATGGAAAAAAATTAACTCTTTGTCTTAGACCTCAAATCTAAGTACACTGAACTTATCACCCACTGGGGCTTTGGCCATATCACACGAACATCTAATAAATATATATGTCCTCGCTATATACTTCTTCAGAGAGCTAAAGAACAATGTTATCAAAGAGATAACTACATTACTAAAAACACGGAGGAAGTAAAATTTCAAAATCTTTTAGATCACTTTACTCAAAGACTGTGTAAATACATAGAAAATGTTTTCACAACAGCAAATGAAGCAGAATTGATAAGTTTAGAACCTCTGTGCAAATGAGTTGTGACAGCTCTCCCCAACAAATATTTAAACAAAAGTCTGAAAATTCCTTTGACTCAAACATGACTCAAACATTTTCCAAAACTCTTTAGCTTCTTTCAGAATAATAAGCAAATAGATGAATTTCAAAAGTATGGTTTCAGAACCCTGTACCTTCATGTCCACGCTTTTGCTTTCTCATACTAATAAGATTTATTCATGAAAATAATGACATAATCCAAGAGGAAGTAAAATATATTGAAGAGCAAACACGAAATTAAATAAACACAGAGTTATTCACAGCTTATGGTTTATTACAAGTTCAATTCAGGTTACTGACTAGTGTCGATCCTAAAGTTTGCAGTGCCATTGCTAGCAATCAATTCATCAATGCGATAGTATATTTGCAAACGATCATCAAAGATATTTTAATAAGTTAAAATTAATTAAAGACATTGATCCTAATTCTTTGAAATTCGGTCTTTCAACATTCCATGTTAAAATGAGATTTTTCGAGTCAATTTTAGATCTTGTTTCCAATAATAAAAAATGGTAAGCAAGAAGTAATAAAGAGAAAGACTGTCAACAAAAGAAAAAAACTCATCCAAGGCATGTTTTAAACTGAGATGCGATACTGGTACACTTTACAAAAGCTGGTTTCGGAAACACCTCAAGAAAGTTTTCGCAGATTGAGAAACATCAGTTTAAATTACAGGAATTGAGATAAAATTAATGCACTATCTAAAAGCTATTCTAAAAGTGTTATTGAGTGGCTATAAAATAGATACTAAAAAATCTCAAGAAATTGCGAATGATACTTCAAACCTTTATGCAAATCTTTTCGGTTGGCAGCCAGTGTCACATGCATTGCACAAAATTTTGAATTACGGAGCTATTAATAAAGACCATACATACCACCCAATTGGGCAGCTATCAGAAATGGCGGCTGAAGCCAGCAACATGCATTTTCATTCATATAGTCAAAACTTTTCAAGAAAAGACTTGCTCATAGACTACAATAAAAATGTACTTAATGACTTACTTTTTTGTTTCGATCTTTATTTAAGTTTTAGTATGCAAAAAAACTCCACAAAACATAAAAAAAACTTCTGCAGATTCATTACAGTTGTTATTGCCAGAATCTGTAATTCTGAAGAGGACGACATGGGAGAATATGCTCAAAAGAAGGATAAGAAGTAGGACACTAATTTGCGTAAATTGTTCAAAAAATGATTTGTTTCTAGCAGAATAATATATTTTACGTTTTCTTAAAGCATTTTATCTGCTATAGAGCGCACAAAATATTTTAAATAATTTTGGCCAGGTTTTTCAGCAAAATACCACACTGTGCGTCGGCAGCGAAATACATACTATCTGCATTTACAGCACAACTTAGATCAACTCTCTAGATCGCAATTTTTCGAACTTTTAAGTATTGATATGACTTTTCTGTTAGAACAAATACGAACAGATTCCTGCCTGCGAAATTTTAAAATGGAGAGCCAAAATCACAGTCCGGTGAAATCCAAGCGCATTATTGGTCATTGAGCCGCGTCCTTTTCAGAGAATAATCTCTTAGCGGTAGAGGAAATGTCGCCTTACTCTTTTTTTTCCGAGAAAAAATCGTAGCGGCAATTTTGAAGTAAATCTGATATGTTTTCATTTATAATCAAAATTTTTCACTCTCGTTCTATAAAATGTCATCAAAATATCTTAACTGAGTTAATTTCGATGGTTTATCGTAAATAAGAACAGACGGTAACAATCGCTTGAAAATTACTTAACCCCTCCTTCTTTTTCAAATAGAGAAACTAATTCGTGATTTTCACCCTTTCCACACGACCAATGAGGTGTCTGGATTTTACTTGACTGTGAATTTGGCCCTTCATTTTAAAATTTCTCTTCCCGCCTGGCTTTACAACAATGGCACTGACATCTAAGCATTATTTATTAAAAATCTCTTTAATAAATATTTACAAAAAGAGTTTCAGAAAACAACATTGACTTTTGAACACGTAAATATATTTTGAGTACGGCAAAACAAATCTGAACGCGCTCCGATAATAGTGCATTTGGTTCTCCCGCATAACACACTTTTTTCTTTAATAGATAGATGCGCACGCTGAACCCAAATAAAACAATGCTCATATAAAAGCTTATAAAGATTAGTACCATTGCATGCCAAAATTAATTATATTCATCAAGCGCTTCTTTTAAAAAAATTAACTCAAAGACACAAAAAACGACAAAAATGTAGAAAAAAGCCAAAACACTCTATTTTCATACTATAATTTCCGTGACTTACTATTTTATTTATCATGTAAAGTTTACTGTAAACAAAAATACATATCTTTAATTATGCAAAGCCACTGTACAATTATCGGAATTCGAAACATTTTTTTACTGGTGTATGATGGGCGAAAAATAGCTCTTATCAGCCCACTTCCTTTGGATATAAAAAAAAGATATTTCAATAAAAAGGAGAAACAGTTTCGCGAATTTTTTCATCAAAGTTAGAAAAGTAAAATTTAATAATAATGATTTAATAAAAATTTAATTTTTTTTTTTCTGGTGCAAATCTTTATTAATCGTCCTCAAGGGGTTGAAACATGCAGAATTTGCAACTATCTTCTCTAAACTTTGTTTCAAACTAAAGATATTTAAAAAATCACAAAGTATACATTCATTTACAATCCTTAAGCATTTCTTGTTAGTATTCTGATTCATTCTTTAGAATAACTAAATAAATGAATAAAATCTTTTGTAATGTCAAAATACACTGAGGGGACCTTGAAAGACATTCATACAAAATTGGGAGGATACCCATTGATGTTTTTTTTTTCTTGCCTTTTTTAAATTCAAAGTCAGACGAAAGTGTTTTTTAGATTCATTCACGCAAATAAGGAATTGTTTTGACTCACACGCTTAGGAATGCAATTTCCATTTCATTTTTTTCGATTTTTTTTTTTCGCTTTAGTATTGGTGTCCCAAATAAATGGATTTAGTTCAGGATGTGAAAGTCGATCTTGTATTTTCGGTTTTCATTTTTATTTATTTGTACAAACATGTTTATATATATATATATATATATATATATATATATATATTTTTTTTTTTAAACCTTTCGGAAAAAAAATAGTTGTTCTCGGTAAATTATTAGGAAATCTAAAGTCTATCTGAATTTTTTTTATCGATTGAATTCCGCAACTTATTTTATTTTATTCGTTCCCTGATTGGTCCAAGTTTAATGTCCAAAAATGGAATACTTCTGTTGCCACAATGACAAAAAGAGTAATAAAACATTTAAAAAAAAGTTAATATTTTAAAAACAAATTGTGATAGAGATTTCAAACATATTTCATTGAAAAGTGCATTTTTTTCTCTACGCAATGATGTAAAAATTTAAAATGGACGATATTTGGAAGTTTAAATATTTACAATTCCGAAAATTGTAAAACTGAAATTTCATTTAAAATTTGATTGTGATGGGTCCAGGAATATGAATGTTTAATCCATGTCGTACGTAATATGAGGCGTTCAGAAATCAGTCTGATAAACTTGATCAAATAAAAATGCATATTTAAAACAGTTAAAGTTGCCTATCTTTAATCTACTACTACTACTACTACTACTACTACTACTATTATTATTATTATTATTATTATTATTATTATTATTATTATTATTATTATTATTATTATTATTATTATTATTATTATTATTATTATTATTATTATTATTATTATTATTATTGGTCTTGGAATATTAATGTTTAATGCACGGCGTACGTAAATATATGACTCGTTATAATCATCCTAAAAATGATGTTTATTATTACTATTAATTTACACATAGAATTTATTTATAAGTCTTTTGAAATATCATTTTCCAAATACTCGTTATAATTTGTTAAATTACAGTTTTATTATTATTATTATCATTATTATTATTATTATTATCATTGGTCTTGGAATATTAATGTTTAATGCACGGCGTACGTAAATATATGACTCGTTATAATCATCCTAAAAATGACGTTTATTATTACTATTAATTTACACATAGAATTTATTTATAAGTCTTTTGAAATATCATTTTCCAAATACTCGTTATAATTTGTTAAATTACAGTTTTATTATTATTATTATCATTATTATTATTATTATTATCATTGGTCTTGGAATATTAAAGTTTAATGCACGGCGTACGTAAATATATGACTCGTTATAATCATCCTAAAAATGATGTTTATTATTACCATTAATTTACACATAGAATTTATTTATAAGTCTTTTGAAATATCATTTTCCAAATACTCGTTATAATTTGTTAAATTACAGTTTTATTATTATTATTATCATTATTATTATTATTATTATTATTATTATTATTATTGGTCTTGGAATATTAATGTTTAATGCACGGCGTACGTAAATATATGACTCGTTATAATCATCCTAAAAATGATGTTTATTATTACTATTAATTTACACATAGAATTTATTTATAAGTCTTTTGAAATATCATTTTCCAAATACTCGTTATAATTTGTTAAATTACAGTTTTATTATTATTATTATCATTATTATTATTATTATTATTATTATTATTATTATTATTATTGGTCTTGGAATATTAATGTTTAATGCACGGCGTACGTAAATATATGACTCGTTATAATCATCCTAAAAATGATGTTTATTATTGCTATTAATTTACACATAGAATTTATTTATAAGTCTTTTGAAATATCATTTTCCAAATACTCGTTATAATTTGTTAAATTACAGTTTTATTATTATTATTATCATTATTATTATTATTATTATCATTGGTCTTGGAATATTAATGTTTAATGCACGGCGTACGTAAATATATGACTCGTTATAATCATCCTAAAAATGATGTTTATTATTACTATTAATTTACACATAGAATTTATTTATAAGTCTTTTGAAATATTATTTTCCAAATACTCGTTATAATTTGTTAAATTACAGTTTTGTTATTATTATTATTATTATTATTTAAGGTAGGAAAAAAAAAATTGTCCTACTGCAAATTACACAAACCTGTGATGGTATTGTAATCGTAAGTAATCGTGTAAGTCTTGTAATCGTTTTGAAAATCGAAAATTTTTTTTGACGTATTTACACGTCTCAGATACTAGAGATTACGAAAAACATACATTTACGGGAAAAAATGCCATACGTCTGTGTGTCTGTAAATGCTCTATCCCCTGAACAACTTAAAATTTGGTGTGTACTTAGTATGTAATAACAGAAAGAAACTTAATGATTTTCAATAACTTCGATTATCCAGAACTAATTTTTTCGGACTCTCGAAAGATTCGTTCTGATAAAAAATACATAAAAATGTTCGTTTTTTTTTTTTTTTTTTTTTTTTTTTTTTTTTTTTTTTTAATTTTATTCTTAAGGATTGGATGTAAAAAATAATAATAATAATAAAAAAAACATAAATTTTGAATAAAGAATAAAGTTGATTGGATTATTTATTGTCCAGATATTTGTAATCTTATTTTCCACACTCTTCGATTTTTTTATGACCCTGTATTTCATTCAAATTTCAATTCAAATATACATTTTAATTGGAAATAAAATACTTTAAACGACACAGTAAACTGTTAGTTAATATAATTGTTATTTTTGGAATTTTAAGGGTTTTTTTTACGCTATTTGGTATTACTTAATTATTATTACTTAACACATGCCAAGGTATAAGATTAAATGCCAATAATGGCTTATCGTAAATGCCACATACACTTAACATTAAACACATTACATGTGTTTGTTACGTCATCAAGTGATATTTAATTTGACATTTTACTTGTATTTTTATTAATCTTTCTCTAATTTATTGTTTTTACGCTATTTAAAATAAAAATTATGCCAATTTGTACAATTTATGAGTAGTTTAGCGATTTATATAATTTGTTGAAATTGGTCGACGGAATAATCAAGTAATACCTGCATTTCAGTAATAGAGCATTACTACGTATTAAAAATATTTAAATATACGTTTAAATTTTATTTTGGAATTGCGACGCACTTTAGAAATAGGTTACACATGTTTTATTTTCATAAATTTTGAACTGGATGATTCATTATAATGATTTCACAATTAAATATACAACATTATATAGTATCAATAATTGAAATATTTTTATATCATATCCTAATTAATAATTAATTCATATAATTATAATGAATTCATAGCCATTATCATTATGTTTAGACATTTAAAATGAATAAAAGGGAAAAAAATAAAAATAAAAATTGAAAAATTGAAATTATTTTAATTTAGTGTGACGTTACCGACCTAAATTTAATTAATATAATTGATAAGATAAAACAAGTAAATATTAGATAAGTAATGTCGCCCACGTTGAAAATATTTTGTAAAATATCCATTGCGTTAAAAAAAAAGTTTGATTACATAGTTTCTGAACAACAACACCTGCTAATTTCAGGCATTTCTAAATAAAAATAAATTAAAACTTATTTCATAAAAGATTCCCTTTTGGCTTTAAAAACAGCCTTAAACCATCTGTAAATTTTATTTTTCGCAATTTTCTTTTATTCCCCGTTTTCAGAATCATCCTCAAAATCTTCAGCATTACTTTCAATGGGAATAAACGCACTGAAGGCGAATCAGTATAGTGGGTAAATAAATACACTCGTCAATTGTATCGTATTCCTCTGTATCAATATAGCTGTTTGTCTGTTTGATAATTTCACAGAAATCTGTATTTTCATTTACAGTCTACTTCATTATCTGAAATGCAAAAGCCAGGCATTAATCCCATTTTCAAGTGTCCCTTAAATCGAGTGTCCCTTATTCAGAGATAAATACATTACACGTCATATACAAAGGGACTGGGGACCGGAAGTTTTCTCTCTTAAACAGAGGTGTCTTTTATTCGGAGTCAGTGTTGCCAGATTGTCAAAAGCCAATTCCCCCAAAATTTCTGAAATTTTCCCCAAATCGGGGCTTTTTTCAGAAAAAGTCCCCAACGCAATTTCAACTCAAAAAGGCAAGTTCTCAATTTTCAATTTTCCGTTATAAAATTTTTTGAACAAATTTAAACTCTTTTTTTTTCCAAATCAAGCATTTTTAAAAAAAAATTCCCCATTTGTATAAAAAAAAATAAATAAATAATAAGCATTTAATCTCAACAGAATTTTGCATGTATATTCAAAGCTAAAAACAACAACAACAAAAAAAGTTATAAAATTGTTTTTATTTTTGCTGTATAAATCTATACTATTAAATGAAATGCTTGTGTTTCTGTCCGCGATGACAGGAAAATCTGAATCACTTATCTAAAAATTCAGATGGGGAATAGCCCAATGCAGATCATGATGAATTTTTAGTACATGTAAACGGTAAGCACGACCAACAGAAATTATTTCTATATTTATTATTTTCTATATTTATTATTTCTATATTTATTATTCTATATTTATATTTCTATATCTATTATTTCTATATTTTATTTTCGTTTTCCAAACCAAAATCGAATTCGAGACAGATCTAGTATTGGCAAATGTCTGAAAGTACAAATTGAAATTGTGATAACTATTCCCCAAGTTTTCCCCAAATATATTCATAGTCCCCAAGATTTACTTGTCGCCAAAAAATTCCCCTGGAGGTTCAAAATTCCCCAAAATGGGGACAAAATCCCCAATCTGGCAACACTGTTCGGAGTGTCCCTTATTTGGAGATTTCACTGTAACGTCAAAGTGTCTATTAAGGATTTCTATTTAGAGAAACTGGTACCAGTCAGATAAAAAAATAATCGCCTGTGGTAGCCCTGTATATGATGATTTTGAAATATCTGTGTAAAAAAAAGAGCTTGAATTACAATTTGAAATCAAAGTTTAATTTCAACTTTTCATATTATTGAAGAATTCGAATTTTATTCCTGTACGTAATCTGTAACATGCAATTTAGATCAGAAGTTATTAAATGAGGATTGGATTTTTGGTATTAAGCAATGAAAAATCAACGTAAATTGTACTACTCTGACACAATCATAATTTCTTTCAACAAAATCTAAAAACTGTGTCGTTTTTACTGTCGTATGCTTATCACATTCATATTCTGTATTTAAAAAAAATATTTTAATGCACTGTATATCATTGATAAATGTAGTTCCAAAATTGATGTTTGTCAGTTACAATTTTGTATCTGAACATTGATACGCGTACTTCGATTTCCTAATCTGGGTGCCAGCAAAATCTACACATTTATGATTCTTTAGATGCATTCGTAAAAATTAACCCCTTGGGGACAAGCGACACGTATACGTGCTGCAAAAAGGGCTTAAGATTCTTTGTTTATCGGCACACCAGTAAAATTTTACTGTAAAATTCCCATATTTAATATTCTAGATTTAATAAGCACAAGTTACTGTTTTTAAAAAATGGTGACAAAACGTTAAAAATTTCGTAAAAGACTCCCGTCGCGAATGGTTTAAAATTCTTCCCTAAAAAATAACGTAACGTTACATAAGCCAACCGTAGAACGAAACAGATTTATTATTATTATACGGTTAAATACTGATAATTTTTATTGAAATTTTTTAACTTCTAAATATCGTACATTTTCAGTTTTTACACTTTCATATCTGAAAAAAAAAAAATCAATTTGTTTGAAAATTGCATCTTAATTTATTATTAAGATATTAATTTTTTTGTAGTTTTCAAGATCATTTCTGCTTTGGTGTCAACTGAAGTATTTCATTTCTATAGAAAGCAAAGAGTAAATAATAGATTACTGTAGCTTTTAGCTGCCATTTTCTCTAAAAACACTGAAAAAAAACTTGTAAATAAAATATGCGCTAGTTTGAAAAATATAAATAAATAAATAAATGAATGAATGATTTCAGATAAAACATGGAGCTATTATATTTAACTTTAAATATCCATATTAATCTTACAAACAAATCAAGGGACATAAATCGTCCGATAACTGTTTTTTTTTTGTTTTTTTTTTCGGTCAAGTTTACGACATCGATTTTTGCTGGGTTTGTGCATTATTCTGCATATTGACGTCCTAAGCATATTTTTCTATATATTTTAAGGTTGTTACAGGCGATTATTTTTATATTCTGCGAGAACCAATATATATACATATATAATACATTTTGTAGTATATTTCGTCTGTAAAGTGTATTTAAAAGATTTTAGCTTCGAAAAAGCGGTGCGAAACAGAATTAAATAAAGAATACTGCCCAGTTAAACAGATGGCATTGAGCTCACAAGCTACAAATACTAATTGTACATTAAAGCCTTATATTTTCAAGGGTTAATTCCGTTCGAAAAAAAAAATAAGAAGGGGAAACAGCTCTCCCCTTTCCTCTTTTTTTATACTTAATCATTGAACCTCCTATTCTATCAAAGACATGCTTTATCATATAAAAAATCTATATCCAAAATTCAGAGCAAATGAGATAATTCTTAATAAAAACCCACTTAGCATTTATATAATTTAAAAGGAGTTATCCCCCTCTTTTATACTTAACCATTAAACTTCCAAAACTATTCAGAGATTTGAACGAAATCTGAAAATTCTGCTTGAAAAACCCATTTATACAAATTAAGGGGGGAGGCATTAGAACCCCTGTTCCCTCTATTTATACTTATTCAATGAATACGTAATAACAGTCACGGAATCGCGTCATCAGAATGATCCTAATCTAAATTTTGAACGAAAACTTAATTCTGCATGAAAATCCCATTTATATCAACTAAGGGGAGGGGCATGAGCCCCCCGTTCCCCCTCTTATACATATCGAATGAACTCCAAAAACTAATCAGGGAAGCGCCTTGTCAGGATATACCTACATACAAAATTTCAAGTGGATCGGATATTTTTATCATGAGTTATCGCGTTACGCACGAACGTACGAACGTACATACAGAACGGACGGGCACATAAGCTCTCAGGCTATGATAGCCTGTGAGCTAAAAAGAATCGTCCGTGGCAGCACTCAGATGTTATTTAACCCCTTAATTCTCGCTCCTCTCATGATATTCACGGGCTGCAAACTTCATGACTTTTATTCAAAATTGTTTGATTCCCACCAGTTTTATAAACTAGTCTAATTGATTTTGTTTTGGTATCATTTTGTTTGTCATTAAACAAGGTGAGTATTTTCTTTTTAAAAAAGTGGTGCCAATGATCATTATGAATTATTAAACTGTAATGTAATGCGACCGTTAAGGAATTAAGATTGGACGTAAATGCGAAATTCTTTATTCGATGCAAATGACGTCATTTTACATAAAAATAAAAGCGTGTATTTTGAATTTCAAAACTGAAATATGTTTCATAGACGTGCATCATTGTCACTTCAGCCGCCTTGAACTCTTCACAGGTAGAATCACTTTTGAAAATAACGTAATTTAAACCACACGCTGACAAAAAGCAAAAATTTCCAAAAAATTATTGTCTCTATAGAAGAGCAATGACCTTTAGGTTAAAATAATGGTTGAGAGTTAGACTAACCAGTATATTGAGATGCACTTTTTTTATCGAACCAATCTTGTAGGTTTATTATAAATTAATGAAACAGATCATTTTAAAACTTTTTCTTTCATCGACATTTATCGGGTTCCACTACGTAATAATAAAAATAACTTTTTTTTCCTCATCAAGAATGACACTAAATTTTGAAGCAGGAAATTTCCTGTTTTATTATTATTATTTTGTTTAATTTCTATAAAAGTACTAAATCTATTTTGTTAAAATTCAAATGGGCCCATTTTGAGAATATAAGCTATTAATTAAAATAAATTATACGACTCAATTGCGTAGTTTCGAAGTAATCGGAGAACACACATAAAAAAGGAAATATGCATCAAATTAATAGCCTCATTCTCTTAAAATTGGCTAAAAAGATAGAAGTCAACACAAAATTCCGACACACACACCGTCTTCTGACCTTTAAATTTTCTAACATTTAAAAGCTGTCTAATACAGCTTAATGCCACGAATCAAAGACCTTTTGCCCAATAGAAATGTAAAACACTGAATTTTTAAAATTTTATATAAAATAATGCTTTTATTTTTTTCCGGCGCAAACTTTTTTTTTCCAGAATTTATTTTATGCATTACTAATTGACCCACCTAATGATATCTGACCTGAAATCATAAAATATAATAAATAATCACAAAAAAAAAAAAAAAAAAAAAAAAAAAAATTATCCGAGGAAACCGAGGAAAAAATCTACTACATTCCAAGGTGTCAAAAAAAAAAAAAAAAAAAAAAAAAAAAAACTGTTTAAACAATTACGAAGCCGTGCGGGTGGCTTTTAAATGAATTCATTAGCTGCCAACTTAGACGGATTTTTCCAACCACTAAAATTAAAAAAAAAAAAAAAAAAAAAAAAAATTGTCTTTTTGCATCGTTGGAAATCAATAGTTTTTGACGATTGTTTTAAATAAAACATTCTATTAAATTTTTGAGGTAGGATAAATCCGTATAAGTTGGCAGCTATGTAAAATTTCTTTTAGCTAAAATTGGCCTTACCTGACGTAAAAAAAAAAAAAACTTTTATGTTGAAGCTTTTCAAATACAAACAGTATGTTTTTGAATGATTTTAAATAATTTTAAAGACAGTTTATTTAGTTAGAATTTAACAATTAACAATTTCTTTCAAAATGAAGACATTAATATTGGAATAACAGTGATGAAGTTGCTGTGACAACTCTATAGCAATCACTGTTGTGATTTGAAATCGGAATTACAAATATGTTATTTAAACATGAAATGGATGTGAAATTAATTAATTAACACATATTAAACAAAATTCCATGGAAATCTAAATTTAGAACTTTTTAAAAAGATTCCCACTCATTTCATACTTTTAAATTTCGATTTTTTTTATTTTTTATAAACCATTGTCACTGAGCACCGGTGCATTAACCACTTAACCATCGCGCCCGAGACATTCACTGGTTGCAAGTTTCATGGCTTTTATTCAAAATTATTTTATTCCCACCAGTTTTATAAAATAGTGTAATCGGTTTTATTTTAGTATCAATTTAATTGCCATTAAATAGATGAATATTTTTTTTTCAAAGAAGTGGTAGCAATAATGAATTTGAATTTTTAAACCATAATTTAATGCGAGTATTAAGTGGTTAAACAGGGTGGCGAGTGATCAGGGAAATACACAGTAAAAAAAGTTAAAAAACTACCCGTATTTTCTTATAGAAAATACTACAAATAACATAGAGAGGCTAAAGGAGACGAATCATCTATATATTAAAACAGTAGGCTACCTCTTTAAGATCAACTCAAATAGGTCTTTACGCATGCGCGAAGTTGAACTTATTAGCCCTTCCAGTAAGAGGAAAGTCGAAGGGAGTCTGGTTAGCGCAGTGGCACGGATTTATGGCTCTGAGCTTTTGCAGAGGACTAGGGTTCGATCCCATTGCTCGGCAAAATATATATTTTGAATAATGATACATTTTACTACGAGGAGAAGTATATGATTTTTATTCTTTTGTTGTTATTATTATTTTGATGCTTTATAATTAAATAAAATTTAACACTCAACAATGATTTTTTAAGTAACAATTTTATTTTTAAAATATTTCAAGTAATTAAAACATAGTAATTATTAGATATAAAGAGCCAATTTCCAATTCAGGGCTTTGGAGATATATTTGTAAGAATCAAATTACTGACTTTTTTTACAAATTGCATTCTAAAAGAATAAATAAATAAATAAACAACAATAAATACAACACACACAAATAAAAATTGTAAAAATGTCGTAAAATTTAATTTAACATCTAGCAATATTTTTAAAAAAAATGTTGTCTAATTTTCTAAAAAATGCAAATATTTAACATTATTTTGTCGGTAGGTTGTAGCAGCAATTTTCCACTTTCCTGTCATGTGCGTGGAAGCTTAGAAAAAGTAATCTATTTGTAAACTGTAATATACGTGAATTATATAAATAAAAAAAATGTTTTACATCACTTAGACCATATATTAAATGATTTTTAACTAAATCCCCGAGAGCTGTTATGATGTAATATCTGAATCTTTAAAATTGTGAAATGCGCCAAAATGTTTTGGAAACGGTTTAACAATTTTAACTTAAAATATTTCAGCTAAAGTATTTTTCATTTAATTATCTTTTAAATATATTAAACTAATCTACAATTTTTGTTATATTTCGTATGAGCATTACAAGCAAGATTTATGTTTGTGTGCATATAAGGAAAAGAATTAATTATTTTAAGGGGGGAAAATTAAAATTAAGAAGAGAAAACAGGGGGAAAGAAAAATAGTCACGTAAGACTTAAAATTGAACTACTTTGTGATACTCATGGTTTAATAATTAAATAATGTATGAAAATGTTATGAAAAATTCAAATAATTCAAATATATTATAAATAGTTACTTGGTAGCATGAAATTTTAAGTTTCGGGATTTAAAATGCGACTGATAAAAATAAAATTAATAAAAACTTCTGAATATGATTTTAAAAATTAGAAAATACTAAACATTATTATTATTTTTTAAAACACTGAGAAAATTCACAAAAATAAATATCAGTTCAATTAGTTTTAGTTATCCTTCTGCTAAAAAGCAAGCGCTGTTAAAATTCTTAAAATTCTGCTTAAATTCTTTCAGATGATTACTTGAGCAGGTTAATCTGACAGAACCATGAAACGCTTTGAACCCGTTGGAATCACATAGATAACATTCAAATATATCAAGTTTTACAAAACTTTATTTACAGGTTCTAATTATTCTTTGAACATGTTCATCGCCAAATCTTGACGGGTACCATCTAGTTTCTCTTTAAGAAAATACTGGTATGTAAAAACTATTTTGTCTGTATTTTTCCCTGACCATTCGCTACCCTGTTAACTCCTTGAAAGGCACCGGTATATAACATATACCACTTAATTTTTATTCGGAAATGCCACATTGGCACCAGAATTTAGATATTAAGTTTTGCTTGAAAAAATTATACGCGAAAAAATCTTTTACTTACTTTCATTTGAATTTGTTTATAAATACCGGTGTCATTCAATCATTTTGATATTCTAGCAACATAAGTACTCTGCCCCTCAAGGGGTTAAAAGTAGACATTATAACAAACTTCAAATTTCATAACATTTATAACGTTTTTTCTTCTGCATTCTTCTCGATTTCAACTTAAAACAGTAAGAAAAATCATGTGTTAAGCATAGATTATGAAACACTTTCCAACATACCTTGAAATCTTTAACAAAACTTCGTTAATTAAGGAAATGAGGTGTTAGTGTCCATAGCCAAATATGTATTCAAGAACTTTTGATCATCCCTGTATTTCATCTCTCGGTTTATATATATATACTGTATAATGAGGAAATTTAGTTTAGCAAGAAAACGCCTAACTGTTAAAAATTTTTCTTTCAGCAATTTATATTAATAGATGGAAAAATACTTCAGTATTTTTGTTCAGCCATGTAATTTACTTAGTACCTTTATTACGCACCAGTATTTTGCTAAAATTTAGTTCCAACACAAACACTCTTTAAATAACTTAAATCACATTTCCACAAATTATCATCCATAGGTGACCATGTATTCAATTCTTTGCATTACCCTGTATATCATTTTATCTATATTCTACAAACATTTCTTAGTAAACTGAAAGCAGTTCACCGTAAAAATGCATAGCTTATTTATAAACCATCTTTAAATAATTTAAATTACCTTTACGGTCTCTTTTGTGCATTTCTTCATATCAACTATAGCATTTATGCACAGCATATAATATGTATTCCATTAGTAAAACTTAAAAGCGCATATCATAATTAAAAATGCATTTCATCGATCCATCAGCCACCATCGATAATATACAGTACTTCGGATAGAATATACTATTCGAAATCTTTTGTATCCCTTTAAATGCAATGAACTTCACATTATGCGTGAAATATTATACCTCAGTGGCGTATATTAATTTTATTATACATGTTTAACATAATTAAAATATATATCGCAAACAATCCCCCTTTATTATTGTGTAATGGAATTTTTTTGTCTGGCCCTGTAAATGAATAATAACTATTATTTTCACTGCATAGTTTACAGACTGCATATATTAGTGTACTTGGCAAATGTATATAAATTTGAATATGTTCGACAGGGTGTAACACTTTAAAATTCATTTAAAACGATTTTTTTCCATAGGCTGTAATGTAGCGGAAAACTTTTGACTACCGCTGTAAATAAAATAATCATGGTAGAAACTTAATTTTCAACAGGGTTCGTGATAGGCTAAACGTCAGTAACATTCTAAACTTTCATGTCAGTCCGAGTATATTTACGAGAGTTAGAGCGCAGACAGACGGACAGACAAACCGATGTGCAAATATTTTTCAACTTTGTTGGAAAATATTAAAAAGAAACAAAAAAGTTCAACGTTTGCTTTCACTCGCGTCTTAAAAGTAGCAACCATGACAAATTTCAAGTTTCCGTTATTAAAAATGCCAGAGAATTTGTAATTTAGAACGTCTTTTGAACGCTTTTCGCGATTTCACACATTTAAATTTGGATTATATTTATAAACTGTTCTGTGTAACCATTTACGTCTTAAAAGTAGCATCCATGTCAATTTTCTAGTTTTTATCTTTAACAATTCCACAGAAATCGTGATCTAGAACATTTTTAGAACATTTTATGCTGATTCCACCCTTTTAAATTTTGATTTGTTTCTCAACTGTTACGTCTTAAAAGTAACTAGCAAAAGCCATGCTTTGTTTGGATTCGCGAAGTATTATGCTATAAGATAAATATTTGAAAGTAATAATATATTTTTTAAATTACTTTTGCATCCTTATTAAGAAAAATGTAATTTTACGTTTCGGCGCATTTTAATTTTAAAATGTATTTCAACCAAATTACTAAGAATTTCCTGAGATTGTTTATTTATGATATAAGACTGGTATAAATAAAAATATTTTCGAATTATACAAAATATTAATTAATTTTATTTGTTTACAATTCTTTTATTGCCGCTTCTCAAAAACATAATGTAATTCTTTTAAAATTCATAAATATCGTCTGCTTAAATGATTTCACAAAATAAGAATAAATTGTGTATTTGAATTTTTAACACAGAAAAATACTTTTATAATTGAATGTTAATAAGAGAATTTTCATAAATTTTAATTCATTAAAAATATGCTACAATTTTTCTAAAAAAAAGTATTTTATAAATTTTATAAAAGAAATCATGAAACTATACATAGTTAAAAAAAATGAGCATAGTTTGAAAATCTGAAAGCAGTTTTTGAAATATTTTGTCAGAATAATGAAAACATATTTTATTTATTTATTTATTTAATGTTGATTCTAGCTATAATTACTGACCCCATGATTTAAGTTTTTCTTCTGAAAAGGTACGTGTTTCACTTTTTATTTGAAAAAATGCGTCCGTAATGGAAAAACATGTAAAATAAATTAATTAAAATAATAATTTTTTGAAAAATATTTCTGTAAAAAAAAATAATATTCTGCAAATCTACAGATCATAATTTATATTTGTGTTTAATTTCAAGTCAAAATACTGTATAGTTTTTTTGTAAAGTGTACGACAAAATGTCATTTGAGTGGCCTAGTAGAGGATTCGCTTCGCTCATCCTAACAAATGTCAAATTTCAAGTTTCTATTCCTAACAATTACATAGAAATAATAAATTAAAATAATTTTCGCTAATTGCACCCTTTTAAATTTTAAATTTTTTAGAAATTGGTTGTTGAGAGCAATTATATCTCATAAGTAATTACTATACCAAATTTCAAAATTTTAATCTTTTCAGTTTCTCAAAAATCGCAATTTTAGAACATTTTTCACAACTGCACCCTTCTGATGCTTTTTTTTACCAACTTATAATCTAGTCTATGCCAGTGCAGGGACTGTCACCATCAATATGAAACAATTACTTTTGAAATTGGTTCGGTATTTCCTGAGATTCAATAGAAATTGTAATTTAGAGGATTTTTATCATGGGAGCTTTTAACTCTTTTCATCCTTTTAAATTTGGAATTTTTTTGGAAATTGTTCTTACAGAGCAATAAGATCTTGACCCCTTGAAGGGTGGTGATGCTACTATAGCATCATCTAATATATTTTTTCGATTCTTTTATAGAATTTTTAATCTTTCATCACCGATTTTTCAAAAGAAAATTTTTTTGCTTAATTGATTCTGAAAAAAGGCTCGTATTAAATAATACAAAATCTATAATAATAAAGAGAGAAGTTTGTGAGTGTGTCAGGGCTGTTCTGAAGAGACCGCTACACGTAGAGTAACAAAATTTGGACTGAAGGTACTTCAGTATATGAAGTTTTGCACCTCGAAGCCCGATTTTCGATTTTCTGATTAGATTTTTTTTACTTAATTTTTTAGTTGATTTTTAGCTTTCTTTTTATGCTTTGAGGCGATTTTCCCACATTAGTGAAAGATATATGGTTTCATTCTTTTAGCCCGACATAGTAAATTTAGTTCTCTTTTCAATAAAGCATATTCGGAATTCGTGTAGCGATTTTTGTATTTTTAGCGAATTTTTTAATGCGATTTTTAGTTTTTTTTCACATTTTGCGGCTTTTTTTTACATTGATAAAAGGAAAATTGTTTCAGACTTTTAGCCTAATTTACTATATTTTTTCTGCTACTATTTTTGAGTTTCATTGATTTTTAATGTGATTTTTTGTGCGATTTTCGAAGTAATCTTTAACGATTTTTCGAGTTTTTGTGTTTTCAGAATCGATGTTTTTCATTTTTGTCAATATTATATGTTTTTTTATGTATCATGGTTATCACGGACCCGGGCGGGTTAGCGAGTTTACAATAAAAATCTACTTGTGAGAATAATAAATTGTGATTGAAATCATTTGCCCGTAGGTGGTACGGGAAAATCATAATAGGCAAAAACACATTGCCCGTATGATGTTCGGGCAAATCAGGGAAACGTTTAAGCATTATAAACGACATGTGAAAACTTAATTATTTTTATTTCAGTTATTTAAATGTTGCTAATGAAAGGGTTAATATAACATTTTAATATCCTTATTAAAATAATGTAGGTTGCTTAAAAGACTTTCTGTCTGATTCAAAGCATTTAAACGATGAAATTAAGGGTGTGGTTTAAAAGTCGGGAACTTGTTATTTTATAATGAAACACCCTTAAATTAAATAAATTAAACAAGTTTTTTTTTTTTTTTTTTTTTTTTTTTTTTTAAGCATATTTGAAAATGCTACGATATTACGGTTTTCGCTTTCCATTCGGAATGCAATCGTGTGAAAATTATGTAGGATTTCTACTGTTTTGTAATTTTTTAAGCGCCTTCCAACAAAGTTTAAAAGTCCCTATTCATTCGGTTTGTCTGTTCATCTGTTCGCGCTCTAACTCCCTTAAATATACTCGGATTTTCATGCAATTGATTAAACTTATTTAGGGTCACCAAAGCATGTTTGGTATTGAATATGAAGTATATACGATTAATGGTTCTTTAACAAGGACAACTTAAAATAATTCGATTATATTATGGTATATGAGGAAAAATCAGTTGAAGAGTATTTTAATAATATTATGCTATTTTAAATGTATCGAAACTGATATAAATCACTGAATTTTATTACGATCACGTTAAAATAAAGCATTCTTCTTCTTATTATTATTTTTATTATTAATTTATAGAGACACGCAAAAGAAATTGCTGGAGAGTACGTTTTAAAATTCGGTATGCCCTTTTAAATTTAATTAGTTTTTTGTGTATCACTCTTTATATATAAATTCTATTCTCATATACAGGGCTACACAAAAGTATTCGCATACCACTCTCCTTATTAGAGAAAATTTTTTAAGGGGAATTTCTAACTGAAATATTTGTGTCTCTTAAATGAACTAAATTTTGGAATGCATGTTTTTAATAGATACAAATCTCTATATCATATACAAGGCTGCTAAAAAAATAAGATAAATTTCCGATTGTAGATGGGAACAGCTGGAATTCGGTTTTGACATGTGTTATGCATCTCCATATGGTGAAGTGAGATGTAATATTTTAATTTTTTAAACGTTGCAGTTTTGTTACATTATTCTGAATGTGTTGGAGAGTGCTTCATAATTTATGCTTGAAGCGTGATCTTTTTCTTTTTTGTTTTTTAATAAGCTGGATTGCTTGGCGTTGCTTAGTCCGTCAAAAAGTCGCACAAAATGCAAAAAGTTTAAAAATCGCAATGGAAAATTGCGAGAATTTTAAAAATCACTGTATGAATTCCAAATAAATTTACTGAAAAGAGGTCGAAATTTGCTGTTACATTCGGCAAGGAGATATAATCAGGATTTCTTTTACTAATGTGAAAAAATGCAGCTAATGAATGAAAACCGCTGAAAATGTCGAAAAATTTGCAGCGGTTATTGAATTATAAGATTAAAATGGGATTAATTTTATAATATCGAAGAACCGCAGGTGGAACGAAAAAATTGCAAAAGAATAAAAAATTTGCGAAAAATTAAAAAATAACTGTGCGAATTCCGAATAAAAGTTATTGAAAACTGGGCAAATTTATTATATTGGACTGAAATATTAAAACTGGATTTATTACTTTCTTCTATTTTCAATAGAAGAAAGTATTGAAATCGAAATTTTTTTTTGGCTACCGGTTTTCGATGGATTTACTCGTTTTAGGGGGCAGAGATTCCAAAGAACATGTTTTTACAAAATTTCTGTCTGTCCGTGTGTCCATGTTTGTCTGTGTGTCCGTGTGTCGCCATTCTACCATCAAAAGTGTATGAAGATATGCATAGAATTAAACTAATTTTTTTTTATGTTTTTGGCTGTGGCAAGCACGTTCTTCTACAATTTTGAAATATTCTGCCGGAAGGGGGCACTGCAATAACGATTTTTGTGCCATTTTCAATATTGTACCGACTAATAGTGTATGAAGTTATGTATCGAATTAACCAAATTTTTTGTGTAAGTGCATGGCTATGGCTATTTGGTCCTTCCTGAATTTGAAAAAAAACCGTCGGAAGGGGGCGCTACAATGGTGATTTTTGTGCCATTTTCAATATTGTACCGACTAAAAGTGTATGAAATTATGCATCGAATTGAACCAAATTTGTTGTGTAAATGTTTGGCTATGGCTATTTGGTCCTCCTTGAATTTGAAAAAAATCCTCTGGAAGGGGGCGCTGCAATAACGATTTTTGTACCATTTCCAATATTGTACCGACTAAAAGTGTATGAAGTTATGTATCGAATTAAACCAATTTTTTTCTGTAAGTGCATGGCTATGACTATTTGGTCCTCCCTGAATTTGAAAAAAATCCGTCGAAGGGGGCGCTGCAATAACGATTTTTATGCCATTTCCAATATTGTACCGACTAAAAGTGTATGAAGTTATGTATCGAATTAAACCAATTTTTTTCTGTAAGTGCATGGCTATGGCTATTTGGTCCTCCCTGAATTTGAAAAAAATCCGTCGAAGGGGGCGCTGCAATACCGATTTTTGTGCCATTTTTAATATTGTACCGACTAAAAATGTATGAAGTTATGCATCGAATTGAACCAAATCTGTTGTGTAAGTGTTTGGCTATGGCTAGTTGCTCCTCCCTGAATTTGAAAAAAAAAATCCGCTGGAAGGGGGAGCTGCAATAACGATTTTTGTGCCCTTTTCAATATTTTACCACAGAAAAGTGTATGAAGTTATGCATAGAATTGAATGACATTTTTTGTTTAAGTGTTTGGCTATGGTCAGCAGATCCTCCTTAAATTTGTAAAAAAAATCGCCGAAAGGAGGCGCTATAATCGTCATGTCTGTGTCATTTTTATTATTTTACCATTAAAAAGTGTTTAAAGTTATGCATAGAACTGAACTAAATTTTTTTGTATATGATTATTTTTGTGTATGGAGAGTAATTCCTTCCAGAATTTGAAAAACATCTGCCTATTGTTCTACTGTGCATCGGTTCGTACAGAGTAGGAAGTTCGTGTTTACTCCGATTAATTGACTGAAGCAGAAATTTAAGATGCACATCATAGTTGGTATAGTATTGATTTAATAATATTAACGTCATTAACATGTGCAACTAAATTTTGAAATATTAAAATGTACGCATGAGATAGAAGAACGTTTTGGGATTGACACATGCAACTAGTTTTTATTAGTATGAAAAAATCCATGAAAAAAAAAACTGTTTTAAATAGTATAGAAAAGCGTTAAAAAATCGAAGATGACAAATTTTGTACGGTGGAATAAAACAATGTAAAAGAAATTATTTCATGCTAAAAAGTTGGAGCGGAACCTAAAAAAGCATTGAAAATTATAAAAATTCAGGAATATCGGAAGACAAACATTAGATTAAATTATTAGATTAGATTAAACATTAGTATGCTATACTAAATTTTTAAATTCGATTTTCTTTTACGTATATCAAAAAATCACCGTGAAGCACAGCATAATGTTAAAAAACGCATTGAAAGACACATCAATAAATGAGGAAGAGAAAAACTATTATAATTAATCCTTTCGGGACGAACGACACATATACGCGCCGCAAAAAGGCTTAAGAGTCTGTGTTTGTCCCCACCAGTAAAATTATACTGTAAAATTTTACTTATTTAATCGGGGAAGTTTTCTCGATTTGATTAAGCACAGATTTTTGTTTTTAAAAACCACTGACAAAACATTATTAATTTCGTAAAAGGCTCCCGTCGCGAAGAGGTTAAGCTGAAACACAATTTTTTCATGTTTCTCAAAACTCACTAAAAATGATAAAAACAGCATTAAAAATCGCTGATAAGAAAACTTTCTAAATTAGACGAACAGTTTAAAACAGAATTTCTTTCGCAATATATATATATATATATATATATATATATATATATATATATATATATATATATATATATATATATATATATATATATATATATATATGCAGAACTTAAACAAATGCCATTGAAAATTATAAAAATAACATTAAAATTCACAAAGGACTAAACTTAATATGTCCGTCTAAAATTTTGAAACCTAATTCCGTTTACGAATGTTAAAAATCTTATCAAAATGGTAGGAATTTAAAAATCGGGGAGAATAAAATTTACAAGGCTATAAGTTTGAAATAAAATGTTGAAAAGTAGCCGCGTAATGCCTTACATTGATTTCATTTTTAGCACTTTCCAACAAAGTTGAAAAGTGCTTATGCATTCGGTTTGTCTGGCCGTCTGTCCGTCTGGCCGGATGTCCGAATGTCCGGATGGCCGTCTGTCCGTGCTCTAACTCCTGTAAATATACTCGGATTGCTATGAAATTTTTATACGTTATTGATGTTTACCTTAGCACGAACCCTATTGAAAATGAAGTATCTACCATGATTAGTTTATCTACAGAGAGGATCAAAAGTTTCCCATTACATTACGGTCTATGGAGAAAAATCGTTAATATACTCGGATTGCCATGAAATTTTAGGACGTTATTGAGGTTTACCCTAGCACGAACCCTACTGAAAATGAAGTATCTACCATGATTAGTTTATCTACAGAGAGAATCAAAAATTTCCCATTACATTACGGCCTACGGAGAAAAATCGTTAATATACTCGGATTGCCATGAAATTTTAGGACGTTATTGACGTTTACCCTAGCACAAGTCCTATCGAAAATGAAGTTTCTACCATGATTAGTTTATCTACAGGGCGAATCGAAAGTTTCCCATTACATTACGGCCTATGGGGAAAAATGGTTTCAAAGGAATTTTAAAGATGTTATACCCTGTCAAACATATTAAAATATGCAGTCTATAAAATATAAGGTGAAAATGTAGCTATTATTCATTGACAGGGCCACACAAAAGAATTCCATTAGATAATAGTATAAGGGGAATTGTGTGTGACATATTTTAAATATATTAAGCTGTTTCATGTATAATAAAATTGATATATGTCACTGAAGCTTAATATAAATTATACGCTACTGTCTTGCATAATATGAAGTACATAGCATTTACAGGGCCATACAAAAGATTTCAAATAGTATATTCTTTCCGAAGTACCGTATATGTGCCCGATGATGGCTGATGGAGGGATGAAATGCATTTTAATTATGATATGCGCGTTTATATTTCGCTAAATATATGCACATTATATGGTGTGTGTAAATGTTATAGTTGATATACAGGGCTACCCAAAAGAGCTCATCAACGTTACTGAATATGAGCGTAAATTATTTAAACGTGATTCTTAAATAAGCTATGCATTTTTACGCTGAGCTTCATTCAATTTACTGAGAAATGTTTGCAGAATATAGATAAAAGGATATACAGGGCGACGCAAAGAATTCGGTACATGTACGCCTATGAATGATAATTTATGAGAATGTGATTTCAGTTGTTTTAAAAGTGTTTTAGTTTACAATAAATTTTAGCCTAATGCTGACGTGTAATAAAGGTACAATGTAAACTACAGGGCTGAACAAAAGTATTCAAGTATGTTTCCATCTAATAGTATGAATTGCTGAAAAATAAATTTCAAGTTACTGGGTATTTTCTTGCTAAACTAAATTTTCCCAGTGTATCAACTGACATATGAAATACAGGGCTGTTCAAAAGTACTGGAATGCATATTTGGGTATATTTGACAATTTCCCTAAATAACAAAGTTTTGTTAACGATTTCATTAAGTGTTGGAAAGTGCTTCATAATCTATGCTTAACGCATGATTTTTCTTACTTGTTAAAAGTTAAAATTGTTTATTATGATAAAAAGTTTGACTGTAAATAAATATACATGTATATTAGACACATATTTGCCAACCTCCCAATTTTTTTGACATCAGTAAAATATTCCAAAAATGTTAACTTTATTCAATTGAGTAAATTTTGCGATTATATAAAGCAAGTATTTCTGTATAAAAATGTTGGTATGAGAAAAATCGGGATAGTGTAATATATAAAAGCAACAGAGATCAATATCCATTGAACATACATTTCAAAATGTTTAACATTTAATTTTTTAATCTATAAAAGAGAAACATTAAAAAATGGAATAATTATATATAATTAAATAAATGAAAATAATTATAAAAATTATTTAAAAGTTATTTATTCTACAGCCTTCTTCATACAAGGCATCCGTTTAACCCTTTCGTGGTTATAAGCGCGTATACGCGCCCAGAATACCACTTAATTTGAATTGCGAAATGCCATACTGACACCGGAATTTTTAAATGAAAATTTTAATTTTACAAAGAACGTAAAAAAACCATTTATATATTATGAAATAAATTTGTTTTTAAATTCCGGTGTCATTCAATCATTTTAGTATTTTATGAATAGAAGTGCTTTAACCGTCAAAGGGTTAAAAACTTTATCCATGTAAGGGGAAATGAAAAATAAAATTTTGATAAAGTTATAAATTTGATAGATTTTAGATAATTTTGATGTTTTTAATTTAGAAATTTAAAAATTTTGAAAATGTTTTGAACGTTAACTTAAAAAATGCAACGGTATCAAAATAGATTAAAAGTTTGTGACGGAGTACTTAATCTTATGGCTGTAGAATTTTTAAATGTGGTTCTTAAAAATAAAGATATCAAATCTTGAGTGATATTCTGCTATCATTTGATATATATCTATATCTGCATTATTAATTTGATCCTTTTATTTATTTATTAATTTATTTATATTATTTACACTTAAATTATTTTTCATTTGTCTTCTAAAGTATTGTGCCATGCTATCTAAAACTTTAACAAAAAATATATATAAATTGTCTCTTTGTGTCATATTAATAATTAGCAAATATTTCATTTAGTTTGGATACTATGACGCAAAATAATTATGCACATATTAATCACATTTATAATTTCTTTGAAAAAAATATACTTAAAAGATATTAAACGAAATATTTTTTTTTTAACTAGGCTGAAACAGATGTTCATATACTGTTTTTTTTTAAAATCACGAATTAATTACATTAGCAATTTTTATTAATCAAATCGAAAATGAATGTTAATGTTTTCAAGTTATCTAAATATGTCGCTTTATTAACCTTCCTACCCTGTTCAAATTTTACTCAATCTTGATAAAAACATTTCATACCAGAATTGTTATTTAAAACATATTAATAAATTTAATTGACTCATTTCTCTGAATTCGTTATTTAACTTTCTTTCTGAAAAAAGTTCTGGTTCGAATCGTATAAAACAAATTACACTATCTACCAAAAAGTATTTGTACACTTTCAGTTTTTGACATTTTGTCAAATATTTAAAAATATACTGGTCGGATTCTTCTGGAATTTCAGAAATATAAAGATTATGTTTCACTTTATATTTATTTACATTCATTTGTTAAGCGGGTAATTAGGGGGCCGGCAAAAAAACAAAGAATAATAGAAATATTTGGTATCGCCCTGTACATGAAAATGCACGAAACGACTTATCGCTTTAGAATACAAATATATGAATACAGTAGAATATGTACACTAATTTTTGTGAGAATAGCATGTATATTTATGGCGATAGAGCGATTTTTTTGAAAAATTCAAAAAATTCTGGTATGTTTTTTGTTTATATCATGCTGGGTTTTTGACCAAGTTTAACGCAAATTTCAGAAAAATTGGCAAAATGCAGTAGAAAAAATGTAGCGCAATTGGAATACAAATATATGAAATATTTTATGAAATATGAGTAGTTTTATGAAATAATTTTTATCTGCGCATGCGCGAACGATAAAAACAATTCTTTTACATCATTTAATAGTCAATTCTATGGAATAACTTATAAAAAAAATCCAATGAAATATCGTGAAAATTCAAAAAGATATCATTATTATAAGTAAGCTGTTTTTACATTGCTCTCTAAAAACGGCTGAATGATAAGGGATTCCCCACAAATTGACATTTTTTATTAACTGACTTTTAGGAAAAAATTAGTACTATTTAATGAATACAATATTGCTGCTAATAGTATCTTGACACCGCTGTGATAGAAAAGGAAAAGGGCTTTTATTATTTTCCATCACAGATGTCAAGATACTTATTAACAGAAATATTGTATTAGATATTGTATACATTAAATACTAATTTTTTCCTAAAAGTCAGTCAATAAAAAATGTCAATTTGTGGAGAATCCCTTATCATTCAGCCGTTTTTAGAGAGCAATGTAAAAACAGCTTACTTATAATAATGATATCTTTTTGAATTTTCACGATATTTCATTGGATTTTTTTTATAAGTTACTCCATAGAATTGACTATTAAATGATGTAAAAGAATTGTTTTTATCGTTCGCGCATGCGCAGATAAAAATTATTTCATAAAACTACTCATATTTCATAAAATATTTAATATATTTATATGCCAATTGCGCTACATTTTTTCTACTGCATTTTGCCAATTTTTCTGAAATTTGCGTTAAATTTGGTCAAAAACCCAGCATGATATAAACAAAAAACATACCAGAATTTTTTGAATTTTTCAAAAAAATCGCTCTATCGCCATAAATATACATGCTATTCTCACAAAAATTAGTGTACATATTCTACTGTATTCATATATTTGTATTCTAAAGCGATAAGTCGTTTCGTGCATTTTCATGTACAGGGCGATCCCAAATATTTCTATTATTCTTTGTTTTTTTGCCGGCCCCCTAATTACCCGCTTAACAAATAAATGTAAATAAATATAAAGTGAGACATAATCTTTATATTTCTGAAGTTCCAGAAGAATCCGACCAGTATATTTTTAAATATTTGACAAAATGTCAAAAACTGAAAGTGTACAAATACTTTTTGGTAGATAGTGTATAATTATGGGTCGATTAGACCCATTCTGGGTCGGAAGGTTAAATAAAATTCCGCTGAATAAGCATTTTTTTTTTTTTTTTTTTTTTTTTTTTTTAAACGGGTAATGTTATATTTAAAACAGAGAGCAAATAATACATGTGCGAAATAAGTAAAAGATGTTCATTAGTTTAAAAAAAAAAGGACAGCGCTTGCAAAGCGTATCCTTCGAGACCCTCCCAGATAAGGGTGGGACCAAAAGAAGGAGCGAAGATCAATTAATCAGACAGGGAAGCGTTGAGAGTGGGTGCAAAGGAAAATCTCTATTTCATACTTTTGGACGAGAGGCTCTGACATTGAAACTGGTAGACGGCAGGTACTGGATTCGAACACAATCGCGGCCGTCAGCCAAACCGTTCGGAGTTTTGCGTGGCTTTCTTCGAACCTTGGACTTCCTTGCGTAAATAGGGTTATGTTCCCATAAAAAGACCCCTTTAGGGCCCATATCTCAAGTGTAGATGATTTAGTGGTCTGCACGTTTCCGGGCTTGGCCCGTGGCCCGTACCCGGCCCGGACCACGGGCCGGCGGAATACTTCCAAATTTTCTAACGGGCCGGGCCGGCAGAATTAGAATAATTTTTTCAACGGGCCGGGCCGACAAAAAAATTGAACGGGCCAGGCCCGACCGATAAAAAAATTTTGCGGGCCTGCCGCCCGTTATAAAAATTTCAGCAGAAACGATAAAATATGAATTATTTTCAATGAATATGTCTTTAACGAGAATTAGTATAAATGTGCTAATTTGACAACTAGTTGATGACACTAGTTTGACAACATCAATACAGAAGTAAAACTTGTATGGTGTAGAGATCGGAGTCGGACAGTTACATTGTGTATAACTTGGGCTTAATATTTTTTTCGAAGACTCGTGCTGGGCCGAGATCAGGCTTGCATTCTTTTTCTACATAGAGAGGAGCTGAGCCGGACCTAGACTAATTGCTCTCATGATGTGTAGGGCTAACATGATTTGTAAAATTATTAATAGCGTTAAAGAAGTTATGTTAACGTAATCTTTGGATATATACTCCTGGGTGTTTCTTAAATTCACTTCTCAACAACGCGGAAGTTTGACACATATTCTAATTAATTTTGAATTGTAAAAGCATAAAATTGACAAGCCTGACTATTGAAGGGTTTTGGTAAATAAGAAAGGGCTTTCATTTTTGGTAAATAAGAAATTGAGATAAAAGAAATTATTTTCAAATTGTTGCAGATTTTTCTCTCTTTCCATGCTGTCGCTTCCGGAAATTCTATTTAAAAGTCTAACTTTGGCAGTATTTTCTTAAATTGCTTGTATCAAAAAACGGATAACGCCAGTCGAGTGCATAGTTTCAGAATAGAAATACTTGCTAATCTTATGCATTTCCAAAAATAAACAAATACATAAATAAATAAATAAATAAATAAATAAATAAATAAATAAAAATAATAATAATGAATTCCAAAATGTTTCAGAAACTATCTCTTTTGGATATAAAAATAAAGTTGGATTTGGAATCTTTAATAAAATGATATAGAAATATTTTCATAAATCTACTTTTATCTTCAAGTAGAAAACCATTTAACGAAAAAATAAAGCAGGACGCGTTTCGAGTCACAACAATAACAGCTCTTCATCAGTTGAACCAACACGAGTCCGTAATTGTACAGAATAGCTAGAAACGCACCCTGCTTTGTTTTTTTTTTGTTTAATGGTGATTTTTACAAAGTCTATTATCAAAAAACAAAGTTTTAGCGGTCCCGTTCAGATCAAGTGAGTAGATATTTTACCGTAAAGGTCATTGAGCGGGGCAAGAATGTTAAAGGGGGTCCTGACAGCTGATGATTGGAATATTATAAGAACATAAATATCTGTAAAATCGGTAAATTGAGATGCAGTTATCAAACAAATTGCATTTGAAAAAAAAAATAATAATAATAGCATCTCCTGTCTGTAATAATTGTTAAAATTAACACAGTGCAATGTTAAAAAAAAAAAAAAAAAAAAAAAAAATGCGGTGAAAGACAAATTTATTGATCAATTTTTTGTCATCGTTGATGTTACGTCACCGTTACTCGTGGACATGTTTTTGCTTTATAATATAAAAAATGTAATTGTTTCTCTCATTTTTGTCTTTTTAGTTATTTGCATTTAGTGGCACAATTAAAAAAAAAACTATTAAAAAAACGAACAAAACAACAGTTAATAAAACTAAAGTTTTAGCTGTCCCGGTCAGATCAAATGAATAGATGTTTTTCCGTAAGGTCCGTCGAGCGGGACAAGAATGTTAAAGGGGGGCCCTGACAGCTGATGATTGGACAATAGAAACCTTCAATTGACGGGCTGGAAAGAGAAAAACAACTTTTCCAGCGTGGGACTGTAAAAACGGCCCACAGAATCACGTGGGTTCTCTAAACCAGAACGGCTATTTCTGAGGTCACAACCAGAACGAGTTCTGGCAGCAAACACGAAAGCCACGAATGAAGCACGGAGGAGAGTAAACTGACTTTGGTAGTAGGGGACTGCCTGCTTGTGGATAACTGAAGTTATACAAACAACAAACCAAATAAGGAACATACAAGTGGGAAGGTGGTCTCGGCTCCATCTTGTTTCTCCTTCATTTTCTGGTACGTAGACTTGAATTATTTTTTGGATTTTATTATTGTTAAATGTCAAAAATGGTGATTGATAATTAGTCTCCGGATGTTTCAAAACTTGGTAACATATTCCAAATTACATTTAATGGCTCAAAGAATAATTATATTTATATATTTACTAATATTTGTATCATGCTCTCAATATCAGTGTAAAATATAAACGTTTTTCAAGCCAAATAATAACAATAATAATAATAATTCCACTGTATTTTTAAAAAATAAAACGAGTAAATAATTATTTTTAAAGAAAGGTATTTCTGTTATTTTTTAACCAATATATTTATTTTGCCAACAGTAAACCAAATAAGGAAAACATAAGTGTCAAGGTAGTCTGTGTTCCATTTTGTTTCTCCTTAATTTTCTGATACGTAAACTTAAATAATTTCTTTAATGAAAAAAAAAATAATAATAATAACAATGATAATAATAATCACTTTTTAAATATTTTATGTAAATACAATATGTTTCTAATGGTTTATGATTGTATTTGAGGCTAAAATTCGCAACACATCCCCAATGTTTGTTTAAATAAAAAAAATAAACATTTCTTAAACCAACAAATATAGTAATTTTCTCAGAATTTGTATGTTATTGAGGAGTGGTATCTTTATTGTATATTTAATCAATGCATTATTTCACTCTTCAAATAAATGGAAAATGTTTACAATAAAACATTAATGTTTTTACAAAATCAATTATAAAATTTTCATAGTTGACATTCTGATTTTTTTTATTTTTTAAGCACTATACAAGTTACAAAATATGTTTTTCGTGAAAAAAAAAAGGAAAACAATAAAGAAGAATGTTAGTTATACATTTGGAAATATTTTAAACATGACAAATATATAAATATAAATACTATGTCATTATTCTAATTGGGATTTTTAAATTCATGTGCTCAGATAAAAAGTGTCAGATAAAATCAACCTAAAGTGCATGCTGTTTACATAGCTGCCAACTCTTTCGTTTTTTCGTACCACAAAAAATTAATAGAAATTTTTAACTTGTCTTGTCAACAGATTACGGAGATTAAAAAAAGATAAAATTTACTACTAAATATTTGTGGTATGAAAAAATGGATGTGTTGGCAGCTGTGTGTTTATATATTAAAAATAATTAATCTTGAAGAGTAAGTAGATCTACATTATTTTCAGATCCATGCAATTTTGACAAAATATAATAGAGATAGCTTCTTCTAATAGAACATCAATATTGGCTAATATAACACGCCTTGGATATACGTCTTTTACATTTGAATTTCCATGCTAATATTTAGAATATGATTTTATATCGCTTGAAATGTTGGAAATACCATTATGTACACAGTATTTGTACACAGTTGTACACAGTTATGTATACAGGAACTTTTAGGTCATTTGGAAAATTCTTCGGCTTCTTGGTAAATTTAGAATCTACAAATGCCACATTTTCACCAGAATTTTCGATATAAAGGTTTTATAATATTATGTATAGAAAACTCTTTAAGTTATTTTGCAAGAAATTTGATTATAATATGCCGTGTAACTCAATTATTTTATTACCTCAACAGAAGAATATCGCAGAATTTTCCGGATGACCCATTATTTGCATTCGAATTTAAAAATTTTAAATTTAATTCAAAAGTAGATTAGTTTAGGATGAAATAACAGATATATTGTTCCCAGATATCAAACGAATAACAAACGGTTGTTGTACCTAATTAACTTTAGGAAAATGTAAGTTACACATATTTGCCAACATCCCTGTTTTTTAATACCACTATTTTTGAATAAAAAAACTCGATTTATAAAATCGCGCAATTTCTAGCGTTATATAAAATCAAAGGTCTGTCCAGACCTTCCCCACAGGGTCCTGTTTTTGTGAAATTGTGAATTTTTTCTTACATTTGTGAAAATTCCGGTCTTAATTTTGTGAATTTTAAATTATCGATGGATTCAGGTTCTATCTTTCATACATAAAAAAGCTAAATAATATGTTCTTTGGTGAGTTCAATTATTTATTTACAAGGCATGTTTTATTTTAAAATGATTAAATTTGTGAAAAATTCAATTTGAAAGTGAAAAATTTCTGTGAAAGGTCCATTTAAGAGACAAATATTTTTGTGAAAGATCCTGTTTTGGGATAAAGAATTTTGTGAAGGATCCTGTTTTGGGATGAAGAATTTTGTGAAAAGTCCTGTTTTAAGATAAATTAATTTGTGAAGGTCTCCTTTAAAGGACCTAAAATTTCCCTAAACATATCCCTGAAAATGCACACTTAGTTTGATGTATTTTTTAAAAAAGAAAAAAAGGTGGCGATTAGAAATTGGGAGCTTGACAACTATGATTACACATGGATATTTGGGGTACATTGTACTATCCCTTGAAATATAATAAGTATTAATATTGCTAAATTATTAATATTCTATTGTAAGCATTTAAAAAAATTGAAATTAGAAGAATGTATACATTTAAAAAAATAATAATATAGACATCTCTTCTTGATAAAAGGTCGATGCTGATTCAGTTCTGCATTTATTGACTTTCGAAATATTTTTATAAAACATGTGAGATATTCACAAAGTAATTACTGACGTTTCTTAAATATTACCACATTTTTGTAAAATTTTCCGTTGTAGTTGGAATATTAAATTACTGATTAAAAAATAATAGACATATTCGTCCTAATAACAAAAACGGCGAGACAATATTGTATTAACAGCCTCTAAAAATATGTGTGTTGGTTTATCAATATTAGACTTACATTTATATGTTTTTTAACTATTTATAAAGTTATTATAATTATTGGGGAATTAATTATATTTAATTGTAGATATTGTCACTTTAATTACCACATATTACTCAAATTGACATTGTACAAGAAATTTAACTATAAACATTGTCACTTTAGTCATGATATGTTAATCACATTAATATTGTGACGGAAATTAATTGTAAACATTGTGATTTTAGTCATAATATTAACACGCATTGACAATGTCACGGAAATTTAGTTGTAAACATTGTCACTTTAGTCACAATATATCACCCATAATGACATTGTACCGGAAATTTAATTGTAAACATTGTAACTTTTGTCATTAATATATTAATCATATTGATATTGCGATGGAAATTTAATTGTAAACATTGTCACTTTAGTCACAATATTCATACACATTGACAATGAGACGAAAATTTAATTGTGAACATTGTGTATTTAGTCAAAATATGTTACCTTGATTGACATTGTACCAGAAATATTTCTAATAATGTATCAACATACCTGCGATAGCAGGTAAATACATTCAATACCATATAACTCATGACATGAAACATTGGATTTTGGTATATTTAAAGTATTATACTAATATTTGCACGGCTTTCACTGGACCGTTTTTCGAATACTTGTTCTAGAAGAAAATTTTTTGTAATATATTTTTACAACATTTGTGACCACATTAACTTTCAAGGTATTATATGCTTCCACTAAATATTATTAAAAAAAATTCCCTGGAAAAATCTGGTATTGCAACAAAGGACGTTTATATTTGTAATAAAATTTTATCTTACTCCAAAAATCTGCAATAAAATTATTAATGATAAAGGAATAATCGTACTCTATTATAGTAGACACAAACTAAAGAACTTTATTGAAAAAGAAAAAAAATTGTATTAATCTTATAAAATATCATCTAAAAATAAAATTATGAATAAACAAAAAATAAAAATAAATTATAAATAAACAAAAATAAATTATAAATAAACAAATAATGATTAAATAAAATAATAAATAAATAAACATAAAATTTTCACATTTTACTTTTTACACATAATTTTTTCATTTTTCACATTAATTTAAAAAAGAACAAGTCGGAAATTGCGCGTCAAACGTAGCAAATGAGGCGCGTTCGAACTATAGCGAAGTTTTAAAAATATTCAGATCTTGGTGTAATACTGTACAGTACTTCGGATATAGTATAATAGTCGAAATATTTTGTATCTTCCTATAAATACTATCTGCTTTTTATTATACAGAAAGTAACTTATAATAAACCTTAGCAACGTACATGAATTTCATAAAATATTAAATAGTTTAATATAATTAAAACGCGCTCCAAATAATGTTTCTCACTATACCTTTATGTAATGGAATATTTATGAGTAGCCCTGTAAATGAATAACAAACATTCTTTGTACCGCACATTGCACAGAATGCATATTTTAGTATATACTTTACAGATGCATATCAATTTTATTATGTTCGAAATAGTGTAATATCATTATAATGCACTTGAAACTATTTTTTCCCATTGAGCTTAATGTAACGGAATACTTTTGATTGTCCTTATAATCAAACTATGCATCCGATTTTCATTAAATTTGAAATGACTCGACAAAAGTACGCAACAGCTATTTTAAAATTCAAATTATTTGGTTGGGTAGTTTTTGCCTTGTTAAATGCAGACAGGCGGACGGACTGGTGGACGACTATAGGTACTACGTATTTACAAAAATATGAACGCACCTAAAAAGCACACTGAATATTAATAAAATAAAATGAATATTAATAAAATTCTGTTAAACAAAATTTTATAAAATTATTATTTTATTATTACATTTTATTCTTACATGACCTCAATTCACTCATTTAAAAAAAAAGTTGCACACGCATTTTTACTAATTAAATGCATATTTTTTTGTGGAAGCTGTGTTCGCATTTCATTTCATAAGAGGAAAAATGAACTTATTTAATCTTTTTATCGCACTAAAACGGCATGCGGTGTATTTTTGTAGCCACAATATACAATAATCAGGGCGGAATACTTCGACCGCAAAGGATTAAAAAGTGGTTCTTGTAGACGCCCTGGACTTATTATTTTTGAGACAACAATTGATTTATTTATATGCTATGCCATCCATAAACGTTTTCTTACCGAGATGCTTACAAACACTCGTTTAACGATCTTTATAACTGCACTAACACTTCATCTACTGCATTATGATTTAGGGTGAGGTGGGAGGGAGGATTATGAGCAGGGGGTAATTATAACCACGCTATAATGTAGCGAATTGTGTATGGTGAAATTTTATTTCACACTGAGATATTGACTTCATAATGAATTTTTCATTTTAGACATTCTTTATCACTAGTCAGAAGCATTTTTTGAGATCTAAATAGCAATTTGAAACAGAGCTATCAAAATTTTTAATAAACGGATTTGTCAGTTTGGAGTTCTAATGATCTTAATTACCCCAAATAAATGTGTGTAGGCAAGTATAAAGAGGAAATATAGTGGTCATAATTTCCCCACTTGTGATCTTAATTAGCCCAAGCGTTTGTGATTATGCGTTTTTGATGGGGTAGTTATAACCATCTTTTTAACTTAAAAAAGACAAGTTGAAAGTTACACGTGAAGCGTAGTAAATGAGGTGCATTCGTACGATAACAAAGTTTTAAATAATAAGATCTTGCTGATATAGTAGACAGTACTTCGGATACAGTATAGTGGTCGAAATCTTTGTGTTCCTGTAAATATACAGGAAGCAATTTTTATTACACCTCAGCAACGTATATCATATTCATAAAATGTGAAAAAGTTTCATATAATTAAAACACGCCCCAAATAATGTTTCCCCGTATACCATTATGTATTGGAATACTTTTGTGTGGCCCTGTAATTTAATAATAAATATTCTTTGCATCACAGATTATACAGAATGTATATTTTAGTCTATATATATTTCATAGTTTTATGTCAATTTTATTATGTTCGAATGAGTGTCTCACCATTAAAATAATTTTGAAACTTTTTATTCCCATTGACCGTAATGTAACGGAACACTTTTGATTGTCCCTGTAATTGATCTATGCATCCGATTTTCATAAAATTTGAAATGACTCGACAAAATTATATACTAATCATATGTTTTAAATTTCAAACGATTAAAATACATTTGAAAATTTTGCCCATTGACCGTAATATAACGGAATCCTTTTGATTGTCCCTGTAATTAATATATGCATCCGATTTTCATAAAACTTGAAATGATGAAATGACAAAATTATGTAATAATTATGTATTTTAAATTTCAAACGATTCAATTGGATAGTTTTTGCGTTGTTATATGCGGACGGACAGATAGACGGACGGACTGAACGACAACTATAGGTGCTACGTATTTACATAATTACGAACGCACCTAAAAACGAGTATGAGAATTAAAACTTTCAATAAATATTCTTAAAGTGTCAAAGTTACTTCTTATTTACTTAAATCATTACTTTTACAAGTAAAACAAAATAACAATGTTGAAAATGGAAAAAGCGGTCATAATTATCTCTCCTGGCCCTACTGCAATTTTTCTCTAATTTTTTTTTCTTTCATCTACTACAATGAAAATTAAAGGATTTATATAAAAAAAATTCTCATCTGTGAGAAATTTAAATCATTAGAGGTTTATTCATTAGTTAATTAATTAAAATGGTATTTTAAAGTACCATCAATACACTATGCCTAAAATATTCTCGAAACAGAAAATCAAAATTATATTTCAAATAAAATGTAAACTCTTAAAACTTTTAAATAAGAAGAGGACACATGCGATTTGCATGCATATCAATATAAAAAAGCCATTTTTATTTCTGATGACTTTAATACCTTGTTTTTCATTGGTAAGTACTAAGTTTTTAATCTATTTTCTAGTTCTGTAGTAATAACTAAACTATTTGTTTATTATAGCAATTTTCGGTTCATTCACAGAAGATTATGGTTTGTTATTCAAAATAATGTTTACAATAAAAGCAGCCCAGTGGCCTTTCATAAATTTAAGTCCAGACAACCTTTTAACCATGGTAGAATACTATTTTCTAGCATGAACCTATTTCTAAGAAGATTTAAATGATTAACGAAAAGAATTATTCAGTTGAAACTCCTATTAGGTATACCAATTAGATGCCCGAATAATATAAAATGATTGTAGAACCTGTTTGGTATAAAATTTACTCGTTCAGAAAATTTTGAATGCCCTGTGAAAGTGATTCACCATATCCGAAGAGTCCATTTACCTATTTACCAACATTTTTTTTTTCTTAACCTCAAACCATGCCAATAATATATGACGACCTCAGAAACCAAGGAGTACAAGTGACAAAAATTCTATTTAGAGTAAATTGAGTTTAAACATAATTAACTTTAAATATGGAAATCAATAATAATCGACTGAATTGAAATAAGTAACTACCGCTGGTTTCATTGTGGTCTTTGAATTCTTATTTCAATAACTGAAGAAAATGTAAAGTGCAATTTCCTTTAAATTTATAATTAATCAATATTGATTTTTATTCGACAAAAGTGATTTGTGTCTAGAACGCAGTGTATGTCTCCGAAATTTCTTACGGAGAGATTTTTTAACAGAAAATACTGGTACCGAAGAATTTCTTGGTCTTAAAATTCCAACATCCCTATCAACCCTGTTATCTCACTATGATAGGGAGTCAAATTTTTCAAAGAGACATCCTTTTTTATTCAGAAATTCCGAATTTTTTTTTTTTTTTATTTTAAGTAATCCAAATGTGCCTGCCATTCAATAAACAAAAATTACTATTCGGAATTTCTAGTAGAAATTTGGATTTTTTTTTAAAAACTTATTTAAAGAATTTAAAGTTCTGGTTTTAAATATTACTGTTATTTTTTTTATTTAAAAGAACCGGAAGACTTGCAAGTATGGGTATACTAAAGTATTCAACTATTTTAAGACATGCCAAAAGGGACTTCTGACTTTTTTTTTTTTGACAAATGAATGACGTCGTTTTATAATACCGTCTGTAGAAAACTGTTTTCACTTCTTCTAAAGTATCGAAAATAATTCTCGAATTTACCATGTTAAATTCCATTACATTGGGAATAATGTTTCTCAGGCAGATTTCATTGATGATTAATAATCCAATTTTTTTTTTAAAGATGGTCTTGAAATTTCTAAACATACGTATGGCTGGCGGGAATTTTCATAAAATCAGACTTCGTGATTAAACGTGATGATAAAAAACTTAGTCTGCTATAGAAATGCCAACATATATACTAAAATATAAATTCTACACAATATGTAGTACAAAGAATATTTGTTATTAATTAATAGGGCCACCCAAAAGTATTCCATTGCATAATGATATAGGGGAAAACATTATTTGGGACGTGTTTTAATTATATTAAACTATTCCATATTTTACGAAATTGATATACGTTACTGAAGTTTACTACAAGTTACTTCCTGTATAACAGAAATCAGATAGTATTTACAGGGACGTACATAAGATTTCGGCTACTATACTGTATCCGAAGAACTGATGCATACTATTACACCAAGATTTAAATATTTTTAAAACTTTGTTATAGTACGAATGCACCTCATTTGCTACGTTTGACGTGCAATTTCCAACTAGTTTATATTTGGAAATTTCGAATTCTTACCCAAAATTTTTTATAGTTATTTTTACTCTGTAAAACAATAAGTACCATAAATATAATAATAAAAAAGTTTATCCAAAGTTTAATAGTGTGAATTAAAAATTCTTTAAAAAAAACTACAAAGAATCTACAGAACTGGTTCAGAAAGTGAAAGTAATTTTATAAAAAATATCTGCGACCAAAATCGAAAAAGTAATTAAGGAGCGAACTTGAGAGGGACCTCAGCTATCCCCCCCCCCCTAAAAAAAATTAAAAATGTTAAAATGCGAAAGATTTATTAGAGAAATGTTTCCCCATAGGAATAGCATTAGCTCGCAAGTACCTTCGCGGGCAGGGACATGAGCCTTAATATATAATGTAAGACATTTATTAAATGTAAAAATTCTATTAGAGTTGTCAATTAAAAAAATAGTTTGCATGTATATTCATTACACCAAAAACTAAACAACACTAATCTATATCAGGGACTAACCGAATCTCAAGTTTCAGAAAATTCCGTGTATTAGTTCTTGAGATAGGGTTATTGTGATTATCAGGAATAATTCAGCATGACAGCGCCACCTGTTGAGCGATTTTTACAAAAACGTAATCAGCACCATGCTATATCATATACTAATGAAATATAAAGTTTTAGGAAAATCCATGCACTAGTTCTTGAGATATAGCTGTTGTAGAAAATTTAAATAATGCAGCATAGCAGTGCCACCTATTGAACGATATGCACAAAAAACTAATCATATTTATTTTACATGAAGGTCTCACAGAATGTAAAGTTTTAAAAAATTCCGAGCATTAGTTCTTGAGATAAAGTGCCCACACAATTTTTGTTTCATAAAGACAGACTGACAGACATTTTGTAAATGCATGTTTTTCCTGTTCTCGACCTTTAAAACGTTTAAATCTATCGAAAATCGGATTTCGAAAGTTTTCAAGAATCCAGTACTTTCTTCTTGTAAAAATAGAAGAAAGTAAAAATAGTTTGCATGCAATATTCCGTAGTCCGTCTATCCCGAGTTTGATCTTCTGTATTTGTAAAAGCCTAATTACTGTGCGGAGAATAGGTCTGGCACCTCGTTGGAATGTTAACCGAATTTAGGAACGATTGAGCTATTTTTATTCCCTATTTATAAAAATTAATTCTTACGCTCAGAATAATGAGTTTACGCTACTACCGGAAGTATGTATTATACCCCGGGGTGTAATCGTAAAAAAAAAAAAACAGGTTATACGATCGATGCAGGGGGTATACACTCAAGGCAGACGAATAATGCAGGAAGGGCGCGCTATCTGTAAAGCGATTTGCAACAAAACATAATCAGTACCATGTTATATCAAGTACTTAATAAATATAAAGTTTTATGAAAATCCATGCACTAGTTCTTGAGATATGGCTTATGAGAAATTGTAAATAAAGCAGCATAGCAGCGCCACCTATTGAGCGATATACACCAAAAGCTAATCGCACCTATTTTACATCAAGGTCTCACAGAATATAATGTTTTGTAAAATTCCGTGCATTAGTTCTTGAGATAGAGTGCCCAGAAAATCTTTGTCACATACAGACAGACCGACAGACTCACTGAATGCCATTTTGTAAAAACATGTTTTCATGACCTTTAAAACATGTAAATCCGTCGAAAACCGGATTTCAAAAATTTGCAAGAATCCAATACTTTCTTGTAAAGATAGAAAAAAGTAAAAATAGTTTGCATGTATATTCTGTAGTCCGTCAATCCCGAGTTTGACCTTTTGTACTTGTAAAAACGTAATTACTGTGCGGAAAAAGGCCTGGCACCTCGTCGGAATGTTAACCGAATTTAGGAGCGAATGAGTTATTTTTACACCCTATTTATAAAAATTAATTCTTACGCTCAGAATAATGAATTTAATATTTCGCTACTACCGGAAGTATGTATTATACCCCGGGGTGTAATCGTAAAA
This sequence comes from Maratus speculifer, assembly GCA_964019185.1. NCBI lineage: Eukaryota > Metazoa > Arthropoda > Arachnida > Araneae > Salticidae > Maratus > Maratus speculifer. The sequence continues at coordinate 252,196,762 of OZ025290.1, forward strand.
AAAAACCAGGTTATGCGATCGATGCAGGGGGTATACGTTCAAGTCAGACGAATAATGCAAAATGGTAGTGCCATCTGTCGAGCGATTTGCATCAAAACGTAATCAGTACTATGTTATATCAAGTATTAATTAAATATAAAGTTTTATGAAAATCCATGCACTAGTTCTTGAGATATAAGTATTGTAGAAATTGTAAATAAAGTAGCGTAGCAGCGGCACCTATTGAGCGATATACACCAAAAACTAATGACATCTATTTTACATCAAGGTCTCATAGAATGTAAAGTTTTGTAAAATTTCGTGCATTAGTTCTTGAGATAGAGTGCCTAGAAAATTTTTGCCACATACAGAGAGACATTTTGTAGAAACATGTTTTCATGACCTTTAAAACATATAAATCCGTCGAAAACCGGATTTCTAAAATTTGCAAGAATCCAATACCTTCTTCTTGTAAAGACAGAAAAAAGTAAAAATAGTTTGCATGTATATTCTGTAGTCCGTCAATCCCGAGTTTCACCTTTTGTACTCGTAAAAAACGTAATTACCGTGCGGAGAAAAGGTCTGGCACCTCATCGGAATGTTAACCGAATTTAGGAGAGAACGAGCTATTTTTATCTCCCTATTTATAAAAATTAATTCTTACGCTCCGAATAATGAGTTTAATATTTCACAACTACCGGAAGTGTGTATTATACCATTACACCTCCATCCATACACACTTCCTCTCCAGCTTAATCCCGATTTCATCGCGGGCAAATACATATACTTAACCATTCATGGAAATTCAAAAAAGAGATCCAATTACAAGAGGTTATTCTCCTTATCTTTTGTATCGGTAATTTCTTCGGGAGGAAGAACTGACATCTCTAATTCCTTTCATTATTCAGCTTCTCAGACATCTAATCCTTTCCATAAGTTTGTGCATAATAAGCATGCATAATTCTCTTTCAAATCTTCTAGCTCATAATGCCTTTTCTCTTATAGACATCTATTAGGGAAGCGGTTTTTGGAGGTGGGGCTGAAAAATAAATTAAAGATTTGTTTGTTGTTGTTTGTTTAGCGTTTAGGGTATAAAAAAATATTTTAACCATGAAAAATAACATGTTTAATTCAACACGCTGATAATGATGAGGATCACGATTATTCGGAAACATGTAAAAATAGAGAGGCGAGTGACAAAAACTAAATGGCAAAGTAAAATGAAAATGAACCTTAAAATGAGAAATTTGCGCATAAACTTTGTGTAATCCTTTAACTATTTCCCTGATATTCCCGCACGTCATATGGGTGACGTGTTTTTGCCAATTATGATTTGCCCGTACCATGTACGGGCATCCATATTCCAATCACGATCATGGAAGACGGTAGTATTCCGAGTGACGCCCGCCTTAAGCCCAAAATCATAAAATGTCGGAACTCTATTAATGCAGCTAACTCGACATCAAAGAAAACGCGAAAAGCCGCCATTTAATAACTCAGTAAATATCGCTCATATTGTTCTACTTTTTTAAGGACAATCTTATATCTGCAGTCTAATCTCATTATGAGATTTTTAGAATTCTTATGTTCAATATATTTCGAGATCTCTAATTCCTTTCATTATTCAGCTTCTCAAACATCTAATCTTTTCCATAAGTTTGTGCATAATAAGCATACATACTTTTCTTTAAATTATTCTAACTCATAATGCCTTTCTCTTATAGACATCAATTAGGGAAGCGATTTTTGGAGGTGGGGCTGAAAAAAAAAAAAAGATTTGTTGTTTGTTGTTTGCTTAGCGTTTAGGGTATAAAAAATATTTTAACCATGAAAAAAATACCATGTTAAATTCAACACCCAGATAATGAGGATCACGGTTATTCGGAAACATGTGAAAAATAAAGATGCGCGTGGCAAAAAACTAAATGGAAAAATAAAATGAAAATGAACCTTAAAATAAGAAATTTGCCCACAAACTTTGTGTAATTCTTTAACCACTTCTTTGATATGCCCTTACGTCATATGGGTAACGTGTTTTTGCCAATTATGATTTGCCTGTAGCACGTACGGGCAGCATTTTCAGAAAGAATCACGTTTTGAGCACCAGCCTTGGCGAGTTGGCGAAAGCGAGAACATTCAGCTAGCTGCATCGCCAAACACAAAATAGACTAAGCTCAAATGTGTCATAAAACATATGATTAATAGAATTATATTTATTACAAGAGAATCTTTACTACTGTTTTTAATTAACTTTTCAATTTCTTCGAACATAGCGAGTTAAGGAAACAATATTTTTGAATTGAGAAAAAAAAAAAAAAAAAAAAAAAAAAAAAAAAAAAAAAAAAACCATGTTTTGATGTTTTGTGAAATTTAAAGCATTTTAATCTGTAAAAGCTCTTTGTTTTAAACTATGTTTTAATCGTAAACAACGGTGAATAACATTTCCTCATATTATAGTCTTTGCTGAATAACATTTACGGAAAAACAAATGAACAATAAGCGCGATTTCTTTGCAGAAGGAAGGCTTGCTATTCGTTAGGCGTTTGACGTCACAAACAAGAAATGGTTCGTAGCATTGACTTCATCTCCGCGCCAACCGTTGTTCTTCCGATAAGGTGCTCAAAACGTGATTCTTTCTGAAAATGCGTACGGGCATCCATATTCCAATCACGATCATGGAAGACAGTAGTATTCCGAGTGACGCCTGCCTTAAGCCCAAAATTATAAAATGTCAGAACTCTATATATACACGTAGCTTATAACTTTTATGCCTCTTTCATACCACAAAAATTTTATAGTAAATATATTCTTTTTTAATCGTCGAAATCTTATTATTAAACAAATGAAAAATCTCTGTACAGTTTTAGTGGTAGCAAAAATGCATAAAAGTTGGCAGCTATGATATACAGCTAATTCGACATCAAAGAAAAAGCGAAAAGCCGTCATTTAGAAACTCAGCAAATATCGCTCATATTGTTCTAATTTTTTAAAGATAGTCTTATATCTTCTTATCTTACATCTGCAGTCTAATCTCATTCTGAAATTTTTAGAATTGTACGTTCAACGTATTTCGAGATCTCTAATTCCTTGCATTATTCAGTTTCTTGTGCATAATAAGCATGCATAATTCTCCATAAAATCTTCTAGCTCATAATGCATTTCTCTTATATACATCCATTAAGGGAGGTTTTGGGAGGTGGGGCTAAAAAATAAATTAAAGATCTGTTGTTTGTTATTTGTTTAGCGTTTACGGTTATAAAAATATTTTAACCATGAAAAATAACATGTTTAATTCAACACGCAGATAGTGAGGATCATGGTTATTCGGAAACACGTGAAAATAAAGAAGAGAGTGACAGAAACTAAAGGGAAAAATAAAATGAAAATGAACCCTTTAGGGACGAGCAACCAGTATACAGGGTGCGGCAGGTATTTGAGAACACGCATTATAGGTTAAATATTTTTCAGAAGGTTATAGTTACAATTTTTTTTCTGTTGCAGGTAAGTATGTCAGAGTCTAACCTAACGCAAGAAATGAAGCGGCACGCTGTTATTGTTTCCTTGGTTGCAGGGCACTCCGATTTAGAAATTGCCACATTTCTGAAAGTCGCCCGATCATTTGTTTTCAAAGTACGGAAAGAACTGGAGGCTTCCAAGGGTGATGTGGCGCAAATTACTCACTGGAAACGACATTGTCAGCGATCTGACATTATCAGGACACCAGAATTTGTGAGCCAAGTTCAAGTTAACATTGATAATGATCCTGGGAAGTCAATCAGAGCACTGGGTAAGGAATTGGGAGTTAATGAGGCCACCATTCGACGAGTGGTTCATGAAGACCTTCGATACAAGTCCTATGTCATGCGGAGAGGACAGTTCTTGTCTAAAAAGACCAGAGAGAACCGTCTGATTAGAGCCAAACGTCTCCTGATTAAATTAAAACATCCAGAGGAACCGGGAATGCTGTGGTTTTTTTCTGATGAAAAAAACTTTGTGCAGGACCAGAAGACAAACCGAAAAAATGATCGCTGGCTATGTAAAACGCCCGAGGAGGTTCCTACCGTCATGCACACAAAGTTTCCAGCCTCTGTGATGGTTTTGGGGGTCGTTAGCAGCAAAGGAGATGTGATGCCGCCACATTTTTTTGACCAAGGTGTTAGAGTCAACGCCGCTGCTTACACTGAGGTTCTGAACACGGTTGTGAAGCCCTGGATTACTACTGTAGCACAGGAGAGGCCGTATGTTTTCCAACAAGACTCTGCACCATCTCACACAGCTCATACAACTCAAGAATGGATGGCGGAGAATTTTCACGATCACATCACCCCAAACTTGTGGCCTCCCAGCTCCCCAGATGTTAATCCAATGGATTATTATGTATGGGGCGTTGTTGAAAGAGACTCTAATAAACATCCTCATAGCACAATTTCGTCTCTCAAAACAGCCATTGTGGATGCAATGGCGAATATTAACAAAAATCATCTGATTGCTGCCTGCCGTCGGTTTCGACACCGTGTAGAAGCTGTTATTGCAGCTGAAGGAGGTTTTATTGAATAATATTATTTAATGTACATATGATCAACTGTATATAATGTCAAAGTTAATAAATGTTCTTTCGTTAGTATTTATTCCTGTTTGTCTGCAGAGATAATTTTGTTCTCAAATACCTGCCGCACCCTGTACGTGCCACAGAATGTGCTCAGAATTCTTCATTATTCTGAGCAGAAAAATTTTAATGTAAATTTTGCCTTATTTAATCCGAGTATTTTCGCGATTAAATTAGGCACAAATTTCTGTTTGAAAAAACCGGCGATAAAAAAATAAAAAATTCTGTAAAAGACATCCGTCTCAAAGGGATTAACCCCTTGAAGCGACACGAATACACACGAAGCAAAAAGGCTTAAGAATGCTCGTTTATCACCACTAGTAAAATTTTAAAGTAAAACTTGTCTTATTTAATCGGAGTTTTTATAAGACACAAATGGTCTTAACACACTGTATTAGTGAAAGCAAATCTATCCTGAACTATAATTTGTCTTATTAGAAACAAAAGAAGAAGGTTCCGTTCGTTCTTCTAGCGGTCCTTAACAAGCGGAACATCGGTGATTTGAACGCTGCATATAAAATAAAACTTCAAACAGGACATTTGCCACAGGCTGTCAGATTTTATCTATAAACGAATAGATTTCAAATAAGTATTTCTTCTTTTTGAGCAATAAATTGAATAAGATGCAAATTGAGACAGCAAGTAAATCAATGAGAAAACGTCAATTTGCAGTTTCTCTAAGTAATCAACTTTCATAATGTCAGCAAATTATGCAGCATTCAATCACATTGACACAAATTAGAATGTGTTGGATGACTTGTTATTTAAAAAACGTTCTATTGTCTCGAACGTCATTTAATCTGTTCTGCACGAAAGGCATTTAAGATGTATCAGAAGTTAAGATTTTCTAACCTTTCATTTAATGCCATCAGATAGAAGTGTAGTTTAGTCATCTTTCGTTTCCGTCATAATTGTTCTTTTTTACGTGCATGTGAAGTTTCCATTTAGGGGCTGTGCATACATAACGTTATCAGCTTTATGGTAATTTTGGACCCCTTCCCCCCGTTCGATATCATATGTTATCATTCTTCGCCCCCCCCCCCAATAATGATATCGTTATCAAAGTGTAAAAATGTTTTATTTTTAGAATTTTGTTCTTTTGTTTATAGTAATATACAAAATTGGTTAAATTTATTTTTCGCATACTTTATTGATTCAAATGAAGAGAAGTCAATGAGATATAGCTTTAATCGGATAAAATTTAAAAAAATAGTTACTATTTAAAAATATTTTATAACAGCTTTTTGTTACATAATGATTTCAACAATAATAAAATCTTATTGAACTCCCCTCTCCCCTCTTACGGAAGAAGAGTGGGAAGATAGGACCGATAGAAATTCTTATCAACAAAACAAGTGGATGGCATTCTCTTTCTTTTATTTATTAAACACAAACTTCATTTCAAATATGCTTCACATATGATTTTTTTCGAACCGTGATTATATGTACATACACATATGAAGATGAATAGGAATATCAAACGTTGGAGTATACCATATTAAGAATTAAATTTGATAATAATTTAGTGATTTTAATAACTTTATATTTTCATAACAATAGATAACAGTCTACAAAAAGATAATATACTATTATGAACAAAATATCGTGGTAAAAATAAAAAGAGACAATTTTGATTGGGTCAAAAATGATATCGATATCAAAAGGCAACCCCTCCTTCCCATAGAGATATCTTACGATACCATGTGCCGAACACCCCCCTCCCCCCTAAAATGATAGCGTTATATAGGTATAGCCGCTTATCCAAAGATTTAAAAGATAAGTCAGTTAAATACATTTAATTGATTTTTAAAGGTAATTACAGAATACACAGGACGTCCGACTAATGGTATCCAAAAGTAATAAGTCACTTAAATACATTTCATTGATTTTTAAAGATAATTACAGAATACAAAGGATGTCCAACTAATGGTATTCTAAAATAATGATTGATTTAAACAGAGAGAACCACCACAATTAGCTATAAATTACAGTTGCATTAAACAGATCACTTTTTCAAGTTTATTATCTCGTTAATGAAGTTCAACGTGAGCTTTATTAATGGCCGTATGTAGATGTTCAAATGGTTTATTATCTCATATCAAACGAATAGCCCAGATAACAAACGTATAGTATGTGTTAGTTAATCATATGATTGAAGACAATCTGTGGTCCTTTGCCATCTAACAGAATGTCATTTGAAAAAAAATGCTCATTTTTTACAGAGGTTTTAATTGATAAAGGATGCATTTGACAATAAGTGCAGATATTTGGAAGCTTACAGATCATTTTCCCAAAATAATGGTTGCATCAGTTACCAACTTTATCATCTGAGCTTGTCAAATATTTTCCACTGCCTGTATTTTAAATTATTTACTGTCAATTTTTGAGATAATATGAACTATTGCGGTTAGATTCTGCTCTCGTTTAAAATTTTCATCAGCAAAATTTGTCAAAGAATCATGCAACATTATAATTAGGAGCCCTTATTTTGAAATTCAGACAAAAAAGTGTTTTGATAGTTGTATTTTTTAATTGCCTTGATATTTTTTTATGTTGAAGTAAATCATATTTAATGATTAATCTGCAATTTAGAAGCCCTGAAAATTTTTTCTCTTTCCTATAGAAAATATCAAAGTTCACGTTTGTGAATGCCATTTTTATGAAAAATGAAATCCCAATATGTTTGGAGTGGTATATTTCTGGCTAGCAACAACATCCCAAAATTATTTTGGCATAAACTTATAGAGTAACACTACCTGCTTATTAAAGTTTATTTATTTCCATGGGGCATTGTTATTTTACATTGTTATGTTGCCACAAAGTACAGTCAAAATAACGTCTTTGTCCATTTTCCGCTCTTAATATCTTATTTAAGCTATAATACCCCAAAGTTTTTCTTATAAAATATGAAAGTACACTACTAGGACAAGTTAAATAATATAGTACTGCACGGAGATATTCTTGCTGATAATAGCTATAGCTGGTTAAATATTCAAAAATTCCAAATTCTGCAACTTTTAAAGTAGTTTATTTCAAAAAAGCGCCACAGTTGAATGAAGAAAAATATGTCACGCAATAGTTGAACATATGTACAAAAACATGGAAAAGAAAAATAAGTGGGGCCTCGTAATATTTTTTAGTAAAAAAAAAAAAAAAAAAAAAAATTATAAGAAAAACGATGTCTATCATCACATTTTTTCCATAAGAGAAAATGAAACATACCCTTTCTCTTTCGGAAGAGGCGACAAAAAAGGGATATTTCATTTACTCATAGGGAAAAATCATAGAAAGACGAAAGAAAATTTGGATGTTTCATTTTTTTTTTAGGGGAAAAATGTGATCGTGGACATTGCTTTTCTTGTAATTTTTGTCATTTTTTTTGTCTAAAATTATCACGAGACCCCATTTCTTTTTCTTTTCCATGTCTTTGTACATATGCTCAACTATTGCGTGACATATTTTTTTTTTCATTCAGCTGTGGCACTTTTTTGAAATAAACTACTTTAAATATTGCAGAATTTAAAATATTTTGAATATTTAACAGGTTATAGCTTCTAACAGCAACAATATCTCGATGCAGTACTATATTATTTAGCTTGTCCTGGTAGTGCACTTTCATATTCTATAAGAAAAGCTTTGGGGTATTATAGCTTAAATAAGATATTAAGAGCGGAAAATGGACAAAAACGTCATTTTGACTGTACTTTGTGGCAACATAACAATGTAAAATAACAATGCCCTATGGAAACAAATAAATTTTAATATGCAGATAGTGTTATACTATAAGTTTATGCCAAAAGAATTTTGGGATGTTGTTGCTTGCCAGAGATATACCACTCCAAACATATTGGGATTTCATTTTTCATAAAAATGGCATTCACAGCCTCGAACTTTGATATTTTCGATAGGAAAGAGGAAATTTTTTCAGGGCTTCAAAATTGCACACAATCCATCAAATAAGATCTACTTCAACATATAAAAAAACCAAGCAAATCAAAAAATACAACTATCACACTTTGATTTTCAAAATAAGGGCTCTTAGTAATGAAGTTTAAGTACGTTTATTCTTTCATTTTGTGAAGGGGACAAGGGGAAGATATTCACTCATATCAGTATTTATATTATTGAGCTCGATTCTTATACACAATTGCCAATTTAACCGTTTCCCTGTTTTAGCCAATCATGATTTACCCGTACTACGTACGGGCATCCATATTCTAATCATAATTAATTATTAAAAAATAAGAGTTAATCATATTATTGAAGACAATCAGTGGCCTTTTGCTATCTAATAAAATGCCATAAAAAACTTATTATTTACTGAGATTTTAATTGACAAAGGAAGCATTTAACAATAAGCGCAAACCTTTAGAAATTCACAGATAATTTTCTCAAAATGACGGTAATTTACATAGACAGGATGGCAGAGATTTATGTTGTTTCATCAACTAACGATTCTTCTTTCAAAATTTCCGGTGCGAATTTGAAAATTCAAAATAAAAATGGAATAAAAACTAGTAACCCTGATCCTATACTTATCATTAGAATACACTGGAATTAATGTCATTATAAAAGAGACATAAAATATTTTCTTTTCAAAAGTAACATTTTATATGAAAAAAAAGGTGTTTCAATTTTCCATTATAGTTTAAACTACGTGATTCCTAGTCACCGGGTAAATATTTAATATTTTTATATTTTTACATTTAATAATTTTATTATTGCAGGCCCTGATTAATGTAATTTGGGTTTTATAATCGATTTAAAAGCAGAGTAATTCTATTTGTAGAATAATAAAATGATTGGTTAACATCAGAATATAAAAGCGAATTTATCATAAGATGAAATTTCGTCGGAGGTCGATAGTCAGGTAGTGGTAGTCAGCTCTGTAAAATTTATCACAAGAGGATGACTTTTAACAGTTTAACCGATCTAAGGATGAGATTTCCGCGTTTTTGCACACCAGTATTTTATTAGAGAAAATGTTGTTCTTTTAAATCCCAAAAATGTTCTGATTAAATGAAATAATATTTTCTCTAACAAAATACTGGGATGCATAAACGCGGAAATCGCATCTCTGCTGATTCCTGTTTTTGTTTTAACTACAATAAATTGAAAATATGGAATAAATACTGTTTATTTTAAAGCTAAAACATTCATGATACTTAGTCTAAATATTTCTACCATTTAATAGTATGTCGCCGTAATTAAAATATTAGTGGTGTCAAAAAAACTTTTAGTGACGAAACAAGCAAACTCTTCTTACTTGTGCGATATCGAGCAAATAAATTAGATAGTTAACCCTTTGCGGGGCAGAGCAAATTCATTGCTTAAGTATTGAAATTAATGACTGACACCGGAATTTGAAAACAACTTTATTTGTAAATAAGCAAACGCTATACTTCACGCATTCAATAAACCGTAATTTTTTTAACAAAATTCCGGTGCGAATGTGGCGTTTGGGAATTAAAATTAAGTGGTATATGAAACCACCGCCCCGCAAGGGGTTAAATAATACTAAATAGTTAAAAAATATATAAGTTACTAAACACTGCATTTGAAGCTGAGATGTAACAGAAGAATTTTTAACAGAGAATAAATGAATTATTGTAATGAGCAGTTGTAGAGTAAAAATATTATGGAAGGAATAATAAAATTATTCTCTGACGATGATCATAGGAATCGCAGGCCGAAAGCACTTGTTGGTTTTAAATAAAATACATATTTACTTAACTTGTAACATCCATAATAATATTATTATTTTGTTGCATTTTAATGTAAAACAGTGATTTTTTTAAAATTCATATTGTGTATTTTGTGATTGAATCAAGGTAATTATATTGCTGTTTGGTGTTTTTTAAAAAATAGTTTCGCTTTCTAATTTTTACACTATATATGTAACGGAGTTATGAATAAAGAGGAGGCGACATATAGTGTGTTCTATACCAGTGTCGAGTGAAGTAATTGAGAAAGTTGTCACAATATGGCGGTTGTTTCTTTTAAATTGGATCTACTATTTCTGATTACCATCGAAGAAGATTTCCACCAATAAATTTGAATATAAAATTTCGTCTCGTTTAAGAGTGTTGGTCATAGAAAATGTTTGTAACAAGTATGGCAAAATTTTTTTTTTGTTTCTTTTTATTGTTGTGAAATTGCCCAGGTATTTAATCGATTTCATTGACACTGACAGGAGATTGTCTTGGTTGTCACAATGTGGCGGAAACGCAGAGCTCAATTACCATAAAAATAAAGTTCCACCAGTAAAAAAAACTTCGTTTTTGCAACTATTTTTTATTTAAATTTTGCATTAATAAAATGTTTAAATTAGATGAAATTTTCTATTTAAATTTACTGGTGGAAGTTTTCCCCGGCAGTAATCCACCCCTGTAGTAGAGGTTACAGTTTAAGCTTCATCATTTTAACCCTTTCGTAGTTATAAGCGCGTATACGCGCCCAGAATACCACTTAATTTGAATTGCGAAATGCCATACTGACACCGGAATTTTTAAATGAAAATTTTAATTTTACAAAGAACGTAAAAAAAACATTTACATATTATGAAATAAATTTGTTTTTAAATTCCGGTGTCATTCAATCATTTCAGTATTTTATGAATAGAAGTGCTTTAACCGTCAAAGGGTTAAGGATATGTAAGCTCCCTCTTAATTAATACTTTCATGATAAATACGAGAACTGGAAGCAATTTAAATAATTTTTGTCACTGCTTATAAAGACCTTTTAAAACTAATGCATTTTTATCAGGAAAATATTTCTATATCCTCCATTTGTTATGAAAGACAGTTTACTGAGATATTTTTAAAGAAGAAAAGGCTATAATTATTGTTTTTTGTTTTGCATATAATGTTGTTTTTGAATGAAACTCCTTGAAACCGACTCCATTTTGCAACTTAGAAATAGGTCAATGAAAATTATTAAAAATTGTCGATAGTCATTTAGTATTTTTAATACGGGAAACTTTATTTCGATAGAAATATTAAAAAAATGGTTTTTTATTACTTTTATTTTATTTGTTTATTTATTTTTACTGTAATAAAATGATTGCTAAAATTAGTAATGGAATCTCCCCTTTTTTTCCCTTCGCTCTTTTTCACTTCTTTTGACTTTTCTTCCTTCCTAGTTCCTTCCTAGACTAGTTTTTATATTCTGCTAGCACCAGTATTTTTGTAGCATAAATTTCGAAGAATATTTATCTTGCAAATGTTGTGAAAGTACGTGTTAAATATTTCTGTTTTGATAAAATTCTGTCAATTCGAATGAAAAAATAGTTGCCTATGACAGCCCTGCTAGTACAATCAAACTGTATGTAAAATCTGTACATCGAAATATAATGTTGCCATCTTTCAATTGAAAAAAAAAAAATAATAAAAATAAAAATCGGAAGAATGAAATCTCACGAAAGTATAATAGAAACCGAAACATCCAATTACTGATTTTGTCATCTCCAAGAGAAAGAAACATAAAAAGAAAGGAATGCCATTCAAATTATTTAGATTGAATTTTTTTCCATCCTTCGATTTGTGCCGAATTCATCTTTAGAACATCAATCTTTGCCCATGAACTTGGTTTCAGCTATCTTTTTGTTCGGAATCTAGTTTTTTTGCATGACCTGTTAAACGGCAGCGAAAAGGACACGAAATGGAATTACAACAGCCTCAAAATTGTTTCTTCTTCAAATTTAAAGCTTTGCAAAAAATACTTTCGAGAAAGTAAAGCAATGTTTTAAGATTTTCATAGTTTTTAAGCAAGGAAAAAAAACTAGTTTATTTTTTTAAGTATTTTTTTAGACTCTGAGATTGAGATTACAGACTTCATTGTAAGGACTAAGTCTTCTTCTTCTTCTTCTTCTTTTTTTTTTTTTTTTTCAGTTTCATTGAAACTATTTATATTATTTTGCAAACCCATTTTTTATAACTGGAAACACATTATTTTATTGAGTATTTTTATGCATAGTGCATGATTTATATTTCTTACTTTATCTTTTTTGCATTTTAGAAGCCGTAAAAATGCTGGCATGTATATTATATAATAAAGTTTGTATAATTAAATTTACGGAATTAAATTTTAACGGTTAAAATAAATAAAATTTCAGACCTAAAAAAAAGAGGCTAAATCTGGCAACCCTGCTCAAAATCCGAGATATTATAAGGGTGAAATTTTAGTAAAATACTGGTTTTTAAATTTAAAAGTTTAAGGCCTTAAGTTTTAAGTAAACATGCCAATTGTCTCCAAAATATCATCTAGTTTATTTTGTTAAGATAATTAAATTTCTGGATAAATTTTCTTTATTTTATTAGAATTTTAGCGTATTTTCTGCACAAAATATGCAAAATGGCAGCCGTACAAATACTTTAACAGTTTCAAAATCATAAAAAGTGACAAAAAAATGTTAAAGGTGCTCAAATTATCAATTTACTCTGTGTTTTCTTAGTTATCGGATGTACTTATCACTAACATTTCTGATCCTTTTTTTTAAATATTTTAATATGAGAACGTTGTATTTGCTTAGTTCTCGATAAGCAAAGTAATTTGACGCATTGTTCAATGAATGAAAGTGATTGAGACAAGAACTTAATGCACAATAGATTGCATCCGTTTTATTTCCTCGGTGATTAGTATAATGATGCTTCAAATGAATTAGCTATATATTAGTGATGGAAATTTTGCTTCAGAAACTAATAAAACTTAAACGTTGATGGTATAGTTGCAAGAAATCACTGCTAAATGCCTGCAACGATAATTAACTGTGATGTTAACTTTCATGGTCAATACTTTAGTGATTTCTTGGGGGGAAAAGAATTTTGTCTGCGCGTCAAACAGTTGCATGATTAGTGTTTAACTTTAGAAATAGGACTTTTTTTTATTGCAACTCATAAAAAGAAGACGAGTAGATAAAATATGAAACTAATATATTTTGTTAAGAGAATTAAATTTCTGGATAAATTTTCCTTATTTGATTAGGATTTTTGCGTATTTTGTACACAAAATATGCAAAATGGAAGTTTTGCAAATGAATTAACTAACAACGTAAAAATCATATAAAGTGACAAAGAAAGAAAGAAAAAAAAACAGAAAAGGAAAGAAAGAAACAGGAAAGAAAAGAAAATGTTAAAGGTACTCAAATTATCAATTTGTTTCGAGTTTTCTTATAGTTATCGAATGTATTTATCACTAACCTTTCTGATCGCTTTTTTAATATTTCAATATGAGAATGCCGTATTTGCTTAGTTCTCTGCAAGCAATTTATTTTACCCATTATTCAATGAATGGAAGTGATTGAGACAAGAACTAAATGCACATTAGATTGCTTGCCTTTTACTTGCTTGGTGATTAGTATAATGATCTTTCAAATGAATTAGCTATATATTGGTGATGCACATTTTGCTTCAGGAACTAATAAAACTTAAACGTTGTTGGTATAGCTGGAATAAGGCACTGCTAAATAACACAATCCATAATTGACTATGATGTTAACTTTCACGGTCAATATCTTTAGTGGTTTCCTGAGGGGAAAGAATTTTATCTGCGCATCTAACAATTGTATCATTAGCAGATGACTTTAGCAGTAGAACTCTAGTACACCAGTTATTTATAAATAATTTTAAATGAAACTAAGCGAAATCTTTTCTTCGCGTACATTATATGAAAAAAAAAAGTTAATTTTAAAATTGTGGTGCGAATGTGGCATTTGGCAAATAAAATTAAGTGGTATATAACATATACCGGTGCTCTTCAAGAGGTTAAAACATTTCGTTGTTGCAGTTTCACAGGAAAGAAAGAAGTTGGCACATTTTAACGAGAATGATTGGTGCGCAAATTGTATCTGTAACTTATAAACAGTTATAACTACAGTTTGTTTTTGGTGATTTATTATTAATGGGCGGATAATAGAAAAACGTCTTAAAACTAATTAATAATTTATGATTAATGTCTATAAACGCTGCCACTGAAGTACTCAATGTCATAGGACACAATGTGTGACGTCATCATTAACCGACCAATGACTCGCTAAAGTTAGAATTCACTCTGGAAAAAAATTAATAGCATTTTTTTTCTTTTATTTGAGAAATATCTATAATTTTATAACACAATAATAACGCTTTGAACTTACTGGTATGAATTCGTAATCCCTAAATAAATTTTCAGCCAGATGCGGAATGCCACTGTGTTGCTCATCTGATTGATTTTTATAGGGGGATTCCATGTTCTCACCAGTAAATTTAAATAGTTATTATTGTTTTATAGCATGATAGATATTCCTCAAATTTTAAAAAAGAAAAAAATATTGCAATTCAAAATTTTCGGGTGTGAAATCGAACACTAGTGAGACATTGATCGGTTAGTGATAATGTCATAAAATGTGTTCTCTAGAATTGAATATTTCTATGGCAGCATGAAAAATAAAATGCATTGTCATCAGAAATGCACTTATGTAAATTTTTTTCTTTATATATACATAGCTGCCAATTTATACGGATTTTTCCTACCGCAAATATTTAATAGAATTTAAAAAAAAAAATTAATAATAAAAAAAAACCCATCGAAATCTAGCAATTTCCTTAGGATATTTATACAGTAGCTCGTTAACCCTATTTTAAGCATACATTTTTTAAATTCTTTTTTAATTTTTAAATTCTGTAAATTTTTGTCGGTACCTGCTATTGCTACCATTCAGGTCTTTACCGTAAGACATGGTGATGTCACTGCAACGTCGTTGTGAAGTCACATTGTGACTTTGTGACCATCGATTATCGATGTGACGTCATGTGACGTCGATGTGAAGTCACAGTGACTAAAATGTGAAGTCGTTATGGCCGTTTTAGATCTTTTTTGTAACGTCACATTGTGACCACTTTGTGACGTCACAATGTGACCAGTTTGTGAAAAGTGTGTCATTTGTGACTACTTTGACATTAATATTGTAACGAACTATGAAAAAACTTTTAGAAAGTCATATCTTAGTCACAATGTGACGTCACTGAGTGGTGGCATTTTCGTCACAGATGTGATGTGACCAAAGTGACTCACAGTGACGTCACTGTGACCATGCATGCTATGAGGGTAGATGCTCTCCTGTGCTCTACACCTGTTACTAACCCGAGATGTGTGGTTTAGCCACAGGCGCTTCGGTAAAACATAATTCCAAGTCGAAGTCTAGCAATTTCCAATGATAAAACAAGACAAAATTTTTTTTTTAATTTTAATGATGGGAAGATCTGTACAGAGTTGACAGCTATGTAAATATCTATAATTCTATCATATCAGGAAGTTTCTGAAAAGGGGATTACAGGGTTTTACCTTTACATACAAAAACAAGCCAAGTTAAATAACAGAATGTAATAATACTATATTTGCCAGTATATAGAAAATGAAAGCTTTTCCTTTTAGCTGCCCAAACCTTTTAAAGAATGAAATTAATTGTTATTGCTTTTCATAGTATTTCTTTGGGATTACATCAAAGAACACTTTTATTACTTTTCTTATTTAATTTTTTACTCACCTTCTTAGAGATTCTGCAGTTTTCTTTAAAATATCCTGAAAAATCTACATTAAGGTATGAAAATCTCTCAACCTTTAAGTCATGAAAGCAGAAACTAACGACCTTGATATTCCCTAAAGAGTGTGATTTACTCTTTTCCTTAAAATCATTTTCAGAAAAAGGTGTCATAGTCATCCACTTCTCCATTTTCTTTTTTAAATTTAAAAAAAGAAAGTTTAATGATTATACAGATGAAGAAAAAAATCATGATATTCAAAAATTTGATTAAGTTTACTCTTTTAAACCGATTGTGTTTATTTTTAAAAAAAAATAATGGTTCAAATTGTGAAATTACTGCATTTTAATGTACAATAAATAAATTAATTGCATGTTAATTTTTATTTAAGTTTATAAAATTTTTAATTTTTTTTAAATCCCCCACCACTTTTTTAAAATTGATATTTTTGACCCATTAAAGCGGTTTTTTTTCCTTAAAATGAAAAACTTGCATTGATACAAGTTTTATGAAAATAGCACTTTGACTTTATCAGGAAGTTTATTCCATCAAAGAAAGATAACGTTTCCGTTGAAATTAACCGATATTCAAACAGAAAAATGGTTAAAAGTTTTCTGTTAGAATTTTGTATCAACCAGCTTTAATGAATTACATAACTTTCAAATATGTATTACACAAGACTGCGCACAGATGTTTAGATACATTTAACATTATATTTAGTACTACATTTAATACACCGTTTTTCCTAATACATATTCCATAAAACAATCAAATCTAACACATCTTTATATACTTTTATTTTTAAAAAATAGCAACTTATTTCTAAAATATGATTAAAAGAAAAAATGAGAAACAGAATTAAACCTACACAATTCTAAATAAAAATTCTGGTGTTAAATATTTTTTTCATGAAAGTTGAGTGAAAATTTCTGTTTTTTTCTAATGTGTTAATAATGGTGCGGATAGAATAAAAAAATAGTCGCCTATGACAGCCTTATAATTTGTGTAGGTAATTGTACTAAGAGTCAACAAAATGTACAATATATTGTTATATAATTACCGTATGGGTATAAACGAGGTGTCAAAATACTCAAAATTGAATAAGCTTTCATTTATTAAAAAAGGATAAATCAATTTTTTGATCAATGTTAAGGTAAACTATCCCGTTTCGCCACAGTTTAATTTTCTTCGTAAAATGAGAAATTATTGTCTGACACCGAAATTAACAAACGACTTTCTTTGAAATTAAAAACTCCTTAACTTAAGCATTCATTGTAAAAACAAAATTTTAGTAAAATATTCTTGGAGCATTATTGAAAGTTGGTAATTAAAATTAAGTTCACCCGGAATGGGAAGACTGTACCGGAAAGACTTAACCCCTTCTCGACGGAAGCATTTTATGAAATTTTTAATGTTTTGTCACCGGTTTTTAAAAACAGAAATTTGTGGCTTATTGAATCAAGAAAATGCTCTGATTAAATAAGGCAAATTCTACAGCAAAATTTTACTGGTGGGAATAAGCAAGGATTCTTAAGCCTTTTTGCGGCGTGTATACATTAGGATGGAGTGAAAAATCAAAAGTTGGAATTTTGATTTTGGATATCAGCCAAAAGTTGCCTTATAGTACCTCTAATTCACGTGCAAAATTTCATGAATTTTGAAAAACTTCTTGAGTCCCCTACCAGGACATTTATATATTCATTGATTTATACGATAGATTCTTACCATAAATTGTACATTAACAGGATTTTTTGGTAATCTCGTTTGATATTTTTACATTTAAAATGTTTAGTGTAATTTATTTAATCATTTTCAAACTTTAAGTCTTTATTTTTAAATATTTGAAACGGTTTATTGAGTTTTAAAAATTGTATGTTGTCATTTTTACAGTCAAAATGAGTACGTGTGTAAGCAAATCGAAGTTTACCATTACTAAAAGTTGGTGATTCTTCAAAACTAAATAAAGCTGTTTTGCCAACAATAGCAGAATGCTATAAAATATTATTATTATACAAAACAATAAATAAAACACAGCAATAATTGTAAAGTTTCGCCAAAATCAGAGGTTAAAAAAAAATCCTAAGAGAAAACATCAAAGGCATCAATTATTGTAGTTTCCCAAATACGTATTGATCAAATGATAGACAACAATTTTTCTGAAAATCAGAAGCTTATTCATTTCCCCCAAATCAAAGAAAATTATGGAAGAACTCTAAGTGAAAACATAATCTCTGATTTTAAGAATCAAATAAATTGTATTTGGGACACATTGCACCATCATTTGCACCAGGAAAGATCATTGCAGGAAGTATTAAAATATTGCACTGAAAAACATTTAAACCTTGATAAATTTATGGCAATAGGTTGTGAGGGAACAACTGTAAACAATAAGATAAAAAATCATGTTAAAAGATTTTTGAAACTAAGATTTAGTCGCCCGTTGTACTGGTTAATATGTCAGTTCTCTGCAAACGAATTGCCACTAGGTCATTGAACTTGATAAACAAAATAAAGGCACACGAGCTTTTCCTGTTCTAATTGGAAAGTCGTTGGATCAATATTTTGAATCAATGTATATTGAATAGTTATGGAAATTAAAAAATATCTGCTCCTATCATAGAGAAATGAACCCTGGAGAGTAAAGTGTAGACCAAAATTATTTTTATGACATGTGTCAAACATTTGCATCTGGTTAATAATCTTCAAATCTGGTAAATCGTAATCCAGCAAGAATGTCGCACTCTAAATGATTGGCAACTGCGCCAATTGACTACATGGTTTGCAGATTGGAAGTCAAAAACATCATCCCAAAATCTGAAGATTATGGCTAAATTTGTAATGAAAGTACATTCGTCTAATCTATATTGTTTCACTTCAAAAAAGATTCTTCTTGCAAATATAGAGCTCATTTTTTTTCTATAAACAATTACGCTGTTTCGTTATTTCAGGGAAGATTTAAAGAAAATTCTCAATCCCGTTATTCAACAAAACGTATACTTCTGTCATTGAGATGAAAATTTACAGGAACGATAACTGATAAAAAAAAATCATGTTGGAGAATTTGGATTCCGAAAAATATTGAAGATGAAAGCTATTATATATTCTACAATAAGACAATTTCATATTCCAATATTGAAAATCAGTGTTACAAACTACATAAACATTATTAACTGGCAAGAATGTGAAATCACCCCCCATTCTTAAAAGAGTACCAAGAGTGAATTTGGTAATTCTCAGAAAAAAATCGAAAGGCCCATCTTTTCAATTGAAAAATTTCCCTGTTAGATTAAAATATTTGAAAGATGCGTAAACTTAGTTGTTGAAGCGCCATTAGTGGCTGCATTAGTAGAAGAATAACTGGATATATATGAGCAAAAATCAAATCACGAAAGGTAATACCTAATTTTTATAACAAAGACTAATATAAATTAGAGTGACATGAAAGATCGTTTTACAATACATCGTATATATTCTTTTTATTTCATTACTATATCTTCAGAAAACTGCATTTCCTTTATATTTAGAGAACTATCTTTCATGTGCATTCAAAAAATAAAAGTGAAATGCATACCTAATTATTCTGTTTTCTCTTCTCTGCGACAATACGATTCACATTTTAGGGTTTTATTCGCGACTCAAAGAATTAAAACGCAACGATACTTAGATCGTTCACAAGTAATACTTTAAGAAATTTTTGTGGGTTATTTTACTGAAATCAAAATTTTAGTTAAAAAAAAATGATTAATTTACACTACCATGTGAAATCTTGATTTTCACACAAAGAGAGCATAATCTTTAAGAGCTGGTAGGGAACTAAAATGAATTCGAAATGAAATGAAATTTTAACCATATATTCAGTGTGCCAAAAATCAACATTTTAGACCTATCCAAAGAAAAAATTCCGAAAAATTTTTTTTTGGTCATTTACACTACATAGTGAAATCTTGATTTTCACATATAAAGAGCACAATTTTTAAGAGCTGGTAGGGAACTAAAGATGAATTCCAAACGAAATGAAATTTTAACCTTATATTTACTGTGCCAAAAGGCAACTTTTTAGACCTATCCAAAGAAAAAAATTCCGAAAAAAAATTTTTTTTGGTCTTTTTCACTCCACCTCCATGTCTCTTGTCTCCAAGGGGCAGTAGAACGGCTGTGAGCAATGATTTTGACCGCTACTATTTGAATATATTTAGGTTGAAACCAGAAATTAGATTATAAAATGAATTAAAAAGATACACAGATGGGGGAAAAAATGTTAAATAAAAGAAGATAAACTATTTTATATGAAAATTCTGGTGTGAAATGTTTTTACAAAACTTGGCTAAAATTTCCGGCCTTTCTAGTGCAAAGAAGACAAAATTAGTTGAATTATGTTCAATAGGAAAATATAGAAAAATATGAAAACTTCAATTATTATTGTTACTGTTGCTGTAAAAAGGACCTGTTCTAACCCTTTTCAGTTGAAGTACCCCTCTCAGGGAGAGGCATCTTTTACACAAATTTATTCTGATACTCTACTTAAATAATAATAATAATAATAATAATAATAATAACAATAAAATGTATTTCGTCATTGTTGAACAGTTGAGCAGCATTGAGGGATTACCCAGTTGTGATCAGCTTAACACTCAACCTATCGTTGAAATATTTTGTAAAGTTCTGATCCATTGGGAAAATAAAAAGCATATTTTAAAAATTACTTTTGATTTAAATCTAAGGTTAAAATGGAAAATTTAAAAACATGTAAAAGATTAAGATTTAAATATTAAATCTATAAAGTTTTTGGCAATGCGAGACAATGGAGAAATTATCTAAATAACGTAATTTTAAAATATATTGTGGGGCGAGTAGAATATAGAAATAAAATCACGTGTAGAAAGGTTGGGCGGCTACTTACCGATCGATATTCACTAAAAAATATAGAGTTAATTTTCAAACGTTCTGTAAATTATGGCTTTAAAAAAAAAAAAAAATCTTTTTAATTTCGAAGCGTAGCTGAAACGATAACTTCGATTACAACGATTAAACAAAATATCAAAATGTTTTCCGGTGATCCAGAAAAATTGCACTTCAAAGCAGCATTCATTTTTTTCATTACAATAAACATGATTTTTTGATTAATTTCTCGCCAGGATTGTCAGTTTGGCCTCTAATTTCAATCTGAAATTTCAAATTCATACCAGAAATTTTGAAGGGAGAATTTTATTTTTAGATGAACACTAAATGATTTTTATTAAATAAAGCATAAAATATTATTTTTTATTTCTGGTACAAACTACAAATTTCTGTTTGGGAGGGGGGGGAATAGAGGCCATATTTGCAACTCTGTTTCACATATATTTACTCTCAAAATTATAATGCAATTTATATGCAATTGCAATTAAATTAACTTAAAACGAGAACTATACAAATTTTGTGGTGGAAAGATATTTTAAGTAACTTTAGCGTTCGATAAGAGTAGCTCACTTTTCTCCTATTTGGTACGAAAAACACATGACAGAGCTCGCAAGCTGCAGAGAATTTGAATATTGGTTTTCCTGTGGAGAAATATTTGCCTTATTTAATGAAGAAATTCTGTGTTTGAATATGACAACTTTCATTACTCTCCGATCTAGTATTTAAATCCTATGATACTTATGAATACTGTCATGATGAGCAAATTCTCATCGAGTTTATCACAAAAGATCGAGTGTTGCATTTACACTAAGAATGAACATACGGATAAATATATATCTGGAAAGGTCTTTAACACAAAAATTTCTTAACACCTGCATGCCTCATTCTTTTCAATTTTCTGCATCATTTGTAAATGCGGTCAAAAGAATATGTATGCTTACGAGATGTGGGCTTCATCTCAGGTTTGAACTTCTGTTTTTACGCCTGCTGAAAGTAATCATTCAGAGTTTAATAATATTTAAGTTAATTTTGTTATCCTAATTATTTCTTTTCTTTTTTTAGCCTATTCCACAAAATGGATTACCGGATCTGGATTCTTACGGTAAGCGATTTATTTATTTTTTATAATTTGACTATTATCAAAATCCATGTATGTATATATACAGCGTTGTACCATTATTTTCCAGGTAAAAAATCAGCACTTTTTTCGAAAAAATTAATCTAGTTTAAACGAGAGAAATTTCGCCTAATTTAACACGTTGAGTGCCCCCTTCAGTCACTTGACACTGAACTTTCCGTTCAAACTGTGTTAATCACCTGTGATTGACAGTCTAAAATAGGATATAAAACTAAAAAAAAAAATCTCTTGCTTTAAGTAATTACTGAAAAGTTATTTAAAATTTGCTTAACTTTTATTTACTACACGATTATTTTTTTTAATTATTACTTAAAACAACATAATTTTTTATAGTTTTATATCATATTTTACAATGTCAGTCACCGGTCACTCATGTAGTCTAAACAGAAAGTTCAGTGCCTGTCACCGCGATGTTCAATGTGTTAAAGAATGATTTTCTATTACGAAAAATACTGGTATGGAGGAATTTTCTGGTCTGGAAACAGGGTTCGCACAGTTCTACCACTAAATTTTAAGAATGTTTTCAAAGTGTTTCACTGCAGAAAAATATCGTAAAATCTGTGAATGGAGGGGGGAATTACGATTGTTGTGGATTAAAAATTAAATGTAAATTTTCTTATTTTTAATAGTGGTGCCAGAGTCCTTGTAAATTCCAAGGAGTGTGCGAACCTTGTGGAAATTCCAATATCCGTGCAAACCCGAATCTATATATCAAAAAATCTTTTTTTTTTGGGGGGGGGGGGTTAAATATAACACAATATTATTGTTCTGGTATTATATAGTACCGCTAGAGTATAAAAAGGCAGTGAGTTTTAACATCTTTTTGATGGATCCCTTGTAAAGATATAGGGAACTATGAATCGTTGAATAAGTCTACCACAAATTTTGGACAGAAAAAAAGTTATATTATTTAACCCTTTCCGCCTCAGAGTAATTTTGGTAATAAAATAATGAAATGATGAAATGACATCAGAATTTACAAACAAATTCAATAGAAAAAAAAACTTGCTCATTTTCGAGTATTTTATAAATCAAAAGTTTTAACTATGTATCCTTGGTAGCGGTACGCATAACCCCTTAACGGTCGCATTAACTTACGGTTTAAAAACTCAAGTTCATTATTGTCACCACTTTTTTGAAAAAAAAAAATCTTCTTATTTAATGACAAGTAAAGTGATACTAGAATAAAACCAATTACAATATTTTATAAAACTGGTGGGAATCAAACAATTCTGAATAAAAGCCCTGAAGCTTCCAGCCCGTGAATGTCTCGGGCGCGAAGATTAAGTTGGTTAAAATTAGGTTTCTTTTTATCAGCACACTACCCGCTAAAGGATTAGTCGTTGAATATCTAAAATAAAATTCGACAAAAATTTCTGATCAAAATTACTGGTTTAAAAAAAAATAAAAAATAAAAAAAAAAAATTATAAAGATCACTTTATGCAAAGTTATTAACATGAGAAAATTCGCGCCTAGAATGACATCCCCCGAATGCATACAGTTTTTATATTTGTTGACCACTATTTTTAATAAGTAATCTTCACTTTATTTCATCATAAAATTTGTAACAATTATCTACGATTTCATAAACGGTAGCTTAGTATGTGGATTCATTAGTGACAAATTAGAAACCATTCAGACTGCGCGAGTGTTCTCGCGTTAAATGTATTTTTGAATAATTTCATGTGATAAAGTTTTTCCTTGTGACATAACTGCAGACTGCAAAACGAAATGAAATGCAAAATTTCATCAATGAATATTCAAAATATTTCTAAAATAATTTGATTTTTTGATTATTTATCCCTACAGGGCTCCCAAATGGTCCGCCAACTGAACATCAAAATTTTCTTACAGAAATTTCTTTTTTAAATTTTTCTTGAAAATTGTCGAGAAACCATCTTTGGAGGTTAATTCTAGCGCAAATTCTGTAGAAACCTATCATGGAATTTTCTGTTAAAAAATATTGATGTTCAGTTCGCGAACCATTTGGGAGCCCTGCATTTAAACTCCACCCAGTCTTAAATGTGAGATTATATTGAACTTGGTTGAAAATTTTTGTTTGATAATATAAAATAATATCATTCTGTCGTCTACAACATGCAATTTCACTGGCTGTCTAAAATGCAATTTTATGAAGTTTAACACTTTGATGTAGAATGCACAGACATTTCTTGCATGAAAGTATTCAGTTGACATCACTACTTTAAACATTTTTACTTCTGTTTGACGATTTACGGAAGAAAAATTTACTGAAAAAATGTACTTATAACATATATTGGCTGGAATGGAATATAAAAATAAAATTATATCTGTCAACGGCTTTACATCTTTATTGGTACGTGGCCCACCTAATACAACGGTATATTTTAATCTTTGTATGACTTCCATAAATTATCGGCTATTCTATCCTTCATAAAAGGTAAATTTCCGACGGAGGTAAACTGTTAACAAAAACAAGAATTTGTAATCAAAATGTGTACAAATGGAATAATAAAACAACAGACAAACTACAAAGATAATAAAAGTATATTTAATTGTTATCAAAAATAACATTAGAATCAGTGAGATTTCTGACACTAGGGTTGACCGATAAGGGCATTTATATCAAGGTTAAAACTGGTTAACGTGTATTTGTTTGTACTTGTTTTTCAAAGAGAGAAAAATAGAAAAAAACATATTCATACAAGTATGTCGTGTTGAACCCCATCAAGAAATTCAAAGTTGATTTAGATATTTCTGGATATCCAACTCATATATTCATCCAGAAGAAAATTAGGGATTTCCCCTTGAAATATTATTTGCTGTTGAAATTGTTGTATTTTTTTGAACAGATGAAATAAAAGATGACAAACTTCGATTGTTCCGCAACCCACCAAAACACCTGCCGCCACACCAGTGGTTTGCGAATTGTAGGTTGGGAAGCACTAATATACATAAAGCTTGGGCAGCTACTTGCCGACATTCGACAACAAAGGATTAAAGTTGACCGAATAATTTTATTTGTTTTTATATGTTCTTATATATTATTTTAATTTTGTTTTTCTATTTTCATTTGAATCATTCATGCGATGCAATCACCGAATCTCAAAGATGTAACATCTAAAAATAGCCAAATTTAGAAAGAAGTAAAAGTTTATAGATATTCCATATATATATTATTAGCCAAATGTAAATTCCTTAATGTTTCGTGAGTCGGGTGCTTGAACTGCCTAAATTGAAGCACGAATGCCGTTATCTCACTAGACAATAGTACTTCCTTCTTATTTTTGGCATGACCTTGTCAAAGTCTGCACTCGATGAATTGAAACAGCTATGGGAGGAGCTATTTTTCTTCTAGATACGCCTACTGAACTCGAAAAGGGTTGGATATATCCCATTAGAAAAATCTGGTAGGAAATTTTTTCAAATTGTTCATGTTCAGCAGCTGATAAATAAAGAAAATTTTGAATAGATTATTAAGCAGACGAAAAATCTCTTATTTTATGAAAATAATATATATTCTGTATCGGTGTTACTCAAAGTTTTTCATTTGAAGACGAACCCCTTTTGTAAGTAATTATATATAGGGCTTTTTCTGCTGAGGAACCTCTTATGATTGTTCTCATTCATTAACACTTTGCAGTTCAAGCCCACGTCTGACTCGGGATCATTTTTCTTTGCATTTTTTTTTGGGGGGGGGGCATTAATAATTGGGGAAAATAAAATTTCTTTTACTTATTAAAGGTACATATATATTAAGATAAACATAAACACAATTAATACAATAACCCAGAGGTTCCCAAAGTGTGCTCCGCGGAGCCCTTGGGGCTCCGCCGCAATTCAGGAAAATAAACAAAACATAAAAGAAATTAGTATATTGCAAATGAAAGATTTTCAAAATTATGTACGCTTTTTGTGCGTGTGTGCGTCAAAAAGAAATATATCTGTAACTGAACTGAAAAGTACAATAATGCACTTCAAATCACTTAGAGATTCTAGGGCAGTTTATCGAGGAGCCTGGGACACATGTCCCACATCCCCAAAGCATAACATGAGATGGAATAACTGCATACAAGTCCCTAATGGTGGTCCACTTTTACATTTGCATTATTTATGTATCTATTTTCTATATAATATATTTGGTTTGAATTGCTTTATTTTATGTTTCTGCATTTAACGTGTTTTAAGAATTAAAATATGAAATACCATTTGTAAAATACGATGGGAAAACTGAAAAGATTTATCCACTGCTAGTGCAAAAGCAATGGTTGGTCACAATGTTGGAGCTATTGCTAAACTTAAGCATAAGTCAAAGGAATGCAGCAGTAGCCATTGTATTCTTCGCAGACACGCTCAAGCCTCAAGAAAAATCCCTCTCGAACATATGAAAGTTCTGAATGATGTCATAAAAATAATAAACTTTTTAAAATCAAGACCACTTAAAAGGAGACATTTTAAACAAATTTGCGAAGATATGGGAACCCTATATCAGGCCCTGCTATTGCATACTGAAGTACAGGATCGTAGCGACCGCCCCCCACACCCCCCCATTTGGGGGGGGGGCTACTCGATTCTATCGACCATTTTACCGAAGTTTTTGTTTTGAAAATGTCAAAAAACAGTTCTTTTAAATAATGTTTTTATTTTTAAAATACACCTTTTCTTATCCAGGAACATAGGGGGCAGGTCCCCCAAGTGCCTCTTTTTAAGGGGGCCCCAATAATCAGGATTTCCATTAAAGGATGCCAAAAGTGACCAAAATTCATACGTTTTCAAACATTTAGGAAGGGAGTGTTGTTCCCCTTTTCCTCTCTGTTTCCAGTATTCGCTCCACATGCGCAGAAAACGAACTATATTATTAGAAAACAAATGATTAAAATTTTATTACAACAAGGGCCCGACTTAGATTGTGATGGGGCCCCCCTTCTACCTTTTGGATTTTTTCTTGAATTATACTGAAGTGTCTAAAACTAAACATTATACTAATTGTCTATATACGTAAATTTCGTACCAAGTACTATTCACATTTGTATATAGAATAGCACAAAAAAGATAGCTTTAAGAAACTATCGAATAAATTTTTTCTTCAGTTATAGAAATATAAGAATAAATGTGAGCCATTAAAATGTAAAAACACTTGTGATGTAACTGTTACATTCAAGGAACACGAGGTTCAAAAAGAGCCTCAATAAAGCTAAAACTAAATAAGTAAATAAAGAATTTTGGTTACTTGCGGCCTTTTTTATTATTTAGCCTTAAGGAAAAATTTATATTTGCCCTTGGGGGCCCCCTCAATTGGGAACCCCGACATCTGATGCAGTTGCCCTGCAGGCCCTGATTACAACAACATAGTATTCTATAGTTTTTAAAAGAAATCTTTTATTAATGTTTCCTCCTAACGTGATAAGATAAAATCATTAATTATGACCAATTTTGAGCCTTCTTTTTAGACATCTTGTAATGTACGTAGATAAGCAAAGTAACAATTTGCAAAGAAATATTTATGTAAACCAATTTATCATTTTTTCTATAATTTTCAAATTAATTATCAAACTAACTTTTTGGGATCTCTTGTATATAGATGTGAGCTGTATCGAGTACAAAATTTCTGCAATACAATCTTTTTTTTGTGTGTGTGTGTGTGTGTTTGCCACTTTTATATTATTCACAAAAAAATATACAGATAGATAGAAAGGGGGGGCTACAGAATGAAATAACTTCACTTAAAACATCAGTTATTCAAGCATGGGTAGCTAATGTTTTAATTTGCTACTCAGTTGCCAAAAAAGTTGTTGAGAACATAAATATTGGAACAAGTTTTTGGCGATTCTTTGATGTGATTTGCATTATTTCTGCGATCGTTTGACGAAAATTCGCATTTTTTCGCGATCTTTTTGACGAAAATCTTGTTCTTTTTGACAAATCGCGTTCTTTTTTCTACCTTTTTTCAGGAAATTTGCGTTCTTTCGACGAAAATTGCGGTTTTTCTCACGATTTTATGCCGAATACCGCGGTTTTTTTCGAATTTTACGAAAATTTATTTTGAACTTTTGACGAAAGTAATATTTTTCTCGCGATCTTAAGATGAAAATCGCGTTTTTCTCTAGATTTTTTTTACGATAATCGCATTTTTCTAGTGTTATTTTGACAAAAACCGTGTTTTTCTCGTGGTATTTTGTTGAAAACAGCGTTTCTCTCGTGGTATTTTGATAAAAATAGCATTTTTTCGCGATCTTTTGACGAAGATAGCGTTTATTTCGGGATCTTTCAACGAAAATCACGTTTTTTCGCGATCTTTTGACGAAAATCGCGTTTTTCTCGCGATCTTTGACGAAAATCTCGTATTTCTCGCTATCTTTTGACTTGTTTTTATTGCGATCTTTTGACGAAAATGTTATTTTTCTTACGATCTTATGCCAAAAACCGTCTTTTTCTCGAGATTTTTGCACGAACACCGCATTTTCTAGCGATATTTTGACAAAAATCGCGTTTTTCTCTCGGAATTTCTATCAGAAAATAGCATTTCTTTTTCGCTACCTTTCGGTGAAGATAACGTGTTTTTTCGCTACCTTTTGACGAAAATAGCGTTTTTTTTCAATGGTTTTCGACGGAAATCATTTTATTTATAATGATTTAAAATAATATGCTAAATATTAAATTTATTCATTACATTATTATAATTTGAAACTCATATCGAAACTTCAATATATAACTTTAAATATTTCTCAAAAAAGTCAGTTTAAAGTGGGGGCCCAAAGTTTTTTTTTTGGGGGGGGGGGATACACCTTGCTACGGCTCTGCTGAAGTAATATGGTTATCCCGAGGAAAAGCATTGATACGTTTGCTGGAGCTGCGTACAAAGGTTAAAACCTTTTCGACAGATCACAATCCTCAATTAACAACAATTTTAAACGATGAAGATTGGTCATGTAAATTGACATATTTGGCGGATAATTTTAGTAAAATGAACGAAGTGAATTTATCATTGGAAGAAGAAAGTGATACTGTTTTTGATCCAAACTCCAAAATGTCAGCATTTAAGAGGAAACTCACCTTCTGGTCTGAATGTGTAGAAAAGACTGATATAATTCCCTTTCCTCTTACTAAAATGTTTTTTAATGACCATAAGATAAAGTTGAAAAAAAATCAGAAAAGTATTCAAGATAATCTCGAAGCTCTGATAAATTCACTTGGACATTACTTTCCAGCAGCTCAAAATAAGATGCTGGACGATTTCAAATGAGTACTAAATCCATTCAGTGTAAAAACAAAACCACACTTCAATTGTGAGGAATACGAAACTCTAATTGATTTAACATCTCAAAGTGATCTAGTAATATATACATATATTTTTTTTTCAAAGCAATCGTATCACTGAATTTTGTTGTTATTTGACAGATGTATACAAAATCTTTTCAGGCAGAGCAAAAATAATGTTATTTCCATTTTCAACTACATATCTGTATGAATCTGGATTCTCCACTTACACAACTATCAAACAAAATACAGAAACCGGTTAAAGAACCAGACATTCGCTTACAGTTGTCGAAAAATGCACCAGATATAAAAAAAATTGTGCAAAACAATTCAAGCACATATTTTACACTAAGCTTTTATATATTATTATTCGTCAAATTTTATGCAGAAAAAAAATATATCGGCATTTAATATTTGTATATATTGTAAATTGTATTATTTTTATTTTTGGAATTGTAATTTCCTTAAACTGTTTATTTTATTTTTATTAAATTTTACTTATTTAAATCTTCTATCTTAGTTTTCAAAATTGTATTTAATTTTTAAAACAATGTCTGTCGCTTAAAACGTCTTTTATTAAAAAAAAAAAAAAAAAATCTTGTGTCATTTAAAATTCCTCACTAGATTCATTTGTATGTAATATGTATATATATATATATATATATATATATATATATATATATATATACAGGGTGTATCTAAACTACTGGGCAAAACTTTAAGGGGTGATAGTACACATCAAGACAAATAATATTAAATGGGAAAGTAAGGGTCCCAAACTTCTTCCGAAGGAGATAGACGCCATCATAGTTTAGGGTCCAAAATTTGAAATGATTATAAAAAACGGAAAAATAGGTCGATTCGTTTGCGGTTTTCACGAAAACTATTCTTTATGTCAGTATTGTCTTGAAAATAAATTATAAAGATAAATTTCAAAAAATGCCGATAGAGGGCGTTTTAGACTTTGGAGTAATGAACAACTATTTTTTACCGTTATTTTTTGCATTTCATTAATTTTTTTTAGAAGTTTAGACATAAACTTAAATTTTGAGCTCAAAATCTGTGGTTAAGTAGCGCAAACTGAACTGTGTTCAATGGGAGTGGGTAGGTTCGAATTTCAAATGATTATAAAAAACAGAATAATTCGTCAATTGATTTGCAGTTTTCACTAAAACTATTCTTTATGTCAGTATTGTCTTGAAAATAAATTATAAAGATAACTTTAAAAAATTGTCGATAGAGGGCGCTTTAGACTTTGAAGTAGCGTACAACTATTTTTTACCGTCATTTTTTGCATATCATTAAATTTTTTTAGAAGCTTAGACATAAACTTAAATTTTGTGCTGAAAATCTGAATCGTTCAGAGTGGTTAAGTAGCGCAAACTGAATTGTGTTCAATGGGGTTGGAAAGGTTCAAATTTCAAATGATTATACAAAATGGAAAAATTGGTAGATTTGTTTGCGGTTTTTTCCAAAATTATTCTTTATGTCAGTATTTCCTTGAAAATAAATTTTAAAGATAAATTTCAAAAAATTCCGTTAGAGAGCGCCATAAACTTTAGAGTACCAAACAACAATTTTTAACTGTTATTTTTTGTATCTAAATAAATACTTCCAAAAACGCAAAAACTTAGACTTAAATTTTGAGCTCAAATTCTGAATCGTTGGGAGGGGTTAAAAAGCGTAAACTGAACTGTGTTCAGGAGTTGAAATGTTACCCTGCCCACTCTACGAAGACAAATTTTTCGCTACTTAATTACTCACACCGATTCAGATTTTGAGCTCAAAATTTAAGTCTAAGCTTTTAAAACATTTATTTAGATTAAAAAATAATAATAATAATAAAAAATAAAATAACGGTTAAAATAGTTTAAGGTGCCCTCTAACGGAATTTTTTTAAATTTATCTTTAAAATTTATTTTCAAGGAAATACAGACATAGAGAATGGTATTTGGGAAATACGCAAACGAATCGACCAATTTTTCCGTTTTTATAATCATTTGAAATTTGAATCTCCCCACCCCCATTGAACACAGTTCAGTTTTCGCTACTTAACCACTCTCAACAATTCAGATTTTCAGCTAAAAATTTAAGTTTATGTTTAAGCTTCTAAAAAAATTTAGTGGGATGCAAGAAATAACGTTAAAATATAGTTGTATGTTACTCCAAAATCTAAAGCGTCCTCTATCGACATTTTTTGAAATTTATTTGTATAATTTATTTTCAAGACAATAGTGACATAAAGAATAATTTTAAAGAAAACTTCAAATCAATTGACCAGTTTTTCTGTTTTTTATAATCATTTGAAATTTGAACCTACACACTCCCATTGAACACAGTTCAGTTTGCGCTTCTTAACGACGGATTTTGAGCTCAAAATTTAAGTTTATGTCTAAACTTCTAAAAAATTTTAATGAGATACAAAAAATAATGGTAAAAAATAGTTGTTCGTTACTCCAAAGTCTAAAGCACCCTCTATCGGCCTTTTTTGAAATTTCTCTTTATAATTTATTTTCAAGACAATACTGACATAAAGAATAGTTTTGATGAAAACCGCAAAGGAATCGATCAAATTTCCCGTTTTTTATAATCATTTCAAATTTTGGACCCTAAAATTTGATGGCGCCTATCTCCTTCAGAAGACGTTTGGGATCCTTAGTTTCCCATTTAATATTATTTGTCTTGATGTTTACTATCATCCCTTAAAGTTTTGCCCAGTAGTTTAGATACACCCTGTATATATATATATATATATATATATATATATATCTTTGATTTTTTTAAAATCTGTCTGTTATTTATATTAATTTTTAGTTATTTAAATTTTTTATCCTGTTTTATTAGTAAAATAATGTTTGTCGCTGAAAACATTTTTTAATGCATCTTCTATCCTTTAAAGC
This sequence comes from Maratus speculifer, assembly GCA_964019185.1. Taxonomy (NCBI): domain Eukaryota; kingdom Metazoa; phylum Arthropoda; class Arachnida; order Araneae; family Salticidae; genus Maratus; species Maratus speculifer. The sequence continues at coordinate 252,229,037 of OZ025290.1, forward strand.
CCCTCATTAGATTCATATTGTATTTGTGTAAATATATTTCTTTTTTATATATAATTTTAAATTCTTTAATATGTTTATATTTGTATATTTAAATTTTTTATACTGTTTTTCATTGTACAACAATGTTTGCCGATTAAAACGCCCCCTTTTTTATAATATCTTGTATCATTTAGTATGCCCTCATTAGATTCATTTAATATTTATATACGTTGTGTATATAGTTTTTTTTCTTTTCTTAACTTTAATTTTTTTAATCTGTTTACTTCATTTTTATAATTTCTTAGTTATTTAAATTTTCTACGCTGTTTAACATAATTGTACTGAAAAATCATATTTTTTAGAATCTTGTATCACTTTAGAACCTCTCTTTAAAATTTTCTTTTAATTGGTCTCTGCCACATTTTTCAATCAGAAATAAGTCTGTAGCAATTTAAATAATATGTACTGGTTCATTACGTTTGTCATCACAGAATTTAAAATTTTGCTCAGCTCCACCCCTTTTTAGACTTTTTGTCGATGAGTACCCACCCTGATATAAATTTAATCCCGCCCATATATCCCATTTTGTTAGTTCGTTTAATATGATTTGTTTTTAACTATATATCCGTTTTATGACAAAAATAAGTACAAAAGAAAGTTTCTTTCAAAACTATAATTAATAGCCAAATACTTTAAATAAAATATCTAAAAAAGTAAAGAATGCTGCACCTAACAATACAGCCTATAGATTTTGCCCCGCCCACTTACACACTAAATCGATGACCTCCTACTAAATATATTTTTCAAAAAAAAAGCTAAAAGGCGATTCATTTTCAATGCATGTTCTGAAGTACTAGAAATTTAAAGAATAAAAAAAATATTCCATAACAGCATGGCTCTATTGCGGGTAGGCGGGACTAGAGAAAATAAGTTACAAAATTACTCATGAGTAACTGAAACTACACATTTTGTTTTCCGCGAGTAGCCTATTGGAATTATACAGAAATAGCTCTCTGCACAAGAAAACTGGACAACTTACCTTTTTTTCTTTGTGTGAGTGGTTTTCGCCAACAATAATATTTTTACGTAAGCCTCAATGCAATGCATAATCCGAACATCGTTACCATTTCGATTTTTAATTCCAAGTTCATACTGGAAATCACCCAAAAAATATTTTTTATTTTAAAAATGGATGTCATTAATCCCTTAACAACATCGCTCGGGTAAAAAAGAGTTTGTTTTTTTTATTACTAAAAGCATTCAGAAATCACAAATTTTTTACCTATAATTTTTGCTATTCTTGAAGGAAATATCCCGATTATACAAAGTACATATTTTAATGCAAAAAAATTTATAATCCTTATTTTTATTTTATTGTATACAATAATAATAATATTAAATAGAACTGTTAAAGGGTTATACAATAGAAAATTTCATTTTTTAAATTTCTTGTATGAATTCAGAATTTCTGCATCATCAAAGGGTCAAACTGAAAACCTTAGTCCAATGTTGGAAATTACTAACTCATATTTTTATCCCAGCAGATTTTTCTCTGCTCTATAGGCATGAAAAAACACTAATTCGTAAATCACACAGTATCGTTGGGTTCAGGGGCTCCGCCTTAGAAATTCTTCCCAAAAAGGACTCCGCGAGCCTAAAAGTTTGGGAACCGCTGCAATAACCCAACAGGGAGTGAAAAATTAGCCGAGGCCAGGAATCGAACCTGGGTCCACATTGCACCGTGCTGTTGCTTTTCCATGTAAGCTACCCTGACCAATATCCTAGCCCGGTAATTTCCCACAAATAAACCATGTTAGGGAACGTCATCGGCATCTGCACGGCATGCGATGACGGGAATTACGATGAATAATTTTAATAATCCATTGATCTGCAATATCTATTTAAGAACACAGAAATTAATGTCTGAATTTAATTAATTAATTATTAAAGGTACATATACATTAATACAGACATAAACACATTTAATACAATAACCAACAGGGAGTAAAAAATTAGCCGGGGACAGGAATCGAACCTGGATCGACAGCGCACCCTGCTGTTGTTCTCCCTTACTTAAATAAAACATTTTCGAAATTGTGCAATTAATGGTAATTTCATGCCATGATGCTATTGATACCAACACTGAAATAAAATAGAATACCAACACTAGAAATAAAATTTGTATCAGAGGAGTCGCAAACAAAATAGTCACCAGACTGCAAACGGTTAATTTCTGATCCTTGAGATTTTCAGAAATTATGTTCAATATTCAATTCATATGAATTTATTTTATATTTTATGGAAATCTGCGAGGATCACATGGACAGGCCTCGAAGATTGAAGAATTGTTAGTGGGTGGACAGCAGTTTGAAAAACATTGCTTTAGATGTTCCCTAACCTTTAAATTAAGAATTTTCTTATACCAGTTGATAAGGGATTGTTCAAGACAAAAGTTTTTTGCGACTTTGTTTAACACTGTTTCCAAACAATAATTTTCGCTAGTAGATGTTAATAATGAAAATTATATTTTGAAAATAGCGGTGGGAAAAAATAATGGAAAGCAATAGTCGCAATTGGCTTAAAGTAGTGTTCGGTTGTTAGTCTACAGGATAAACAATGAAGTGATGAAAGGATTTTAAGCAGATAAAACTCACAGAACGATCCTTGTTAATTTAACTTGCTTAAACAACATATATTTTAAGTTTTATAGATTCTCAGATTTCAGATATAATTTATTGTGCACCAGTAAACACGTTTCGTTGCCTTGTGTTACTTTAATGCAACTGAAATTAACTTACAATTTCTCGGGATTACTTTAACCCCTTAACGGTCGTATTAAATAACGATTTAAAAATTCAAATCGCTTATTGCCACCACTTTTTTGAAAAGAAACCTTCAGCTTATTTAATGGCAGGTAAAATGATACTAGAATAAAGCCAATTACGCAATTTTATAAAGCTGCTGGGAATCAAACAATCTAAATAAGAAACATAGCTGGTGAATATTACGACAGCGAGAATTAACCCCGTCGCGACGGGAGCCTTTTACGAAATTTTAAATATTTTGTCACCGGTTTTTAAAATCAGAAATTTGTGCCGTATTAAATCGAGAAAATGCTCCGATAAAATAAGGCAAGTTTTAGAGTAAAATTTTACTGGTGGGAATAAACAAGGAATCATAAGCCTTTTTGCGGCACGTATACGTGGCGCTCGTCCCCAAGGGGTTAACCCTTTCCGGCACACTGTGCCCGGTCTGGGATACCTAAGTTTTATTCGAAACTTGCAAACGGCACCAATAATATTTTAGTAACATTTTGCTTTTACAATAAAAGCTTAAATTAAGGAATTCAAAGTATCTAAAAAATTCGTTTGTGAATTCCGGTGTCAGTCGATATTTTCTTATATTACATCAGATTTTGCCCGTGCCGGAAAGGGTTAAGAGATTAACCCGTACAGAGCTGCCAAATCGTCGGCTTTTTGGATACCAAATGTTGTTTTATTTAATTGGACCATTTCAGCGAAATAAAAATCAACATTCTCTCTAAATTAATACTGGTGTTCTAAAAGCCGGAGCCTTGGCAACTCCGCCTATAGTACTCTAGAGGTGACTCTCACTCACACTAGTGTTGTCAGGTGTTCCTCGTAATTAAGGACGCCAAATGCTTTGAACACCACTAATATCTTATGGTTTATTTCGCTGTCTTTTATCACAGATTATACCGCCATTAGACGAAACGAAGAAAATTAGTTTAAAATATCAGTGTCCAGAGCATTTAGAGCACCTATTTATGTGGAACCCTAGTTCTCACTGAAAATTGCCTCTTGAATACAAAGGGTTAAATATACCGTCGGTACCTTGTCAAACTATCCAACATGAAAACCATGTAGTCAGTGGGCTATTTTTTTTTATTAAGTTTTATTGATTTGTACCATTTTTTGAAACTGTGAAATTCACCTTATATAATGACTTATTAATTGAGGACACAAGGAGAATTTTACAATTTCAGTGCAAATCACGAAATCTTAATTTTAAAATCATGGCTCACTGGTAATATTGTTTTCTAATTCGATAATTTGACATGTTACGGACAATATCTTGCTATGCTCTTCGGTATTTTTTATTTCAAAAAACTTCTTTTTCCACGGCTTAAATAAAAACAATAATAATAAACTCTTGACCGCGAGGCAACGCGCATCGTTTTACCATCGGTTGCGTTTGAGAAAAAGAAAATCACTTCATTAAAATATTGTTTTATATTTTTTGAATTTTTTTAACGATTAACAAAAGTCTGTTCCATACAGAGATATAAAATATAAGAATGTACAGATAAAGTATCAAATACATATTAGATCACGAAGAATTAACTTCTGAGTTTTGTCTAAGTGAAAATTTAAACAATGTAGCAAAAAATTCAGAAATCGAGGTACTAATTCCGAATAAACTTTTTCGAAAAAAGGACAAATTTTACTAAATTCGATTAAAGAAGTTGAATTTCGATTGCTTTTATAGGTGATTCGAAATCGCCGGCGAACTTTGAAATTCGAGGAAATACGCGAATTGTTCTGTTTAATATGAAAATATAATTTAATTCATCTAATCAAAAACTCCATAATCTGATCTCCAAGTACATTCGCACCTGTCTACATTTATTTGAAACCCTACCCTCATAGCATGCATGTTCACAGTGACGTCACAATGACGTCACTGTGAGTCACTTTGGTCACATCACATCTGTGACGAAAATGACACCACTCAGTGACGTCACAATGTGACTAAGATGTGACTTTCTAAAAAATTTTCACAGTTCGTCACAATGTTAATGTCAAAGTAGTCACAAATGACTATAGACTGACTGACTGACTGACTGACTGACTTTGACTGAGTCGCAAAGTGGTCACAATGTGACGTCACAAAAAAGCTCTAAAACGGCCATAACGACTTCACATTTTAGTCACTGTGACTTCACATCGACGTCACGTGACGTCACATCGACAATCGATGGTCACAAAGTCACAATGTGACTTCACAACGACGTTGCAGTGACGTCACCATGTCTTACGGGTATTTTCAGAGTTCTACGTGCGATAGATTTCCGCAGCTATTGCCAATAAAAAAGCAGACTCACACATATACAGGTAAAAGGTTTATTTCATTAATATAGATATCATCCACTTTCAAAATTTCAAGCAAATGCACAGATCCATAAATGTTACCTTAAGCCTTAAACCTGTTTTTATTCGATTTTAACAAAGAGGAGGCAGCTCATTTTGTCACCATTTCATTATTGCAGTACACTCTCTATAATTTGCAATGATCGATACACGAATTACACGTTTCTCCTGATAATATACTCCGTTCCCTCAACCCCTCTCTTCCGTTTAGAATAACATTACATATCCATCACTCATATTAATTAGCATATCTTTATGCATTCTTTTGAGCTGGAACCCGTAATTAACACAAAATAATATCATTGCTTTTCTTCTTTCTTTCTTTTATTTTTATATTTAATTTTTTTTTTTTTTTTTTATCACAGCTTCAATATTTAATAGCTCTACAAGGAGCGTTTAAGAAATAATAAAGAGATAAGTTATGTCAAAAGTACAAGAAAAAAAAAATCTTTAAGGGAAGAGGACTGGGTGCATTTTTATGGGAAATATGCGAGTTTCAAGACCCGTTTTTTCGGAAACTTCTCGAACGATTTTGATGAAATTTGGAATACATATTCACTGGAATATATTTAAGATTTACGTCACACAATTTTTTTTTCCTGCGGTTAAAACGTATTATTTTAGAAATGTGGTAAATTTAAGGAAAAAAAAATTCTGAAACCAATTCATAATACGAAAAACATATTATTTTATATTTATTCTCTACTAACAAAAAAAAGTTTTATCGAAATCGATTTAGTACTTTAGGAGTTTATGAGGTTTTTAACTGAAAAATACAATTTCTCGGAGAACTGTAAAGCTTAAACATTTCTAACCTGCGCGCAGTTTCTGGTGCAGTTTTGTCATAAAATTTAGATACATATAATAAATGCGTGTAAAATGTTAGAGTAAAATTAATGTGAATGGGCGTAACGTCACCAGACGTGTTTTCCCTTAACAGAGGTGACACATGCGACTATTTTTATATTCTGTTCGCACCACTATTTTTAAAAGTTACGTTTTGTAGTATTGCAAAATTTTGCAAATTTCGTCAAAGCAATGTCAAATATTATAAAAGTGGTGCAAAATAATTTTAAAAAATAGTGTTCGTTGCAATCCTGCCTCAGTGATATCTATCTGGGGATTCGGAGATAATTTAAATTCTATCTTCCGAAAGATACCCAGGAAAGTACAATACATTTTTAAACAGATAAACTTACAAATTGACACATGGTTCAAAATTAGTAGAGGAAATGCATTTTTAATATCAAATTTAAAATTGTCGTAAAATTTTCAAACAATAATCTTTGTAGCAGAGTTTTATAATGAAAGTTTATCACAAAGATTGTTGATTAAAAATAGGGATAACCATAGAAGTAACTGTCGGATTTTCTGCTTTCTTCAATTATTATTTGGTATGATGGAGTAGAATCCCTACAACACAATTTAAAGAAATCGGGGAAATTTTCACTTTAGACAAGTTTCGGTCTTCACAAAATGAATGAAATTTTCCGTTTGAATTAATTTTCCGCTATCAAAAGTTTAAAGGATTAACCTTTTGAATACCCCTATTTCCAAAATAACGTATAAAATAGAAATAGATATCTACAACCTTTGCTATAGTCCCCAAATAACGGTTAATATTAATTCTCAAATTGTCAAGTGGCACTAGTATTTTTTTAACACAATTTCTATCTCACAATATACGTGAAGAAAAGCTTTTTATTTTGCTCAATTAAATTTGTTCATAAATTGCGACGTAAATTGATTATTTGAAAGTTTTTGGAGCAGAAATTTTTCGTCTTTGAAAGTTTTAAAAAAAGCGATGCACCAAATACAATCCAATTTGAGATGCTAGCCCCAGTGTTACATGGGAAATATGACATAGGACCAATAAGGATTTAAAAAGGGATGAGCAACGGGACTTATGATTTATACAGAGGTTCTATCTTCAAAAATTTTACTGTATTATGGAACTCCTGATTTAAAAATAAAATGAAGAAAGCGTATTTTCATATTATTGCTGAAACAAACAAGTTGAAAAGTAACGACAGACAGGATTTTTTCTAGAAAAGAAAATTTGTTTTTTTATGTAGTCAAGTAAATTATTAGCATTATAAACAGCCCTGCATGTGTTCGTAGTAAAATCGTGTCTGAAGAAACCGCAGTTGTCTTCCCACGCAGGCAGATGGTTACTGCAGTCTTCCACAAGACCACCACCCAACGCGCCTTCCGCTTGGGCGGTTCTTGTGCTGATATTTCCGTTATTAAAGGGATAACAGCTGAAACCTGACAGGTTAGCGATAGAAGTCTAACACGAATGAGATTGAGAAATTAACGGTTGTATGATCTTTCAAATCACGAAAACATGATTTCTCGAACGGAATTCAACTTCTTTGGGTGATGTTGTGTAGAATTGCATCGATTTCGAATAGTGAAGAATTCCTTGCAGATATTTCGAAAGTGAAAGTCTATAATTTTTAACCTTTAATAAAAATAAAATGCAAGGGATAGGAGATATAAATATTTTTAAACATCATGTCATGATCATTGTTAAATAATAATGTAAAATATTAGATGTCTACATCCACTGAAGAAATGGTAGGGGGCTGGGGAAATCGCATGCCTTATTTTAGTTGCTTATTAAAGCCATAATATACTCCAGAATTTAAAGTAATTTTGGTATTGTGATAACGAATTTTGAAATTTTTAATATGGGTGAGGTAGAAGAAAGTTTTGCGATTGACTATTTTAACTATTAATTTCAACCTAGTGATGGACAGAACGAATGATTTTACTGGACATGCGTAAACAATCTTTCTTTCTTTTTTTAAAAATCAATTTTTAACAGTAATTTTGTATCGAAAAAACACTTTTCTAATTTTAATTAAAATAAATTTAGAAAACACATATATTATTAAAAAAATCTTCAAAATTTGTGAATATAATTGATTAAAGGAATTACGAAATTTGGCAACTGTGATTTTGTTTCTTTTTAGATATATAAAGAAATTTTTGACTGTATTTGATTAAAAATACCATGGGTGATCGGTTAACAAACACTTTGGTTAACGAAAACTTTCGAGATAGATTTTTATATTCGGATAGCGAATACATGTTTGGTTAACGAATTCGTCACAAAGCAAAGCCAAGAAGTTTCTGTGTTTTAGATTTGCCGAGCTGTATTTAATTGCATATTTTCGGTTTAGAGAGCAATTTAACATTTTGTAATATATGTGTGAAGTAGGTTATATGGAGTTTGGGCCCAACATTTTAAGAAGTAGTGATGGTAAGAATTTTGATTTCGTCTATATAAAAAAGATCACTTCGAAGTCTTAGATGAAAATAGCAATATGAAATGATTCCGGACTTTACCATCATAACAGCTGCTAAATTCTTCACCTCAGAACATGATAGTTTACGCAATCTTGGAATTAAATCAATATGCAACTATTTGATTTAAAAATGAATTAAATTGAACGGTAAGAAAGATGTCCATTTGAATAAGAATCGTACCTAGGTTCCTAAATGAACATAAAAGCAAGGAGAACGAAATCAGGTTTAGATTAATATCAGCTTCTATTGTCTGTATAGTAACATAACTTAGCTACAAGAGGGGAGGGGATGGAAATGTGACGAGTACGAGATTACAATGCAACTAGATTCCTCTTTTGTTGAATAGTAAATCAGTTTTAAATTATAACAATACATTATGTTTCGAACTGTCCCGAAAACAAGTCAGATTAAGGTGGTACCGGCATGGAGGTATTTTTTATGAAGTACAATATTTGAGTGAATACTAAAAGAGTCTTATTCTTTTAAGAGTTTTTTACTTTCAGCATAAATCAATTGTAAACATCTTAAGATCTTATACTAACAATCGCAAGATAATTTATTAACCACTTACCTGATCAATATTTTTGGAAAACTTTCAAATAATGCCTATTTTTCCATGTGTTTTACAGAATTTTCAATCTTTTATCATCGGTTTTTCAAAATAGAAATTTTTGTCTAACTGAATTTGGAAACTGTTCGCCTTAGATGATACAATTTTGCTGGTGAAATTAATAAAATTTTACAATAAAATTTTACTGGTGATAATAATAAATTGATGTGATAATAATATACATCTATATCTATATCTATATATATATATATATTGACCGGCATGTTTAAAAATAAAATAAAATAAAATTATAATTAAAAAAAATTCACTAATTCCAGCTTTCTATCAAGCAAATACGTGTATAACAGTGATGAAGAGCACATGTCAAATTCACATATTCTATCGGCGAAGTTTTGGAACAACACGGGTTTGCTGTTATGAAATTAGCCGTGATTTTTAAGATTCACTGCTTATAAAAAAAGTGTTTAAACAAAAAATTATATTTATTAAATTATTCGTTTGGTAGGAGAAAAATGAAAAAAAGAAGTTATATTCTGGTCTCAGTCTGGTACCTTAAACGCAACATAATAATTAAACAAAACAAAACAAAATCCGACATTCTGACTCAGAAAAAAAAATTCTCTCTCTTAAACTTTGACTAACAAATGCTGCCATATTCCCGAAAATAAACTCTTGTTGTCCAAATGTGTTTTTTTTTTTTTTTTTTTTTTTTTTTTTCAGTTATGAGGGTTCAAATGTTTTGTTCCCAGTTATTAATGTCCAAATGTGTAATTCCAGATCTTTATTGTCCAAATGTATTGTCCTTAATTATGTTTTTTGCACAACTTTTTCTCACAAACTTTTTTGTATCATTTAATTACTGAAAATTTGTCGAAATTTCTCTACAGCTAAAGAAAAATTGGTGTCCGATTGGAAACAACATATTTAGACAGTAAAAATTTCCAATCAGCAGTCGTTAACTAAGATTTAAATTACAAAATTATACGCATTGTCATCTTATTACCATTTTGTTGACCACTGACGAGTATATTCGTGTTTTTAAAACGATACTTTCGCTAAGGACGTGGGTTGGATCCTTAATTCCGCATAGATAATTTTTCTTAAATTTAATCAAATATTAAATGATTTTTATCCGAATGATTATTTATTTATATCAAATAACTGGCCTTTTTTGTTAGACTATAGGAAATATCATTCAAAATCCAATCATTTTCAAAATATTTCCTGATGGATAAACTCTAAAAACCTATTTAGGAATTGACTTTCAGAAAAATGGCAACATCCGCTTCCTTAAAACATAGACTGGATAGAAAAATATGGTCAACAATATGTTAAAACTCTATTACATCCAAAGGTAAAAAAAATATGCATCTATACCTTTTTTCCACAGGACATTTCGTTTTTAAAATATTGCTACCGATAATACAATACAAAATCTTAAATACTAATGATTATTCAAGTGTAGCCTCGCACAAGTGTCGTCACACAAGTGTTGCCTCATCTGATGAATATTTTATTTAAAAATGTTGCATTCTCTTCTAGTGTTGCCAATGAGTTATCCTTTTAAAATTCAGATTTCTTCAGCGGCGCCACTTTTTTTAAATGATACAAATCTTTTTGTATTTGTCGTAATTAATGTGTCATTAAATAAGGCTAAATAATGCAAATTTTGCTATTTCAAAAAATTGGTGCCAATCAAGAAATCTGAATTTAAAAGAATAGCCCACTGGCAACATTGTTCTCACCCCAAAATTTTGAATAGAAATTTTCTTTTGTTTTATCTGGAGAATATCTATCATTTTATAAACCAAAAATTACTATTAAAAGTTATTGGTGAAAATTTGGAACACCTAAATAAAAAATTAACCAGTTGTGGCAATACCGGAAAGCTTACAGATGTTTTCTAAATTCTGTTAACTCATTAATGCCGGTTGGCAAAGAAAAAAACTTGCCATTTAAGCAATAAATTTTTTTTTTTAATTTGAAAACCGGTATTTTAGTAAAGAAATCCACATATTATCGAATCTAAAACACTGTGAGACTAAAGTAATTAAAATTAACAATATAAAAAAAACTGATGTCAACTGATTTCGTGGTATTAAAAGAAAAGTAAAATATACTCGTCGTTAATAGGCTAAACAATTATGATTTGCTTCTAAAAAAATCTCAAAATGTATGTGAAACGGAATTGTCATATGTTTCGTCAAAATCAGAAACCAAATTATTGCCTATACGAAAAAGATTTTTGAACAAATAACACAGCTTTATGTTTTTAAATCTATATTATCGTCAAATTTTCATGTTTTTTTTCTGAATACATTTCGATATATTACAGATATAAAAGATAACATTCGATACATGTTTAGAAAAGCTATTTTTTCTCCGCTTTCTTTTTTTTTATCACCCTACCATTAAAATTCCAATTACTATGAGAATCTTTTCGCATGATCGAAGCAACTGATTATATTATATCATATGCTTCTTCTTTTTCTTTCTTCTTATTTTTTTGTGACAAATCATCGCGTATAGATACCACCGTTAGGAAGGGCATAAAGATGATTCTTTGTTCCACGCTTCGTTGTTTTCTTTATGAGTTCATTGACCTCTGTTCATAATGACCATCGCGTGAGAAACGGACTAATTGATTTACTACCAAGAAATCTTAAGATGGGATGCGACAGTTCGGAAGATACTTCCAGGTTATTGAATCAGTTTGGTCCCGATAGTAGCCGGAATTGATGATTTAGTTCGTCAATCACGTTTCTTTAAGACAGATTGACAGTTGACCTCTACTTTTATTTCGAAATTTAAATTTCACACCGATATTTTGATAGAGCAATCTTTAGTTAAATTAATCGTAAAATTTTTGTCATTAAATAACCTAAAAAAAATTTCTTAAAATTTCTGCCACGAGTGCGGGTTTTTTGAGTAAAAATGGAGGCCAAATTAACAACCCTGCTTTTAGAACAATGTTTATCAGATAATTTTATCAGTTCGTCTGTGCATTTCCTAACACTTTTTTAAAAAAGTTTGAATTACTAACTTTTTAATATATATTAACCTTGTGGATCATTATTCTAAATTTTGTCTACTGTCCGTTGAATACTAGGCCTGAGCGCTGACACATAAATGGTGACCGTTGATTTATTTTTATGTATGAACAGTCCCTAAAATTTAGACACAGGTATTTTAAGAAAGATTTCTTCGACTTGTTTCATCTCAGAAAAATAAAGCAGAAGAAACTTTTAAAAATTATTGGAACACGTATTTAAAGGACCGTAGATCAATGGTGTCAGTGGGTTACCTTTTTTTTAATTCAAAGTTCTTCATTGGCACCACTTTTTTGAAATTGTGAAATTCTCCTTAGTTTAAGAGATGTTATTTAAGGGGAATTTTATCACTTCAAGAAAGTGGTGTCTGTCAAGAAAAAATGAATTAGAAAAAAGTAGCCCACTGGCAACACTGCCGTACATATGTTGAAAAAACCCGCCTTCGAAAGCTACCATTTTTGTGTCCACATTCAGGGCTAGTATTCAAGGGGCAGTGGTTTTGTTTTTAAATACAATCAAATTAGTCGGTTAGTCTAGAATCTGTGCATTCTTGAATGTACCCACCGTCACCGAGACGAACTTCCCACTTTATGCCAGTGCTGTCAGAAGATTGCTTTTTTAAAATTTAGAAGCTTTTATTTACATCATTTTTTCTAACGAAGAAAAGGTTTTGTTTTCATCTTAATCAATGTTTCTTTTAAATTTGTCCGGTTTTAATTTCTCAATTTCTTTTTCTTTTTTTTTCTTGAGTTTCTCGGTACATGAGATGTAGGTAAGGAAGTTCGGAAACTCTGTGCTCCGCGAATTCTGCGGCAGTCAAATCAAATTATGTACGGTACTTGTAGAATAATTTAAGCAAATACAGTTTTTTCTTTTTTTTAGTCTTGAAAGTAAAACTCTTTTATAAAAGAAGCACTGATCCAAATGACCTGAAATTTCACCAATATGTTCGACAAAATCGACCATTTTTTCGTCATTCTCCGTAAGCACTCGTTGTGTTAATTAAAATTGGAAGTATGAAGTCCCTTGGGAAAAATAAATCAACAGAATTGGGTTGCCATAAAATAATAATTATACGTTTATAGGTAGAGAATCATAATCGAAATTTTGACATAATTAAAAGTTGATAATATTTGCAAGCAATTTTTTTCCCGAAAGAAATTAATTCGAAGTTATTTGACTCAAAAATTACCCTTATAATATATACTCTGTAATTAGTCAATGGAAAAAGAAAATAAAGAAAGAAATTTTTTAATCTTGAGCTTTCAAACATTTTCAAACATTTGCCTTTATCCTACAAATTAATCAGTTGCTTGTTATCACGAACAAGCTTTCAAAAATCCCTATGTACCATAGCGTGAACAAATGGTAATGAATGACTTCCTCTCCTAGAATTGTGTCTTTTGCAGAAAATATTTTCCCAGCGGTTTCCTTTGTCAACCACAGAAGCCCTATTTTGTAATTTGCAAAATAGGAACCGACATGTCTTTCTTAATTTCTAGTCAGGCACGCTTTGGGTTTATTAACCTAAAGAGACATAGACCTTTGACAAAAAGATCGACAATTGGGTTTCTATAAGTAAATAATTATATATTTATAAATAGGGAATATAATCATAATTCTGACACATTGAAAAAATATTTAGGATGTAACTAGCAAGCAAATTTTTTCTCAAAAGAAATGAATTCAATTCAAAGTTATTTGGCTCAAAAATCTCCCACCAATTGTATTAGTGAGGAGACTCATTCAATTAATGGAGAGTGAACGAAATTTTTAATTTTTCAGGCCTTCAAACATTTGCAGGCCCTGATTATCGCACAATCATTGTGTCCTGGGCCCGATGCACAGTGCCCAGTCGGGCCAATGCCCTGGGCACGAAATTTCCTCTGAGAGACACAAAATATTTCATAATTTCATCTAAATTTCCATTTATAAAAAAATCAGAATTGTGAAAAATGTGATATTTGAGCTATTAATACGATGAAAAGACTAAAGTATTTCTCAGTATATGCTTAAAATCGCATTTGAATAAATATTAGCAAAGAACATTTTATTTTTATTTCTGGAACCGTTTTCCAATTTTCTGGGAAACTTAATTTATTAGTTGACACTTTTCAAATAAGTGTGTAATATGTGGGAAAAACTAGTAGTTCTAGTAAATCAACTAATCTAAAGGAGCGCAAAAAATTGAAAGTGCTTTGGGCACAGAAACTTGCTAATGGGGCCCTGAACATTTGTCTTCATTATATAAACTAATCAGTTGTTTGTTATCATCAACAATTTATCGAAAATTCACATTTACCACAGTGTGAACAATCTATAATGAATGGCTTCAGCTCCTAGAATTTTTTTTCTTTGACAGAAAATATTTTCCCAGCGGTTACCTTTGTCAGTCATAGAAGGATTATTTAGTGATTAGTTGAACAAAAAAGAAACCGACCAATTTTTATCAATTTTTTACGAGGAAAAAAAATGAGCGCGTTTGGTTTGTCAGCCTGAAGGTATGAACAGTGAACACGTCCCTTTCAAAAGTGAGTCACTGTAATTCTGTTGCCATGAGAAAACGCTTATAAATGGAAATCACGATCATCAGTTCCAGCAAAGATACACGTGATTTATGATTAAATGTCTAAAGTTTGCGTCGTTTAGGTTAAAAACTGACTGCCCGAAGAACGAGACCTTTTAACTTGAACATCTTTATGTACGACGTTTGCTAAATTTAAGACTTTTATAGAAGGGTTCCAGTTCTTACAGCTTTCAAATCTCTGTTTATGTGTGGTTATTAAAGTGTTTATATCTGCTAGACTGGTTTTCGTTGTAACCTCAGAAATATGTGACTAAAGTTACAATTTTAAAACTCCGGAGACAGATAATGATAGTAATAAAAGGAAGATACAATAAAATCCGGATTGAATATCTTGTTTGTGATAAGTTTTTAACCCTCTCGCAGTGCATGCCGAGGTTTTCACGGGCATAGCAAATGTTAGCAAATTTTGCGAAACCCGAAATTTCCACGGAGATGCATTTTTTCGTCTGATTAATCCTCCTTGATTATTCCCACCAGTTTTTTTTTTTTTTTTCAAACGTTGCAGTATTTATTCAGGGTATTTTTCCGATTAGATTAGACAAAAATTTCTGCTTTGAAAAATCGGTGAGAAAAGTTTAAAAATTTTGTAAAAGACGTCGTGAACGGGTTAAAGGAACAATTTTTAATCCCTTATCTGTTTAATTCTTTTCCGTTCAATAAATTGAAAATAGCGGATTCACACCACTATTATTTAAATAAAATATTCGTAAAATTTAGTCTAAACATTTTCGCTTTTCAATAGTATGAAAATTTTCTTAAAAATAATAGTGGTGTCAAAAAGCTTTAAATGATGCAATAAGTAAATTTGTCTTGCCCGAACGCCGTTCGGGCAAACCAATTAAGGGGTTAAACCTATTTGATCAAAACAATAACGCAGCGAGTGGGTTAATACTGTGAAAAACTGTGTGTAGCTATCTCGAATTTGCGTAAAAGATTTTTGAAGTCTACATCTAAGTTTACGTACCGATTTGTCGATCTATACCAGTTGGTCCTGCAAACTAATCTAGCAAATCCCTCCCCACGAGAGATTTGACCCTTTTTATTCACCCCTGTCAGGGGCAATCAATTTTATTTCTGTAATGTTGAATTCACATTAGAATATATAAAAAGAAAAAAAGTTCAAAATAACGAAAAGCAATTTCTTAACTTTATTTAAACAAAGTTTAAAAAGTAACGTTTAATTGGAAATTTCTGGTGCGAATTATGAAAAATGCGTACCTAAATCCATTCGTGCTACTTTTAATCATGAAAAACTTTCAAGAAAATATATCTGTAAATTACTCGTATCTTAGAGCATACCGAGTTTCAATGAGAAGATTCATCATTGATGTACACGTAAAAATGCTTTTCTAATTTTTTTAGTCGTCGTATAACTGAGAAAATACTACTAATAATAAAATAAAACTTCAATAACGTATAAAAACACAAATGATCAGTATAATTAAACTTGAAAATGATAAAAAAAAAAAACCGCATGTGTATAATATCAGTAAAATTTAAAACAAATTAAAGTCCGATTATTTTTTACAAATTTTACAAATTAATGTATTTCATAAAAATCTCAAGATCTATATATCTCATAATCTCAAAAAAAAAAAAAAAAAAAAAAAAAAAAAAAAAAAAAAAAAAATCACAATTTTATTAACATTTTGTTTTATACTTTAAAATAATGTTTGTATACTGTGTACAACTGTTAAAAAAGAAAGAGATACAATTTAATTTAAAAATTGTCACCCGAGAAAAAGAAAACGAAAAAAAAAGTTAAAGTAGTCATTCGACCGCACTTTTGTTTTAACTCATGTTAAAAAAGAAAGAGATACAATTTAATTTAAAAATTGTCACCCGAGAAAAAGAAAACGAAAAAAAAAGTTAAAGTAGTCATTCGACCGCACTTTTGTTTTAACTCATGTTAAAAAAATGATCTTTATGAGCGCGAGGAGTTACTTTCGTATAGATAATGTGTTAAAAGTCTGAAATTTTCAATTTAACCGCTTCCCTGATTTACCAGTACGTCATATACGGTCAATGTGTTTTTGCCAATCATGATTTGCCCGTACCACATACGAACATCCATATACCAATCATGATTTATTCTTATCACCAGTAATTTTTTATTGTAAATTTTAAATTATTTAATCCGAGCATTTTTCTGATTCAATTAGGTGAAATTTTCTGCTTTGAAAAACCGGTGATAAAAGATTAAAAATTCAGTAAAAGATATGAAAAAAAATCGGTATTATTAGAAAGTTTGTTTGTTTGTTTGTTTGTTTGTTTGTTAAATATTGATCAGTTGAATGGTTAAACGCTTATTTTTCGTATTATGAAAAAAATTTTCGGTAAAGATTATCTTAAGCAAACTTTGCCGTTGGTGAATATGTTATAATTCTAACTGGCACCACTTTTTCAAACCATAATTTTTTAATAGACTCGTTGACAATACTTACAAGAGAAATAAACATCAATATTTTAATTAGAAAAATACTGGTGCGATAAGATTGACTTCTCGTTTGGCCTTTTAAGGCAAAATTCATCGAAAATGAAGAAATGCGATTGTCAAAAATATTTATTCAGAATAAAAATCATTCCTAAGTTTATTCTTTAAAAAACATAAATTGAAAAAAAAAAGACGATTTTTAATTGAATGATCATTTTGATTTCTTCTCAGATAGTTTGCTGTTAAAGGCAGTTTGCCTTCAACAAATCAAAAATGCTCGAAAACTGATTCGATTTCTATCCCTTTTCACAAACTAATATCACAAATTCCATGACATTTTGTGAATTGATAAATATAGCATTATTGTTACAATAAACGAAATAAATTTGTGAAAAATATTTAAATAAATTAGGAAAACTTAACCCTTTTAGAGGCAAGTAATTGTGTTTTTGTAATTTGCTTATGATTACACAACTGTATGTTCTCTGTGCATATCTTGTCGGTCAACAATAAGCTGAAAGCGTACCATCCCATTATGAACGACCACACGCAATATATCAGTAGCAATGAGGAAGACATGGCATATGATGCTAGATTTCAAGTCCGTTAAATTAGTTACATGTCCTTGATAAACATGAAGTTTGAGAAAACCCCACAACCGGAAGTCAAGAGGGCTCAGATCTGGTGACGTTGCTGGCCAGGAAATGGGGAAAGTACGTGAGATGACACGTTCATCAGAGAAGTTGGCTTAGATCACATTCTTTACACATCTCGTCCTATGAGCAGTTGTTCGATCTTGCATGAATATTGTGGTAGTCAAACAGCCTCTTAGTCTTAACGCCGATACAACATGATTTCCCGTAGTCTACTGTATCGGTCACCTGTAACTGCACGTCTAATAAAATCTGTTCACTGCAACTTCCTCGAAAAAATCGTTGTGAATCCATACCGAGCCGTGACATAGGGGAATGTAGCAGCTGTTGTTGAAAGGCATGAGAATTAGTGTAACTCCACATGGGGCAGTTATGTATATTCATAGAATTATCTGAGTGAAAATGAGCCTCATCTGTGCATAAGATATGCTCTGCCCAGTATTAATCCATTTACATCCTCGCCAGAAAACACAACGCAAAATCAAGACGTGCAGAGCGGTTTCAACTGTGGCACGATATGCATTTATGTAAGGGTAGAGTTTCAGAATTTTGCGTAAATTCATGCGGACGGAATGTTCATTGCTCATACTATTGAGAGGCCACTTACAATAGCTTTTGAAGAATTAACAGATGCTTCAACTGTTGCAAGTGGAACTTCCTCCACAACCGCCGGCTCATTTGCACGCTGTCCTCTTCCCAGTACAACATTCAGCAATCTAGTTTTTTCAAACTTAAAAATCATGCATTTAACTGCGTTTACAGAATTGGATCGTCTCCTTAAGTTTTTTTATCGATCGATAAACACAGAGGACTGCTGAAATATTGCTCACATTCTGATTAAAATTTTACTATCAAGGCGCATTCTTTCTTGTTTAGCAGCATGTTCTTGTTCACTGCGGACGAATGATTTCTTTGAACCATAAGTATCTTTTTTATAGCAGGGCTGCCACAGGCGACTATTTTGCTATCCTAATCTCGCCGCAAAAGTAAAAATGTAAATTTAAAAGTAATTTTTTAAAAGTAAATTCTGTTCTTTGTTTCTCTTACAAATGTTATCAAACAGTATGTGAAAGATTTCTGTTTTGAGAAAGTGGTGAAGATAGAATTAAAAAATAGTCGCCTGTGGCAGCTCTGTATAGCAAAATTGCACGAGCTACTCCTTTCAGTATGGTTTTAATAGTACAGCGCTATCTAATGGCGAAGTTTCAAACTTTTTTTTTTTTTTTTTTTACGAAAACTTTGACCGCATAATCTACATGACATAAGTTGAAGTTTCATTCGGATCCGTTTAATAGAACCGGAGTTATGAACCTCTGAGTACTGTTAGTTTAATTTTAATCACCCTGCATTCCTTTCAATCCATTGTCCTTAACCCTTTACGGGGTGGGGGTATATCTATGAAACCACTTAATTTTAATTCCCAAACGCCACATTGGCACCAGGATTTAGGTAAAAAAATTTTCGGTTTATTGAATGTTCGAAATGTAGCTTTTTCTTATTTACAAATAAAGTTGTTTTTAAATTCTGATGTCAGTCATTAATTTCAACACTTAACCCCTTAACTCGTTTGCCCGAACGTCGTTCGGGGCAAAACGAATTTGCTTATTGCACCATTTAAAGCTTTTTGAGACCACTATAATTTTAAAGAAAATTTCCATACTATTGAAAGGCCAAAATGTTTAGGCTAAATTTTACAAATATTTTATTTAAATAATAGTGGTGTGAATCCGCTATTTTCAATTTATTGAATGGAAAGAATTAACCAGTTAAGGGGTTAAGCAATGAATTTGTTCTGCGCCGCAAAGTATTAAACTGTAACGTCTTGATGACTCCTCTTTGAAATGCAACACATGGCCACGCAAACATTTCATAGACAGTATTTACTAATTGGCCACCTCGGTTGAAATCGAACTTATCCACTGAAAGACTCCAGATGGCTATAACTCTGTTAAATAAAATACTAAATTTCAGAGAGAAGTGCCCGGACTGACATTTAGGTAAATATGAACTAATGAGGGCTAAGATGGTCATGTGACCAAAGTTTTGGCGTTGAACGCAGCCAGAAGGGCAGACGCTCGAGAAAGGCGATGGAAAGCGGTCGCGTAGGCCATTTCCTACTTGTTTAACTATATTCCCTTTTATTTCAGTGTGTGTTCTGTCATTATATGTCTGTGTTTTTTACGTAACGTGATTGTTGTTAATAAAAAGTAAAAAGACCAAGTTTGCAGTAGGGTCTTATTTAAATCCGTTACAAAACATTTCCCTCTTTTTATTGCATTGTATTAAAATCTTGTGCTTAAAACTTTTTGTTATTCTAATTAATAATTTTTTTTTTTTACATTTAGACAAAACCCACCTAAACCCATTCGGGGTCATTGGATAAAAGATTCGCTTAAATTCCTCTTACTTTTTCGAAACCTCAATTTGTATTCATTTGAAACAATAATAGAAAATCTTTAAAATCATATTAAGTACTAATATTTTTAAGGTTTTTCTTTTTGATGGCTCTCTCTTCTAAAAGCAGTACTTGATTGTTGCAGTAGGAAACTCCTACCAATATTTCCATAAAAATCCTAGAAAGGATCAAGGGTAATGATACTTTTTTCCATTATGATAATCAGCTTCTACGTTTAGAAGCAAAATTAATACATTGTCAACCAACATACATTAATAAAACTGCAAAAAGAGAAACAGTTTAGTATTAGTTAGTGAGCTAAAATAAAGTGTTGCACTGGTGACCTAAGACAGAAACCAGTTTTTGAGTAGTTGTGTAAATTTATTTGAAGAGCTATGTATCTTAAAGGTCAGGGCAGTCGGTGAGAATGACATGTGTGCTATTGATAGCAAACGAGGAAAAAAATAAAGAAAGAAACAATTGTTCTTTTAAAAATAATTGAAAGGAATTTTTCATAATGGTCCTCTGAGGAAGAAGCATGGTCTTCAGAAAGGCTTTTTTTAATTAGACGCATACGTCTTCGTGTGGCTTTTCTTTCTTTCTTTCTTTTCTTTTTTTTTTTTTTTTTGAGTATTTTTACATTCTTTTGTTTAATTCAGCTTATATGTAAGGATGAAATTGTATATTTGATTTTAAGTCACTTCCTGGAATGTTAGAATTATTAATATATATATATATATATATATATATATAGAACCATTAGATAATACTACAAATCAACATCAATTTCTGGAAAAACTTGTTAATGCCAAATTATATCATATATATACACGAAAATGTGTTTTTGACAACAATGAAGCATTTTAATACTTTTAAATATTAATTATAAACTAATAAATTAATTTTGAAGCATTCTTTTGCATTCACAGGTCATATGTAATAAATTAACTATCTTTATGGTTATAACTGTTTACGAGTTAGAAAAACAACAGAGTAGATTACGCTTCAATCTTGTTTAGCCGTTGTTCGCAAACTCTTAAGGATACTTTAAATGCTAAAAAAAATTACAAAATATAAATAAAAAAAGAATGTAAAGTAATATTAAGTTGTTCCAAAAAATTCTTTTGCAATCTACGTGGTATTTTTATACAGGGGAGTAAAAATCTAAGCGCCAGTAGGCAGTCTCTCACGGCTAAATTTTATTCATTATTTTGCATCGAATATTTCGTTATTATTATTATTATTATTATTATTATTATTATTATTATTATTATTATTATTATTATTATTATTATTGATTTTTTTTTTTTTTTTTTTTTTGAGAGAGAGAATATTAATTCTTTAACTGGTTTTTCCGTTCAATAAATTGAAAATAGCAGACTCACACCACTATTATTTAAATAAAATATTCGTAAGATTTAGCCAAAACATTTCCGCTTTCCAATAGTATGATAATTTTCTTAAACATAATAGTGGTGTCAAAAGACTTTAAATGATGAAATAAGCAAATTCGTCTTGCCCGAACGGCGTTCGGGCAAACCAGTTAAGGGGTTAATAAAATTTAACCGAAAAAAAAACTAATAAAATTGTGAGATTGCGCTTAGATTTTTACACCTCTGTTTTAAAATTGGTTTTGCACCATTTTCTGAAAATAGAAATCCTTTACATATTATTTGACAAAAGTTTTTCCGCAACTCGGAAACTCAAAAACTATTTTATTATGATTCTTCACTTTGTTCCATCATTCTTATATTACTTCACATTTTTATTTTTAAAATTTAATTTAACTCCTTGGGGATGAGCGACCAGTATACGTGCCGCAGAAGCTGCTCAGAATCCTTGATTATTCTCACCAGTAAAATTTTATTGCAAATTTTGCCTTATTTAATCCAAGCATTTTCGCGATTCAATTCTACAAAAATTTCTGCTTTAAACAATCGGTGATAAAAGATTAAAAATTCTGTGGAAGACACTCATTTCGAAGGGGTTAAGGTAAACGCAACTATGCCAGTAGTGGGTCACTAATTTTAACCCCTTTCGCGACTGTAGCCTTTTACGAAATTTCTAATGTTTTGTCACCCGTTTTTAAAAACAGAAATTTGTGCCTTTTTAAATCGAAAAAATTCTCCGATTAAGTAAGGCAAATTTTACTGGTGGGAATAAACAAGCATTCTTAAGCCTTTTAGCGGCACGTGTCGCTCGTCTGCAAAGGCTTAAAGTTTAAAAACAAGCCTAAAGTGCATTTCTCGATACCGACTAAAAGAAAAATGATGAACTACTATATTTAAATCTTAACTTTCCATAAACTTCCCGGAATATTTTTAATCTTCCTATCCTGTTAAAATTTTACTTAAACTTGATTAAAATATTTCATACCAGAATTTTTATCTAAATCCATTTAACGTACTTATTTAACTTAAATCTTTGTGTTATTTATTTAATTTACTTTATGAAAAAATTTCTGGTTTGAATCGAATGAAACGCATTATAGGACTGGGTCGATTAGACCCATTCAGGGTAGGTAGGTTAACACTAGAACGCCGGGAAGGTGTCAATTTGACACCGATCACAGGATCAATCGTTGATTCGAACCAGAAAAATTTTAAAGAAATAAGTTATATAGCAGTTGCAATGAATTGGGCTGAACAAATAAACTAACTAATATCAAATTATTTTTCTGGTTTTAAACGTATTTTATAAAACTTGCTTAAAATTTCCCGGCGTTCTAGTGTTAAATCGCCACAGCTCTAACGTTATGCTGATTAAATAAGTTCAATAGTTTTAAATAAAAATTATGGTGTGAAATACTTTTTATAAAACTTGAGTAAAATTGCCGTTGTTTTTAGTGTTATAACACTTTTTAAAATTCAGTAAAAATTATATTTGGCTCTATTTTTGTTAATTACCCACTAGAAAATTAGTTACTTTGATCAATAATTATATTTATTCAGAATAATCTACTGCTTTGTCAAAAAAATGACTCATCACTTGCAATAATTATCGAAACAAAATGAATAAATAAAAACTCTTTATTGGGACAGCATTCCAAAAAATAATTATTCACTCATTATAACAATATTTAATATGAAACTCATCTAACTTGTTACATTCTGTAAGAACATTTCATGTCTTAGTCATCCGTCGATAGGATTTGCCCATAAATGGTATTTTCTATTTCTTCAATGCAAGCTGCTAGGTATTTCGAAATTTGGACGGCTTAGACACTTTTGTATGCAGCACCACGACCTTTATGGTCCATTGAGAAACCCCAAAAGGTTGGAGATCCCTAAGTCAAAAGAAAAAAAAAAGAAAAGAAAAGAAACACAGCAAGGCGTGGGCGAGTAAGAAAATAACTTTATTCTATCTTCTATGTCAGACGATAATGACTCTTATGTAATGTTTTATAGCTTTTTATCCAGACACAACGTCGGATAATTTCTTTTTTTCTTTTTCTTAAGGCTTAAAGCGATGGCAATGAAAATATTTACTTTCAAATGGAAATTATTTTATGAGGTTGTCAGTGCTTAATTACGATAGAATATGAAAGTGCCTGGAAAGGAAACACATTTCCTCCTTTTTACATGTGTTATTTAAAATACCCATTAGTATGCACATACTAAAAGCTAATCACGCTTCTTATGCCTTACAGTCGACCCAAGTTAAGTGAAATTGTATATTTAATTTTCGCCTTCTAATAGTTTTTTTTTCTTCCCTCCTGAGGGTAAGAAATACATTTCAACTATCAGCACTATCCGTTTTCCTGTGTGTTTAACATAATACGATCTTATTATATTTAACCCTTTAATATCGAGTGTTGGCAAATTGCGGCTGAAGCTTTATATACATAATTTTATTTTTATATTCTATTCGCACCACTATACTTTAAAAGTACTTTTGTGTAAATTGCTTTTGCACTTCGATAGACTGTGAATTAAAATGTCGTTTCGTCATTATCTTAATTTAACTAAACGACATTACAAGGATAAACCTAACTGTTTGGAAATTTGAATATTTCTAATATTTGAACTAATATTCTAAAACCAAACTTTAAAACCAATATTTGAACTAATATTCTAAAAGCTAATTTTAAAACTAATATTTGAACTAATATCCCATACCCTATTATTAAAACTAATGTCTGTTTTGTACAACATTTTTCTTATTTTTTCATCTTTTTACCAAGACTCCGCCGGAGGGCGTTACTTTTACACGTTGAATTATCTAACAGAAATATTTTCTGTATCTCTAATTGTATTGCGAATGAACGTATGTAATAATTGAACTGTTTATAATCCAACATTTATACTCGTATGCATGCATATAATTTAATTTGTTTAAACACGAATACTTTGGATACTTTTGAGATATAATACAAGGGTCGATTTATACGGGAAAAATTCTATTGTTTTTACCTGAACTCTTAATCAATAATATTTATGGTAATTTTATTTAAGATATGCTGTAAGAAATTACAAAAAAAAAAAAAAAGAAAAAAAAAATATTTTTAAAATAATAATAGTGGTAGGAGAAATAAAATTTTCCCAAGAGAATGTGACTCCTGATATAAAAAAAATTGAAAAGTATCGCCCGTGATTGGAGTTATACATATTATATACAGGCGAAGCCTCTACATTTTTTATTAACACTTTCTACAAAAATAGGTTTAAATAATTATAAATTTCCGGGTTAGAAAAGCGATTTTTTTTTTAAATTATAAGTTTGTGGTAGTCAGATGGGAATTCGCTTCAGACGCCAGCATAAGTTGAAAATGGTTTAGATAAATTCAACAGGAGTTAACCCTTTCCGTCACGGGCAAAATCTGTAATAAAATGAGAAATTATCGACTGACACCAGAATTCACAAGCGAATTTTTTAGATATTTTGAATTCCTTAATTTAAGCTTATATTATAAAAGCAAAATTTTACTAAAATTTTATTGGTGCCGTTTGCAAGTTTGGAATTAAAATTAGGTATTTCAGGCCCGGGCACAGCGTGCCGGAAAGGGTTAACTTGTTAATTCTTTTCCGTTCAATAAATTGAAAATAGCGGATTCACACCACTATTATTTAAATAAAATATTCGTAAAATTCAGTCTAAACATTTCCGCCTTTCAATAGTATGAAAATTTTCTTTAAAATAATAGTGGTATCATAAAGCTTTAAATGATGCAATAAGCAAATTCGCCTTGTCCGAACACCGCACAGTGGGGCAAAAAGCCTTCAAATCTGGCAAAAAATCGAAAAAATGAAATTTTATTTTGAACTACCGGCATACGTCACTTTAATAGAGAAGATGCCAGTATACACGTCTGCCTAGTATTAAAAATTGCGCAAAGTTATTTTGAAAGTCACTAAAGAAAGAAATTAAACTGCATATTGTACTTTCATAATAAATGAAAAAAAATTCAATAATTTTGTTTAAAAATTAGTTTTTTAATTTCGCTGTAATAATTTTTAATTTTTTTTTTTTTTTTTTTTTTTTTTTTACTATGGAACCTTTAACTACAAGTATGTAACAATAGTTCATTAACTTTCAATTTGTTTTAATACGATTTTTATAGATATACAGACAGTTAGAATATATATAGTTGTCAAATTTATAAAAAAAATTAACAGTGTTTACAAACATTCAAGGTTTTAGTTAAGAATTAAGGCGAATTAAGAGTGAACTGTAGTTTTTTCTACTAAGTTTGAGTTTTAGAAGGGTAAATATGTCAGAAAATCTTGCTACTTTTTTAATTGCATGGTCATTTTTATAGTTAATCATCCTTAATTTTTTTTAGTGTGCAACTGTGTCAAACATGAATATATATTGTTTCTTTTTTAAAGGCGAATTTAAATACATTATTTATTACAAAATAATGTATTTAAATGAAACTAACTTGCGTAAAACGTTTTAACAAAAACAAAATCTTTTGAAAAGTAATATAATTTTTTGGTATAAAATCTTCATAATTGGAGAAACTACGAACAAATAGTTTAAATGAAAATAAAATTAAATGTTTTAAATTTTAATATAAATTCCGATGGGGAAAAGCCTGGCAAGACTAGGGAAATGCTTTATAATTAATAAAGAGTAGCTTGACAAATCGCTTTCATTTTCTCGATTTGAAAAGCAAACAGAAGCGTTAATGAAAAGCAAACGTGTCCGTCTTCATATTCTGTCTGAATTTGTTCTGGACGATAAAAAAATCAAGAGTAAAATGGTTACTCGATTCTAGTTCTACATCTTCATTAGTGTACGTGACATGTATGAATTTAAGATCTGAAAGACAGGAAAAGATAAAAGTGTGTGTTAGCACTAAGACAGCAGAAACAGTTTTGCTTCTGCTGTCTTTATAGTAATGCGTGCATTTTGCCTGAGAAAGATTGATTCATTCCTTCAAAACGAGTCGCTAATATTCACTTTAAAGTTTGCTTAAGAATTATTAAAATTATTAATTATGTTTATTTTTTTTTTTAAATTTTAAATGCGATAATATGGATGATTTATAAATACTTAATTTGTAAAAATCTATATTAAATTCTTGTTTTTAACTCATTTTTCTACAAACAATATTGAAAAAGGTTCGTAAATTAATTAATAAATTACTCTACAGCTTATGTAAAAGTTTAAAGTTATACTACTTTTAGTCTACAAAAGAATCCATGATGTGCTTTTTTGTTCAAAGTAAATTTCATTTTTTGCCAACTTTGGAGGCTTCCTGCCTCACTGTACGCCGTTCGGGCAAACCAGTTAAAAGGTTAAGTCAAATACGTAATTAACAAAAAGTGGTGTTAAACGAATGAAATTCGTATTATTATTATTATTATTATTATTATTATTATTATTATTATTATTATCGGGTATTTCTGTGAGCATATGTCGTGTAAGCCACATACTACGATTTTGGATACCAGTATTTTAGAACGAAAAAATGTGATTTAATTTATTAGAGATATTTCAATAATTGTATAAGGCCATGCAAATTTTTCGAAAATAACGGTGGAAAACAACTTCTAAGTTACTAATAATGTGACTTACACGGCAGATGCTCATGGAAATGCCCAATATAATATATATATATATATATATATATATATATATATATATATATATATATATATATATATATATATATATATATATATGTCGCATTTTCATAAAACGACAGACTTCAAGGGAATTGGCATTAATTAAGATTTATTTAAACATTCTAAAACCTAGGAAAATCTTTTCACATGTCTTTACAGCATGGCTCTCCGAGAGCAAGTACGTAGATGTACATTTGAAATTTCTCATCTCCCGAGGGTTACCAGTTAAAAAGGCCATGTGTTTTAGTTAAATTAATACGATAAACTTAGGTTTCTTGCTGCCCTGTAAAACCCGTGATTATTAGTCATGGGGCCCGTATCCACATTGAGGGGCGATTTATTAAAAAATAATTAATAGGTCTGATTTTTGTATTTTCTTACATATGTATATATATATAAATACAATATTTAAATATGTATATAAAATATCAATAAGTAGAAGCACTTTATTTTTTCATATGTAACCTTTTCATAAACCATTTATTATCTTTAGTCGAGCTTTTGAAAAGCTAGCAAACATCTTGACAGATTCTGTAACAAAATCTGAGAGAAAACCCTCGGATGAAAAGAAAGAACGCCAGTTTGTGACCAAACCTATAAACTTAGGATAAAATCTACAATGTCAAACCTCATAATTTTAAGAATATCAAAATTTACTAAAAAGATGTGTCAAAGTTTGTTACTAAATTCCTGGAATGATTTCTTTCCATACTAGTCCATCATATTTAAGTTCTGCAATTCAACCTTGATGCAATTTTTTTGATGTAAGGAAATCTGATAAGTGTAAAAAATAAATAACATAAAATGATAAGATCACATAAATGGACCTTGATTACCCTGATGCACAGCCAGGTGGCCACTAAGTGACCTTGAAGGTCAAACAACTCCCATCTGAGATGATGTGTTGTTGTTGATGGTGTTTACAATAAGAGTAGATTTATTTTTATTGTAACTTTGATTAAAAAAATAATAATAATTAGAAATGCAGAAGATAATTTATTATTATCATTTCAAAATTGAAAACTTTAAAATTAGACTATAGCAATAAATCTAAGTACATTATAGAAATTATAGTAATTGAAAAATAGCTAAAAAGATAACGATGCTGTTTTACAATTATTAATAAGTAACTACAATTAGTTAAAAGAAGAGAAAGAAATAATTATAATTTAACAAGCTAATTTATTATTATTTTCGAACTTTGAAAAAAATATGAATTTAGATTTTAGCAATAAATTTAAATATATTATATATAGATTTAAGAAAAAAAAAAAAAAAAAAAAAAAAAACATTGGTTATAAATTATTGTAAAAATGTGTAAGTTATTTTATATAAAGCTAATCTTTTGTTTATGAAATCATGGTGCCAAATGTATTTTGAAGAAATTCACTCTCCAGAATTTAACCCTTTCGCGACAGGAGCCTTTTACGAATTTTTTAATGTTTTGCCGCCGGTTTTTGGAATCAGGAATTGTTTCTTATTCAATCGAGAGAATGCTCCGATTAAATAAATCAAATTTTACAGTAAAATTTTACTGGTGGGAATAAACGAGGATTCTTAAGCCTGTTTGCTGCACGTATACGTGTCGCTCGTCCCCATGGAAACTCAGGGGTCCTTAGCAACTGTTCAGTTATTAAAATCAATCAAATTTGCTATTTAAATTTTTCTGGTATGAATTCCGATTACCTCAATTACTCAATTTTTGGAACGCATTTTACCCTGGACATTTAATTCCTTCGCGACGAGAGCACTTTACTCATTTTTTTATTCTTTTACCAGAGGTTTTTCAAAGAAAAAAAAAATCTCTAATTAAATCGCTAAAATACTCTGATTAAATAAGGTATATTTATAGTCCGAAAGCCGACCACACAAAAACCCAAGGTATTGAACACAAGGGGAAAAAACCCTTTATTTTACTGAAGATTAGTAATAGGAGAATCTAATGATCAATGTCTGCCGGAGATAAAGTGGTGCATAAGCCAAAAATTAATGCCTTTAGTAGTTTATTTGTAGGTTTAACATTGAGTTTGCCGTGTAATCATTTCATACCTTTGATTACAAGGCAAACACACTGTTAAACCTACGAGTAAACCACTACTGGTATTAATTTTTTTTCTTATGCACCACTTCACTTCTCCAGACATGGATCATTAAATTCCCCTATTACTACTCTTCCATAAAATAAAGGTTTTTTTTTTTTTTTTGTGTGTGTGTTCGATATTTTAGATTTTTGAGCTGTCGGTTCTTGGACTATTAAGAATTAAATGTAACTGGTGGAAATAAAGAAGGATTCTGAGCCCCTTAACCCTTTGCGGCGCAGGGCAAATTCATTGCTTAAGTATTGAAATTAATGACTGGCACCGGAATTTGAAAACAATTTTATTTTTAAATAAAAAAAAACGCTATATTTCACACATTCAATAAATCGTATTTTTTTAAACAAAATTCTGGTGCCAATGTGGCGTTTGGGAATTAAAATTAAGCGGTATATCTATGAAACCACCGCTCCGCAAGGGGTTAAACAACCCGTATACCGGTCGCTCGTCCCTAAGGGGTTAAAGGTTAATGGTATTGACTGCCAGATCATTTAATTTATTTTTATTATTCAAAAAAACAGTTCAAATACTAGATTTCAAGTCTCTTTAATTATGTCATAATAAAGAGAAAGAATCCCTTTTTCAATTGGATAAATCATAATCATGGTTGGATTAGCGCAGTTGAGGTTTATTCAAACAGGACGAAAAATGTCCTAACCAGTGTTCGTACGTAGATACCTTGGCTTGACGTGCATTTGCTCTACCTAAATAAGAGTGAATTTTGTCAGCCAGATTACCGCCGGGATAGCTCGGTAGAGCATTGGCAGGGAAAGTCAAACAATCAAACAGCAGGTCGAGTTCGACTCCTGATCTAGACATTTTTTGCTCTGTTTGAATCTTCGAATAAATCACAACAGTGCTACTTCAATCTTGAATATATTTTACTATGTTAAATAAGGCTAATTTTCTATTAAAAATTTCTACACCTTAAGTAGACTTAAAAAGTTACTAGAATTTTCAAAAAATAGTAGTAATAATAATAATAAAATAATAATAATAATAAGTATTATGAAGCCATGGATTAAAAATTAATATTCCTGAAGCAATCATACGAAACATAATTTAAAATGTCACAACAACCATTAGGATTTTTTTTTTCAACGACTAAAATTTAAGATTTATAAATAAATTCTATATTAAAAAAACATGTTTTTTTAACAATCAATCGGTTCAACAATCAATTCCTTTTTCGTGATTCGTTGCACATTTTGTAATCGGTGTGCTCGATAATCTGACCTTTTTTCTTTTTTTACCTCTTGAGAGGCGGTGGGCTATATTTTATCCCACCTAATTTAAACAAGATTCTCACCAGAAACTTTTAACAAAATTTTATATTTTTAACTTTGGAGGCTAAATGATCTTCCTTATTTATGCTTTTCCTTATTTTAAAATAAAAATTTTCGATTATTCCGGTGAGAATTCATTTACAGAGGCATTATTGCTTACCCGTTAATGGATTAAAAGACGATCTTTCATACGACGTCTTTTTTTTTATTCAATTTCTTCATATCTGATAATATGCATTTTGTGAGTTTTATACTTTCTTCTTTATTAACAAATAAAATAACTCTATTCAAATTGATTTAATTCACTCTATTAATTTTATAACTTTTTTCGAATTTAAATTCTCCTACATGTAAAAAAAAAAAAAAAAAAAAAAAAAAGTTTGGACGTTTATTGTCCAAAGCAAAATGTTTGAATGTTGTTTTCCATTGAGTAAATAAAAATTAGTAATAACATCATTTATATGATGATCAAAACGTGGATTACATATTAACAGAATCATATATTATGTACGCCATGGGTTAAATATAACTGGTCCAATCATTAAAAAAAAAGGGGGGGGAAATGCGGACACCACAAAGTCCATTCTCAACAGAAAACAACGACCATTTTCTAAATAGTTAATAAATAAATGAAAATATTTTTTTTCTATTTTTTCCAAAATAACTGCATTTTTCCTTGAATAAATCATATTTCTTAATAAAGCCATTTAATAATATGCCTAAAAAATAAAGTACAGAGGGTATTCACACATTTTGTAAGGATTTTGTTTATCTGTTTTTATCTAAATTTAAAATAAAAAAATAATACTTTTAAGCCATTATTTCGGAATAAGATTTAATTATCACCGAAATTATTAAAATTGTTCTTTGTTTTAAAATGTCTTTGTAAAATAAGCAATAGCTTTATTCGTACTTACCGAAGAAAATGACTCTTATTCGATCACGAAAAAAAGGTGTGAAAAGCATTGTTTTAATATTCCTACGCTTAAAATAAAAATTATAATCTATAAAAAAGGAAAGAAACGCCAAGTTGTTTCCATTTGATTGGGAAAAATATATATATATAAAAGTTCCATACAGTATTGCCAGTGTGCTACTTTTTTTAAATTCAGATTTCTTGATTGGCACCACTTTATTGAAACGGTAAAATTGTTTTGATTTTCGCCTTTTTTTTTTTTTTTTTTTAACACGTCATTAAATGAGAGGCATTTTACCATTTCAAAAAAGTAGTGCCAATCGAAAATCTGAATTTGAAAAAAGTAGCCCATCTGGCAACACTGGTTCCATATGCAACTAAGGTTCGTTCAGAGAAGGAAAAGATCTAAATTGTTGACCGAGAGAAAATAAGGAAAATATTGCTGAAGGTTTTATAGTTATTGCTGAATTATTTTACAAAGGAAAACTTGAAGTAAGGAAAGTAGAAAAATGTCAAAATTTACTATTACTATCAGAAGTATAGTTAACAGCTATTTTTAGTGAAGACATGCTATCACTTTACACAAAAAAGCTACATTGTATTAAGTTCTACCAGGACAAGGACAGCTGTCATGGTGATGCCATTATAGCATAACATAATTTTAATCCCCTAATTGTAACATTGACACCCTTTTTTTTTTTTTTTTTTTTTTTTTTTTTTTTTTTTTTTGCTAAAATTGCACCATTATTAAGTAAGCGAAAATATACTTTTACTTGTTTACAGTAAAATATTCTTGTAAATATTGGTGTTAATCGATTATTTTAATAGTTTACGAATACAAGTACATTGTCCGTGCAAGGGACTTGCGACACGTATACATGCCGCAAAAAGGCTTACGAATTCTTGTTTATCGTTACCAGTAAAATTTTACAGCAAAATTTGCCTTATTTAGTTGAAACATTTTCTCGATTTAATGAGACACAAATTTTTGTTTTTAAAATCCGGTGACAAAGCATTAAAAAATTTCGTAAAAGGTTCCAATCGCGAAGACGTTAAGAGTAAAAAAATAGTGCGTACCAAAAAACTTCAGTGTCACACCAAAGAAACAGTAATGAAATTATTAAAACTCAATTTTTTTCACATAATAACATACTCTTTTCTAAATCCATCATATTTAAGCTCAACAAATCAATCTTGACGGAATTTTCTCAGTGCAAGTGAATTCTGATAAGTGAAATATAAAACAAAATAAAAATAAAAAAGGGGTAGAATCATAAAATGAACGCTGATTACCACTGACGCCTCAGCTCCACCAGGTGGCCTCTAAGTGACCTCGAAGGTCAGTTAACTCTTGGGATGAGAAGAGGACGATGATGATGAAGAGCGTGATGAAGTCTATGCACGGCTAAGCGTTTAAGCATATATCAAATCAGGAGAAAGACATACATAATTATCTGATTGGGATTTCTTTTATTAAAAGAGATTAAAACGGTATAATTTTTATCACTTATACTACTTAATCACATGCACTTCCAGCGATGTTTTTCTAATAAGAAATCGTGATTCTCTTATCAACCCTTTGGGGACGATG
Source organism: Maratus speculifer (assembly GCA_964019185.1). Taxonomy (NCBI): domain Eukaryota; kingdom Metazoa; phylum Arthropoda; class Arachnida; order Araneae; family Salticidae; genus Maratus; species Maratus speculifer. The sequence continues at coordinate 252,262,154 of OZ025290.1, forward strand.
CATGTATATGTGCCGTAAGTATGGAGTGCCATGTATATATGTCGTAAAAAAGCTTAAGAATCCTTGTTTATCCCCGCCAGTCAAATTTTACTGTGAAATTTGTGTTATTTAATCGGAGCTTTTTCTCGATTTAATAAGCACAAATTTCTGTTTTTAAAAACTGGTGATAAAACTTTAAAAATTTCTTAAAAGGTTCCCATCGCAAAGGGGTTAAGGGAAAAAAAAAAAAAAAAAACTACACAAAGCCTGTAATAAAATCCTTAAAACGCATTTTTTTTTACGTAATAACATACTTTTTCCTAAATTCATCTTTTTTAAGCTTAACAAATCAATCTTGATGGAATTTTCTCGGTGCAAGTAAATTCTGATAAGTGATATATAAAATAAAATAAAAATAAAAAAGGGGATAGAATCATAAAATGGACGCTGATTACCACTGACGCCTCAACTCCACCAGGTGGCCTCTAAGTGACCTCGAAGGTCAGTTAACTTTTGGGATGGGAAGAGGGTGATGGTGATGAAGAGCGTGATGAAGTCTACGCACGGCTAAGCGTTTAAGCATATATCAAACAAGAAGAAAGACATACATAATTATCTGATTGGGATTTCTTTTATTAAAAGGGATTAAAAAAGTATAATTTTTATCAGTTATACTACTTAATCACATGCACTTCCAGTGATGTTTTTCTGATAAGAAATTATGATTCTCCCATTAAAAAATAACGTTTCAACTTTTTTTTTTTTGTGCATGTTATAATTGACAGGGACCGACCTATACAGGGGCATGCGGGGCAGTTGCCCCGGGCCGCTCTTTTTAGCCCTTCCCGGCACACTGTGGCCTGTCCGGGATCCTAATTTTAATTCCAAACTTGCAAGTGGCACCAATAACATTTTAATAAAATTTTGCTTTTACAACGAAAGCTTAAATTTAAGGATTATTACTTTCTAAAAAAAGTCGTTTATAAATTCCGATGACAGTTTATAATTTCTCATTTTACTAAAAGAATTTGCCTGTACCGGAAATATCTAAGGGACCCCCGTGAGAGTAGTCAGGATTTTCAATAAACGGCGCCAAATGTTTAAAATTAGCCAAAAGTGACCGAAATTCACACGTTTCCAAATATTTAGGAAGAGACTATGATGTCCTTTTCCCTCTCTATTTCCAGTATTCCCTCCATACATGCAGAAAACAGACTATATCTTTAGAAAACTAATGATTAAAATTTTATTACACCAACTTAGTTTTCTATAGTTTTTAAAAGAAATGCTTTATTAATGTTTCCTCGAAATGTGTCAAATTAAATTAATTAATTATGATCAATTTTGAGCCTTCTTTTTTTAGACATCTTATTAGCTATACTTGATAAGCTAAGTAAAAATTTGCAAAGAAATAATCGTGTCAAATAATCTATGCTTTTTTTTATTATTATTATCAAATTAGTATTTTTTTTTAAGATGTAATTTTCTTTTGTGATACTTTATATAGAGATGTGAGCAGTACCAAGTACAAAATTTATGCATACGTACATTATGTATGAAGTTTAGTACCAGCCACTTCCACATTATTCACAAAAAAATTCTATTGATATAGAAGGAAGCTCCCCAGAATTATGCTCCCCCCCCCTTCCCCATAGCCTTAATCGGGTCCTAATCGGGAAATTCTCTAATATCTTTTGATGCTGTATAGCTAAGGTTTGAAAAATGCATAGACAATGACCAGTATCAAATAAAAATACCTTGAATTGAATAAATAATTTCTTCATAAAATAAATACATATCGAAAACGACCGGTATTGAATGAAAATATCTTGACTCGAATTAGAAATGTCTCCATAAAATAAGTACACATCGAAATAACTGGTATCAAATGAAAATACCTTGATTTGAACCAGAATTCTTTTCGTAAAATAAATAACATAAAAATAATATGAAACATGTTTAACCACTTCACTGATCAATATTTTTGGAGAAAAAAAAAAAAAGAAAAAAAGAAACTTTCAAATAATGTCTATTTTTTCATATCTTTTTACAGAATTTTTAATCTTTTATCTCTAATTGATCAAAACAAACATTTTCAAGGGCAAAATTACTTGTATTCTTAAAATGTAAAAATAATTAAATGATACCAGTATTTTCAAGAAAATTTATTTGTAAACAAGTGAAAGTAAGCCTTAGCGCATTTACTATAAAAGGAAGGTTACCATAGTGTGCACACTCAGAATATTCTAAAAAAAAAAAAAAAAAAAAAAAAAAAAAAAAAACTAATTGAACTACTTATGTATGTAATAAAGGATCAGTCGAATTTAGCGACGGAATTACAGTAGAAAGTTTGTAAAAAATAAAATACTTTCAATATTTGGCGTGAAAAGACCAAAGCGTTACGCGATTCGGCCAAATGAGATTTCCAAATAAATAAATATATTTTAAAAAAAGTAAAAGATTTAAAATTTATATTAAGAAAATGCAAATGTGCATTCTTCACATTCTACTTTTTCATGATCGGACACATACTGAAAAAGGTTAAACAAAATAAAGCTTAATTAATTTTTACTGATTCAATAAGTTAAAAATTTTACGATAATAATATCATGTTAATTTCAAAAGGTATCAAAAGGCAAATAAAATAAAATAAAATAAAGTTTACCTCTTTAACGACCCTTTTAAATTATGGTTTAAAAAATTTAGAATGCTTATTGCCACCAATCTTTTTAAAAAGAAGTATTCACTTCTTTTAATGACAAGTAAAATTATTTCAGAATAAAACCAATTACACTATTTTAAAAAACTGGTGGGAATCACAAGGTCTGAATGGACCCTATTCTTCCTTTCAGACTATAAACATCGTCATTTTACCTTTTGCTACGTCACAGTAATATTTTCTATCATACTTATTGCATGCAGATTTTTACAGAAAATTTCCTTTACACTTAAAATAATATAAGTGGTTTAAAATTAGTTTACAGCTAATAACGCATAAGGAAATAGAGCCTATTTTTCCATTCGGTTCGAGGCTATAAAAATCGTCATCTTATCTTATGTTACGTCACAGAAATACTGTTCTTTTAAAACATTGTCAAGGCAGCGAGAATTAAGGGGTTAATAACACTCTTTTCTTGGTATCTAGCTTTAGTATTTTCAATACTATTTCTATGCTATTTCAACTAAGAAGAAAGGCATGTATAAATATCTTATTGTGATTTCATTTATTAAAAGGGATTAAGACGGCATAATTTTTAAGAAGACTTACAGTATTTAATCACATGCCCTTTCAGAGATATTTTTCCGATAAGAAATCGTGATTCATTCATTAAAAAGTGACGCTTTAACATTATCTTTTCTTGTCTGAATACTATTGATCGGGACATTCTTTGATATCTTTAGATGTTGATACAATTAAGGTTTCTAAAATATTTTCATTTATAAATATTTCTGTAACTGCACCGATAATGGGCCATGTACATTTATTGAGTGACATAGTTAGACAAATGAGAAAGATGATTATGTATTACACTCGCAAGTAAAGTGTCAGGTTTAAATCAATCAGTACATAGCGAATTAAAACACCTTGTAGTAATATACTTTTTTCAATGGCTAAAAGAAGTAAGATAAAAGAAAATATGTTTTATTAGGCTGTTTATATATATCGGTTCCATATCCGAGAACGTGTTGCCGAACCTGGCGATGTTTTTATTTAGAAATTCTAGAATTTTGAACAGCAGTCTTTTTATTTCATAATAAAACTTTATTTATAAAAAGGAAAAAATATTAAAGCTTTTTGGTAAAATATTAGAATTTCTAAAAAAAAAGTTGGATGTGGCAACATTGATTTGAACCATTATCAAAACAAATAAAAATATTCAAAAGTTACATGACCTATTGTGTAGAATGGAAAGAGGGCATTTCAAATCATTACATCACAAATCGTGCCGTTTTAGAATATTCCAGATTGCCAAGTCTCCGGCTTTTTACACATACCTATTATCTTAGATAAAATATTGGAATTTTTTAAATCACTCAAATTATCCAATTAAATAAAGGGACAATTTCTGTTATAAAATAATGGTATCAAAAAAGCCAGAGACTTAACAACTTTGATATTCTTATTAGTTTTCTAATGGTTTGGATGGAGACGAAACATGCAAACAGTCTAATAAAATTTGTTTAAATGCTTTTAATATTTTTATCCTATTTTTTTCATCAATTGAAAGAAGCATAAAATAACTTTACACTTTAATTATATACGAATACAAGAAATAAGTTTGACTTTCACTAGTCAAAGAAGTTAGTTCATTATAGGTACATATAATTGCTGCTATATTTGATTTAAATTATAATTCAGAATTTAAAATGTATATTTAGGGGGATTATAAAGTCTTTAGACAAAGTTTGAAGGTAAGCCATGCATACAAACACAATTCAATTTTACACATGGGAATGGAAATCCAACGGCCAACCGCTAAATTCTTTTTGACACCAAATCGACCAAAAAAAAAAAAAAAGAAAAAGACTCCAGTTTTTTTCCATGAAATAATTTGAGTTCAGTGTTGCCAGTGGGCTGCTTTTTTAAAATTCGGATTTCTTGACACCACTTTTTTGAAACGGTATATTACTTTTGTTTTCGCCTTAATTATCATGCAATTGAATAAGGCACATTAAATCATTTGTAAAAAAATAGTGCCAATCAAAAATTTGAATTTAAAATAAGTATCCCATCTGACAGTACTGTTCGAGTTACTTAATCTCTCAAAATTTGAAATTAGATAAAGAGAAAATTTCTGTACTTAAATATTGGTACTGAAATATAAAAGTTTTGCTCGTGAGCAATAACTAGATCGCTGGGAAGCAATAGGTTAGGTTTTAAAATGTTGTATAATGCTTACTATTAATACGTGCGACCAGAAATTTTACTTAATTTAAAACGAAATAAAAGCCAAGAGCAAGAAATTTTTTAAAATGCATTTTCTGGTTCAAACATATGACCTTGAAAAAATCGAGAGGTTACCAATGACAGCTATGATATGAAATATCTTTTCGTAGGTTATGTGCCTTTACAGTAAAATATATATATATATATATATATATATATATATATATATATATATATATATATATATATATATATATATATATATATATATATATATATCCTCAAAGCTTATTTGTGGTTGGCCAATTCTATAGCCCGGGCAAAAAAGTTGTGGTTTTAAGAAAATTCTTAATGATGTTACTGCACTGCTGGAGCGAGAAAAGTGCTATAGACTATAGCCAATTATTAGATTAATTAATCATGTAATATCTAGGGGGTATAAACTAAGTGGCATTCTCAGAAGAATTAGTGCAGAATTATACAGACGCTCTTACTTGGAAAAACATCGACCTTGAACTCAGGTATGCACAAGGTGGTCTAGAATAATTTTTAGCGAGCAAGCATAAAAATGATATTGTTTCAGCTAAATTAAAAAAGTAATCCTAAGGATTTTTTTTTAATTTACAGATTAAGATTTCATTCATTCATAGATGTGATACATATAACATATACCGGCTCTTAACAAATTCGAACAAAAAAATTAGGTGATTGTAGGCATGAAAAGGTTGGAAAATTGCCATTGTATATGGGTTCATAAACACTTCTTTTAGTCCCAAATATAAAATGTTTTATCCATTCGCGCACCCACGAAGGGAGCTAAGGGGCTGAAGCCCCTCCCAGACCGCAAGATTAAACCAACTATTTAAAGTTTTCTAAAATTATGAAAGTTTAGTTATATTATTTTTAATCGCTTCTGCAAGATAGAAAATTTTAATACTAGTAATTTTTTCACAATTTTTTTCTCATTCATGTATTTTTCTTATATAAAATCTGAAATATCAACATTTTTAATATTCACCACACAGGGTTGTTTGGTTTAAACCAAGTTGGTTTAAATCGTGGTTAAAACCATGGTTTAAACCAATTGGTTTTTAAAAAAAAACCATGCTGGTTTTTTTTCACCTGTTTTTTTTTATTCTTTTACCCAAATGTTTTATTTTACACGTTATTGAAAAATGCAAAATCCAAATTATGAAGAAGCTACAAGCAAAGCTGTAGAAAAATGATGAATTAATAAGTTTCTAAAAGGACAAAAAATTTTAATCAACTCAACTTTTCTTGTAAGCTGTGAATCTATATGGCAGAATAACTATTTTTCTAAAATTAGCTGGTTAGAAAAAACTAATCAGTTTTCTTTCTTTCTTTTTCTTTTTTAAGGCCAATATGTATATATATATATACATAATAGCCATTATTTGTAAAACATATGTATATAGCCAGAAGGGCAGACTCGAGTTAAAAATGCACTTTTATTATTTAAATTGATTGATTAGTTAAGATTTACTAAGGATTTCATCATTTCAGAAATTCTTTTTGTTATGTATGGCAATGAGCTTTTTATTTGCTCTGTGATTAGTGATTTTAACAAGCCTTTGTTTTTCTTGCATTCTTACATTGGGATTGGGTTTTTTTGCATTATAATTTTATTCTTTTGCCAGCTAGGTTGGCACAGTTCAAACCAATTGGTTTTTTAGAACAAATCTAATATAATATTTTCTCATTTTTGTAATTTAAGTGTTTCAAATTATTGGATGAAAGTAATTTCTATTTTTAAGTCTTATCTCAATAGTCACCATAAGACATAGTGAGTCTAGTCAAGGTCATGTTAGTATACATGTAGAATGCATATTTCATGCACTGATGAACATATCTGAAACTCTACAGAAAACACTTAAATCATGTAAATTTAGCAAAAATAAAATAGATGAAAAATATGCAATATTTAAATTTAAAAAATATTTTTCTTTGAGAAACGCAGATGTACAGATAATGACATAAATGATCTTTAAAATTTCAGTCAAGCTCTAAAAGAAATTTTTCTTGATTGGAGGGATTATTTTTTAAGAATAAAAAAAACTCAAGGTATGAAGTCGAATAAGAAGACATTGAAAAATTAGGCACTAGTAAAGTACCTGTTTACATTTAACTAAAATATGCAAAAGATATATTTAAATCTTCTATTGCATAACCAAACCCATTACTCAGATCAGTTAAGAAAATTGGCAGAAAGGGTGGAGGGGGGGGGGGAAGATAAGGTTTGCTTGAGATGTAATAGAAAAAAAGTCTCATAAAAATGCCTAAAAAATGCAATTTTTAGTTTGGATGTTTAAAAATACTAAGTGTTATAATAGAGCATGCAGTCCCATGGCTGTTTAAATTCTTTGGTAGATGACAGAATTTACAAAGCTACTGTATATTTTAACATCAATGTTTTTCAATAGTCTAAAAAGCTGTTAAATAGATATTTTTGTTTATTTAACAGTCATCTTTTAACTGGTAGTTTTAGAAAACACAATGCTTGAAGTGTGTGAAGACTCTACTGCTAAATTCAAATCCTTCCAAAAATTCTTTATAAAAAGCTTTATTTTTATATAAAGATAATTAACGCATGCAGCCTTCTAACAAAAAAATCAGACATCACATATAACAAGTATTTCAAATTAATTATTTTGAATAACCATTTGAAAATAATATATATGAAGTTTTATATATGAATCTATATCATATATTTATTTATAGTGCTAGTAATCAAAAGATTGTTCATTAAGATTTTCAGGGTATCAATGTTTCATTATGTAGCACATTTTATTTATGAAATATAAGACACAGCCTTTTTCTAAAAATGTTTAGATTTTAAAGAATTTTAATTTTCTACATAATTGATTGTATATTAAATAATTATATTGATTAGAATTACCTTTAAATCAAATTATTACTTATATATTTAAAAATGTTTACTTTTGTTCATAAATTTGCATGTATATGTAACAGGAAAACATATTTAAAAAAACCCGGTTTAAACCAAAAAAACCTGGTTTAAACCAAAAAAACATGGTTTTTGGTTTTTTTCAAAAAAACCCGGTTTTTTACCAACCCTGTCACCACATAAAACAATATTTTCTTTTTATTTATCAAAGTGATCTAAGCCTTCGAATTAGCCGCATCAAAAATTTTCAGAGCTCCTCTCCCAGGTTTCGGTGCCCCTCCTCCTTTTTTCACCACCCAGTCTTCGTCCTATATCACGTCAATAGAAAAAATGTATGTCGGGAAACGACATATCTCGTTCATTTTTAATAAAATATTTAAAAAAAAAAACGGACCGAGCTTGTTTGACATTTCGGGCTAGATCAGGAAAATATAGACCTCTAAAATATGCTAGCACCCTCCAAATCATAGTAGTCCTGAGTGCGCCACTAGTTTTACCCTAATTGAATTCGGGTTGATTGCGATAATTTTAAGGGGGAAAAAATTCTGCAATGAAAATGCAACGACATGTATTTAATTAGGAATGAAATGTGAAAACATCACGAAAAATTGAGGAAAAACAGAATCTTTAAGAAATTAATCACAATGTGAGAACTGATAATTGCAGTTCAAAATGTGAAGCTTCAAGTGATGAGTCAGCCGCTAAAATAAGGTTTTTAGGTGTTTTCAGCCAAGATATGACTTAGAAGACCGATTACATTTTAATATGAGAATGAAGACTTAACTAATCCTAAATTTTCATTCGTGAACTCGATGAGATGATTATCTGCGCTGTCGCCTCCCGGTCTTTTTGTAAGTTAAAAAAATCGTGTAATAAGAATAAACGTGGAGGAATTCATATGGAGGTTTATGATATGAAAATAATTACATTTTTTAAACACCAGCGTTGTTTACAATACAAAATAAATCTGCACATCAATTTCGTTCTTTACGCATGAAAAGTCAAACTATATTTGGTATTGAGTGAAGTGTCAAATTGCTTACTGAGTGGTAGAAAATTGATGCAGTAGTGGAGCGTATTGACACCACTAAATTTTAGTTGCATTTTTCGGCTGATCTAATGACAGAATTGCTGTCATTATGTCATTTCAGATTATTTATTAAGATGAAGAATACTATAAAAATATAATGGTGTCATTAGGCTCCATCTCTGTGCCAATTTTCCACCACTGCATATTCTTTCTGGACAAGAGAAAAAAATCCTATTCAGTAATCTCTTTAACAATTAAAAGTCACAGAAAGCAATTAGCCTTTGCTTTTAAATAATCTGAAACTGGATAATAAATAACATTTCTCTCTAATCGAAAGCTGATGTCTTTTAAATAGAACTTGGTGACATTTATGAATTGAGCTTGTTATACCTGTCAATGTCGTTCGAGAAAAGAAACTGTATTATATTATTCTACCCAAATAGCAAAAATATGGCATATGTATTGATTTTTCAACCTTATCTCGTACTAAAATAGCTACATGAATATTGTTTTATCAAATCTTAGAAAATGTCAAGAAGAGAAATGTTTTCTTGGAGAATTTTTGAGATGATTAATCGCCAAAGTAAGAAATGGAATACATGAGAATAGTTGATTATCTATGGCATTCAATATTTTATTTAACAACTTTACTTTTTCTGTTTCAATTTATTGAATTCATCGATTAATCACCAGAAACTGAATAGGGACAAAATATGGGCAAAATATCGCTGTTTCCTAATAATAATCTCCACATTATTTAATTGAAGATTTTGTCCTTGATAAAAGGAAAATTTTAAGTTAAAAAATATAGGTAGTGAAAAACGCTTAATAATGGCACAATCGAAATTTCCTGTCTTTTGGTCAAATCAGTTGCATGGTAATATTTTGAATAATATAAAGTAATTTAGAGCCAATAACTCAAATGAAACAACAGAAGACCTTTGATTAACTACTTCCCTGTTTTGTCCGTACGTTGCCAATCATGATTTGCCAGCACCACGTACGGACATTCATAATCCAACCATAATTTATTATTCTTACCAATAAAAAATTATTGTAAATTTTGTATTATTTAATCTGAGCGATTTCCTGACTCACTTAGACAAAAATTTCTGTAAACCAGTGATAAAAGATTTCAAATTCTGTAATAGATATATAAAAAAAAAAAAATGCACATTATTTGAAAGTTTTTCTTAAATATATTGATCAGTTAATGTTAAGGGGTTAAAACTATCTCAACAGAATTAATACGATACAGATACAGGTTGGAATGTTTGGCGAACTTTTTACTAAAATCTTCGCAATTTATATTTTACTAATAATAGCGTAGCTATTTAATAACGAAACAATCGAAATCTCCTACCTTGTAGTCAAATCAGTTTCGTGGTAATACTTTGAATAATATAAAGTAGTTTTGAAACAATAAAACTGATGAAAAAATAGACGAGCTTTGATTAACCGCTTCCCTGATTTGCCCTTACGTCATACGGGCAACGTGTTTTTGCCAATCATGATTTGCCCGTATCGCGTACGGACATCCATATTTCAATCACGATTTATTATTATCTCACCAGCAAATTTTTATTTTAAATTTTGCATTATTTAATCCGAGCACTTTATTATTATTATTATTATTATTATTATCATTTAATTAGGCAAAAATTACTGTTTTGAAAAACTTGTGATATAAGATTAGAAATTCTGCAAAAGATTAAAAAAATAGGCATTATTTAAACTTTTTTTTCAAAAATACTGATCAGTTAAAAGATTAAAGCCATCTTAACTGAATCAGCAAAACACAGAAAAGTCTAGAATGTTTACTAAAATCATATTTAACGAACAATGTCTGTTAAAGGTGGATCGTGTATAAAGATAGGACGCAGTTAAGCTAGACTATATAGCGAAGAGCCTTTACAGACTGATTTTAAGTAGAGTAATTTATCCCTCAATATTTTATTTACCATCGATTATTCTATACATATCTGTTTTACCAGCAAGAATATATGCAATGATTCAGTTTCATTGGAGTTACATTAAATTAGGAAAAAGATGCTTCACAAATGGGGTATAATTATTCACAATCACATATTTCCATTTCTACAAGAACACTTACTTTCATCATATCCTTGATCACGTGATTTTTGTATATTCGTTTCGTTAATATATATACATATGTATGTACATTAAATCTTGATAAAGTTATTGTTTGTGCGATGAAGCTTTCAAATCAGAATAAAAGGTGTTTGTAGGCCTTTAAATGTATTTTTATCACTTTTAGCATATTGTAGCTTTAGTTTAATAACCGAAGAAGTGAAGTATATTTTTTAAAGTTACTCCCTCTAAACAACTATGAGTAATTAGATGTGGTATCTTAATAAAGAAATTACTGAATATTTTTAGTATAATAAATTATTATTAATTTAAATTCAGTCATTAAAATGGGTTCAGTTACACTAAAAGAAATCTCTGAGATTTAATCCGGGTCAAACATCCCACAAATTAGAGGTCTGCACGGGCCGAAATTTCCAGGCCCGAGCCCGGCCCGACAGTTAAAATTTCGGCCCGGGCCCGGCCCGGCCCGAACGAAAAAAATATTGGCCCGACCCGGCCCGGCCCGAAAGTTAAAATTTTGGCCCGAGCCCGGCCCGGCCCGAACGAAAAAATATTGGCCCGACCCGGCCCGGCCCGAAAATTAAAATTTCGGCCCGAGCTCGGCCCGGTCCGGAAAAAAGTTAAAAATTCGGCCCGAACCCGGCCCGGCTCAAGTGAATTTCTACAGAACATTGATCTTTAATCTGACCTGAATCTAATAGAAGAGTTCTGACAAAAAAAAAAAAAAATTATATTAGTCTCTTTTTTTTTCATGTTTATAATCTCCATTTATGTAGAAGTGCCGTAGGCTGCGATATTTACGCTTTTAAATGAATCTTTGTTGTATGTAAATGTTTTAGTTATCACTAGTATTATTAATCCATATTCCCTGTAATGGAGACAAAAAGTCGAAAAAGCGGTATATGGTAAAATTTCCAAAGACGAAATCGCTTTGGAACGAAAAAAAAAAAAAAAAACATTCCCTTCTTAACAGATGTAAATGTTTAATATATTTTTTCTCCCGTATTGTTGTATTCATTTTGCATGGATGAACATTTTAAAAGAAACTTTCAGTTTTCAATTTAAAAGAAAATTCCGTCATAATCATGTTTTTTTTTTTTTTTTTTTTTTTTTTTTGTCTGTGTGTGTGTGTGTGTTTAATTCTATTTTAAAACGCCTAGTAATCTACGATTCTTTAAAAGGAATAAATTCTAATGTTTAATTGTAGAATAATGACGGCTTAAAAGTATATGCCTTTTTTGCAAACATTTTTGGACAAAGCCAAATATTACTGATTTATAAAAAGTCGAGAAAAGGATTTTCATATAGGAAGATTCAATAGGAACTGATTATTTTGGTCCATGAAAACAAGGAAGAATGGAATCAGTCTCGGCTTCGTACGGAAAAAAAAGTTAGGCCCGGCCCGTCCAGCAAAAAAATTAAGGCCCGAGCCCGGCCCGGCCCGAAAGATTAGTGGCTAGGCCCGGCCCGGTCCGGCCCGAGTCTTCAGAAGTAAGGCCCGAGCCCGGCCCGGCCCGAATGCCATTATTGAAAATCGGCCCGAACCCGGCCCGCGGGCCGGGCCGGGCTCGGGCTTCGGGCCGCGGCCCGGCCCGTGCAGACCTCTACCACAAATGCAGTTGGTTCAGTGGCTTAACCATTGTGGGCGCCCAAAGTGCTCTGAAGTTCGCCTTATCTAACCAGAAAATTTCCTGCTACGGATCAAGAAGAAAACCTTACAATGTTACTGGTTTTGGACACCCACTCTGGTTACGCCACTAGCACACAACAGCCATTTTCGAACAACAAAATTTAAAATCACCCGACAATAGCTATGCTGAATTCTAACTAAATTATCTTTTAGATTATGAAATAGAGTGAGCTTTAAACAAAGAATGTCTTCATTAGTTTCATTCACTGTTGGGAGATGAAGTTGCGTATTTTTTTTAACCTCTGAAAACATTAGGACTCGGAAATATTTTTACATGCTATTCTCATTTATAAAAGTCAAAAAAAGATATATAACTTTTTTCTTAATCCTTTCAATGGCTAATTTTTAATGTCCAAATTTTCAAGTTGCACCAGTAATGTTTTAGTACAATATCGATCTCATGATATACGTGAAAAAAAAAAAAAGGTCTTGATTATTTTCAGTTAAATCTGTTTATAAATTACGGTGTGAATTGATTATTTGAACATTTTGGGAGCAAAAGTGCCTTGCCCCTGACAGGATTGTGAATGGAAAATATATAGTGTCTAGAAAATTTTTTTGACGAAGGATCATCAAGTGATGAGAAGTTGACCCTGGATTTTTGTTTGTTCTTTACGATAAGCATATCCAAGGCACCTGCTATAAATGAGGAACGATTGCCCTGAATTAAAAAATGTTATACAAGTCTAATCTATATGTTTGTTAGCTAAGTAGAAAACTTTATACCCCAAATTACAAGGTTCGCACACTCCTTATGTTTTTTAAGGACTCTGGCACCACTATTAATGATAAGAAAATTTATATTTAATTTTTGAGAAAAAGAATTCTCAGCCACAGCCTTTATTCTCAAATTTTGCAATATTTTTTCTGCAATGAAATACCTTGAAAATACTGTAAAAATTTAGTAGTGAACCTGTGCGAACCCTGAGTTAGAAGTGTAAATATACAAGATTTAAAAAAAATATATATTACGTATTACCTCTTATGTATTTTCTTCTTTATTAAAATAATGCTGCGTTGTATCGGTGCATATGAAAATATATTAACAAAAAATAGTCAAAGAAACAAACATTAAAATGATGCATCGATCACAACGAACATGAAATTCAACATAGTATTTAATAAAATAAATGCAGTGCTCACACTCAGAACATGCAGCGTTTGTAATTTTTTTATGTTTGTTACCGCTATATTTCTATATTATATATACCGATATATACTTCTGTGACAGAATTACGTAAAATTTACTATTTTGTAATAGTGATAGAAAAGAAAAACAGGAATGCTGAGAGGCTAGTTCGTTTTTCGAATATCAACATTTCGTGTCAAAAAAAAAAAAAAAAAAAAAAAAAAAACTTTTATGGTAAGTGTTTGGGACATTCGCAACAGAAATAACCTTCAGAGTAGATTTCTATGAAATTTGTAAGTAAAATGTAAGATTATTTTTTGACAAAGGGATTTTCAAACAACGAGAGAAAATCTTGTAAACATTTATTTTTTGTATATTTCCCAGCCGAACAAACTGTTTCAATGTTTCAAAGCACATTATATGTATACATCCATTTTTGTTTGCATTCATCACACATTATGTATGTTTATTATAAAGATTTTCAAACTTTACTCTTTTGCCGGATGCAATCAAAGCCTTGAGGACTTCAATTGGCTGTTATTAGAAGCTTTAAACAATACTTATCTTAGAAACGTCCATGAGGAAGGACGTTGAAAAGAACTTCTTCCTCAGTTCGACGATTGTTTTTACCCTTATCTCGTAATTGTACAAACATACTCCGTAACGTACTTGAAAAATAATAATAGAAATTTCAGTTTCGTAACAAATCATTAAATTGCTTTGATTCACGATTGATTTTAACGCTTTGTTTATGATGTCATTCATCTCAAAAAATAAAATAAAATGAAACTGGCTTTACTGATGCAGAAAGTTTTAAGTGATAAACTAAAAGCAGCTTGTTAAATGCTGTCATCTTTTGTCTGTTGTTTAGGAACACGAATTGTGGAAAAAATTTTGATTTCTTATTGCGCACAAAATGTTACAGTGTATCATTTTATATTGGGGGGGGGGGGGAAGGCGAAGAGAAACCTCTTAATGATTGTTTTTGTTTCGTACGGGCCAGTTTTAAAACATCATTGTTTCAGAATTTCACTGACAAACATGTGGTGTGTTATATTTAATATTTTATTTAATTCCTTTGCAATTTTGTTCAAACAATAACCGTTAGGAATAACCTAAGTAATATCGATTGAAGAAACCATAGAGAAATGGTTTGGTTGTAAATGTTATCGTTGGGGAGAGGTAAGGTACAGAGACCCCTCTTATTTGGAGCAGGATTCAAAACAGCTGATGTTTAGATCACTACTATTTTTAGCAAATGGTTCGTTGGCCAATAGTACGACAATGTGAACATTTCTTCACTTGAGATAATGTAAACCAACAAATAGTCGATAATTAACCAACGTTGGTCCGACTTTGTTTTTATTTGCTATTTGAAAAAATATATTACATAATAATATATATTACATATTAATTACACCCATATTACATAATAATACATAATATATATATATATACACCATTAAATATATTCTATAAAACGAAGTTCATTCAAATTTCGTTTAGTGGTTGCTGTTGCGATAGTTGTATGAATTTATGTCAGCGGATTATATGAAAGTGAAATTACTTATTTGTTTAATCATTTCTATTCTTCTTTGTGTTAAACAAAACAGGTTTTCTAAGATAAAACATTTACTATCTTAGCATCTTAAGCTTGCTATCACTATACTCTCATACCGACATTCTGGCGCTAATAGTGCGGGAAAGCCTTCTATACAATAAGAAGGGAATAACCGTTTCACAGATTAATTGTTCTGATATGCGAAAATTTTAATGAACATCGTATTTTTATTTTTATTTTTATTTTTTAACCCTTTCAAGGAGCAAGGTATTTTTGTTCCTAAAATGTTTAAATAATTGAGTCACACCACAATTTAAGAATAAATTTATTTGAAAACAATCAAAAGCTCTTTTTCACGTATATTATGAGATCGAAATTGTAGTAAAAATTTACTGGTGCCAGTTTGCAATTGGAACAGTAAAATTAACCGTTTTCAGACTGCAAAGGGCGCTCCTGAAAGGGTTAGCATTGCCTAAGCCTAGGAATTCCAGATTTTTTTTTAACTTAAAGATCTGCAATACTGAGAAAAAAGAGAAAAAGTACGCTGCGCTTTAGTTTTTTAGCTCACATGCTATCATAGCCTGAGAGCTTATGTGCCCATCCGATCTGTATGTACGTTCGTACGTGCATAACGCGAAAACTCATGATAAAAATATCGGATCCACTTGAAATTTTGTACATAGGTATATCCTGATAAGGCGCTTCCTTGATTAGTTTTGGGAATTCATTCGATATGTATAAGAGGGGGAACGGGGGGCTCATGCCCCTCCCCTTAATTGATATAAACGGGATTTTCATGCAGAATTAACAGTTTTCGTTCAAAATTTAGATATAGGATCATTCTGATGAGACGATACCGTAGCTGTTATTATGTGTTCATTGAATAAGTATAAACAGGGGGAATGGCGGGGCTCATGCCCCTCCCCTTAATTGATATAAACGGGATTTTCATGCAAAATTAACAGTTTTCGTTCAAATTTTAGATATAGGATCATTCTGATGAGGCGAGTCCGTGGATGTTATTAGGTGTTCATTGAATAAGTATAAACAGGGGAAACGGGGTTCTAATGCCCCTCTCCTTAATTTATATAAATGGGTTTTTACAGCAGAATTGTCAGATTTCGTTCAAATCTCTGCATAGTTTTGGAAGTTTAATGGTTAAGTATGAAAGAGGGGGGGGGGGATAACTCCTCTTAAATTATATAAATGCTAAATGGGTTTTTATTAAGAATTATCCGATTTGCTCTGAATTTTGGATATAGATTTTTTATATGATAAAGCATGTCCTTGATAGTTTAGGAGGTTCAATGATTAAGTATAAAAAGGGAGAAAGGGGAGAGCTGCTTCCCCTTCTTAAATTTTTTTTCGAACGGAATTAACCCTTGAAAATATAAGGCTGTAATGTAGAATTAATATGCGTAGACTGTGAGCTCAATGCCATCAGTTTAACTGGGCAATATTCTTTTTATTGGATATAGCAGCGACAAAAAATCGTAGTACCGTAATTTCCGATGTATAAGCCGCGGATCAAACAATCATTTCTCGACCCAGAAATTTTTTTAAATGAAATTTAACTTTTTAGATCGCGGTAAATATTTCTCTTCAATTACTGAACAAATTTTCTGGGTCCAAAAATAATTGTTTGATATGCCTCTTATACACCGGAAATTACGATAGTTGCCATGTGTGCTAATATTACAATTACATTTTAAAATTAATAATGCTTATTTTTTCAGATTCTACTGGGTATTTCTACAGCAAATCATCATCACCCACATGTTTTGAAAGCAGGTAAGTCGGAAATTACTTTTTTATATTTTTTAGTAAAACATTGATGCAAAGACAGCAAAACTTCCTCTCAGTAAAGATTTCAGTTTCTTTTTCAGTAGTTTTGTAAATATTCATATTTGCTAATTTTGATGGTTTTCTTTTACACTGATTTTTACTAGAAATGTTTGTCGCATTTTAATCGCAAAAATTCTCGATTATTTTGGAAAAAATTCTGTTAAAATTTAGGGGGGGGGACTTAAAAGCTAGCATTTTCATAATGCATGCATGTGTTTTCTTAAGCTTGAGGGCGTTTTCTTTTCCACAATTCTATGAATATCTAAAGCCCCCCTCCACTCAACTTTCTCTAAATTGTAAGCTTCATTTTATTTTACATGAATATACGTATTTTTTTTTTTTCGATTAAAAAAAATACTGCGTTTTTCCAACTTTTTACTTTTAAAATATATTGTTTTCGATTGATTCGAGAATATTTTAATTAATATTTTAATTCGAGAATAATGGTTCCATGAGTTACTACTATATTCAGAATTCACAAATATGAGACAGAGAGAGACATAGATACAACATAAATATATACATAAGTAAGCATTACTATATTTCTTACGTAAGCTTTTCAGCTGGAAAAAAATTTACAATCTGTAAATTTTCTGTCTTCATTTTAATGGGTACAATCAATGTTCTTATATGTTTGTTGTTTGTATTCATGTAATTAGCTTAGTACTTTTTATGACAAATAATATTATTCTGGATGCTTAGCGTTAAAGGAACTTCTAATATCAGAATTACCACTCGGGCTCATTTTTAGATGCGTTCGTAATTATGTAAATACGTAGCACCTATAGTTGTCGTTCAATCCGTCCGTCCGTCTGTCTGTCCGTCCGCATATAACAGAGCAAAAACTACCCAACTGAATCATTTTAAACTTAAAATATATAATTGGTGCATAATTTGGTCGAGTCATTTCAAATTTCATGAAAATCGGATGTATAATTTAATTATAAGGACAATCAAAATTATTTTGTTACATTACGACCAATGGGAAAAAATAATTTCAAGTGCATTTTAATGATGTTACATTCTTTCGAACAGAAGTATATATTGAAATATGCATTCTGTAGAATCTCTGGTGCAAAGAATATTTCTTATTAATTTGCAAAGCTACACAAAAGTATTCCATTACATAATAGTATAAGGAAAAACATTATTTAAAGCACGTTTTAATTAAATTAAACCATTTCACATTTTATGAAATTGGTATACGTTGCTGAGGTTTACTAGAAGTTACTTCCTGTATAATAGAAAGCAGATATTATTTACAGGGACACACAAAAGATTTTGGGCCACTATGCTGCATACTATTGCACCAAACTGAATATTTATAAAACTTCGCTATAGTACGAACGCACCTCATTTGCTACGCTTGACGTGCAATTTCCACCTTGTTCTATTCCGATTCACTAATTAAAAAAGGTAAACTTTATTGTATTATTTTTCTTGCATGTATTGTCAAACTACATATGAAGGATTTTTGTTTTGAGAAAGTAGTGCGAAATATAATTTAAAAATAACTGGCAGTACTAACTCTGTGAAATGGGCTTAGTTCTTCGACCCTATCTCCGTCCTTTCTACTAAACAAAACTAAAAAAAATGAAATAAATAATAATAATAAAAAAAACGAAATAAATAAATCATATAAAACCAAGCTGCTCAACCTTTTGAACGTAGACTGACCCGTCTTAATATTTCTTTCACTTTTGAAAAAAAGACATCCTCTGTATTCTATAAATCATCTTATATTTTCGGCAACGAGTGTTAGGGAGGAAAAACAAAAGAATTAAAAAAAATGCATTCCTTAACGCCATTTAGATGTTCCCAAGCTTGAAGACCGACCGAGATCACAGAGGCGGTAAAAATTCCAGTTATTGAACGTTCCTCCCCGATCCAACATCCCCTAATTTTCTGTCTGTGCAAAACGAATTCTTTCTGCCTAGAATCCACACCTCACCCTCACCTGTATATGGAATCAAAGTTCAAGTGTTACTCCTCCTTGGCTTACACATTCTTTTTAAAATAATTGCATTTTCGATCAAATGAAGAAATCTCAATTCACAGCAGCTATGATCTTCATTTTGCAAAAAATAGCATTTCTTGAAGAACTCCATAATTGGTGGTGAATATCTTAGCCACAAAAATTTAAAAAAAAAAAAAAATCTTTTCCATGAATTTCATTTTAGTGAATAAAAACGCGCCGAAGGAATTTCAAACTATAATAACTAAGTTCTTCGCAAAATTTAGCTTTTCTGAAAAAAAGAACAAGTTGGAAATTGCACGTGAAGCGTAGCAAATGAAGTGCGTTCGTACTATAAGTTTTAAAATATTCAGATCTTGCTGATATAGTAGAGCGTACTTTGGATACAGTACAGTGGTCGAAATCTTTGTGTTCCTGTAAATATGCAGGGAGTAATTTTTATTATACTTCATTAACGTATATCTTATTCATAAAATGTGAAGTAGGTTAATATATTTAAAACACGCCCCAAACAATGTTTCCCCGTATAACATTATTTAGTGAAATACATTTGTGTGGCCCTGTAATTTAATAATAAATATTCTCTGCATCCCAGATTGTACAGAATGTAGATTTTAGTACATACATCATAGATTCATGTCAATTATATTATGTTCAAATGAGTGTAACACCATTAAAATGCATTTGAAACATTTTCCCCCATTGATCGTAATGTAACGGAATACTTTTGATTGTCCCTGTAATTGATCTATGTATCCGATTTTCATAACATTTGAAATGACTCTACAAAATTATATAATAAATATACATTTTAAATTTCAAAAGATTAAAATGCATTTAAAACTTTTTTCCCCATTGACGTTATGTAACGGAATCCTTTTGATTGTCTCTGTAATTGATCTATCCATCCGATTTTCATAAAATTTGAAATGACTCGACAAAATTATGTAATAATTATATATTTTAAATTTCAAACGATTCGGTTGGATAGTTTTTGCGTTGTTATATGCGGACGGACTGAGCGACAACAAAGGTGCTACGTATTTACATAATTACGAACGCACCTAAAAAAGAATATTCAGAAAGCCGGAATAGCTACCGGTAAGGGAATTTTTCAGGAATTACTCAGAGAAGTAGAATGTATTTCTTATACAGTTATTTTCTTATAAAAGATATTCGCCTTACTTAATCACGCAGGGGCGGTGGGATATATCCCACCTAATTCAAACGAGATTCTCACAAGAAACTTTTAACGAAATTTTATATTTTTATGATTTGGAGCAAAATGTTGAAAAATTACCTTATCTTATTTTAAAATAAAAATCTTCGATTTTTCCGATGAGAATACAATATTACGGAGACATTATTGCTTGTCCCTTAAGGTGTTAAACAAATCAATTTTTTCTGGAAGAAAGTACTAGTAGTGACCAGAGTTGCCAGTGGGCTACTTTTTTTTAAATTCAATATTCTTCATTGCCACCACTTTTTTGAAATTGTGAAATCCTCCGTAGTTAAAGACATGTTATTTAAGGCGAAAAGAAGGGGAATTTTACCAATTCAAGAAAGTGGTGTCTGTCAAGAAAAAAGGAATTAGAAAAAAGTAGCCCACTGGCAACACTGTAGTGACATGGGAAACCTCATAACCCCTTGAGTGGCGGTGGGATATATTTTATCCCACCTAATTTGAACGAGATTCTCCCCAGAAACTTTTAACGAAATTTTGTATTTTTAACTTTGGCAACCAAACGCGGAAAAATTGCCTTTTCTTATTTTAAAATAAAAATTTTCGATTTTTCCGGTGAGAATTCAATATTACAGAGACATTATTGCTTGCCCCTTAAGGGGTTAATAATTAGTGAATATTTTTCACTATAAATAAATAAATAATAAAGTTAACTTGTTTTTGATTATTTCAATTTTAATGAAAAAAAAATGCGCTTATTCAATTTGTTAGAAATTTACAAATACATTATTACTTATTATTTAACTTTTTGACAATTAAATAGCAAAGGAGTAAAAAAAAGTTTATGTTATCCATCCATAGCCTTATCACTAATAAAATTATATTTATACTAGATATGTTAGCATTTCTGAATATATCTTCCAAATGGGAATAAAGCCTGATTTACCACAGGAAAAACTTCCACTAATAGAGCTGAAAAGAAAATTTCGCTTCAGTTATAACGGAAAGCCCTAGTTTAAATATAACTGTTATTTCATAGCAAATAAATAAACAAAATATAAAATAAATAAAAATACCGGTGTCAGTTTGTCAATGCGATACTTTGTCTCTGTGGAACAAGTGTATGCCAGTTCACTAATTCAGATAGCTTGATTACAATCAGTTATTGTAACAAGAATCTCAAATAAAAAAAGTGAGAGCTGTGTGGGACCACTTTTATAATTTGAATACGCTTAGTTCCAGGGGTGTAAAAATCTATGCTCTAGCAAGCACTTTCTAACCACTAATTTTTTTTTCGGGGGAGGGGGGATCTAATAGTTCGTGTAAAATTCTTACTAGACTGCTATTAAATCTCTTGCGAAAAAAACTTTTAAATTTTAGTGGTGAGAGACTACCTGCTGGCGCCTAGATTTTTTCATCCCTGGTTAAGTATCCATACTACTTTTATGAAGGGGAGAGGTTATTACTCAGGAATTTTATGCTAAAGTAGTGGTGGAAAATTGGCGTGGAAGCGGAGCGTATTGAGACTACGAGATTTATATGAGATTTTCCGACTTATCTAATGGCAGAATTTCAATATTTTTATTAATTTTAATACTATAAAAAGATTATGGTGTCAATAAACGCTTTCTCTGCGCTGGTTTTCAACCACTGCTATATCCTTCTATAGTAAAAAAAAATTAGCCTTAAAAGGAATGACTCCTGGAATGATGCTGATGTGGAAGATTTC
Organism: Maratus speculifer; assembly: GCA_964019185.1. Taxonomy (NCBI): domain Eukaryota; kingdom Metazoa; phylum Arthropoda; class Arachnida; order Araneae; family Salticidae; genus Maratus; species Maratus speculifer. The sequence goes on from OZ025290.1 coordinate 252,284,201, forward strand.
CGGAACTAACGAATCCGGGTTGTCCACTCCTTCCATGAGTCGAATAGACCAATCAGGAAAGGGCTCCATCTATGCATCGCCGTATGGGTTACCATAAAGAGAGGAAAGGTTACCATCGCCAACAATCGCCAAGTTTGTCGCCAACTTGGCGATAACTGTAATATTTCGCCAAATTTTTAATTTCTTTGCAACACCAGTCGTTTGATACATCATTTGAGAGGTTTGCAACTGCTTATTCATATAATGGATGTCTTGTGTGTTATTCCCCATTCTGCTCCCCAGGGGGGACACATTTTTAATTTCTTTACAACACCAGTCGTGTTACACAAGATTTGAAAGGTCTGCAACTGCTTATTCATATTATGGATGTCTTGTGTGTCACCCCCACACTCTGCTATGCCCAGGGGGGGATCACATTTTTAATTTCTTTACAACACCAGTTGTGTGACACATCATTTGAAAGGTCTGCAACTGCTTATTCATATTATGGATGTGTTGTGTGTCATCCCCCACTCTGCCCCCAGGGGGGCATATTTTTAATTTCTTTACAACACCAATTGTGTGACACATCATTTGAGAGGTCTGCAACTGCTTACTCATATTATGGATATCTTGTGTGTCACCCCTACTCTGCCCCCAGGGGATACATTTTTAATTTCTTTACAACACCAGTCGTGTGACATATCATTTGAGAGGTCTGCAGCTGATTATTCATATTATGGATGTCCTTTGTGTCGCATCCCACTCTGCCCCCCCAGGGGGGCACATTTTTAATTTTCTTTACAACACCAGTCGTGTGACACATCATTTGAAAGGTCTGCAGCTGCTTATTCATACCATGGGGTATTGGCGAGCGCAGCAAGCAGGGGGTAGCCAATAATTTGGAATCGCGAAGCGATTACGCGGGGGGTTGGCGAGCATAGCGAGCAGGGGGGGCGGGGCCCCCCTAGTCATGTAAAACGAAATTCCCATGAATTATACAGGCTGCTGCAGAATTCGACCAATAATATCAGAGATGTGATAGCCGGCATCAAGAAGATAAAAAATTGCCGTAGAACATTGAATCGCAAACGACTTATTTAGTCACAAATATGTAGGGCATTTCAAGCCAAGTCGGCTCGGCGACGGTATTAATTTTGCGAAAAATAAAAATATTGTTACGAAAATGTAACAATACGTTCTTTGTTTTGTATGAATTGTTATAACATCACAAAAAGTTCTGAAAAAATAGGATGCTTTCGCAGTCAATGATATCGTATGAACTAATGATCACAGTCCAAAATGATTAGCGTCAAATGTATACTGCTTCTGCATACAATGGAAACTTCTATTACTTTTTTTATGTTATAACATTTACAAAAAGAGTGAGCATGTATATTAAAAGTTCCCTCGTGATGCGCTTCAGTTTTCTGAAAATTATTACCGTCAACCAAAGTTGGGTTAAGGTATAGAACAACCTGCATTTTGGATTAAATGATTTACGACCTCTTGTTCTATGGCAATTTTTCATCTCCTTCATGCCTACTATCAGCCCTCTGAATTTGTCAGTCAAATCAGGCAATACCCTTGTGTAGGCTTTTTTTTTTTTTTTTTTTTTTTTTTTTTTTTTTTAATCTAAGAGGACCACATTAACAGGCCTCGAAATCATTGTTAATCCCAATTTGAAAATTACTGATATAAAGTATTCTATTTAACATAATCTTATCAATATTAATCCAATAAACAGCTCTTACATTCGATGCGTTTTTGGACAGTACTTCTTTCTAAAAAAAATTTTCTTTTTAGATTTTTCTTGCAGATTTTGTACACTGTATAAAAAACGGACGATTGTACGGAGATAGTACTGGTAATTGAGACGCCAGTAAATTCACAGTTTTTTAACTGAAAAATTCCTGTAAATTCCAGAAAGTTTTCTGCTTTTTATTGGAATTTACCGGAGTTTTTCCGTTTAAAAAGTACAATTTCCGTAAAATCGCCTTTTTTTTTTTTCTTTAGTGTTGAAAGTTATCCGGAGCGTAACTTCTATTGTAAATAGTGTAAAAAATTCTTTCGAAATACTGAAAATGAACAATTGATAGTCTTTAATAAAGAAATTGTGTATCAAACATTATTATGTGATTTTATTTGTAATACAAATATGAAAATAAAGTTACGCAATGCAAGATATTGTAGTAATGGCCATACGCAAAGCTTTAACTTAGTTGTATTTTAAGTACTGAGAGTTAAAGTGTCAACTTACTTATAATGAACTTCATTAACTCTAAAACCATACTGTAAGATTATGGACTACCGCACTCTGCAATAAAATCTATCTTCAATAAAAGAACATCCTATTAGTGGCATTTAATTAACTAACGAAAAAATCAAAAAATCACACACAGAAACAAAATGTCGAATGAAATATTTCAAATTTAAATGAATTTATAGGAATTAAAAGGAACAATTCATATCATTCAATTCATCATTCTAAAATTCCAATTTTTGACTAACATGTAGAAGAAAAGTAACTATTACAACAAAAAAGAAATTAACAAGGCTAAATTTGGAAAACTGGTAAGACAATGATCTGTAAATCAACGGGATATCGCATATAACCTGTCGTAACTTCTGCGAAACAACGTGTTATTGTCCTTGTGTCTACCGGCTTGAAAAATCTTATGTTGCAATACTTGCTGTTTGACCATATATGATTTGAGTGGGTTCACTTGGAAAGAATGCTTGCTGTAAAAATTATTTTTAGGCTAAACGAGAATAGTAAAACTTTTAATGTTCTCGTATAGCTTAAAAACAGTTTAGTGAAAGGCTATTTTTACAAATTTGTTAATTTTTTTCGCAGAAAGAGATTTTATACTCTGTCGAAGAGATTAGAAGTTTGAAATCTTATTTTTAAATAGTCAAACATAGGTGAAAAATCCCCCCCCCCTCCCTAACCCATATCCTTATGATGTTTTGAGGCTTAAAATGTCCAATTTACGTATGCCATATATTTTTTATGTTAAATGTGATCAAGCTAGATTATGGTAAAGAAAGGTTTAGAAGTAAGTTTGGACAGTTTTATATGCATAATTTTTTCAATCGAATTATCGCAGCAGAGTTAGGTGTTTTACTACTAGAAATTTAGTAACGTACGCTGTATCTGGAGATAGTTTTTTTTTTTAAAATCAAATATTATTTTGCAAAAAATTCTGATGGAATACTTGAAATTCCCTAAAGCGTACTAACCCTGTGCAGTATGAAAATAAATAAAAAGTATTTTAATAAATAGCGGGAAAATTAAAATAAAAATTTAAAATGCGTTAAAACTGGGAAAATTGTAAAATAATGATAAAAAAGTTTTCAAATCGAACTGTTAGTTACGGTTGTATTTTAAATGAATTAAGGGCAAATGAAACATCTCGACAAGAACAGCAAAGCAAATAAAAAAAATAAAAAAATAAACTGGAGGTTGCGAAAAAAGAGACCGATTCCAGGTTCGTAACAGGTTACTGAAACGTAACTTATTTGTACGCGGAAAGGGAAATGAGATTGTTTAACCCCTTCGCGACGGGAGTCTTTTAAGAAATTTTTAATGATTTGTCACCGGTTTTAAAAAATTGAAATTTGTACGTCATTAAATCGAAAAATTAGTCCGATTAAATAAAGCAAATTTTCCAGTAAAATTTTACTAGTGGGGATAAACAAGGATTCTTAAACCTTTTTGCGGCACGTATACGTGTCGCTCGTCCCCAAGGGGCTAATAAACTTTCTTCTGAGAATGTTCATCTAGAATATGTAGATGGGAAAGTCTCAGATTAAAGATTTCTTTACGTCAGATTTTACTTTAATCTAAAAAGATATTTTTCCAGTTTATGTATCACATATGAATCTTTACACCACTTATCATAACCACAAAAAAATCTTCATTCCGCGTGGAATCTTTTCCACGTTTCCATATTCCGCGTTTCAGCATTGCTGATTAAAAACAACAAATTTCCGGCAATACATAACTCAAGATGGGGAATCGTGCTGGGATAGTTTCAAGTGAAATCTATGAGAAAGAAAATCTTTTATAAATTCTGATACGGTTGAATATAAAAGCAGTCGCGAGGCCTGGCACGTAATTGAACGATTAACCCATTAGTGCCTAGCGTCCCTTTTTAGGGACGCTTCAAAAGGTGCATTCAGCACTGTTTTTGACACCGGTAAAAAAGAAAAGCAATAATTATTTTATTTAAATGATGCATTTTCGAGATTAATAAACTAAACTTAAATCTTCTAAAAATAGTGGTGCCAACCAAATAAAATTTACGCAAAAGATGCTGGGCAGGAATGGGTTAACTGGAGAAGAAATTGTTAAAGCTACTTCAGGCGCAGAATACGAAAGATTTAAACATCGTATTCCACCACATTAGCCGTCATACCGGAAAAAATCGAGATATATTAGCATGTCAAAAAAACTCGTATTTACCGGCATGCCGGAAAATTTGAGGTTTCGCTACTGGAGGACGGCGGCTGATTTATTTTGGTTTTACTAACATTTTTTTTCATTTTCAGAAAAAAACACCATTATTTATTTTTTTTTCTATGTTTCTCTCTGCATATATTAATTTATATATTTAAGTGATTATTAGATTTTATTTATCTTATTATTATGCAAAACAAAGTTTCTATGACGTTTCTACTCCAGGATGACGACATTGAAGTTAATTAAATTGTGATATAAAATTATTATTTTTTTTATATATATAAGATAAACAGATGTTTCTCTCTTTATATATTTAGATAATCATTATATATATATATATATATATATATATATATATATATATATATATATATATATATATATATATATACAGGGTTGTTATAATTAAAGTTCGCCTATTCAGAAGGCTCTGGAGCCGGTTCTATTGCTCCAAACGAAACAAAATTTCACTAGTACATAGTTTAAGAGATGCGCTCTGCGAAAATCGAAAAAAAAAATAGTCAAAATTTTTATCACTAGGTGGCGCTACGCCAATATTTAAGGCGATGTCTGCAGATTCATTATATCAATATCAGTCAATCCAGACGAAAAACACAAATTTAAACGTTTCAACAAACTTAATTGTTATAATTAAATTCACCTAATCAGACAGCTCTAGAGCCTGACCCATGACTCCAAACAATACAGAAAAATGAATATCATTTCATGTGATGTAATCTGCATCAACAAAAATAAAACATGTCGCTCGACAGTAAGGAAATAACGAAGAATAACATGACGCATGTTCAATGAATCCTCCGCCATTTTTAATAATGCATTCCATTCTCAGAATTGTGCTTTCTACAGCATTGCATAAACTGTCCTGTAAGATTGAGCGAATGTGAAGTCTAATGCTGTGTTTCAGAACAGGTGAATTCCATTTTGTGACAGACATGACTGAGAGAACTTTTTTTTTCATCTTTAAGTACTAAATATTAATTGATAGTTAAAAAATTGCATGGGGTGATGTAAATATATGCCTTATGCTATAAAAAAACACTAAAATTTTAATTCAAGGAAAAACTTAATTTAATTGAGGGTTAAAATCTGCCGTGACAGACATGACAAAATTTAGACATAGATTTTGACTAGACACATATTATTATCATTTGCTCTTAATTGGCATGTATACCAAGTCCAGAAATTTTTAGGAAACAAAATAAGACTTGGATATGTGAAGCAGAAAGAAAAATATTGAAAAATTTGTAAATAGAAAAATATTATAAAATATATATCAGCGTGACAGACATGACACGTGTACAATTTTCTATTAATTTAAGTATTTTTTTCTTAAACATTACTTTATTTACTTTTATCACAACTTGGAGATTACAATATGATGTAACATTGGTATATTATGTTAAAAGAATCTCAAAATAAATTATAAAAAATATTTAAAATTTATAAAATCCCTTGGAAGTGACTAGTGTTGGAGTTGAAACATTTGCTAATATTTGGTTCTTCTCATACCAGACAAATTGATCTTCAGGTTCAAATTTAAACATGCTTTTAATTTTAGTTGGTACTAAGCATTTTATTTTATGTTATTGCTGTGTCTGTGCGATTTGTGTTATTATTCCATGATAAACCTTATTGTCTTATTGCACATTCACCCATTAGCTATATTGCTTTGTTGCATTTTCCAAGAGGTAATTTTCAGTGCATGCACCAGTATTGAAATTGAAAATAATATTATGCCAGGTACATAAGATCGGAAACAATGCAACTTTCTTGTTCCTGGCATTGTTTTGATTACTTGCCATGTCAGATCAAGTTTTGCTTTCATTCTTTGTATTTTTTTCTTGTGATTCAAGAAGAAATAGATTCTAGGACCAATTTTCCTCGCAGCTTCAGCACACTTACATGATGCTCTAGGATTTATACTTCTAGCTTGAGTAGCATCAAGGAACTGAATCTTTAATAGTCTCATCAATACATTCTTTTCTATGTGATGACACTGAAAAATGCCAGACTGTTGGGAATTTGTTTTGTGTTACTGAAAATATATTTTTTTGTTCGAAGTGTAGAGATGCTCCATCAGATTAGAATTCAACCTCTTTGACTTTTAACTTTGAATTATTTATCATGATTTTTTTCAATGACCAAATTGGTAAATATTATAACAGCATAATTGTTATAATTACCATAATCAGATATCACTATATATGGCTCTGAAGAAACAGTGACTGACTCACTATAACAATAATATACAATTGTAATATGTATATAGCAGAGGAAATATTTTGCCAATGAGCAGATTTAATCTTGTTCTAATAAATGTGCAAATAGTTTTCACTGAAATGTGTTTGTACCAGAAATTTTCTATTTGGCAGATTTTCTTTTAAAAGTAGAAAACTTCAGATTGTGTACGTTTGACATCAAGAAATACCATAGCCATCAATTCCAAGTTAAATAATAATAGATTTTAAATCACAAGATTAAAATAAAACTGCTTGAAAAAATAATTGTGACAGATAATATATCTGAAACAAAGAAATTGGTATCAACATAATTATCTGGTAACTATTACATGCATTCTAAATTTAAGCATTTTGTTGAGTTGAGTTGTAAAGAAGTATTATTGGCATCAACACTAAGTTAAAAAATTACAAAAATAACTTTCTAGGAAAGAGATTAAGGTAAAGTTGCTTGAAAAACTAATTGTGACAGACATGACTAGCGTGACAGACATGACAAATGTGACAGACATGACAAAATGTAATGCTTTATATTTCACTCAAATTTTAAAATTATCTTTCAATTTTTTTATGAACTGTTCCTTGTGACATATAAAAAGGGAAAATAAAGTGTTAATAATTTTTATCAAGTAGATTTTCTGGAAAATAAAAAAATCGACATTTTCTGTGACAGACATGACATAAAGACTAATATAAAGTTTGGGGGCAATAGCAAAATAATTAAAATATTTCAGGTAAAAACTTTGGTGTTTTTAAACATACTGTTAGTCATTTTTTAAAAAGATATATTTGTTTCAAAAATCTATGTGATATTTAAATGCTTCAAGGGACATTTAACTAGAGACAAAAATAGCAGATTTTTGATTTCAAAGTTAATCTTGATAATAATTAACTATAAAAATTTATTTTTACAATTATCTTATTATATCTTGTTATTTTCATGAAATTTGACTTATTTTCTATCAATTGAAGCAAAAAAATACTAATTTAGTTCAAATTTAAAAAATGATGTCCATGTCGCATTTTCATGGAATTCACCAACAGAGATTGTCTGACATCTGTTTTTAAAAACAGAATCTTTCAAAAATGCCGAAAAAAATAAAGGAATCTGCAAATATTGGCTTAAATATTGGCGCAGCGCCACCTACTGACAAAAATTTTAACTAATTTTTTTTTCGATTTTCGCAGAGCGCATGTTTTCAACTACGTACTAGTGAAATTCTGATACGTTTGGAGCCATAGAACCGGCTCTAGAGCCTTCTGAATAGGCGAACTTTAATTATAACAACCCTGTATATATATATATATATATATATATATAGTAAGAATATTTCTATTAATGTGATAATTTATTATATAGTCTATTTCTACATTGTAAATATCGGATGGGTGCCGGGGAGAGAACTTTGTGTGAAATGATATGAGATACAAGAAACACATTTTTATTCTCTTGAATATGCAAAAAGAGTAAACTAAATAATTAGAAAAGGAAGGGCAAACTCTACATTGCATGTCTCCCTCCCGAAACCAATTGCTGCTACTGAATACAGATAATGAACCTCATCCCTTTCTGTTTTCCAAGATCTTCGCTTTTTCCAGTATCTCTGGTTTCCCTCGATTTTTGCGGCATGCTGGATAATGCAGGGGAATACGTTATCACTTATGGGACAAATCATAAGACTAACAAGTCGGAAACTGTACGTCAAACTTGGCATATGAGGTGCGTTCACATTATAACTATAGTTTTATATCTAAGTCTCAGATTAAAGATTTCTTTATCTCGGATTTTACTTTAATCTGAGGAGATAATTTTGCAGATTATGGACCACATAGCTTCTAACTACGTGACAACCTCTACAAAAATCATCCTTCCGTGTGGAATGTCTATATTTCTGATAAAAAACGAAAATTTCAGCAATACATAACTCATCTTTCGATACAAATGTACCAGGACTGCCACCGGCAGCTATTTTTTAATTCTATTTTACACCACTTTTTCAAAACAAATATGTTTTACATACGAGTTCACAGCACTAGCAAGGGAAATATACAACAATATACCGGGTGTCCCAAAAATGACTGATGGATTTTAAAATTCAATAACTTGCAAACGGTGACAGCTATTTAAAAAATTTTTGCAGGAGGGTTATGTATAATGTCAAGAGTTTTTTTACCGTAATTTTTTATTTTAGTTCGCATCTCAAGCAATAGGTGGCGTTGACGGCGATTGAAGGCCAGGTGATCAGTGCTGTGTGAAGCGTCGACCTGGCCTTCAATCGCCATCAGCGCCATTTATTGTTTGAGATGCGAACTAAAATAAAAATTACTGTAAAAAACTCCTGACATTATACATAAACCTCCTGCAAAAAATTTTTAAATAGCAGTCACCATTTGCAAGTTATTGAATTTTAAAATCCATCAGTCATTTTTAGGACACCCGGTATATATATATATATATATATATATATATATATATATATTAAATAATGGTGCGAACAGAATATGAATATAGTCGCCAGCGGCAGTCCTGTTGTAGTTGAATGGTTTCAAGTGAAATCTACGGGAAGGAAATTGTTTTTCTAAATTTTAATACGGTTGAATGTAAAAGCAGTTGCCAGTTCTTGCATGTGATCAAATGATTAAGTGGTGAAAAAGTTATTAACCGCTTCCCTGATTTGCCCGTACCACGTACGGGCATCCATAATCTAATCAGGATTTATTATTCTCAGCAGTAAATTTTTATTGTAAATTTTCCATTATTTAATCCAAGATTTTTCTGATTCTGTTACACAAAAAATTCTGTTTTGAAATACCGGTGAAAAAAGATTAAAAATTCTGTAAAAGACATGAAAAAAATAGGCATTCTTTTGAAGTGCTTTTCAAAAATATTGATCAGTTTAATGGTTAAATCTATTTCAGGCGCAAAGTAGAAAAAAAAAAGAGACAAATCATAAGATTAACAAGTCGGAAATTGCACGTCAAACGTGGCAAATGAGGTGGTTCGTACTAAAACTAATTTTATAAATAATCTATTCTTGGTGCAATAACTGTTGCAGTCTTTATGTAAAAGTGCATGAATACAAAATTTGTTATGATTATGTATGTTAAATTCAGCAATACGGAAATATTACGACTCCATCTTAAATAAGACATAATTATCACGACATCCTAGAATCATTATCTATCATGAGATACCATTGAATGATTTACGTATGATGATAGGATTAAATAGAAAGAAGAAAACTTTCTTTAATATCTTTTTAAGTCTTGATCCGACTTTCATTATACAGTAAAACCTTCATAACGGACACTCCCGAATAGCGGACACTTCTATTTAGCGGACAGTTTTCTAATCCCCACTCCCAAAACCTACATTTTTGTATATTTAACCTCTGAATAACGAACATTCCGAATAGCGGATAGTAATTTTGGCGATGAATGATGAAAAATTATTTTTTAACGAGAAAAATTATGGGAAAAAATAAAAAGCCTCTAAATTTATCAGAATAATGTGTCACGAATTTTGCGATCACAGATAAATGTAAGAGGTGGGCTGGGAATACAAGCTCTCAGTCAAAGCATTTGAAATTCGACAATGTTAAAATTGTGATTTTTCTCCAAAACATAACTTCAATATCCCAGTCACTTGATCAAAAAAGGCGTAATACACAATTTTAAAGCCTGGTATAGAAAGCTTTTATTACGTTACATTCTTTTAAGTTAGGTTCTATGAATAACATTGAAAACTGCCTAAAATTAGTTAATGCAGTTGATATTGTAATTTGGATTTCCTCAGCCGTAAAAATTTTAAAACTGGAAAGCGTTCGACTGTGTTTCAGAAAAACAGGCTTTATATTAAAAGAAAATGAAAAGCATATTTCTGACACAAATGAAGAATTAAGCGAAATAAGCGAATTATTGAAATTTATCAAGAGTGAAGAATCTGTCAAATTGTTTCATTAATATTGATGATGAGTTACTTACTGAAGAATAATCAATTACTGGATGTGATTATACTGCTTCAGAATTTTCGACAAAAGCTGACGTTTAGTGATAATGAAAGAAATACTGAAACTGAAGATGTTTCCTGAAATATCGAGAATTCACAAGAAGCGGCTAAATAAAATAAGCAGTTACACAGTTTTTTTTTTTTTTTTTTTTGGGGGGGGGGGGGGTAAAAAAAAAGATAGTTCAGAAGGATTAAAATTATTGATACAGTTAAAACTTCACATAGAGATACTAATTACAAGGAATCACCAACATTGCTAATTAAAGCAATAAGCAAACTTTTGTAACATTTTTTTTTTCCCGTAAGAATGTAATAAACAGTGGATAAAAATGTGCACAGTTTTATTTTAGCTTTAATGCTTAAAAAAATAATTTTAATTTCTGATTAATCATGTTATAGAGGTTTTAGGACATATAAAAGTCAATCAATAAAACATTAACCCTTTGAGGACGAGCGACACGTATACGTGCCGCAAAAAGGCTTAAGAATCCCTGTTTATCGCCACCAGTAAAATAATACTGTAAAATTTGCCTTATTGAATCGGAGCTTTTTGTCGATTTAATAAGATACAAATTTATGTTTTTAAAAACCGGTGAAAAAGCATTAAAAATTTCGTAAAAGGTTCCCGTCGCGAAAGGGTTAAGACTATCTTAGCAATTTTTGTAATTGCTGATGTTTTCCCAATAGCGGACACCTCCGAATAGTGGACATTTTCCAAGCTCCCGAGGTGTCCGTTATTTAGAGGTTTTACTGTATATGAAATGACTGGACAAAGTTCGGTAACGATTATATATATTAAATTTCAATCCATTCGGTTGGATAGTTTTTTCGCTGTTATACATGAACCATGGAACTATTAAGAAAGAAGAACTGACATATCCTTAAAATAATGAAGCTTCAACAGTAATCGCTCTCGCAGAGGGTTCATTATCACGGCAGCAAACTCCCACCAGTAAATTTACGCAAGAAACTTCTCTTTACTTAAATGCAGTGTTGCCAGATTGTCAAAAGTCAATTTCACAAAATTTCTGAAATTTTCCCCAAATCAGGGTTTTTTTCAGAAAAAGTCCCCAACGCAATTTCTACTCAAAAAAGCAAGTTCTCAATTTTCAATTTTCTGTTATAAATTTTTTTTAACAAGATTAAATTCAATTTTTTCCCCAAATCAAGCAATTTTTTGAAAAAAATCCCCATTTATGGAAAAAAAATAAACATTTAATCTCAACAGAATGTTACATGTTTATTCAAAACTAAAAACAACAACAAAAAGTTATAAAATTGTTTTTGTTTTTTTATTCCATAAATGTATACTATTAAATTAAAATTATTTCTGTACTTGTGTTTCTGTGTATGACAGTAAAATCTGAATGACTTATCTGAAAATCCAGACGGGGGATAGCCCATTGCAGATCATGATGAATCTGTAGTACATATAAACGGTGAGCACGACCACGAGAATGATTCATATCTATTGTTTCTGTACTTTATTTTCGTTTTCGAAACCAAAATCGAATTCCAGACAGATCCAGTATTGGCCAATTACTGAAAGTAAAAATTAAAACTGTGATAACAATTCCCCAAGTTTTTCCCCAAATATGTTCATAGTCCCCAAGATTTATTTGTCCCCAAAAAATTCCCCTGGAGGTTCAAAATTCCCCAAAATGGGGATAAAATCTCCAATCTGGCAACACTGCTTAAATGCCTCATTGACGCAAAATTTCGATAAAAAATAATGTCAAAAATCAATACTCATTTTTACTGGTAAGAGTTTAATTTGGCAGTAGTAGTTCCGTAACATTGTGACAATTAAGATAACTAACTACCTGTCAGTGTCAGTAAAAAGCTTTTAATACCTGCAAAGAGTAAAAATAAGAGAAATTCTTTACCACATTTGTGAGAGAAATTTCCCATCAATTAACTGCTAAAATAAAAAGAAATTTTCTACTTAAGCTAAAAAACAGCAGTTAACTTATGACAACCTCCTTAGATATTTCACTCGCAACTGATTGATACTATATGTCTTCTCCTTTTCATTCCTAACTCCATTAGATAAACAGACGTTTGGACTTGACGAAGACATAACAATTTTGTCTTATTTAATCGTATGATTTTTGTCATTAAATAAAGTGAATATTTTTCTATTTTAAAATAATGCTACTGAAAAGCTGAAAGATTTCGCAAATATTCTGTCTTAAATTAGAGCTCAGCTTGAAGTATAAAATATATCGGAATGCTAATATTTTATCTACTCAAAAGACACCTTGGAAGCCAAAAATAAACGTTTCGTAATACGCCCTGTTAGACGATGTACCTGGCATTTGTGTCCGGACAGTTGAATCTTTCATTTTCATTTAAAAACAAACATCTTATTCTTTTGGATAGTTTTTGCGCTGTTATACATGGACAGACGGACGGACTTGATGATGATATAGAAATTTTGTCTTATTTAATCGTATGATTTCCGTTGCTAATATTTTTCTATTTGGAAGTAATGATACAGAAAAATTGAAATTTTTCACAGCTATTCTATTTTAAATTCAAGCTGAGCTTGAAGTTCAAAATATGTCCTGATGCTAGTATTTTATCTATTAGAAAGACGCCTTGGAAGCCAAAAATAAAAGCTTCGTAATACGTCCAATTAGACGATGTACCTGGCGTTTGTGTCCGGCCTGTTGAACCTTTCATTTTCAATTAAAAACCAACATCAAGGACAATTTGTAAACGCTAAAGAACTTTTCGGTTTTTTACAGTAACTTTTCTTGAAGAGACACTATCGGTATTCAATCTGTATTTAAATCATGTTGCCATTACATCAGATAAATGTCAAGGCTATATTTCTGAAAAAGATAATGATGTCTAGAACGCAGCCACAGGGAAAGATTTTCTTTTCTTTTCTATATGAGAACACCTATTCACTTGATTTGATTTATATTTTTAGATCTTCAAAGAGATTTCTTTATGTAGGTCTTTAAAGTTCAAATTAATCATATCAGATGTGATTTTGCTCTTATTAGCGTCAGTGGATCACTAGATGCAAGCCTACATCGGCTTGAAGAGTGGTGATGCTGCCACGGTGTCACATAATTTAATCTCTAATTTCCACATTGGCATACGATATATATATATATATATATATTTATAATTCCACTTTTATTATATACGCGAAAATACACTGTTATTTGTTTACGAATAAATTTTCTTGTAAATACAGGTGTCAATCAATTATTTCAGCATTTCATGAATACAAGTACCTTGGCCCTGAAAGGGTTAATAGCTTGAAGGATGAGCGACCGGTATTCGAGTCGCATAACATGCTCAGAATCTTTAATTATTCTCGTCAGTCCAATGCTTATTGAAATCAGGCTCTGAGGGACACACTCCTAGAGCATCCAAGTGGCTTCCTCAGAAGATTTGGGATTTATGCTTATTAATTCATTAACTGTTTAGAATTTTATCCCCCCCCCCCATCTCTCTGAAACTGCATAATATACTCCCTTCTCTTCTGAAAATAATGGTAGTATGATTAGATTAAGTATATATCAATTAAACTAAAATAAAATCTTATTGATAAAAGGAAGTTGCCATAAAGTATTTTAGCACATTCTGATTGGGTTTTTTGTCATTTGGACGTCTGCGACACTTCTATTTTTTGCATTTTATATTTTCCATTATTTCTCAAAAATATTCAAAATAATAGAATTAATGTATTATCCACTCAAGTACATCAAATAGAAAAAAATATATAATTATTATATATATTCATTTATAATGTAAACAACAATACAAAAAAAAAAAAAAAAAAAAAAAAAAAAAAAAAAAAAAAAAAACTGCTCGTTTAGTAATGCAACATGCAAAAGTATGTATCCATAGAAGAAGAAATCCTTTTAACCCTTTGAGGGGTGGTAGGATATATTTTATCCCACTTAATTTAACCCCTTCGCGAAGGGGGCCTTTTACGAAATTTTTAATGTTTTGTCGCCGGTTTTTAAAAACAGAAATTTATGGCTTAATAAATCGAGAAAATGTCCCTTTTAAAAGAGGTAAATTTTATAGTTAATTTTTACTGGTGAAGATAAACAAGGATTCTTTAGCCTTTTTTCGACACGTATACGTGTCGCTCGTCCCTGAGGTGTTAAACGTAATTCTCACCAGAAACTTTTAAGGAAATTTTATATTTTTAACTTTGGCGGCAAAAAAAAAAAAGTTGAAAAATTGCTTTTTTCTTACTTTAAAACAAAAATTTTCGATTTTTCCGGTTAGAATTCAACATTACTGAGACGTGATTGCTCCCCCTCAAGAGGTTAACACTATCCGACAAGAGTAATTTTTTTTTTTTTTTTTTTTTTTTTTTTTTTTTTTTTTGTAAAATGAGAAATTAACGACTGTCACCGGAATTTACAAACATCTATTTTAGAAATTTAGAATCACCTAATTTAAGCTTTCATTGTTAAGAAAAATTTTATTAAAATATTATTGGTGTCGTTTACAAGTTTGGAATTAAAATTAGGTATCGCGGACTGGGCATAGTGTGCCAGAAAGGGTTAACTCCTACGCGACGGGAGCCTTTTACGAAATTTTTAATGTTTTGTCACCAGTTTAAAGAAAAAAAAACCCAGAAAATTCTGTTTTTTTAAATCGAGAAAATGCTCCGATTAAATAAGGCAAATTTTACAGTAAAATTTTATTGGTGGGGATAACAAAGATTCTTAAGCCTTTTTGCGGCATGTATATGTGTCGCTCGTTCCCAAGGGGTTAAAAAACAAAAGTAAACAGTACTTATGTAGTAAGTATCAGTGAATAAAATCACACATTTGTTTTATTTTAAACATATTCTTTAAATACATAATTAAAAATGCAGTCCTTTATATATATATCTATATATTTTAAAAATCTGGATTACTCAACAGATCAAGATTTTTTATTATTCCAAACATTACACAAAACAGCTTTAACTAAAGCTATTTACTTGGAGAAAAAAGAATTAAACAAACAATCGAAGATTTGGAAAAAAAACTAATTCAAATGCATATTAAATTAATTAAAGCTTTCTTCTCACCTCAGGATCAGTCATATTTCTTGATGAGACTTGATCCTGTCTGTTGCAACTGATAAAGTTAACTTGAGGAGGTGTCGTTAGTCGTTATGTGGCGCGAGGTCAGACAAAATAAAGGCGTTGCAGCCTCTGAAAAAATGACGTCACACTTCTAATGTGGGGCGCACTCACACTTTACCTGTACGCCTTTCCTTCTTTACGAATCTTTCATCTAAATCTTTCATCTGAAAGAATTTCCCTTTTAATCAAGAGCGATAGTCGTTTCCCATTCCGAAATGAACTATTGTAGTGCTTCCTTTAACGGGAAGTGGCAGTAAATAGCTTATGAATAGTACTAAAGATTTCTTAGATTAGAGATGTGGATTAAATTGGAAAATAAAGAAATTTCTTTTGTTTTCTTTATGCTTAGAAAAGTTCCACATTTTTTAACGAATCTGGTTTTCTGGGGAAATTTACCCCATTTTTATCAATGTATGACGAATTACAATTCTTTTAATTGTAACAGCAATATAGACAGTAATAACTCAACGTTTTTAAAATTCATTTACAAGTAAAGTGTTCCTTGGAAACTTTTTTTTTCCAGAATTTCTTTAAAAATTTACTTTAACTCTTATAGTGCAATTTATTTGTACATGTAATTACTCTTTTTACACTCATTTAAACATTTAACTTATTAAAATGATGTTTGATCTAATTATTGGGTCATTCGGAAAGTCGTGTCCATTTTGGAAAATCCATTTGCACTGGAAAATTTTGCCCATTATTTACTAAACATCAAGTATCGGATACCTTATCTAATAATTAAACGATAGAATTTTTCGATATGAATTAATTTTCCCAAACGAACATGACTTTCTGAACGACCCATTATAAATTACAAAGTGTAACATATTAACATGTCAAACCATGATCAATTTCAATCTATGTATTTTATGAGTAACATTTGCTAGTTGTCGGTAAGGAATTTAGCATATCTTGCTAGCTTTATAATTCTTTTATATTTTGCTTCACTCTAATCAGTGAAAAAATCATGATGTGTGTGATATTTTATATAAAAAAAAATAATGCTTTTAGGCCATTTCTCATGTTTTATAACTGAAATTCTATTCTTATAAATATTAAATACCCAATTAAATAAATAAAGTAAAACACTTTGTAAAATCACCATGAAATGAAAAATAAAGTAGGATGCGTTTCGAGCTGCAGCAATAACAGCTCGTCATCAGCTAAACCAACACGTATCCGTAAGGGCACAAAGTCGAGAACTGTGCTCTTACGGACACGTGTTGGTTTAGCTGACGACGAGCTGCAATTGTTGTGACTCGAAACACATCCTACATTATTTTTCATTTTATGGTGATTTTACAAAGTGTTTTACTTTATTTATTAATTATCGCCAGTGTTTACGGTGTTTTTTCATTAAATACTCAATTGCTTACCAACAATGGTGCCTCAATCTTTCAAAATCTGATTTAAAATTGAAAAATTTTAAATTAATGGCGTCCAGTTTTTTTCTTTGTTTTTCATTTATTTTTATTTTTTAAAAAAGAAGAGAAAATAATACTATTAACCATGGCATTTAACTTTAACATAAAAACATGTTTAAATTATTCACGCGAAAGATCAAAATGCTACTTAGCCGGTTAAAAATGCTATTGGCCATATTTGCGCCCGGTTAACATAAAAGCACCAAGAATTTTTTGAGGTTGTGACAACTTTTATGTAGCTTTATTAAAAAAGGATGTCTTGCATATAAAAAGCGAAGGGATTAGTCCTAATTCTCTATGACAGTCACATGAATCATTTTGATTTAGATGAAATGATGGCGGTGGCACAATACTTGACGATCTATCACTAAACGATTAAAATTAAAGTATCAAAATGCCCGCCTGTTATATAAAAAGTGAAACAGTCAGCTCGGAACTATTGATGAGATACACGTGTCTTATACTTTTGTTATATCTATATTATAAAAGCCAAACGTATAGGATAAACGTATAGTAAGCGTAACGGATAGGTCATTTTGTCAATGGCAACACTTTCCCATGCAATTTCGGTTTTGCAAATTTTACACGTCTAAACATCGAACACATAAAATTTTTGCACCATCGTATAGCGAAAAAAAATGTACTTTTAAATGCAATTTGTTTGAAAGTTGTATCTCAATTTGTTTTTGAGATGTTACTTTTTTTATAGTTTTTCTTACCAGTTTTGTAATTGTGGCAACAGTTCCATTTTCTCTTAAATTAAAAAAATAATAATAATAATAAAATTAAAATGCGTAATATTTTGTCAAAAATATTGTGTGTTATATAATTTGGTGATTTTGTTTTCATTTCGTTTTTATTCATCAATTGATAAAATTAAAATACCATTTTTTAAACGTGGTAGTTACGGATGTGAGAAGGGCGTGTGTAAATTTTGAGAAAATGAAAATCATGACGGGTTTTAATTTCGCCAGAAATTCTATGACTGTGTCATTCTGGAATAAGTTTTTTTTCTTTTTTTTTTCATTCGCATTAATAGAAAACACAAGAGCCTCAATTGATAATTTTATTATAACAACTGATCAATATTATATTTCATTGATTACATATGCGATTAAAGTTTAATTTTAAAAATTTGGGCAACTGAGTTTTACAGTGCTTTGTTAATCTTAGCTTAAAATAATATTTGTTTTAGAGTTAGACTGATCAACATAAGATGTACTTCTTATAATATTTGTTTGAGAGATAGACTGATCAAAATAAGATGCCTTTTTTACTGAAACTAATTTTGTAGATTTAACATAAATCAATGAAACAGTTCCTTTTTAAACATTTCCTTTTGTCGAATTTCGACGGGTTCCACCTCGTAGATTATAAAGATCAAAAGTAATTTCTTAAAAACACGACGAAATTAGAAAAATGTGCAAGACTTTAGAAAAGAATTTGGTGTTTCTTCATCAGGCGCAAAGAATACGTACTAATACATGTATCTTGTATTAGTTATCTTGCTCTTGCTTTCAAAGGAGACGTGTTCTTTGAATCTTCTGAAGAAAAATCAAATTATTTTGAAAGGGCTTGTGCTTTTCTGTAATTCGGTGTTGTTTTTAAGAAATTACTTTTGATCTTATCGTATTACAATAGCTTATATGAACATTAACCTCTTCATATCTGATGTATCCTATAGAATAGACATCTTTACTTTTTTTGCCCACGTATGTAAATAATTAAAAAAGAGAGAGAAATTGGTTTGAATGGAACCTAACAAATAGTAGAACAAAACAAAAAAGCAACTTGTTTCTTATAGCCCTTTTTTGCGAGATACGTGTTATATAAAAATTGCTCGCAGCAGAAATGTACGAAATGTACAAAAATCGAAACGTAAACAGTTTTACTGTGTATCATTTGCAGAGTTTATTAGTAATAATAAGTAATAGAGTAGGTATTATTTGTAGAGTTTATTAATAATAAAAAAAATATTAAAAATATATTTATTTTATGTCTTGCAAAGTTTTTGCACTACAAAAAAGTAAAATGAAAAAATCTTAAGTAATTGCCAAAAAATGTACTTCTTGAGTCCCCATGTATCATCAAATTTTATGTACAAAAATAAATTTTAAATTTTTTTCGCTGTTCAATCTTTCTTAGTTATCAGTTTGTTAATAATAAATTCGTAACTGAAATTTAAAAAGTACATAAAGAAACGCTGGGGTTTGAAAATGGAGTTACGAATTAAGAGGAGAGACATCTAGTGTATTGTCTAGCAGTTGCGAGTAAAGTTACTGACAAGGAAGGTCTCCATACTGTGCATACTCAGAATTTTTTGAAAAAAAAAAATGATTAATCTACTCGTGTATGTAATAAAGGATCAGTCAAAATTAGCGGCGGAATTACAGTAAAAAAACTGTAAAAAAATAAAATACTTTCGAATATTTGGCGTGAAAAGACGAAAGTGGCATGCGATTTGGCGAGCAGTACTTTTCTCCGCCAAAATCAAACGATTTTAGTGCAACTGAAAATTTTTGGATATTTAGAATGACTGTAAATCGTATTTAATGAATTTAAACATAAACAATGAGAGAGTTTAATACATTATGCACATATATATAGCACATTGTATTGCATATATATATTATTTGTAGCTGTAGTTATTTAATTTACCTCTGGAAAACATATTTTCATACATAAAAAATTCTTATTCAGAAAAATTATTTTCCTACATTTAAGCGTATTAAAAAAATAAAAGGCCGGTGTTTGCATAGCAACAAAATCGAATTGACAATGCTCAATTGGACTTTGATCTTGAAACAATTTTAATTAATTTAAATTTGAATGACGTTTTAGATCTCAAATTTTGATGGATAAATTTGAATATAAATACATATAAATATCAATATAACGAAATTATACTTAAAACAAATTAAAACTGACAAAAGCAAAGATATTTAATTTATCTAAACAAGTTGAACATGAATTTTTTTTCTTTTAAAATGTATTTGACATAAAAAAATACTTTTTGAAATTGCTTTTCATCGCCAACCGATGATAAATCGCCAAATAACGAACTTTTCATTATTTTTTTACGGACAGGACACGGAGGTTCCGCCGAAATTTTTTTTACAAACGTATATATTCTCATGAGAAGAACATTCTGTAATTTTTTGAGATTTTTCGGAGTATGCCCGTATGGAGACCTTCCTTGTGAGGAGGTTGTCACAAGATGACGGCTGTTTCTTTTAATCATATTAGCAATGTCTTATTATCGCCGGTGAAAACTTACCCCAGTAAACTTGAACAGAATATTTTGTCGAATTTAACCCCCTTCGCAGCGGGAGCCTTTTGCGAAATTTTTAATGTTTTGTTACCGGTTTTTGAAAACAGAAATTTGCGGCTTATTAAACCGAGAAAATGATAACCGATTTAATAAGTAAAATTTTACAAGTGGGTGTAAACAACGATTCTTAAGCTTTTTTCGCGGCACGTACACTAGTCGCTCGTCTCCAAACGGTTAAGTGCCTTATTGATTTGAAATTTCACTCACAAATACGGTAAAAGATTTCTATATTTTTTTATTAGTGTTAGTCTGTTTAAGTATTATACTCTTTTCATTAACCCCTTAAATGCCGAGAAAAACTTACGACATTCACTTCCCAGTGCCACAGTTAGAAATTAATGGCCTTACAAAATGGGGCGTGGCTTAACCCTCTGACAGTCTTGCAAAAGGGCAAAATTGTAATGTTTTCTCAGCATTTTGTTTTAATTGCTAAAAAAAATATGATTCTTTCAAAATTATAGAAAAATCTTATTTGCGAATATGAATGTTATCCTTGAGTGTGTTAATCATTGCACAATGTATTAAAAATCCATTAAATCAAGTGAGTTATATCATTTTAATTATTTCTTGCATTGCAGTGAAACCTGGAGCTTAGGGAACGTCTATAGACGAGCTTGTCAGTGAGAGGGTTAAGAGCGTGCGAACTCTGTAAATAATCATTGAGAGATAGATGTTCCATTCATTTTTTGTGGATTCACTAATAGCTGAAAGCTGTGCCCTTATATTATACCAAACAATATTTTCTCTAAAATAATAGAGGTGTACAAAAAGGGCGGAGCTTTGTAAAATATGGAAAAAAATTCTCTTGTATTTTCAAGTCACTAGCTCAGTGCGATAGCCTTTATGAAGGTAGTTCCTTCTACCCCTTCTCGTCTTAAATAGATCAGTCTTTTAAAAACACCTTTAAAGTCTTTCTCTTTTTATTTTTTTCTAATTCCAAAGCCGTGGGCGTGGTTTTACTGGTACAGCACAGTATAAAGGACAATATTTTGGACTGACGTATATATACGTCAGCGGCACTTAACGCATCGACTACGCGCGACTGATATATACGTCTGTGGCACTTAAGGGGTTAACACAGACCACAATATGGAGGAACTATTAACTCAAACTTTTACCAATGAAAATTAAAATCCATTTTTGTCATTATTTTTTATTAAAATTTTCCATTAATGAAGTTTTTAAATAAAGAAAAACTTTCCCCTCAGGATTACTGGCAATGAATCCATATGAAAGCGGTTACAGTTGAAGTTTCAGTATTTCTAAGGATATGTCAGTTCCTTCTTCTTAATAGTTACATCGGTCTGGAGGGGTTAACACTAGAAGGTCGTAAGCGGTCATTTTGACCGCTACCGTATAAATATATTTCGGTTCAAACCAGATATTTCATCATAAAATATGTTTAAAATAAAAAAGAAATGCGTTAAATAAAAAAGTAAATTGTTCTAAATCAAAATTATGCTGTGAAATATTTTTATAAAACTTGGTTTAAATTGTCGGCCTTTCTAGTGTTAAATACAATTATTATTATAGGATTTATACGCATCAAGGGATTCAGT
The DNA here is from genome assembly GCA_964019185.1 of Maratus speculifer. NCBI lineage: Eukaryota > Metazoa > Arthropoda > Arachnida > Araneae > Salticidae > Maratus > Maratus speculifer. The sequence continues at coordinate 252,306,342 of OZ025290.1, forward strand.
GAATTTTAACTACTTAACCCTTTCCGGCACGGGCAAATTTTGTTATAAAATGAGTAATTATCGACTGCCACCGGAATTTGAAAACGGCTTTTATAGATATTTTGAATTCCGTAATTTAAGCTTTCATTGTAAAAGCAAAATTTTACTAAAATATTATTGGTGCCATTTGTAAGTTTGGAATTAAAATTAGGTATCCCAGACCGGGCACAGTGTGCCGGAAAGGGTTAACTGATCAATATTTTTTAATATAACGCTCAAATAATGTCTATTTTTTTTTTAAATCTTTTACAGACTTTTTAATCTTTTATCACAGGTTTTTTTAAAACAGTCTTTCTTGCCTAATTGATTCAGATAAAAGTTTGTATCAAATAATAAAAAAAATTACAGTTAAACTTTACTGGTGAAAATAATAAATCATGATTAAAATACGTATGACGTAGAATATGTATGACGGGCAAATCAGGGAAGCGGTTGTGTTTTAGCACCAGAAATTTCGTAAAGTACTGGACGCTATATCTGAAAATAGAATTTATTTTCGTTATATATAGCAAATGCTACTTTAAAAAAATTCTTCTACGGTTGCTTGAAAGTCCTTGAAGTTTACGAATCCTGCTTCAGTCGCAGATATTTTAGCAGTAGCGGCTCGTCAGGGAGCGCTGCATCAGATTTTTCTTACCACTAAAATTTAACAGATTATTTTCTATTATTTATCCGAAAAATTTTGTTCCATTACCAAAATTCTACCTTAAATGGAAACATTTTATTGTCCCAACGGAAAGAAAACAATACGGTTATAATAGACTGCATACACATTTAGTATCGAGACTTTTTGTTACCTGGAACAGACATTTACCATTAATTCCAGATTGTAATTTTTGCCTTATTGATGACAGAAGTCATGCAATTAAATAAGACGATGATCATTGTTCAGAAATAGTGTCACTCCCCGGCTGGAACATCTGTCAGGTGTGTAAATCAAATTAAAAAAAAAAAAAAAAAAGAAAATATACCAATTATTTGTATTTGATAATAGTTATAAATAGAAAATGAAAACACTAGACAGTAAGTATAAAAAAAGAAGAAATTAAATACAAAACTGAAAAATATACAAGAATAAAAATTCCAAATGTCTTCCTTTGTGTTTTAAAATAAGATAAAGGAAAACCACTTAATTCTTTTCTTTGATGTGTTGATGACCAATCATTCTTTCCAAGGTTGTAAGAGATTAGGTCTAACTAAAATCCGAAAAATACTGTAGTTAAAACTGACTTTATCTTTCCATTTAATTTGATTTTCCGGGCATCTAATTTGGATGAAGCCTCTTTTGTCATTTCAATGCAACGCATGTAGCAAAAAGAAATTATTATCGATGTACGGAGTAGATGGAGAAAGTGTTTACTACAACATTTTAAAGAAACAGCTGCGTCCTTGACGTCTTGGTCATTTACGTGTCAAATATTCCAACGCACGAACGAAAATGACATCATCTTCTTGTAGTATTGAAGTTGGTTAATTGAAACAGAAAAAAAAAATAATAAAACTTATTGATTTATTATTGATTCGTTCCGATATTGAAAGGGAAATTGGAAAATGAAAACGTATTTGGGAAAAATCACGCTGCCGGAGGAAATAGAACTGATTTGTTATTTGGCGTGGTAATAGTTATGAGTAGATAAAATTCGTGTTCGAGGAAAATTATCTTTAATGATCAAATTATATCTTACGTATCGGCTCTGTCATTTCCATCGATAAATTATGTGAATAGCGCCGATGAAGAGTCATAAGGTCAATCTACGACTCTTCTTCGGTTGACCTCTTTCTTAAGGCCTTTAGCTATTAAGTAAATACTTTAGGGGGGAACATTTGTACAATATTTATTTCTAAGTTCAATTGATTTTGTTTTTCCTTCATAACTTTAGGAAAACTGCAAAATAACTCAAACATATCCCCAGTAGCCAAACAATATTGGACCAATATTGGCTACATCTTGGAGCAATATCGGCTTATTGGCGCTATATTGGCTATGTTTACATTTTGCCCTTATTTAGCCAATATTTACAGCCAATATTATGCCAATATTGGGGTTTCATTGGAAATATTGCCAATAAAACGCCAATATTGGTTAAATATTGGAATTTCATTGGAAATATTTCCAATGCAACGCGAACATTTGTACAATATTGGTGTTTTATTGGCAATATTTCCAATGAAACCCCAATATTGGCTGCAAATATTGGCTAAATAAGGGCAAAATGTAAACATCCCAATATTGGAGCAATATTGACGTTTTATTGGCAATATTTCCAATTAATGAAATATTGGCGCAACGTTGGACCAATATTGATTTGCTACTAGGGATGAGACTATTGCAGGATTCATACACTTCAAGGACTCTCAAGCAACTTTATTAACAATTTTGTAAAATAGTATTTGTCTTATTTAAGAGCGTCCGGGACACATTTTAAAATATTTTTTTTTATTTACTGAGTTGAAATTTTGAATTTTTTTGTGATGGTTAACCATATTATTTGTAAACAAAATCACATGATAAAACTTCTTTAAAATCTGTTAAAAAAGTGAGGTAAAGTAAAATCATTATAATTCAAAATATTATTTGTAGAATTTTAATTGTTTTTCATTTAAATAAAGAGTAATACACAAACTTTAATTTTGATTCAGCATTTTAAAAAATATTAATTTAAATAAAAATAATACTTAAAGTAAAAATTAAGAAAAATATTATGTAACTTTTTTTCAAAAATAAATATTTTTTCAAATTTGCTGAATTAAAATTAAAGTAAAACTATTGAAAAAGAAATGTTCCAAGTTTGAACTAATTATCTTTAACGGCTCTTGATTTACAAAAATTTAAATAGGAGAAATGTTGAAAAACTCATCACAAAGAAAAACGCATTTTCTCTAGAAATCGTTTCCGTGACAGTCATCGCTTAAAAGCTAGATTTTGAAAACAAACCAAAACGAAAGAATTATTATTACCTGTGTAGACTAAGATAGAAATATGATTAAAACGTCCTTTTAACCGTTTGAGTCCCAAGCACCGCGATCGCGCTTTTCCGTTTTTATGTCGAGAAAATCCAGCATATTTCGAACGTTTGGTCCACTGGTGGTGCGCCGATTGGGACTTATCGACATAAAATAGAAGACTATCGCGCTGCTTCGGTCTTTTCGGCATAAAATAAAAGAAGGCTATCGCGCTGCTTCGGTCGTTTCGGCATAAAATTAAAGAAGCACAATCTCGCTGCTTGTGATTTTTTGACAGTGTTTTTACAAAACCCTCAGGGACTGAAACAGTTAAGCAAAAAATAAATAAATAAATAATGATAATAATAAATAAATAAATAGAAATAAAATAAAATAAATAAATAATCAGATAAAAAATAAATGCAATAATTTAAAAAAAAAAGTAAAAAATATCTATCTTCAGATATAGCGTTCAGTACTTTACGAAATTTCTGGTGCTAAAACATTTAAAATTCATTGAATCCCTTGATGCGTACGAACAATGCAATTACAACAGTACTTTAACCTAGAAAAACAGGCAATTTAAATCAAGTTTTATAAATTTATTTCACACCAGAATTTCGGTTTAAAACAGTTTGATTTTTTTTATTTAACTTATTTTCTCTTTGTTTATTTTAAACTTATTTCATAATGAAATACTGGTTTAAACCGAAATGAAGTCATATGGTAGCGGTCATAATGATCCCTTATGACCGTTCTAGTGTTAATTTCTTTAGACTCCAGGGTTTATTCATGTACTTTTTTAGCTCACAGGCTATCAAAGCCTGAGAGCTTATGTGCCCGCCCGTTCTGCATGTATGTACGTACGTGCCGTATGTACGTAACGCGATAACTCATGATAAAAATATCCAATTCATTTGAAATTTTGGATAAAGATTTCTTATGATAAAGCGCTTCCCTGATTAGTTTTGAGAGTTCATTCGATAAGTATAAGAAGGGGGACGGGGGCTAATGCCCCTCCCCATAATTTATAAAAATGGGTTTTTCATGCAGAATTATCAGTTTTCGCTCAAATCTTATGTATAGTATCATTCTGATGAGGCATCTCTCCGTGATTAATATTGGGTGTTCATAGATAAGTATTAAGAAGGGGAACGGGGGCTAATCCCCCTCCGCTTAATTTGTGTAAATGGTTTTTCATTCAGAATTATCAGATTTCTTTCAAGTCTTAGATATAGGATCATTCTGGTGTGTCATCTCCTTGATTAATATTGGGTGTTCATTAGATAAGTATTAAGAAGGGGAACGGGAGCTAATGCCCCTCCCTTTAATTTATGTAAATGGGTTTTTTATGCAAAATTATCAGATTTCGTTCAAGTCTTAGCTATAGGATCATTCTGATGAGGTGCCTCCGTGATTAGTATTAGGTGTTCATGGGATATTAAGAAAGGGAACGGGGGCTATTTCCCTCCTTAATTTATTTTTCGAAGGGCATTATTATATAAGGCTGTAATATACAATTAGTGTGCATAGCCTGCGAGTTCTATGCCATCAGTTTAACTGGGCAATATTCTTTTTATTAAACTTTAGTTATGAATGGAACAAACTGATCATACTACAAACTGATAACCAAAATAGGTTGAAAAGCGAAAAAGGGTATAGCCTGGTTTCTTAGTAAAATATGCCCTTGAGTCAACCACATCAAGTACTACATGGATCGATAGCCCATAAAAAGAAATTCATTTCTTCGAAATTGATAGTGGATATGCATCATGTCTCATAGTATTTCAAGCAAATAAATTAAGGTGGTCACTCAGAAATTTCAGTTTATTTTTAATTAAAATGTTCATTTAAAAACAGGAAAAATGTTAGAAAATTTGTTCTTTTGTTTAAAAAAATCTGAAAAAATTGTCAAACATTCGTATTGTGGTTTTTTACATCCCTTATTTTTTTCGTTGAAATTTGCTTAGTAGTTTCGTCACAATGCGCACTTTTCCAAAACAGGCATTTAGGGTCATTACCCCCCATGGTCTTGAGATACAAACTGAAAACTGGGGAGAAATGAATTTCTTTTTATGGGCTATCGATCTATGTAGGACTCGATGTGGTTGACTCAAGGGCATATTTTACTATAAAATCCGGCTATACCCTTTAAAATTTATTTTTTTTACAAAATGTTTCATTCTTAAAAAGTATATATTTTATTATTTCTTAAGTTTTATTTTTTATTTTTTATTTTACATTGCAAAAACATTGAAAACATAAAATAAATGTATAGTTAATAATTTTTTATTATTAACGGACTCGACAAATGATACCTTAACACACAGTTTACGTTTCGATTTTTGAACATTTCGTACATTTCTGCTATAAGCCATTTCATATAACACGCATCTCGCTTAAAAAAAAGGGCTATAAGAAACAAATTGTTATTTTGTTTAATTCTACTATCTGCTAGGCTCCATTTAAATTAATTTCTCTTTTTTTAAACAGTATTTACATACTTGAAAAAAAAATGTGAAGATGTATATTATATAGGATACATTAAGTCTCAAGATTTTAATTTTCATATAAGCTATTCTGATACGATAAGATCAAAAGTAATTTCTTAAAGGTACCGCAAAAATACAGAAATGCGCAAGCTCTTTCAAAATACTTTGATTTTTCTTCAGAAGGCTCAAAGAACATTTCTCCTTTGAAAGCAGGAGTAAGACACCTCCTGCTTTCAAAGTATTAGTAAGTATTCTTTGTACCTGATAAAGAAAAACCAAGTCCTTTTCAAAGGTCTTACACATTTCTGTAAGTTTGTTGTGTTTTTAAGAAATTACTTTTGATCTTTATAATCTATACTAGTATGGATGTCCGTCCTAGGATGGTAGGTAAAAATTGCGTTTTTCACATAAATTTGAAAAAACTGAAAAAATATTTGACAATATGGAAGCGTTTAGATGGGCAAAGCTCGGTTAGTTTAAGTCATAATAAATACACTATTAGCATTTACAATACTTTTGGGAAAAACCAGGCTTTGCGGCTAATATACCATAGTATATTAGTCATAGTATAATATATCAAAGTATAATCCAAGTTAAACATAAAAAATTAACGGCTAATTTAATCATGTGATTCTATGAATTAAGCCTAATCCCTTACAACCTTGAAGGAATGCTGGCCGTTGATACGTCAGAAAATAGTTTAAGTGTTTTCGTTATCAGATTTTAAAAGACAATGGAAGGCAATTCCAAGTCTGAAAAGCCTAAAGATACTTGCCTTGTTACAAAGTCTTTAGCTTTGTATTCTATTCCATCCTTATACATTCACAATATCATGTAAGTTTTAAAACAGTCCTGGACACTTGCTGCATTTTCAAAGGATGGAAAACTAAACAATGTTACTTCATCATTGTCTTTTTAAAAACAACGATGTTTGCAGGCTGATTAATAGCCTTTATTTCCCTTTGCCCCACACTATGTAATGTTACAAAAGCTTTTTCAATAGGTAATTGTTTTCATTTAATGATTTTCGATGTACCTGAATGCAGATTTTTAATAAATGCCTATTTTATCGAGGGACATTACCTTTTTTTTTTTTTTTTTTTTTTTTTTTTTTTTTTTTTTTCTATGTAGAAATATGTATGGCAGGGTTATCTGTGGTATTACTAAGAACTGAATTACTGAATAATATTACTAAGAACCGTGTAAAATAACTGCGTTTCATGCATTAATTATTTTATTTTTACATTCTTATTAGTAGGTTTCATTCAATCCATGTTTTATTCAATCCGTTCAATTTATTTTTATTTTTATTTGAGTTTTAAAAAGATAAGCAACAATAAGTATTTCACAAAGCTATTTATTGTGAAATTTCTTGAATATGTATAATGTTAGTGTTTGCTTATTTTGAAATTCAGCAAGTTAACCAGGAACTTTTGAATATCGCCATATTTGCGACAGCCATTTTTATTGTCCAAATGTGTTGTTTCTGATTAGTATTGTTTCAATACCAGTTTTTCTGTCCGGTTTTTTGCATTATTTAATTGCTGAAAGCCTGAAATTAGATGAGGCGAAAATTTCTGTTTTGAATTACTGGTGGATTTTATTTGGAAACGATATATTTGGGCAATGAAAGTTGGTCGTCATGAATTTAGCTGCATTCTTTTGTTGAGGGTTAATAGATTTTTTTGTTTATGTAATGTGAACTACATATATGACTTAAAAACAACTTTATTGAAATTTCAATAACCTATTAACTTCATTAGTTTCAAAAACTGGATAAACAAATATATTTAAAATAGGTATGTATTTACATATAGGTCATTTCTTAAGAACAACATTACTGAGATTTCATTAAAACTAGTAACTTACTCACTTTCAAGAATACAAATAAAAAAATTATGTTTAACCCCTTAAGTTTTTTTTTCTTTTCTTTTTTTGGACAGAATAAACTAAAAATAGTAACTTACACCACTTTTACAGCACTAAAGTACTTGAGTGACGTTTTTAAAATATGTCTACCATTCCATAAACAAAGAATTGCAGTTTAAAATCATTAGTGCAAGAAAGTTTTTAGTGACGAATCAAGCAACCTCTTCTTGCACGTCAGGTGTTTAAGGCAAACCTGTTATGGTTAATTCCATGAAAACATGTCATGTCTATCACATACAACGATTTTTAGTTACCAGTATTTTAGAACGGAAAATGTGAGTTATTTTATAGCACATATTTAATCAGTTGAATAGGGCGAAGCAAACTTTTCGAAAATAACGGTGGCCAACAAGCATAGCGATTTTTAGCTGTGTGACAGAAATGACAGGTTTTCATGTTAATAGCCTTATGGAATTAAAACAACCATTTAAACAATCAGCCCTTAGTATCTAATAAACATCGCAATTTCAAACCTGAATGAAATCTACTAACTAAATTTAACAAGATGGAAATTTTCACGTCAAATGAAGCAGATGAAGTACATTCGTACTATAACAAAGTTTTAAAAATATTTAGATTTTGGTGTAATAGTATACAATACATCGGATGCAGTGTAGTGGTCGAAATCTTTTGTGTGTCCCTGTAAATACTATCTGCTTTCTATTATACAAGAAATAACTTGTAGTAAAACTATGAAATAGTGTAATATAATTAAAACGCGCTCCAAACAATGTTTATCCTTATACCATTATGTAATGGAATATTTTCGCGTGGCCCAGTAAATTAATAACAAATATTCTTTGAACTACAGATTCTACCAAATTTATATTTCAGTATATACTTTATAAATGCATATCAATTTTATTGTTTTCGAAAGAGAGTAACATCATTGAAATGCACTTGAAATTATTTTTCCCCATTGGACGTAATGTAACTGATACTTTTGATTGACCCTGTAATTAAACTATACATCCGATTTTCATAAAAATTGAAATGACTCAACAAAGTTATGTTACAATTATATATTTTAAATTTCAAGCGATTCGGTTTGGTAGTTTTTGCTCTATTTTAGCGGACACACGGACTGAACGACTACTATAGTTTCTACGTACTTGCATAATTACGAACGCACCTAAAAATGGAACTTAAATCCTTCGAACATTTTTTTTCAAAAAACACCCTAAGTATGATTTAATAAGAATTTAATTTCCATTTAAAAATGAGTCAATGATTATGCATTTAAAGAAGCATGATCCGCTTGACAGGCTTAGGTGATTAATCTCGTGAATTCTTACAAATACCTGTTCGTTACTATGGATTCTCGTACAAGGTCGTTGTATATTTCAGTTTATTGTTTAGTTTTAGTATACTTTACACCAATGATTTCGTTTTCCGATAAAGTCAAATATGAAACTTCTAAATTCATAACTTTTTTCGTTTGAAAATATCTTACTGCTTATTTGTGAAACAATAGGTATTCATTTGTAATATGTATAGATTAATTCAAATATCAATTAATTTGTGACTTTGTAACTGTAGAACTGATTAATACTTATCGTTTTTCTTTAACGCATTTGGAATGATATTGATATTAGTATTCTCTCGATAACGGCTAATTTATTATTATTATTATTATTATTTATTTTTTCAATGATTTTTAAGGATTGGCGCTATTTTTTAAATACTTTTCATCCGTTTATAAAAAGATTCAACATGCTAGTTTCTTTATATTTATATTTATTTTTATTTTATTTTAAGTGAGGTCTGGAACACATTTTGAAATAATCTTTATTTATCAAATTAAAATTTTGAATTTTTTTGTGATGGTTAACCATATTATTTGTAAACAAAATCCCATGATAAACCTTATCATATGTTTTATAATTTAAAATTTATTTAAAAAGTGGGGTAAAATTAAAATCGTTATAACCGGAAATATTATTTATAATTTTTTTTTTTTCAATATAAAGAAACATAAATATATAAGCTTTAATTTTAATTCAGCATTTTTAAAAATATTTAAAGCAAAAATTTGAAAAAAAAATGATGTAACTTTTTTTTAAAGAAATCATATTTTTAAAAGTATATATTTTTTTCCAATTTACTGATTGATAATTAAAGTAAAACAATTGAAAAAGACTTAGAATTAAATCTTGGGCATCAGCGAAGACAGAAAATACGAAAAGAAGACTGTGACAGTGTTGCCAGATGGGCTACTTTTTTTAAATTCGAATTATTCATTGGCACCACTTTTTTGTAGCGGTGTAATGCGCCTTATTTAATGACAGATCAATAAAGGCGAAAACAAAGGGAATTTTACCGTTTCAAAAAAGTGGTGCCAATCAAGAAATTTTAATTAAAAAAAAAAGTAGCCCACTGGCAACACTGGACTGTAATAGTGATCGAGATTTTAAGAACGGTTTTATAGCCCATCATTTTACAGTCTTTGACACAAAAAACTCCTAACGAGTTGCATTAGACTCGTTATTTTATGGTTTATTTCGTTATTTTATTCGTTATTATTGCAGGGGATTAATATAATATAGAATATTTTATAAATTAACATTAATAGAGCGTGTGTAAATTAAATTCTCAACTGAACTTCTTCTAAATTTGTAAGCTATTTTTTTTTAATGGTAAGTGTTTAAAAAATATATTAAATGTTAATGGATGTTGTTATACAAATAAAATTGGAAAATCTCATTATCGAGAAGGGGGAAAAAAAGACAAAAGAGTGTTGGCCTTGTTATTGCGTAGTGTTTGAAGGTTACTGGAAAAGCCAGACAGAATGAATTAAGGCCGTCTTGTTCTTTGAACTGCATTTGTAAAAATCGTGAATCAAAATTCTCTATGCACTTTACCCAAATATGGAAAAGATAGCATTTTCAATTATTTGTTATAAATCAAGATTAAATAAAAATGAAACTTTAACATACTCACTGACATCAGCATGTCATATAAAAGATTTAATTGGCATGTAATTTATTAGCAATATTTATAGCTAATAATACGGTTTAACTTACATTTGATTGGCATTTAATATGCAATACAATACATGATTATCTTTTAATGTTCATATCTTATTTTATATAATATATTATGTTGTTTTCCAACGATTTCTTAATTCTTTAAGGGATAAGCAATTGTGGTTGTGCAGTGCCATAGCTGCCAACTTTCAACTAACCTTCCGTAACACCTCGATTAGTTTGATCCAGGTTAACGTCATTTCAAACCAGAAAATATATTTCATGAATCTTTATTTATTTAATTTCAGGACTGTTAGTGGAACATACTTAATTTTATTTCTTTGAAAAAATTCTGGTTCGAAACTCATTAAACCAGGGTTAACACACGTATTATACGAATAATCGATGTCAGGTTGGCACCTATGCAATGCTGAATTCCCACCGAAAATTATTTTATTATTATTATTTATTTGAACCCCTTGGGCGACGAATGACCCGTATACGTGACGCAGAGTGTGTTCAGAAGACTTGTTTACTCCCACCAATAAATATTACCTTATTTGATCTAAGCACTTTCTCGATTTAAAAAGTGCAAATTTCAGTTCTTAAAAATCGGTGACATGACATTAAAATTTTCGTAAAAAATTCCTGTCACGAAGTGGTTAAAATAAGGGAAAGCCATTTTTGTGTTCTTTTTTACGAAAGGAATAAAAGAAAATTTTAATTAAAAGTTTCTGGGGCTAATCTGAATTAAAATTAGGTGGAATATAACATATCCCATCGTCACCCCCTCCCCTCAAGGGGTTAAAATAAAATAATTATTAAATATTACTAGTTCAGAATCTCACTACCAAAGAAATCACTTATTATAAATAAAATAAAATACGCATGTCAGGAGATTTTATTTTACAGTTCTCGATTTTATTTTAAAATAACAGGGATAGATATCGCTGCAAGCAGTAGGTGCTAAATCAAAGCCTGATTTCTGGCCTCTCTCTTTTCTGACTAGGGAACTGCAAGAAGTGTAAGTCACCGATTTTGACGAAAGTGGTATCGTTGGAAAGATTTCATCGAGAGCAGTAAAAAACTCAATAGAATTATCCGTCGCAAATCAGCCGTTTTCGAGATATCCGACAATTTATGTCACGTAACTAGTGCATACTTAATGAGCAACCGCAAAAAATTTTAGTTTCGTTTTAACGAAAGAGGTATCGTTGAAAAGATATAATCACGAGGAAGAAAAAACTCAATAGAACTACCCGTCGGAATTGAGCCATTTTCGAGATATCCGATAATTTATGTCACGTAGCTAGTGCATACTGTTTTAGTGCACACTTAATGGGAGACCGCAGAAAATTGTTTTCACGATTTTGATGAAAATGGTGTCGTTGCAAATATATCATTGTGAGAAGTAAAAAACTCAATGGAACTAACCATCTGAAATGAGCCGTTTTCGAGATATCCGATAATTTATGTCACGTAGCTAGTGCATACTGTTTTAGTGCACATTTAATGGGAGACCGCAAAAAATTGTTTTCACGATTTTGATGAAAATGGTGTCGTTGCAAATATATCATTGTGAGAAGTAAAAAACTCAATGGAACTAACCATCTGAAATGAGCCGTTTTCGACATATCGACAATTTATGTCACTTAAGGCAGTTTCCCAGCAGTGTGCATTAGCAATGTGACACAAATTGTCGATATCTCGAAAACGTTTCATTTCCGACGGGTGATTCCATTGTGTTTTTTAATTCTCACAATGATATCTTTTCAACGCTACCACTTTCGTTAAAAAGAAACTAAAATTTTTTGCGGTCCCCCATTAAGTATGCATTAATTACCTGACATAAATTGTCGGATATCTCGAAAACGGCTGATTTGCGATGGGTAGTTCAATTCAGTTTTTTACTGCTCTCCATGAGATCTTTCATACGATACCACTTTCGTTAAAATCGGTGATTTACACTTCTTGCAGTTCCGTAGTGAGTATTCATGTGAAAGATGGGGGTAAAACATACCGAATGAGCTCCTACGAACAAAATTGCATTGGGGACTGAGAATCACTTCATATATTTAACTCCTTCTTTTGTATCAATACTGAGAGAACAGAAAAGTAAAATTTTTCTGGAAAAAAATTCTATTTTGGAAAATCTGTGATAAAAGATTAAAGATTCTGTAAAAGACAAAAAAAAATAGACATTATTTGAAAGGTTTTTTTTTTTTTTTTTTTTTTTTTAAATATTGATCAGTGAAGTAGTTAAGACACATGCATATGTATTTTATATTAGTTTGATTTTATTATCTTTCATCATGGAAAATAGAATATTATTATTTTCTTTTTACTACTGACTATTTCTCTACTATCTTGCTATGATTACAAACTAAACTATATATCTTAATTGCATTATTTTCTTTTAACTTTTAAAAATTCAATTGTGATTTTAGCTGTCCATTTATGTCGTACTTGCATATTTTAATTTTTGCAATTTATGTATTCTGAACCTCCGTCTAAATACTTTCAAGTTGCAAGTAAATGCATGCATACTTACAAGTTATGGGGTGCTGTATAAATTTTTTCTCACCATTAAAATCGCATAGTAATTTCAGTTTTGTAAATCAACAAAACTTGTCGAATAAATAATATAAAATATTCTGATAAATTTTAATGGTACGAAAAATCTTTCATGCAGTATTACCTGGCGAGCCGCTACTGGGTTAAATACTCACAAGCCGCCGCCAACGCCCCTGAGTAGTATGTTTCCTTATGTTATTTTCCAAAAATACTGAGAGTTGCCGCGTCAAAATAGCATTACCATACACCATGCTTTTGCTCCGATTAAATTTTAGCTATGTCACGATTTTATCGCAGACGAACTAAAGTTAAATTCACGTGTACCGCGTTCTGTATATAATCCTCTTAATATCCGGAAGCATCTTTTTTTCGGAAATATCTGCCATGGTCACATACCGTTTGTTGTGAACTATTGTCGGCTCAAGTCTTGTCACATTGTTTACGACGATGTACGCGTAAAGCAGCTTTGCAGAAAAAAAGGCCTCCATTCTTCAGCATCTTCTGTGAATGAAACGAAATCCCGCCTCTTACAACACGGACGCGCATGAACGAATCAAATGATTTCCGGAAATGTTATACTACGACGAACGGTACTTAAAAGTCTTGAGTTCATCGGGAGGAGAAAAATGTATCAGGCATGATAGAGCGATTTTCTACTTTTTTTTTTTTTTTTCATATTAAAGTCTGATATACAAAGAATGATGCTTGATTTCCTATTTGGGAATCCATAGATAAAAATAAAAGTGTATATCAGCTATCAATAAGATGTATTCAATGGCGTAACCAGGATTTTATTTCGGGGGGGGGGGGGGTGACTTAAATTTTCATAATGTTCTATAACTTACGAAACACATTGAATTCTGTGAAATAGAAATCATTTTTGACTATAAGGCCGTAGACATGAGGGAAAAAAGGGGGGTGGGGGGCAGGAGTGTTTCTGTTCTGAATTTTCTGAAAATTAAGGTATGAGGTTCCAAAAGTTAAAAAAAATCGGTCATGACTCTGAAAATTCGAACTTAAAAATATATCTCGATTTTCTACAAATTGTCGGCGGAAAAAAGTAATTTTGTCAGGCATTCGTAGAAAAAAAATCTCAAATTTCTTTAAAAGATGTAAAAAAAAAAAAAAAAAAAAAAAAAAGATTTTGTTAAACAGCTGCAGATAAAATACGAATTTCGTCAAAAGGTCACTTATAAAACGTGAATTTTGTCAAAGTGCCGTGAAAAAAAAAGAAAAAAACCGTGAATTTTATCATAGGATTACAAAAAAGTAAAATTTCGTCAAATGTTCACGCAGAAAACCAAATTTCGTCAAACGATCGCCAAAGAAAACGCGAATTTGATCGAATGATTGTGGGCAGAACGCGAATTTCGTCTAATGATCTCGGAGAAAACGCAAATTCTATCAAATAATCAAAAAGTAAACGAAAATTTCCTCTAATGACCGCTGAAAAAATGCGAATTTTGTCAAACGGCTGCAGAATAAACCTGTATTTCATCGAAATTCCACAAATGATCGAAAAAAAAAAAAAAAAAAAACCCACATATATTCCATCAAAGGACTGCAAAAAAATGATGATGAAATAATGAAAAATATTGATCAAGATTGATATAATTGATCAAGAACAGTCTAAAGAATGAAATAGCACTTATTTTGTTCATGTCAGATGGCTGCATTGCACAATAAAATTAGAATTTGTTCTTCGGATGTAAAAAAAATTTCGATCAAGCTGTTAAGGCAAAATTATTTTTATAAAAGTAATAAAAATAAGTAAAAATAACTGAATGTTTACAAATTATAATATAGAGAAAGTTGCAGAGTTTTAAGCAGATAAAATTAATTAATTTAAGCTCGTTTAATTTCAAAATATAGTATTACAATATTTAAAATCCTGATTGTGTATATAGGTTGTACACGCCATAAAATATCAAAATTTAGCTGAAAAATTGATTTAATTTTTTTACTATTTTTCCAATTTTTAAACCGATATATAGATTTTAAATATTTTTTTCATAAAAATAGAAAAAATTATACAATGAAGAGTTAACATTTTTGCAATTTAAGTGAACATTATTTCTAAGGTTTGATTGTTGTACAAAATCTCGGAAATGTCTCATCTCTATATATTTTTCATTCAGAAAATAATAGCAATACTTTATTTAAATCAATTTTCAATTTCGATATCTTTTTGAAATTTAATACTGACAAAATTTTCTTTTAAATCATTAGAAATGATTAAATTACACCTAATTTTTCTTTATACTTTTAAGTGGAGTAAATGTAAATTGAAACTTTATCAAAAATAGTAGAAGAAAAGAAAGCACAGTTCTTTGAAAAAAAAAAAAAAAAAAAAAACAGTTTATTATGCTCTCTATACACAAAAGTTTTCTTAACTTTTTTTTTAACCTTAAGATATTCATGAACTACAGCAAAACTGCGATTACTCGAGTCAGTTGTCAAGAAAAATATCGGAAACGATTAAAGTTTGGCTCTTGAATTCTAAAAATATTTTTCATCAAACCTCCTCATTGTTTTAGAGATAAAAAAGAGATAAATTATGTCATCTTATAGCCTGAACTTGTCAAACTTTCTATACTACTTTTATCCAAATTACCAAAATAATTGTGCCAGTGTCGTTCGTGGATTTGAGCCAAAAGTCAATTTGTTTTAACCCTAGCAAAAGTAAAATTATTTTTAAAGAAAAATTAGTAAATGAAACAATAGAAAAAGGTCGAAAAAATTTATTATATTGTATTTGAAATAAAAATTTAAATATAGATATATTTTTTAATTGGGCTCTTCAAAACACTTACGCTGTACTGGAGGTTGAGAGAGAGAGAGAAAAAAAACATTATACAGGGTTTTCATAAATTACTTTTACAAAATAAGACAGCTCAGCACCGACAAAGCTGAATAAATTTTACATGCGAAACGAGGGTCTCGAATATAGTAACAGGCAAGATGAATGATTTTATCATTCGAATGAATCACTGGAGTATGAAATGAAGCATAAACCTTTTTCTTATATTATTATTATTCAAATTAGACTAAAAATTTTGTATAGAATTCTTTATATAATTTTAATTGTATTTAATTACAGAAATCCATAAAAATATTTAAAAAATCCTTCTGTCTTCAAGATTTTTGAAGATGATTGAAAAAAAAAAAAATACAAAGGTTAGTAGGTATGATTTTGCTTAAGTTTGTTTTACTTTTTTTTTTTGAGGAAGGGGGGGGGGAGAGGGCTGATTGTTGGTATTGGACTTCATTTGTTAATAACATTAATGCAGATACTAATAATTAAATAAAATTAACGTTATGTTTTATAAGAAATCATTCATTTATATTTTATCAAAACAACACGTAATTTTAATTATATTTATTTTTCTAGTTTTTATGAGAAATGGCAGTAAAAAGATATCGTAATCTACCATTTTCCTTTTACTTTCTACAGAAATGGAATACATCACTATCCATCACTACAGAAATAGGATTAAAAACTACAAAAAATAATATTACAAATTAACATCTCAAAAATAAACTGAGATTCAGTTTCCAAATAAATTATATTTAACCGCTTCCCTGTTTTGTCGGTACGTCGTACGGGCAACGTGTTTTTGCCAATCCATCCGTATACTCTAATCATAATTTATTATTCTCACCAGTAAAATTTTATTGTAAATTTCGCATTATTTAATACGAGAATTTTGACTGATTCAGTCAGGCAAAAATTTCTGCTCGGAAAAACCGGTGATAAAAGATTAAAAATTCTGTAGCATATGAAAAAAATATACATTATTTGAAAATTTCTTTCAAAAATATTGATCATTTGAGTGATTAAAAGTACTTTTTTCCCCTATACGAAAGTGTAAAAAACTGAAAATGGGTGATTCATAGAACTTTAAAAAATTGCAGTAGAGATTATCAATATTTAACAGTACAATGAAGCATCTGCTTTGTTTTTTGGCTGGCTTATGTAACTTAACTTTATTTTTAGGGACAATAATTTAATTGTTGCCCGAAAGAAATAGCATATCGCGGGTTTATAAATAAGATATATGTTTTAAGAATAATTTTTATACGCTAAATGAAACAAGTCGGAAATTACACGTCAAGTGTAGCAAATGAAATGCGTTCGCACTATAACGAAGTTTAAAAATACTCAGATATTGGTGTAATACTATACAGTACATCGAATACAGTATATAGTTGCCGGAATATTTTCTGTGTTTCTGTAAAACTATCTATTTTCTATTATGCACGAAGTAACTTGTAGTAAACCTAAG
This sequence comes from Maratus speculifer, assembly GCA_964019185.1. NCBI lineage: Eukaryota > Metazoa > Arthropoda > Arachnida > Araneae > Salticidae > Maratus > Maratus speculifer. The sequence goes on from OZ025290.1 coordinate 252,323,571, forward strand.
CAAGGTACATTTCATAAGATGTGAAATAGTTTAATATATTTAACCCTTTCCGGCTAGGACAAATTCCGTTAGTAAAATGAGAAATGATCGACTGACACCGGAATTTACAAACGGCTTTTTAAAAAATCAAGAACTCCTTATTACAAGCTTTTATTCTAAAAGCAAGATCTTATTAAAATATTATTGGTGCCAATTGCAAGTTTGGAATTAAAATTAGGTGTGTCCAGACCGGAGAAACTGCGCCGGAAAGGGTTACCCCTCCCCAAGCAATTTCCCCCTATATCATTATGTACTGGAATACTTTTTTTGTGTGAATCTGTAAATTAATAACAAATTATCTTTGCACCATAGATTGTACAGAATGTTTATTTTAGTATATACTTCATAGATTCATATCAATTTTATTATGTTCGGAAGAATATAACATCATTAAAGTCAACTTGAAACTATTTTTTCTCATTGGCCGTCATGTAACGAAATAGTTATCATTGTCTTTGTAATTAAATTATATATGAGATTTTAATTAAATTAGAAATGACTCGACAAAATTGTGAAACAATTACATATTTTGAATTTCAAAAAATTCGATTTTATAGTTTTTGCTCTGTTATATACGGATAGACTGAACGACGACTATAAGTGTTTTTTACATTAGTGTGTACTTGCATGATTTTTTTAAATATAATTTTGATTATATGGGTAGTAAAAAACAACAAAGATTTGACAAAATTTAAGTTCTACATACTCACAAATTCAAAATTATTTTACCAAAAGATAACTTTTTATATAGTCTGAAGACATGGGACTTAGACAAAAAGATTTTTCAATTGCAATAAAAAATAAAAGACAAATTGCGAAGAGAAAAAGAAAGTCAACGGTTTTTGACTTTAACGCAATTGTTTGGGCAAAATTACTGGGTTCAACACCTTAATTTTACGAGGCTAAAAGTGGCCGATGATATTCATTATCACTTAGGCTCAAAAGTTCTTGCATAAATGACTTTAACATATTCAAGTATTTTATTTCTTGAAAATCGCACATAATGGTCTGGGTTTTCCGCGTTATACCATTAAATCACAACCACGTTTTACAAACGTGACAACAGTCACGAAGTATGTAAAACACAATTGATTTGTACCTGGTAATTATGAGCAAGAAACGGAAAACTGGAGCCGTTGGTTCAAACGATAAAGTCATTTTATCGTTAAAGTCATTTTATCGTTTTATCGTGATTTAAGGTAAAATTTAAATCATAATTTACACTTTATTCTTCCTTTTGTCCATTTTCTTTTTCATTTTTAGTAAGAAAAGAAAAACTTTTGTGTTCTTTTATTCACCGTTAAAGCATGTCAGAAATTCATATTTTTGTAATTGAGGGTGGGCAATAGAGGCGGAATTCTGAATTCTCTAAGCGTTTAGTAAAAAATCCTGTTTTTAATGTGATGCAAGTAGAAGAAGATAAAGGAAATAGGAGGTAAAAACAGCGGGACGGCAAATAATCTTGCTTTAGAGATGATGCGTTTTATGATCCTTTGAAACTCAAATATTGCCCTGGTTTTCAATAACACTGTGTAACAAATTTTCAAAAAAATTTTGTTACTTATTGGACAGTATTGGTTTTGATTTAATTTTTCAACAAGTTAGTAGAAAAATCCTGAAACTTTGCTTTTGTGGCTGCCACAGAGGTATTCATATAGCCTCCAACTTTTACATTTTTGTTATTTATTTGGCACCACTTTCTTAAGTAGATTTTTTTCTAATATAAAATAATCGTCTAAAAGTCTTACATCAGTATGAATTTTAACATCTATGCAATCGGATATTCGATTCATCGACTTCGATGGAAGGTAAACTGAAGCAAGACGTCTCCAGTAGGCACTTCTAATCCACTGCATTGGTTCATTGGTTCAGTATGAATTGCTGCCTGTTTCATAAATCTGGTACTACAATCAAAGGTTTCTTTTTTAATTTTCGAGGAACTCCTAGTCTGTGAGATGTTTTCCATAACTGTTTTCATACGTTTCCTTAACCCCGTCGCGACGGGAACTTTTTAATGTTTTGTCACCAGTTTTTGAAAATAGAAATTTGTGCCACAAAAATCTTTTGACTCATGCTGATATCTGAGATAGGTACAAACAGTAACAAAATTTATTGTCAAAAAGAAAAACAAATGGTTCATTATTAAACATAACTCAAACATTCCTTCCGGAATAACGAAAAATGGAAAGTCATTCTCCTGGGACACGCAGTAGGAAGAGCGCGAAAGAATTTAAGTTGGAGACACCTATACGTACAGAGAAAAGAAAATTGGCAAGAATTAAGAACAATGTAACATAAAATTGTTTAACACATTGAGTACCACATCAATCACCGGTGACTGACTCTTAACTTTCCGTTGGGGCCGCGTCACTCACCGGTGGAAATCTTATTTCGTAGCCCAAACAGAAAGACCGACAAAATAGACTTTGTACCCAACGTGTTATATAGAAAAAAAAAATTGCCGGGGGTAATACATTTTTTTGTATGTGTTTGTGTGTGATTAGGGTCTTTCTTATTAGTCAAGAAGTGTAGAATTTTAATCTTTCGCAAAAAGATTATAAAAGCGCTAACTCATCCAGACAACCAATTTGAGGGGCACAAAAATATCTTGATTCATGCAGATATCTGAGAGATACAAACAATAGTAATTATCAGTAGCAAAATTTATTGTTAAAAAGAAAAAAAAAACTTGGTTCATTATTGAACAAAACTGAAACATTTCTTCATTCCGGAACAACGAAAAATGGAAAGTCATTCTATTGGGACTCTCAGTAGGAGGAGCACGAACGAACTTAAGTTCATTTCCCTGAGACACCTACAGGTAAAGAGAAAAGAAAAACCGTGGGCCGACTAACCTAACCAAATACCTCATCCGCCTGAGTAAAGAAAAAAAAAAAAATATGTTGACCTTGCGTTAACATTCTGAAGTGCTTCACTGCTTTTCCAACATATCACCAAAAAAGCTTTTTCCAAGTCTAATTTTCCTCAAATTTGACCTAGCATTCCTGACACATAGAAGGACCCTTCATAGATTTTTGAATTACATATTCTCCGTTAACTCTTAAAAAAGTCATTAACCTTACATGTTTTTTCTGTAATATCTCTAAGATGAGATGGTAGATTTTTTGTGTAAAATGTCGTAAAAGGTTGGTTGAATAATTCATATCGTTCATAAAATTCATAAATATAGGGATTACTAAATAAAGAATAAATTCATGTTTTTTTTTAACTTTTTCTAGTGTCGGAAAAGTACCTTTGTTTCAAAAATATGAATTGATTAAACAATACCAGAATATACGTATAAATGTAACTGGAAGTAAGTAGTGGCTTAAAAGCCACTACTTATTTCCATTTATTTTTTTTTGTTATTATTTCGCAAAGATTGTAAAAGAAAAAATATTTCAAAATTCCGGTGCGATTTCAGCTTATAGGAATTAAAATTAATGTAGAATCCACCGTGTAGTGCGCACGTAAGATTTTAGATTTCATTTTTCCATTTTTAGGTATGTCCGCCGTATAACGCACATCTTTTTCTTTATACAGAAATCTGAAATGCACTTATACACAATATTGCCTAAGGTGACCGGCCACTTGCGAGTTTAGACGTTTTGTTAACCCTTTGAGCTCTGGTGGGTAAACTTCTTCAAAATTCGAAATGTTACACTAGCACTAGTATTTCGCAGAGATAAAATACGGTTTACTAAAAGAAGGAAAAAATGCATTAAACCTTTTTCAAATAAATTTGGTCGAATATTCCGGTGCCAATGTGATATTTCGAAATTAAGATTAAGTGGTAGAAAATTCAACCATCAGAGTTCAAAGGGTTAAATATCTAGAAAAATACATGAGGAATTATTCTGTAACTCCAAGTGTATAAACAGAACAGTATAGGTGATATATTTCCGCGAAGATTTTTGCCTGAAATTTCATAGGGGACCGTCAACAAATAAAAAAAGAGCGAATATTTTTTGGATAAACCTGTCAAAACTAACATAACAAAAGCGTTCAAATTGCAGATTTTGATTAAATGGCATATTGTTATAAACTGTTATCATTTTTATGATGAAAGCATGTGCACTCGTAAGGAAATTAAGGTTTCTATAAAAATATTTCAAAATTTTGACAAGTTTTTTGCTTATAATTTGCAGTGTTCTTAATATAAAAAATGTTCTTTTCAGAAAATGTTCAAACAAAATTGTACAAAATATCCTGTAATCAAAATTAAAACTATAAAAACTGTGTGAAAAATGAGCAGGTTTATTAAATAATGTTTCACTGTGCATGCGTGACAGCAATCAAAATGTAATTTGTATAATGTGTTGGCTAAATGTATAGAGCAACTTTTGTCAAAGTCTTAAAAACACAGCTTGAAAATTCTGAAAAAAATCGTCGATAGAATAAGCACCAAATCCGTTATTACCAAAGTAAAACAAAAAGAGGAGAGAGGTTGTATTTTTGCGACACGTATACGTGTCGCTCGTCCTCAATGGGTTAAAGATATTATTAATTACGAAAACTAATTTTTTATCCACATGTTTTAAATCTATCATATTTATATTCGGCGTATAACGCGTATCCCTAAATTTCGATGTCATTTTAGGTATTAAAAAAATGCGTTATACACCTGATTTTACGGTAAGTGGTATAAATAATATACTACCGTCCTTCAAATGATTAAAAATTTACAAAAAATTATTAATACACATTAATACCTTAGTTTTCGTATCCGTGATTTTCCAGGCAGCGTGTGCTACTTTTTTTTTTTTTTTTTTTTTTTTTTTTTTTAATTCAGGTTGTTTGTTTCCCTCTAGTTTTCAGGTGCGTTCGTAATTATATAAATACATAGCACCTATAGTCGTTGTCTAGTCTGACCTTCTCTTCGCATATAACTGTTCAAAAACGACCAAATCTATTGGTTGGAGAATAATTATATATAGCCGCTGCAGAATTTTGTCGAGTCATTTCAATTTTATGAAAATTGAATCAAAACATAAAATGATATTAATAAAGGTTTTCTTCATTGTGTTAAATCCTATCTTATATGTAATTAAATCAATGATATTCCATGATAGTTAATGATTCTAGTTTGGCATGATGATTTCGTCTAATTTAAGATGGAATCCTATTATTTCTCTATTAATGAATTTAATATATATAATAGTATTAAATTTTGTATTCACATAGTATTTTGTATTCAGGTTTGTATTTTTGCTTAAAACTGCAACAGCTATTGCATCAAAATTTATAAAACAAATTATAATACGAATGCAGACCACGTTTCACGTAAAATTTCCGATTTGTTTAAAATACTATATTGGCTTTATTTTCGTATCATTTTATCTGCTATTTAAAAAAGGTGAAAAATTCTATTGCAAAAAAATGGTGGATATCAATCGATCTGAATTTTTAAAAATGTAGCCTGCACTTATCGGGTGCGACACTTAGGGGGGAGGGGGGGGGTAAAAAATAACAGAAATCTCTGTTGATTACAGGATAGCTGAATTAAATTACTCAAATACATTTATTCTATAAATTTTAATTGCGCGAAATAAAATATTAATATGAATATTAATGAATTTTTACATAACTGGAGTTTTTACTTTCTTCTATCTTTACAAGAAGAAAGTATTGGATTCATGAAAATTTTCGACTTCCGGTTTTCGACGGATTTACACATTTTAGAAGGTCCTGAACACGTTTTGACTATTTTTAGAAAATGTCTGTCTGTGAGTCTGTGTGTCTGTCTGTGAGTCTGTCAGTCTGTCTGTGAGTCTGTCTGTCTGTATGTGACAAAAAATTTGTGGGCGCTCTATCTCAAGAACTAATGCTCGAAATTTAATAAAATTTTATATTCAATTAGACCTTGATATGAATTAGTGCCTATTGGAATTTTGGTGAAAATTGGCCGGCAGGTGGCGCTGCTATATTACGTTTTTCATGATTTTCAAGATTGCTATATCTCAAGAACTAATGCACAGAATTTCACCAAACTTCGTATTCTGTGATCCCATTATATACATAGACGCTGATTACGTTTTGGTGTAAATTGGCCAGCAGGTGGCGCTGCTATGCGACGTTTTTCATGATTTTCATGATAGCTATATCTCAAGAACTAATGCACAGAATTTCACCAAACTTCAGATTCCGCGATACCTTGAGTTACATAGCCGCTGATAAGATTTTGGTGTGAACTGCCCTATAGGTGGCGGTGCTATGCTACATTTTGCACGATTTTTGCGATAGCTATATCTCATATATATAATGCAGAGAACTTTATCAATTTTTAGTTTCTTTTACACTAGAATATATAGCATAATTAGACGCTGATTACATTTTGGTATTAACCTTGCAACAGGTGGTGCAGTTATGCTGCATTTTGCACGATTTTTCCGATAACTATATCTCAACAACCAACGCACAGAATTAAATCAAACTTCAGATTTTGTTACAAAATGACATATAACATAATTACACGATGATTACGTTTTGTTATAAATCCTTCAACTGATGGTGCTGTTGTGCTATATTTTACACGTTTTTTTTTAAACTAGCTATATCTCAAGAACTAATGCACAGAATTTCATCAAACTTCAGATTCTTTTACACCATAACATAATTAGACGCTTTTTTACGTTTTGGCATAAATTGTCCAAGATATGGTGTTGCTGTGCTACGTTTTGCAAATTTTTTGTTATAACTATATCTCAAGAACTAATGGACGAAATTCCATCAAATTTCAGATTCTGTTAGGTCTTGATTAGATAGATGCTTATTAGGTTTTAGTATAAATTACCCAACATGAGGCACTACTAAACTCATTTTCTCAGAATAATAGTTAAATTTTGCGTTTTAGGCTTTTCGGATACCAGAATCTCATTAGGCTAGGTCAAATGTTCGAGGAAATTCGATAATGAGTAACTTTGGGGTCACCACGTTTTTTTTTAATATTAAAATGTACTTATGAGATAGAAGAAAGTTTCGGGATTGACACATCCAACTAGTTTATTCATGAAACAGTTTACCTTTGCAAGAATTTTGTTTATGTGAAAAAATATGGTTGAAATAGGGAACTCACTCCATTGCAATGTTTAACTAAAAATACATTTTGAAAAACAGAAATTTTTTTAACTGCATATTTAACTAGAAATTTTTAAAAAAATTTAAAAATTAAATTTTTAAAAATACTTACATTTTTTTTTAATATTGATATTTTTGTTCAGTTTTTTGTTTTAAGATTTTTTAATATGTGTTACACAAATCTGTGCATGGATTTTCAGATTCATCTAATGTTACATGTAATTTATCATAATAATATTATTATTACTGATTTGTACTATGTAAAACGATGAAAATTAACACTTCTTCATATACTTTTATTTAAAAAATAATAATAACAAAAAACCTGAAAGCTACATAGTAAAGAATATGTACAAAAACCTTTAAATCTCTATCTCAAATATAAAAAAAGTTTTAGCATTTTTAAAACATGAAACTCAAAAAAATATGAACATGGTGAAACAGCCACTTAAAGTTTTTATTTGCGTGGATAATTGCGCTGGTTGTATTAACAAAATTTAACAAATCTCTCGATATAATTATAATATGTGTAAAACCCAGGCGTCAAAATATTCGCAATTAGATAGGTTTTCATTTATTATTTAATCGCGTCCATGATCTGTCTGTACGTCAGACGGTCAACGTGTTTTTGCCAATCATAATTTGTTCATATGAGTTACGGGCATCCATACTTTATCATGATTTATCATTTTATAACTAATTTTTTTACTGTAAATTTTTTCTTCTTTAAGGGTGTATTTCGATTCAAACTGCTTATTTTCCGATTTATTTTTGAATTCATTTTTGATCTCGTATGCATTAAACTGGCAAATTGTCTTATTTAGAAAGCACACAAGGTGCCGTGACTTTCGATTCTTTGATAAATGCAGAAAATATTGCAAAAAAAGCAATCAAAAACGGCATTTTGAACAGATTTTTCCGAAGCGGGAGATTTAGGAGTAAAAAAAAGTATCATACTCAGAAGATAATTGTTCATAAATCAAATTCTAATGAATGGAGCGTAAAATGACATCACACGGCACCTTGTACGTCTCTTCAAAAATCTCCTCAGCAAGTTTCATGTTTCTACTTTTTAAAATGTGTCTGAAATTGTATCGGAAAATTTCGAGCTGTTGAAGGTGGAAAAGCGTTTTTTCGAATACTCCCTTAATCGGAGCATTTTACTTACCCATTATACGTAGTATAGGGTAAGTCTTGCAATCGTTTTGAAAATCGAAAAAAAAAATTTGACGGATTTACACGTTTTAGATAGTGGAGATTCCGAAAAACATATTTTTAGAAAAAAAAATTTGCCGTCCGTCTGTCTGTCTGTCTGTCTGTCTGTAAACGCTCTATATCCTGAACAAATTGAGATAGAGACTTGAAATTTTGTATGTAGTTAGTATGTAAGAATGGGACGAAGCCTATTTAATATCAGCAACCTCGATTATCCGGAACTATTTTTTTCGGACTCTCGAAAAATTCGTTCTGATGAAAGGTATATAAAAATTTTCGAATTTTTTTGTTCTAAAGGATGGACGTAAAAGGAAATAAAATAACACACATTTTGCATATAGAACGAAGTCAATCGGATTATTAGTTGCCGAGATATTTGTAATCCTGTTTTCCACATTCTTCGATTTTTCATGACCCTGTATTTCATTCAAATTTCAATTCAGAGGTATATTTTAATTGGAAATGAGACGCTTAATCCGACGCAGTTAATTGTTAGTTAATAGAATTATTATTTTTGGAGTATAAGGATGTTTCTTTTACGCAGTTCGGTACTACTTGAGTAGTTTGGTGTTTTATATAATTTGTCGAAATTGGTACATCAGCAGTTCTTTAATATAGCATTACTTATGTATATTAACACTATTTAAATTTTGTTTATGAATTGCAATGCATTGTATAAATAGTTTTCACATGTTTTATTTTCATATACATATCCATGATGGGTAAGTATTACGGTGGCCCTTAACGGCTAGTTTCTGATTCAATTAGGCAAAAATTCTGTTTTGAAAAACCGGTGATAAAAGATTAAAACGTCTGTAAAAGGCGCAAAAAATAGGCATTATTTGTATTTTTTTTTTTTTTTTTTTTTTTTTTTTCAAAAATATTGATCATTTAAATGGTTAAAAAAGAAAATCGATTTTTTGACGTAAACTATCCCCTTAATATTTGAAATTCTTTACTCCTTCCGCCATATCATCAATAAAACTTCTTCGAAGCCCAGTTTTGCTCAAATTTGATCTAATATTCGTGTCACATACAAGAACCCTTTTCGGCATTTTGAATTGTATTCTCTGTTAACTCTAAGAAAAGGCATAAACCTTGTGTATTTTCGCTGTAAAATCGCAAAGAAAAGTCAAGTCAAAAGGAACGGTAGTTTTTATGTGCGAAATACCGTAAAAGGTTGTTGAATTATTCACATACCATTTATTACCATATTCATAAATATTTGAAGTGTATCATATGACTTTCATGAAATAGAAAAACTTTAAGTAATAACAGATTCTATTATTAACACTCTCAGGGCAAAACATTTTCAAAGCTGAAGTATTGTAATAAATGAATGGCACCGGAATTTACCAACAGATTTATTTGTAAATAAGAGAAAAGAACGCAAACAAATTAAATGGAAAATATTTTACCAAAATTCTGGTGCCATTGTAGCGTTTGGGAATTAAAATTATGTGGTTTCATAAAAATACCACTGTCACCACTGAACAGGTTAAAGGAATTATTTAGAATGAGATTATTCTTGCATTATTTACTATTGCATTCTGCTTATTTACTCAAATTCTATCAGTTGTTATTTTTAAAAAAATATATTTTAGAAATATGTTCTGTAGAAATGAGTTTGAACTCACTTTTCGGAGCCCGAATCCGTCTCATTTCTATCCTTTCGAACAAAAGGTAACTTGTCCTTCCGTAACAAGATAGTTTTTTCTTTAACCCCTTGGAGACGAGCGACACGTATACGTGTCGAAAAAAGGCTCAATTATCCTTGTTTATTCCCACTAGTAAAATTTTACTGTGAAATTTGCCTTATTTAATCGGAGCATTTTCACGATTTAATAAAGTACAAATTTCTGTTTTTAAAAACCGGTGACAAAACATTAAAAATTTCATAAAAGGTTCCCTTCCTGAAGGGGTTAAGCGATTGATTTACAATGCTTTTTGTTAGTGATTGCTTAAATACACTTTTGCTGTTTTTACTTTAAGAAATATTGACAAATTTATTCTTTTGTAAGTCTTAAATAAAAAGGAAAAATAATTAAAAATAAAAGGTAAACATTCTTTATTTAATAAGTTTTTTGGATGTGAGAAATCAGCAGTAAAAGCTGAAAACTTTTATGTTTATTATAGAACTTGTGTGTTATACAAAATAAACAAAGCTAATGCACATAATCAACATTTAGCACTTTTAAGAAATTGTAAGCAATCATTCGGAATATTATCTTGGATTTCAGTGAAATGACAATGTGTCCCAACTTATAAATTTACTCTCCAAGTATTTATGTTAAAGAATCGCGACATGATTTAATTTTTTGCATTTTTATTATTCATTCGGGTAATATTACTGGGATCAGCCTGATTAAATTCTCTTTCAGTTTTTGAACCAATACTGACTAAATACTGCTGTGAATATTAATATAACTTGAAATTTGTATTTTGATATTTTGTATATTGATTTGTATTTTGAAAGTATTTTGATAAGTATAAAACAAGGTTCGTACACTCCTTGGAATTTCCAAGGACACTGACACAACTATTAAAACTAAAAAAATTTACATTTAATTTTTAAACCACAACATTCGAAATCCCCACCTTCATTCACAGATTTTACGATATTTTTCTGCAACACTTCGAAAATATTCTTAAAATTTAGTGGCAGTGCGAACCCTGGTATAAAATAAATTTGCTAGCATCAATATAATGTATGGATGAGGCATATTTTTAATTCTTCTTTATTTCTATCTATTTAATCTATCTTATATATTGGTATGCATATATTTACATATTTTTAATTAATCAATTATAATATCTTTATGCAGTTATTCTTTTAAAGCTTAATCCAATATTAATTATTAATATTTATAAATTTATTTATTTAAATTATTAATTAGTTTTTAGACCTAACAATGTTTTTTCTTGATAATAAATTCTTGAGTAATCATTTTAAATGCATCATGTAATGATAGAAGTAAGCAATTTATCCATTCCTTGGTTAATGCGTATATTGGAATTTATTTATTCAGTGGAATTCATAGATGTACTATACTGTGCAGCACCAATTCTTCTCCATTAGAAAAAATACTGTTTTTTTTCTTTTTTTTAAATATTTTTACCTGAGATGCTTTACTTCATTCCTTTTTGGTTCTACTCATAGATATTTAGTCAAATATTTTTGGCAACATGTGCAAATGCTTTCTTATATCTTGCTCAATCATTTAAGCCTAGGTGGGATCTTTAATCGGTAATATTCTTCTTTTTTAAATCCACTTCAATTTAAATCCATTATACATATTTTTTTTTAACTTAAATTACTTTTGGCTTTGCATTTTCCGGATTTAATGCGTACTTTAACTCCTTTTCTACATTGTATAACTGGTTATAGCTAATAAAAATATTAAATCGTGCATGCTATTTGTGGAAATCAGGGTACTTCGAGTCTGATGATTCTGCTTTCGTTCCAAAAATATTTCCTATGCTTTTTGTATTTTCAATCCTTTGTTTACATTTGCCATAAGGCTTCAAAGAATTTTATAATTGTTTTTATGCAATTTTTAATTTGTATAAATTTATTCATAATTCGTACATTCCTATTAATTGATAATAATTGGAATTGGCTTATAATGTTTTTTTTATAGATAATAAATAATGGATAGTTAGAACTACCCAACAACAAAATAATTATAAATATATTATCTATCTATCAACCTATTTATCTATCTTATCTATCTATTTAGCTATCTATTTATCTATATAGATATATAAACAAGAAACATTTTATTAAGCAATTTTTTGTTTCAAAAAACAATTATAAAAACAATTATTTGGCTTTAAAAAACCGAATAGTTGGCAGATATGATATTTGCATATTTATACCAGCAATAGCTGATTGTGATTATGATCCTATGTATCAAGGATTTTATTCCTTATATATATATGTGTAATTAAAAAAAAAAAAATGCGGCATTTTGCCCTCTCTGAGCTATTAATTCTAAATTTGTGGAACACATTTTTAATCTTAGTTTCGTAATGTATTAATATTTTAACAGCTAAAGTTCTTTTTCTTATTTTATTTAACTTATTAATAATCTATTGCTTGTTTCTCAAAATATTAACGTAAAAATTAAAATAATATTTTCGGCGGCATTCCATCTAAAAGATCAACAGCAGGTTCAGCAGCCCAGAACTTACCAAGCAATGGATTTCGGTCTTTGAGAATTTCCCCGTAAAAAATTAAATCACTCAATCTTGAATTCATATTTATTGGAACACATAAAATACGTGAAGTTATACCAGCAGTTACCTTGGCACACATCGAATACTCCCAACTTCGTGAACTAAGCTACCTCATTCCATCTTACAATTTATCGGGAAAATTTTAACGGGCGTCCTAGCAGTTCAAGAGACAGATGCATTCTATATGCTTCGAAAACCTAGAATGAAACTCCAACACTCACACGAAAAAACTGGCCCCTCCTCAGTCTGCGTCAGTAAATTAAAAATCCAATTAGGATTAACTACGAGGCTACGCGTCAGAAATCATCACCTCTGATTGGTATACGAAGCGTGGCCTTCCCGTAAGAACTCCATACTGTCTCGCAAATAGACTAATCTGCTAACATCCGCGCATTAACACAGAGCAGACGATCTTAATAAAAAATAAAATTAAAATCTCGATAATATTCTAAAAAGGAAAAAATATTACGAAATCGTTTCCTGCACTTTTTGAGAAACAAGCAATAGATTATTAATAAGTTAAATAAAATAAGAAAAAGAACTTTAGCTGTTAAAATATTAATACATTACGAAACTAAAATTAAAAATATGTTCCACAAATTTAGAATTAATAGCTCAGAGAGAGCAAAATGGCGCAATTTTTTTTTTTATTATATTACATATACATATATATATATATATATATATATATATATATATATTCTTTTTTTTATTATTATTAAAACACATAAAATTCATTGTATTTTCTTTTTTACAGTTGGAAAGGACCTATCAGATATAGACATAGAATGTAATAGCAACAATATACAAGTTACAATTTCAACCCAAGATGATTTCAATGGTATGATTTACCCAAAAGGATTATCGAAAAACTCCTCTTGTTTGGCGGAATACGAACATGCTGGATCGAAGATCACGTACAGATTGCCTCTGAGGTCATGCAACACCATGAGCCACGATACAGTAAGTACAACCTTTTAAAAATTTATGCATTCTGATTTAGTTGACCCTCTAATTCAGGGGTATAAAAATCTAGGTGCTAGCGGGCAGTCTCTTACCACTAAATTTTAATAGTTTTTTTTGGGGGGGGGCTTAAATTTTATTATTCTTTCAAAAAATTTAGTTGAAATATCAGACGAAAAAAAATCCGAGTAAAATCTAGTGGTGAGAGGCTACTCGCTAGTGTCTAGATTTTTTCACTCCTGCTTAATAACCTCAGTAGATTACATTCCAGAAATTGCTTAGTTCTGGAAATTGGCATTCATATCCGAAAATTTAAATAGTAAATTTTGGTTTATTTAGTAACGAAATGCCTGTCATAAAAATGGGCAAAAATTCTTGCTTTTTAATTTCTGTTGTTTTTTGTCATCCGGAAAATTCTGCGGCATATTTCCATTGAGATAATAAAGTGATAGAATGACAGCGGAAATTATCAACAAATTTATTACAAAATAAGTAAAAGTTTTTGTATACGTATACTATAAAAAAGAACTTTTAAACCAAAAATTCCTGTGACAATGTGGCATTTGTAGACGCGATTCTTGGACGAGATTCGTCTGATTCGCCTGTTCAAACTCTCACCCTGGTATTTATACTTCGCCAACCGACCAAAATAATTTGCTTATAACGTAAGTTGCATACAAAAGTAATCACTAAATATAGATTTAAGGAGGCAGAATAGCTTATGAAAGTCAGAGGATCGATAGATAGAGTATTTTCACGTACAAGAAAACATGCATATAGTAAATAGTATACGCGGGTGCACTCCGTATACTTTCTGGATTTTTTTAAGGAACACCGTATACCTTCTGTTTCTCAAGAAAGCTAAGCATTCTAGGATATACCTTCTGCCTTGAGCGTATACTCTCTGCTTAGAGAGTATACCCTGTTTTTTCTACGATATACCACTGCAAGAAGATATTAGGTGTCGGACAACACACTTATAAACTAGCTTCCTTTTATAAGAGTAGCTTGATTCTGCCACATGTTAACGTCTAAAAAGGGTCCTCCAAATAACACAATTTGTTGCGATAAAAAACTGATAAAAATCAGAAAAAAAATCTTTATTCAGATGTAATGTTTTTCTACCCCCTCAAGAAAAATCTCGAGGACATGTAAATTACGAATAAAGGAAAGAGAAATAAATACCAGAGATGTATATAAAACGTAACTGCAGACTTTTTTGCAACATATATTCAGGAAAAATGATGGCGCTTGTAATATCTCGTGCACGAATCTCAATATTTATAAAGGATACTTTATAAAGTAATAACACCTTTCTGATTTTCAAGGCAGCGAAATGGCCTACAATTTAAATCATCAGAACTTATATGAGCTTGTACGAGCATTCGATTGCATTGGACATTAGTAAAGAAAAATATCATAAGCGAAAAATGTCGTTATTGTTTGTATCGATACATATGATCAAAAAATAATTAAGTAACGTTGCGTGATGAAATGCTTAAAAATAAATTACTACAATTGTAGCATCCGTAATTGAATAGAGCTCAATCATACACTTTTACTCATTAATCAAATATGTATTATTTAATACTTTCCATACAAATGCATTTTTATTCTTTTAATTTTTGGGATTTTTTTAATTGGGTTATTCTATTGATTATGTATAAGGAAACATGGATTATTTGACTATAAGAAAGATCCGAATTCACTGTCATCATTTTATTTTTTTTCCCTTGGGTTGTTGCTGACAAGCATAAACTTAATATTAATTACAATTATAATTATAATTAAACCACTAAAAAAAAGCCTGCTTTTACTCACATTTTTTACAATAAAATGATAGTAAATATGTCATTAGACTCGGAATGTTGTCTTGTTGATAACATGAATTACAATTTTTGAAATGTGTCTTATACATATTAAAAATTGCACCAAAATCAGATTTTTTAAATAATTATGCTCATTTTTTTACATCATATTTGAGTTTCGTGTATAAAAGAAGCCTAGAAAACCTGTCATTTATGTACTTTTGTAAAATTTTCATAAAATTAGAAAAAAAAATATTTATTGAGAATTACCAATTTAAAAAAAATTAACATCGCAAAGGAAAAATTTTCAAATTCATTCTAATAATATTGCACAAGGGAATCGGTGAATAAAACACTTATGGCTGGGACTTACTTTTTCAAATTTATTAAAAGGATTTTTCAGCATTTTTTCCCTGATTTCTAATTTTGATTTTCTTATATGTGATTAAACGGTAGTACAATGTTGCAAAGTTATCGGTTTATCTCAATTTTTTATTCAGAAATGGCCAGATTTATGTTGCAAATTTCAAAGAATTTTTACTTTATGTAAAAATATTTTAACTTTATGCAAAAATAAATGTAGACCGTAATTAATATTTTTGACGTGACAACGTCTTGTAAATTGGTTTGCCGGGAGACACTTCAAGAAACTGCGTTACGTTATGTTACGCTCCGCTCACGATACGCGCTCACTTTTCTCTTAACTTTTTCCGGTCACTTGTGGGACCATTTTCTGAACGTGAATGTGAATTCGCTGCAAGGAAGGGGCGGTGCTTAATAGGAATTTTAGATAGTATCAAACTAAGACGAAATACGTTATGTATTAGTTATTAGTATAAAGTACAAAGAAAATAAGTGTAGTTTATTTCGTAATTCGGTGGTATATTATGGAAAACTAATGATATGTGATTAGTGAAAGCCATTTTACTTTAGTTATATTCTGCTCATTGAAAAATTCTTTAATATGCTGTTTACAAAATTCAACATTTGACATCAATAAACATGAAGTAAAATGTGTTTAACAAACACAGTGTATTGCAAGTTATTGTATGTATATTTGTATATAAATACGTATGTATGTGTAAAGGTAAAAATAAAATTTTGTTAATATGAAATTCAGTGCGAGATTCTTTGTATAAATTAATGTTTTAAATATAATTCTTTGTATAAATAAATGTTTTAAATTGTTACTATTATTTCATCCTTCTTCCTACTATACGAATGAATATTCGCATTAAAATTATTTTACAACTCAAAGTCGTTGTCACGTAAAACTTTCGCCCGTATACCGACTTTACAGGCAACCAATTTTTTTTAGATATTTTGAAGTACTTAATTTAAGCTTTTATTATAGAAGTAAAATTTTACTAAAATATTATTGGTGCCGTTTGCAAGTTTGTAATTAAAATTAGATATCCCAGACCGGGCATAGTGTACCGCAAAGGGTTAAAAAAAGCATTGTGAATGTCTGTGACGGTTTATATTTTGTAAGTAATCGGACATCCCTATACGAATAACCCGTAATTAAATTGCTAAAAATATACTGTTTTATTTATTTTTGAGACATCGTGAATTTTTTTTAATATGAATTTATTAATTACTTCATATTTTAAATGCAGTAATTACAGTGAATTCGGATCTTTCTTATAGTCAAATAATCCATGTTTCCTTATACATAATCAATAGAATAACCCAATTAAAAAAAAATCCCAAAAATTAAAAGAAGAAAAATGCATTTGTATGGAAAATATTAAATAATACATATTTGATTAATGAGTAAAGGTATATGATTGAGTTCCATTAATGTTACATAACATTTTATGTACTTATCATTAACAAAAAAATCGTGAATATTAAAAAAGATTAAAGAATATTCAATTACGGATGCTACAATTGAAGTAATTTCTTTTTAAACATTTCATGACGCAACGTTACTTAATTATTTTTTGATCATATGTATCGATACAAACAATAACGACATTTTTCGCTTATGATATTTTTCTTTACTAATGTCCAATGCAATCGAATGCTCGTACAAGCTCATATAAGTTCTGATGATTTAAATTGTAGGCCTTTTCGCTGCCTTGAAAATCAGAAAGGTGTTATTACTTTATAAAGTATCCTTTATAAATATTGAGATTCGTGCACGAGATATTACAAGCGCCATCATTTTTCCTGAATATACGTTGCAAAAAGGTCTGCAGTTACGTTTTATGTACAGCTCTGGTATTAATTTCTCTTTCCTTTATTCGTAATTTACATGTCCTCGAGATTTTTCTCGAGGGGGTAGAAAAACATTACATCTGAATGAAGATTTTTTTTCTGATTTTTATCAGTTTTTTATCGCAACAAATTGTGTTATTTCTAGGATCCTTTTTAGATGTTAACATGTGGCAGAATCAAGCTACTCTTATAAAAGGAGGCTAGTTGAAGTGATCAAGTTGAGGTGATCAAGACAATTAAATCGAATGAATTAACACTAACACCCTAAAATTTTTACATTGATTTAACTCCATAAAGATGTAACAGAAATACGAAAATTATATATTTTTCCGAGCTGGTTTTATTCAAGACAACCAAATAAATGGTCGAAAGTGGATGTTGCTGTTTAACCCATTAAGGTCCAAATTATTTTCTTCATTAAAAAGGAAATTTCGGGTTTTCCACCACTTTCAAAATAAGAATAACTTTTATCTTAATTTATTGAGGAATTTGACTTGTGAAAAATAGTGCTCATGTATCTTTCTATTGACTGGTGTGAAAAGTGTTTTATTGCCTTTTTTATAAGCGTCCCTAAAAAGGGACGCTAGGCACTAATGGGTTAAAAAAACTGAAATTGGTGGAATTTTTTTACATGTATATAGGGTTGCCAGATTTACGCTTAGAAGAAAAACGGAAGATTTTTGTTGACACTAATTAGTTTCGGTTTTATCACGCTATCTTTTTTTATATAAAACATAATAAATTATGTAGAATTTGCCATTAAAATTTTTGGTAACTAACTTGTTTTAAAAGAGGTTATTGATTAATTGAATTGTTATTTTCCAACTGTATTTGTATTAAATTGTTCTTATTTATTTAATATTTTTAACTTTTGCTGCCATATGTCCCATTATGAATGAAAAATCAATTGAATTGTAAGAACAAAACTAAACCAAAACATCCTTCAATTCAATGATGAACATGAAAATTTTAGTAATGGGCACTCTGCAAAAATAAATTTTTGTATTTAAGCGTAGAGGGAGATAATGTATCAAACAAAATATTAAAACTTAAGATACAGATATAGTAAGCTAAATTTTTTATAATATAGATTACATATAGTCCAATATAATCTCAAATATAGATAATCTAATACTGCACAAGAGTTCGCGATTGCGCAGCTAACACAAATCTTCAAAAACTTTTGTCATCCTTACCGAAAATAAGCCTTTTTTACATTTGATGTGCATGTGTGTAACTTTTTTTTCTTTGGGAAAAAGGTGAAATTTTGAATCAAATTAAAAAAAGTAAAAAATTATTGAAACTATAAAAAGAAAGATGTGGCAGAAAAACAGAAGAAGCCGTCGTACGGGACAAATTAAAACCTATACCATATAATAGTCTTAAAAAGCGATAAAAACGTACAACATGGCAACCCTACATGTAGATTAGGCCTATTTTGAAAGTTGCAATCATAGTCTGAAGAAGACAGTACAGTAGAACCTCGATCCATCGTTTTTCAAGGGGTGCAGAAAAAAAAACGATGAATGCAGATTAACTTCAAAACACGAAAAAACACTATGCTTATGCATTAGTAATGCATGCTATGTATACAGTATCTATATTATAAAGGCCAAACGTATCTGTGCGTAACGCATACGTCATTTTATGAATGGCAACACTTTCCGATGAAATTTCCATTTTGCAATTTTCGTTACTGCTATTTTTTATACTTCTAGACATCGCACAATTTCAATCTTTACACTGTCGTATGGGGAAAAGAATGCACTTTTAAATGCAATTTGTTTAAAAACTGCATCCATATTTGTTTCTGATATATTAATTTTTTTGTAGTTTTAATATTGTTTTTCTAAGCGTGGCAACAGAAGTACTCCATGTCTATTCAAAGCAAAGGGAAAAAAGCCAAAAAAAAAAAAAAAAAAAAAAAAAAAAAAAAAACTGATTACTTTATCTTTATGTTGCCATTTTTTCATTAAAAGTAAAAAAAAAAATTAAATTAAAGTACGTGCTGTGTCAGAGTCTGTTATAACACCCTGTGAATTTTGGTTTTATTTACAAAATTTCATGTATACTTAAAAGAATATAAATTCGCGTTTTTAATGACCGAAAGGTGGCGTTGTATAGACCTGATAATCGTTTGTTTACGTAGTGCTGTTTGTTCTATGCTGTAGCATAGCGAAACCCGTTTAAAGAGCTATTTGTGGTATAATGACATTAACTGTAACGTGACCTGGTCAAGAACTTTAATTGTAACCAAAATTAACCTAGAACAAGGCAAAACTGCATATATTTCAAGCGTTCCAACTCCTATGGAAGAGCTGTCCGCAAGATTAAAGGCGGGGTCAAGGCATATGCCATCTAGCGGCAGGGGTGCATAACTAGAGGATTATTAAGTAGATTGCAGTTTCTTTTGTGTGAATGGCAACAAAACTTTTTTGTTTCTATAAAATGTTACTTTAAAATATTTCGTAGAATAAGTTTTAGGTCTGAAATATTGTAAACAAGTTATTTCTTTATTAATTTTAATATGAATGAACAAAACCTTTAATACAAGTTGAATGTAGATTCTCCCATTGCAGAATTCAGTTTCGCCTCCGATTAGGGAAAAAAAATCGATAGAGGTTTTTTAGAAGGGCGACCCCGTTTAGCTTGCAATGAACTAACTTCATTTTTCTTGTGTTTATCAATATAATAGCAAACAGAACGGCGTGAAATACCCAATTGAATAGCAATTTCTCTCTGAGACATTGGAATTGGGGAATAATAAAGAGATACAATTTGACGTGCTACTTCTTCATTGACTAGATTCATCAAAAACGGATTTTTTCTTTAGTTTAAACGCTTTTTTATAGACTCTGAGTAAAAGGAAATGCAATTTAACAATAAAACGAGTGGAATCCCATGGAATTCAACGAATGAAATGTTTAAAAGACCCGATCGATTTGGTTTAAAAAAAGCAAAAGTAATTACATTATTGAATCAATATATAATAAATGTATTTACAAAGTAAATGTCAAGTTTGCCAGTTACAATTTTGCATGCAAATATTCGCACATCTTCAGTTAAAATTGTAATCTGAGTGCCGGCGAAATCCAGAAATTTTATTTTATATGCACTCACAAAAAAATAGTTTTATTAAAAGAAAAAAAACTAATTTTATTTTTACTCTGACATTATTTTCACTTACTGAAGTCATCTGAAAGTAAAATCTCAATCTCAGTGTCCATAATGAAAAGAAATATTGAAATGTAATATCGGGTACTACTAGGTTATCCCGTCGACCAAAAAATTATCGCCAAACTATAAGATTAAATGCCAGTAATGGATGATCGTGAATGTCACATTCAATGACATTAAATACGATTCATGTGTTTAAAATGTCATTAAGTGTTTTTTATTTCGACTTTTTATTAATATTTTTATTAATATTCTACTAATTATTTGTTTTTTCGTTATTTAAAATAAAAATTATGTCAATATGTATAATTTGGCTATTAGTTTGGCGATTTGTATAATTTGGCGAAATTGGTCGACGGGATAACAGAGTAGTACCTAATATCGTTATGAGTAAAAATGCGATGTTTTAAATAGTGACGTAATTTTCTCTTCAAATGTTTTTTAAAGGTTACATGAAATTTAAAAATAAAAAAAAAATATTAGTAATATGAAAAAGGCATCCGTAATAATATTGTAATTCCCATTTATCTGGTTGCTGAATGACATCATTTTCCTCATTTGAAATTTCTCTTATTTTGATTTAGACATTAATTTTTATCATAAATTATTTTCTGTTATTTTATTTACATTATTAATATTATTTCTCAGGAAATATTTTTTTTTTTACCTCAATTAGTGCATAATTATACGCAATCATTTTGGAAAATAAATTTTTATTATCGAGAGAAAAGCTAAACTGTGTTGCCACCATTTTGAAGAAATGTCATGAAAAAGCATTTAAAATTAAAAATAAAATATAAAAATGGAAATAAATTAAAAAATAACTAAAATGGGCACAACTACAAATAAATAGCTTTCATTTAAAAAAATTAATTATCAAAATCGGTTTAGTAGAAAATTCAGGGCTGATGACATGACATTTTTAGCTTGTCTGAAAGAAATAGCCTTGGAGGCTAATAAATATAGAATAAATAAGTGTAGTACGACTAAATATTAACATAAAATATACTAAGATGAAATATCATTTAACTATGCGATACAAATATCGATGATTAAAATATGTTCAATTTTAATTACTCTTTTAATGTCATGAAAGATGACTCATTAAATTTTGTAAGTACTTATTATATAAATGCAGAATTTTGAAATAGTGTCACATTTTACTAATTTTTTGATGAGCTAAATTATACAAAATGATATACACCGTAGTATTTCCTATGATAATATAATGTTTATCAATATTTAGAAATGTATAGAATTTAATACTAAATAAAATATTCAACTTTAGCTGCATTTTTCATTTACCAATTTCGGACGATAAAAATCCAATGTTTTCTTGGTCATATCGACTTTTATTATTTAACTTGCAAACATTTCATTCTTTTAATTTAAAAACCTATTTTATTATACGTATATTTGGAATAACTTTAATTTTAAATGTATGTATTAAATGTTGTTTTGTTAAACAAAGAAATATTGTTAATTTATGGGCTTAAATATTTAACGTTCTAGACAATAATTTTCCTAAAATCGTAGCTTAGACTTTCTCTCTCTCTCTCTCTCTCTCTCTCTCTCTCTTTTTTTTTTTTTTTTTTTTTTTTTTTTTTTTTTTTTTAACAGACAAAGCTATGTTGAGAATTCATATTAAAAATTCAATCATAAATTTCAAGCTATTCTCTTAATCATAACAGATTAATCAAGTCTACGAGGTTTATTGCAAAATATTTTTGTTATAGTTTGTTTCGATAAAGTCATGTACATTTTAAAAAATAGTCACAATATCATTTTAATTTTGGGAGAAAAAGTACTAACTAGTAGTCATAAGTACCATATAATGCTACGAAAAATATTGACTTTTACCCTAAAATTAAAATGACAATGCGACTTTTTTTAAAAACACAGATTTTTCTTATTAAAAATACGTGTATTTAAAAAAAAAGTCGCATTATTATTTTAATTTTAGGGTAAAAATCAATATTTTTCGTAGAATTATATGGTACTTATGCTTACAAATTAGTACTTTTTCTCCCAAAATAAAATTGAAATGATATTGTGACTATTTTTTTTTAAATGTACATGACTTATCGAAACAAATTATAACAAAAATGTTTTGCAATACACCTCGTAGACTTGATTAATCTGTCATGATTGAGAGAAAATTCAGAAAATATGCTCAAGAGATGTGGAGATAATAAACATCTGCGCATATATGACGTCAAACCCACGTCATTCTCTAGTTATGCACCCCTGCCGCTAGATGGCATATGCCTTGACCTCGCCTTTAATCTTGCGGATAGCTCTTCCATAGGAGTTGGAACGCTTGAAATATATGCAGTTTTGAAACAAGGGCTTAAAACTAGTGCTAATAATTACTGATTTCTTGCTTACTGAATTGTAAAAGAAATAAAATGAAATTACAGAAATTTGATATTTATTTTTAAAAATCAGAAATTTTATTTGGTTTTATATTCATTTTTTTAAATAAAAAAGTAACTAACTCTTCAAGAAATGAAACATTTTTCTGGAAATGTAACATTTTCTGTAAATTCATATGCATGTACAAAAGTTCATACAATTTTAACACTAGAACCGCTATTAGGGGTCAAAATGACAACTGCTAGATTGATAATAATCGATTCGAACCAGAATTTTCTTCATAAGATATATTAAAAGTATGTAGCTCAAAAATAGACTAATTAAATATTTTAAATATTTTAAAATTATAATTCTGGTGAGAAACACTTTTTGAAAAACTTGTGTAAAATATCCGGCGGTTCTACTGTTAAATGCCGTTGCTTAGCAAACAGACTTAGCAATGGGGGATCAGCTTCATCAACATGAACGTTATCCTCTGATTCTTCACCATTATTTTCATTCTTCGCTTTATCATACATTACTCCTATGTGTACGATACTAAATGTTGTAACATCTTGATCAATGGAAAAATAATCGCATCCTCTGCTACATACAACCACTCTTCATCTGCAGTATCTTATCGACAAACAAATTATTTTAGGATAAAAGAATAATTCCAGTTTGTATGTCATATGGATTCACATGATTTTCAATTTCATTTCGGTGAGGAGAAAAATTTTGCAACGATAAATGCTGGAAAACAACTTATGGAAGAACGATACTTGCGGGTTTCGTTAATATTGTTTAAGTATAATTTATGCATGGACCATAGAAATACAAGCGATCAATGCGGGAAAATGATAGTTGCGGGAACGATAGATTGGGGTTTTACTGTATTCTGAATCTAGCATTTTTTGTGAGATTTTATCGCAAACGGTTTCAAATAAAGGCAGGTGCACCTTTTTCTATATATTTAACTGTACAAGCAGGGCTGCGACAGGTGACTATATTTTAACCCTTTAAGCGTCCTAACCGGGGTTTTCCGTCACGTAATTTTTGAAATCAAGGGATAATTCAATACAAAACTGATATTAATGTCACTTTTTTCAACGTGCATAAAATAATTAAATATGTAAGGTAATCATAAAAAAATCCCTATACAAATGGTTTTATAGGTTTATTTATGAATCTTGAAACATTAAGTAAAAAATAAGTCGAATGCTTAAAGGTTTAATTCTATTTCTCACCACTTTTTTAGAATAATTTCCTCTACTGCGCTTTGACAGCATTCTAAAGAGAAATGTACTACAAAATTTGATTTTAAAAATAGAGGTGTATTACAGAATATAAAAATTGTCGTCTGTGGTAGCCCTGTAAAAGCCTCTTCAACTAGTTGGTGTTTTTTTTAAAATCATTTGCACAGGCTATAAAAATGAAACTCGAAATTTTGACAATTTCCGTTATTCAAAAATATGTTATCTCTGAGCCAATCTTAATTTTCACTGGTGGATGTGAATAAAGTTGTTGAAGATATATTTATCTTAAAGTGTATTTTGATTTATCATTTTAAAGATAGTTAATAAGAGCTTTCTTCTGTTTTTTACCATGTTTTTATACTTTTGTTTTTTAAATAGTAATTACGGATGTTTGATTTGCGTTTGCGGTATAGTTTGATACGAGTCAAAACATTTAATTTTATATCCAGTATAGTATATCATATTTAACACTAGAAAGGCCAGATATTTTGATGAAGTTTTATAAAAGTATATCCCAAGAGAATTTTGATTTAAATCAGTTTAACCTCTTTATTTAACATATTTCTTCTTTGTACCGTAATTTCCGGGTATAATCCGCGGATCAAACAATTCTTTTTGGACCCAGAAATATTATTTAGTGATTGAAGACAAATATTTACGGCGATCTGATAACTTACAATTATTTTTATAAAAATTCTGGATCTAAAAATAATTGTTTGATCCGCGGATTATATGCAGGAATTTACAGTATCCTTTAAATATATTTTATAATAAAATTTCTAACTTTAACCGAAATATAGTCATACGGTAGCTGTCAAAATGACCGCTCATGGCCGTTCTAGTGCTAATATGTTCAATTATTCGATCTAAATTAATTTAAAAAGCAATTTTTTACTTCAGTAATAAAAAACAAAATTAAAAAATAAAATTAAAAAACAAAAGCTAGCATTATATTTAAATTAAAAGACAGCCCATCAGAATGATGAGTTTGTATTTTTAAATTAACCCCATGGGAACGAACGACCAATATACATGCCCCTAAAGGTTCTCCGATTCCTTCATTATTTTCACCAGTTATCTTTTACTGTAAAATTAATTTTATTTAATCAGCGAATTTTCGAGATTCAATTATAAAAAAATCCCTGTTTAGAAAAATCTGTGGTAAAAATTTAAAAATTACGCAAAAGACATTCGTCGCGAAGGGATTAATGATATAGCATTGCATAATAAGAAAAGTTATGAAGTAATCAGCTTTCATTGGTCCACAATAGTGTTCATCGACTTCAACATTCAAATGGCTTCAAAGCTCTCCAGACAATGGATTTATGCATCTCTTTCTTGTCGTGCTTGTTGAGTTGTAGCATTTGTCATTCGAATTTTATCCCTTGACTCCCGGTTTTGCCCCGCTAGCCCTCTTGCTTGACATTTATTATAACTTCACCGTCTTCTAACAATGGGACTTTCGTCTTCTTTCACTGCATTAAAAAAAAAAAAAAAAAAAAAAAAAAAAAAAAACTATAACCTCCAAATTCTTATAAATAAATAAATGAATAAAATAACTGCAAGACTTTAATTCCTAAAAAAATTTGTCAACTAATAGTAAAAAAGAACATAGGTTATAACAGGGCTGTCCAACGCGGCGCCCGCGGGCGCCATGGTGCCCTTTGACGGTTTTTTGGCGCCCTTTAGAATATTTCCTGTTATTAAATATTTTAGAAGTAAAATTCTATTATTAAAGAATGATTTTCTCAAAATCATTAATATTTTATCAGATATATTTTTAAAACCTGTGTCTGGTACGTTGTTCGCCTTCCACTGTATATTAAAAACCAGAAACATACTTTAAAAATTTAATCATACATAATTCTGCAATTTTTAGTTATTGCCTATGTAGTGTAATTATGATATTTAAATTTCTTAATAAATGGAAATAGCTCTTTTTAATACTTAAGAATTAAGAGAAAAACAAAGGTTTTCATCTGCTTTCTCCCCTACTTTTTGAAGATATCAGTGCTTGAAAGCTCAGCTTTTTTCTTTTTATTGTTGTCACTGCATCATCGAATATTTTATATAAAAAATAAAAGGGATTAATTTTTCTTCCTTAACTTTTGAAATTTTAGAGGATTTTTTTTTCCATAATTTTGCTTAGGAAATATAATAAACAGGGCTGAATGATTTCCATCTATGAAAGCGTCTCTAGACTATCCCTCATAAGCCACCCATATGATTTGGTCACTATCATGAATGTCTGTTTTTATTCTTTTCATAAAACTAATTCATGCCTTCAAAATAAAGAAAACCGTTTTTTCACATCCTAAAAGAAACCTAGCAATATCTCTGATTTTCGTGTTTATTTATTTGATATTATTGTCATCATAAGCACGATTAAAGTTTCTGGTGTCCCTTCAAATCTCTTCCCTTTAAACATTTTTCATATAAAATTCTCATTAAAAAATTATTGTTTGAAATTCGATACTTGTAACTCCAGAACTGTAGGGATATTCTGTTTACTACTGTACCACAGAATAATAGGGGTATTTGTTTTGTCTGTGCACTGTACGATTCATTTGCATTATTTTATAGACGTGCGTGTGTACTAATACTGTGCTATGATATTGCCACATGTTTTCAGTCGCGTAATACATGTTTTCAGTCGTGTAAATAATGGCGCCCTTCATTATGTGCCAAGAGCTTAGATGCGCCCCTGGTTACTGAAAGGTTGGACAGGCCTGGGTTATAAGATTGAAGAATAAAATCTATAAATAACGTTTGTTCCAATTTAGATAAAAACCATAATCATAATACAAAGTAAAACTACAAATCGTCTCATGTTCAATAAAAATGACACGCGACAGTGGGATGTACACAAAATCATGCGTTCTACTGTAAAACATTAAATTAAAAAAGACTATGATCTATCCACTTGAAATTTATTAATTAAATCTACCATAACTTAGGAATAATAAAAGAATCAGCAACATTGCAAACAAACCCTTTACGCGTATAAATGTCAATGGACTTATGAAAAAAGTTTTATATAAAATGCAATTTGTTTTCATTAAACAGAATTTTTATTCCACCCTCCCCACATCAAAATATAATCTAGATACCGGGTGTCCTAAAAATGACTGATGGATTTTTAAAATCAATAACTTGCAAATGGTGACAGCTATTTAAAAAATTTTTGTAGGAAGGTTATGTATAATGTCAGGAGTTTTTTTTACCGTAATTTCTTATTTTAGTTCGAATCTCAAACAATAGGTGGCGCTGACGGCGATTGAAGGCGAGTGTGATCAGCGTTGAGTGAAGCGTCGACCTGATCTTCAATCGCCGTCAGCGCCACCTATTCTTTGAGATGTGAACTAAAGTAAAAAATTACGGTTAAAAAAACTCCTGACATTATACATAACACTCCTGCAAAATTTTTTTAAATAGCTGTCACCGTTTGCAAGTTATTGAATTTTAAAATCCATCAGTCATTTTTGGGGCACCCGGTACACCTAGATTAGTCCATTATAAGGAAGTTCATTTAAATTTATACTCGTAAAGGGTTTGTTTACAATAATGCTGTTTCTTTTATTATTTCTAAGTTGGAGTTAATGAATAAATTCCTCGTGGAAAGAAGAGTTACATTGGAAAAAAAATTTAGATCATAGTCTATTTTTAATTTAATGTTCAGGGATGCAAGAGCTGCACCACAAATGGCTGATTGCTACCACTAATTTTTTATAGTGGTTTTCATCTTATTTAATGGCAGAATTTTTGAGACGTAATAAGGCAAAGGATATTATAATAATTTAGTGGTAACAACAGCCATTTGTGGAGTAGCGCTTGAATCCTTTTTTTACACTTTCGTGCATGGTTTTGTGTGCACCATTGTCGCATGTCATTTGTATTGAACATAAAACAATTTGTATTGGTTCCAGTGGCGGAACCAGGGTGTGCCCCAAAGCCAGTAAGGTTTTTCTTCTCCTTCATTCATAGCAGAAAGTTTTCTGGTTAAATAAGGCGAACAGAACTTTAAAAAATTGCCGGTATTCAGAGCACTTGGGCAGCCCCCCCCCCCTCCCCCTGGTTACGCCACTGGTTTCTTATCTGAATTGGAACCGAAACATGTCAAAAATTATTTATTTTTAACATATTTTTTAATGCATTTCTTAAGTAATATAAAATGTTTATGAAAAGGTGTTGTTCATTTAAATCCTGTAATTTTAAAATTTTAATTTATTTATTTTTATTTATTATTTATGATTTATTTTTTAATTTTTATTTATTTTCTCCTTTTGTCAAATCTAAACGGCAAACATTCACTCATAAGCCACTTGAAAGAAAATATATTTTAAGAGTACTGTGAATAGAAAATTGAAACAGTCCGAATATAAAAATTCTAACAATTTTGCATTTAATACACAACTTTGCTTGCCTTAAATTAGCATTTTTAAAGAAAGTTTTAATGCATGGAGTTCGTTGTGGTCTTTATATTGCCAATGATCACTGTGGTCTATATTTTAATCGGAAACATTCATTCTTAACCCATTAGTGCCTAGCGTCCCTTTTTAGGGACGCTTCAAAAGGTGCATTCGACACTGTTTTTGACACCGGTAAAAAAGAAAAGCTATAATTATTTTATTTAAATGATGCATTTTCGTGATTAATGAACTAAACTTAAATCTTCTAAAAATAGTGGTGCCAACCAAATAAAATTTACGCATAAGATGCTGGGCACGAATGGGTTAAACATTGTTTTTGAAAGCGTGAAATGATTGCAAAAAGCAGTAAAATGTTTTTTAATTTAGTATGTTTTATATTGCCATTCAGCAGAATTATTGCATCTATAGTCTATATTTTAATGAATCTCAAGGAATGAATCGCATATTGTTTACCATCGCTGAATGCTGGGTGATATGATTTTCAAGCAAGATATATGGGAAAATATGCATATTTCGATCTAGCTCATCACTCTTTTTTTTTTTTTTTTTTTTTTTTTTTTTTTTTTTTTTTTTAAGATTTTTACAAATTTTCTAAAAAAATGGTTAATCTTATTCAGTTTTATTAAAAATATAATAAATCTCTGGAAATTAAAATAAAATAGCTGATTGTAATGAAAGATTATCTTGATCGGGGTAAGTTCATTGCCGAAGAGTTACACTTAGCGATATTATATTTATAATATAATCTATAACACGATATTTCTAGAGAAAAAACGCCACTATACACTTTATTTAATAAATAAAGTTAGATAAATGCCTTAGAATGATAAGTTAGCTTTTTCTTGTATGGTGGGATGTATATTATCCACTTAATTTAAATTGCCAAATGCCATGGTTACACCAGAAATTTTAAGCATAATTTCACATTTTTAATAAATTCGAAGAAAAAGATTTTACTTACAGTAAAACCCCGGTAGTTCGGATTAACTGGAACCAAACTCAATCCGGATTATCGAAAATCCGGATTATCCGGAGAATTAGAAAACAAAATAAAATAAAACATGCGTACATAAATCACCTTCATGTTAAAATGCTTACTTTGTAATAAAAAAGTTTGTAATTTTCTGTTTTAATTTAATATTCTGGCAGTTTTCTATACCTTTTGCGAGCCGTACGTTTCACGCATCCGCTTGAGCATAAGAAGTTCGTTGAGTGTAATCTCCGCCTGACATTAAAAAAAAAAAACCCATTAATTATTCTAAATAAATGAGAAGTTGCTTCATTTATAGTGTAGTGATTTTTTATGACATTTCTAAGTGGTTTAAATAGAAAAAAGGGAAAATTAGAACTACCAAACTTAGTGATGCATTGTTGTTTCTACGAAAGATAACATCGAAGAGTTTAAATAAGGAAGTTTAAGGTATTCTTTCGAAAAGATGGCAGAAAAAGTTTTTTTTATTCAGAATACGACGATGAAACAAGTTAATGTTATGGAAATTAGCCAATCGTTTCTCAAACTTGAAACAAAAAATTAACTAAATCGATCCGGATTATCCGGAGATCTGGATTAACGGGGTCCGAATTAGCGGGGTTCTTCTGTATTATGAAACAATTTTTTTTTTTGTAAAACCTGGTGTCATTCAATCGTTTCATCATTTTTAACAACTGAAGTATTTTACCCATGAAAGGGTTAAATTTTAATTTGAATTTCTGATGGGAACATATTTATATTATTTAGTGGGTCAAAATTTATTAAAATGGAGAGATTTGGTCAAGTATACCGAGCTGTAGAAAGTAATTTTATTTATTTATTTATTTATTTTAAATCCTTTAATGTCTTTTTATAATTGTAACATCGTAAAAAGATACATTGGGTAATAAGTTATTTATGTAAGGTAAATAAAGATTGATTTTAAATACAAATTACTCACTGTTAAAAATCTTGTTCTAGTTTGAACCAAAAAAGTTTGTTTTTTGGTGCTCAATATCTGCCACCGTAAGATGGTGAAATCTTGAACCAAAATTTGGAGCTCCCATTGAAGCATAGTTCCAATACTTGGAACGAGGTTGAACTAGGAAGCTTCAAATGTTGGTACGAGATTTCACCATCGTATGGGGGCAGCTAGTGAGCACCAAAAAACAAACTTTTTTGGTTCAAACTAGAACAAGATTTTTAACAGTGTAGCATTATTATAAAAAAGTTTTCAAGCACACAAATCTCAATATCTTTTTTTTCCATATTTATTCCTAATATTTATATTAATCTACATACGTTGTTATATTTATTTGTTTTATATATTTGAAATGAATAATATCCAAAGTGCTATATTTAAAGCAAATATCCCTTTTCCTTTAAAAATGTGTGTTTTCTCGCTTTTTCAGAATGATGGTGTTGAGTACTTCAATACTGTGGTGATTCAGCCCCATCATAAGCTGGTAACCAGTCTTGGCAAAGGATTTCACGTGCGATGTCGCTACCAAACTAAAAACAAAACTCTAGGCTCTGATGTGGGCGTAAAGTAAGTGTTGAAAATCTAATAAAAATTTATTCTAAAAACAATCCCATTTGTATAGATAACAGTGCTATTACCGATAAATATTATGGCAATATTGAACAAGTTTCGCGCAATAGGATACTGAAATTGAAATCTTAAAATTCAGTACCGTAATTTCCCGTAGATAGCTCGCAACTCAAACAGTTCAGTTTCGATCCAAAAATTTCATTCAGTAATTTAAGGTAAATAGCATATACCGAGATACAAAATGTTACTTTTTATTTTCGAAAAGGGCATAGCCGGATAAGCATTGGAAACATGCCTTTCAATCAAATTACTTGAATTTTTTCCCATGTGTGGATTATTATCTAACAATGTGTTTCACATAATATCACCTAATAAATGTTGATATTTTATGAGATAAAAATGTTTTTTCGATTTTTAAAAACTTCATTTTCTCAAAAACTATTGAACCGAATTAAACGCCATTAATTGTGCTTATATAGGCATCAAAGATGCATAACTGGGAATTTTTGTATAATTTTCTGATTGTAATAAGTGTGTGAAAAAGCGATTTAAAATTTTACAAAAATAAAAATAATATCTTATAGTTGTCCGAAAACCACCATTTTCTTGTAAAAAGTTCCTCATATGTGCCCGAATATTATATAAAAACACCAAAAGTTTGCATTGGTTACTACATATAAATATTTAGAAAAATGTGTATAAAAATTATTAAAATTCATTTAAAGGCGTTATTTGGGGCGGAGCTACTCATCTACGACACTTTAAGAATTTTTGGAATATACAATTACAGAATTATTGTATTTTAAATTTTAATGAACACATGGGCATTATTTTCAACGCTGACGATACTGTTTCGATATAAAAAAATGTTATTGTGTTGGATAAAACAACAGGTAAGAATATTTTCGACCTGGAAAGAAAACTACATTCTTCGATATCCAAATGTAACGACAATGATCACAAATAATTTAAATTAAAATGTTTTCCACCATTTTTAAACAGATAAATTAAAGTTAGTAGTTTCAAGCTTTTTCAACCACCGGAATGCCCTCTTTGTTATCTTGTGAAATGCGTATGTAGTTGTTAACTGCCGCGATCAGTAGCTAATTTATTGTAGCAAATGATTTCTAATTGATACGATGTCATCTAAAAAATGACAACCCGAAATATGGTTGGAAAGAAAATTGTGGTTGCAGAAAAAAAATTAAGTTTTTATTTTTAAGTATAAAATAGTGCAATACATTATCTCGTGTCAACTGTTTTTCCTTATAATTGTCAGCTTTCTTGAAAGTGAAGCCTAAAGGACTCAACACGATTGTATATATATATGTATAATATATAAGCAAAAAAATAGCTATGTCTTTGGAATATTTTAATCTCCTGGTAATTTTTCCGCTGTGTTTTTCAGCTAAAATTTATTTATGAAAAAAAATTAATTTATTTAAAAAACATTTTTATTTTATTTTATTTTTAAATATTAAACGGTTTAAAATTACAGAAGTATACTTCTTAGTACAAAATATCATCCAATCTTATCAGTATTCTTTTTTATTTCTTTTAACTCAAATTATGTACCTTTCGCTAATATTTATCAACAAATAAAATAGCCTCAGAAATATGCCATTAGAATAAACAAAAATTGCTAGTAGCGTATATCTAGAATAAAAAGTTGTCTATTACCACACATTATAGATAATATGTCAGAATTAAAAGAACTCATTATGATTTAATCATAGCTATACAACATCTGTATTGATTTTAGCGCAAAAAAGTAATAATAGCGGAACTACTTACTCTTATTATCCTTCTTTAAAAGTAATGAAAATGTTTCAATAAAAATCATTAAAATAACTGGCGTTACATTTCGATATCGAAGAGTGTTAGTATTTTCCAAGCAAAAATGTTTTTCTCTACTGTCTCCGAAACAAAAAATCAGTTTTCGATATCGAAATAGTATCGACAGTTTTGAAAATTATAGTCTTATATGCTTAATGAAATCTAAAATACATCAACTGACACATTGTCTGTTGACATTGTTCCAAAAAGCCTTCGGATATCGAAGTTGAGTAGCTCCGCCCCAAATAACGCCTTTAAATGAATTTTAATAATTTTTATACACATTTTTGTGAATATTTATATGTAGTACCCAACGTAAACTTTTGGTATTTTTATATATTATTCGGGCACATATGAGGAACTTTTTACCAGAAAATGGTAATTTTCGGACAACTATAAGATTTTATTTTTATTTTTGTAAAATTTTAAATCGCTTTTTCACACACTTACTGCAATCAGAAAATTATACAAAAATTCTCAGTTATGCATCTTTGATGCCTATATAAACTCAATTAATTCCATTTAATTCGGTTCAATAGTTTTTGAAAAAAATCAAGCTTTTAAAAAATTGAAAAACATTTTTATCTCATAAAATATCAATATTAATAAGATGAAAATAGGGGAAATACATTGTCAGATAAGTATCCACATATGGGGAAAAAATCAAGAAATTTGAATGAAAGGCATGTTTCCAATGCTTATCCGGCTATGCCCTTTCTGAGTCGAAACAGAATTGTTTGAGCTGCTAGCTATCTACGGGAAATTACGGTACTTATATAACAAGACTGCCACCGCTTATTCTTAGCAATCTTTTAATATAAATTTTGACAAATGTGTTGTTAGAATTATTTTTAAAAAAATGCGATTAGAATACGAAAATAATAGCCAGTGGCAGCACTATTATGAAGAGCTTTAAGAAGGCAATAGAAAAATATAATAATATATGGATATTGAACTTTATAACCAGGAAATCTCCCAAAGTATTGTAAAGAAAATCTTGTTCTGCAAATTTAAAAATGGAAAAGGTGTTAACATTGTGTAGAGCATACCTCATATAAGGTCATAAAAAATACGCAAATTTTAACACTAGAGCGATCATACACTGTCATTGTAAATGTCATTAACCCTTTGAGGGGCAAGCAATTGCGATCGTGTATCTTTGAATTCCCACCGGAAATTTGTAAAAAAGTTATATTAAAAAGAAGAAAAGCAATTTCACGCCTGTTTTCCACCAAAGTTAGTAAAGTGAAATTTATTGACATTTTTCTGGTGTAAATCTTCATCAGTCGTAGGTGGTATACAATATATACCACCGCCCCTCAAGGGGTTAAATCGATTAGGACCAGAAATGTTTTCATAAAATAGGTTAAATAAATGCAAAAAAAAATTGTCTAATAAGATACATTAAGGGGGCTCAAGGCAATGTTGCCAGATTGGGAATATGTCCCCATTTTGGGGAATTTTGAGCCTCCAGGAGAATTTTTTGGGGACAAGTAATTCTTGGGAACATGTTTGGGGACTATGAACTTTTTGGGGAAAAACTTGGGGAATTGTTTTCACCATTTCATTTCCTATTTCCAGATATTTGACAATAGTGGATCTGTCTCAAATTCGATTTTGATTTGGAAAACGAAAATAAAATACAGAAATAATAGATATAAATCATTATTCTCGTGGTCGTGCTTACCGTTTACATGCATTACTGATTCATCACGATCTGCCTTGGACTATCACCTACTTTAATTTTCAGATAAGTAAGTGACGCAGATTTTCCTGTCATCGTGGTCAGACACACAAGCAGAGAAATGTATTTCATTTATTAGTATAGATTTATACAACAAAAGTAAAAACAATTTTATAACTTTTTTGTTGTTCGTTAATTCTTGTTAATTTGTGCTTCATGAAATGCCAATAGAGATATTTTCAATTGCAAGACCTCCAATTGCATACTACAATCACATTGCTACATGTATAATTGACAATTGCGCAATGAATGCAACAGCTCCACTAGTTCTTTTTATAAGAAATTTAAATGAAAACTCTGCAATCTTAAACGATTTAGATCTTTACATTACTAAATCTTCAGGACGTGTACGAAACGTTCATTTGCTGTGCTTTTTAAAAGATGTTAAAATCAGGTATATTTGATTTATTATTGACGAAATCATAGTGATTGACACAATATAAATACTTTACATTAGATAGGTGCTTCAATAGGGATAAAAAAAATTTTAAAATCATGTTTTATAGCTTAAGTCAGATAAAAGCAGATGGTGCCAACATCATTTCAGATTCATTCAAACCCTACTATTACAGATGGTCTAAACCTTGAAAGAGCAAATGTAATGATAGACCAGCACCATGGACTAGCAACAATTTAAATAACAAGTTTAACATACATGCAAAATTCTGTGAGACGTTCTTTTTTTTTTTTTTTTTTTTTTTTTGTAAGTGGGGAATTTTTTCAAGAAAATGCTTGATTTGGGGGAAAAATTGAGTTTAAATTTGTTAAAAAAATTTTATAACATAAAATTGAAATTTGAAAATTTGCCTTTTTGAGCAGAAATTGCGTTGGGGACTTTTTCTTAAAAAAGGCCTGATTTGGGGAACTTTTCAGAAATTTTGGGGAAAATGGCTTTCGACAATCTGGCAACACTGGCTCAGAGGTTGATCGATACGGAAAAAACATTAAACAGAGCTCTCGCTTCGAGTCCATATAAAAACAGAAGTATTCAATGTAATTAATTTAAACTTTCTGATATTTTAAATGTATATTTGTAGACTTATAAAATTATAAAATGAAGTACTTCAATGTAACATAATAAGAAATATAGTAAAATTTATGTAACACAATTTTCGAAAAAAAAAAAAAAATATTTGTTATATCACCAACACCAAGATATCTTAACGTCGAATTGACATAAGAACCTAATTTTTACTTTAAAATGACCCGGAAACTTTACTCTA
The DNA here is from genome assembly GCA_964019185.1 of Maratus speculifer. Taxonomy (NCBI): domain Eukaryota; kingdom Metazoa; phylum Arthropoda; class Arachnida; order Araneae; family Salticidae; genus Maratus; species Maratus speculifer. The sequence goes on from OZ025290.1 coordinate 252,359,678, forward strand.
TAGAATGAATTAAGGATATAACTATCAAACGAAAATCATACGAAAAACAACATTATTTAAAAAAAACTCTCAAATTTGAAAATTTAAAAAACTCCAAAAAAAATATAACTTTTTTTAATTAAAAATACTCAAAATATCAAACTATCTAAACTATATTAATTCATTCTATAGATAATGATGTTATATGCATGCAAATAAAATTTTAAGCCATTCCATCAAATAGTTTTTTTTTTTTTTTAATCTTGTTGTTAGTCGTCAAAAATCAAGTTTTGAGAAAACGCGACTTAAAGTTGAAATTGTATGGGTGCGGCATTGAAAATGTTGATACATAAATGCTTATAACTCCGTTAAAAATGCAAATATTTTTATGCGTTTTTTTGCATTGAGTTCAGAATTAATTGAATAATAAAATTAGATCATAAAAAAATCGATTTTTTGAAAAGTTTTTAACCCCTGAGCCCCCTTAAGTAGCTTTACATAAAATGTCTAGTGTAAACATTTTTACAAACCTGTGACGAAATTTCTGATTGTTTTAGTGTTAACCCTTTGCACTCTCGAGAGGTGATTCTCACTGACCAATAGTGTCCAGTTGAATATTCGTAAAATGAATAATCGTTCCTAATTGGTTCATCTGTTTATAGAATTGTCTCCCATAATTTTATACTTGGAACGATATATTCAAAAATCATCGCTGAGAATGATCTTATTAAATAATGCAAGACTAATTAAAATCTGTCCAGTACAACTTTATAAAAAGGTTAAACTTTTATAATCAGATTCATCACTGGGTTCAACCGTTGCAGCTAGAAATGGTCGATTGCTACCATTAAATTTTAATATTTCTTGGCTTATTTAATGACAAATTTTCTGAAGCTTAATAAGGCGAAGAATACTATTAAAATTTAGAGGTAAAAATCGCGCAGCTCTTGCATCCCTGGGTTCACCTAATGATTAAAATCTTCTAAATAATTGTCTAACAAATAGTGAAACTCCGATCAAAATCCATTCTGTAGAACTCATGTTATAATCAATTGGAATTAGTAAATGCTTATTTGCATTTTACATGTATAGTTGATTAAACATTTGTTAAAAGCATTATTTCTAAATCTGCTATTGTCTGTTAAAAGCACGTTTTTCGAATATTTAAAAAATATATCATCTGCCGCAAAAAAAAAGTTTAAAAAACCTTAAGAAATACTGCAAAACAACATCGCGTGAACCACTAATATTCATCATCATCAAATCGGGTATTTTTATTGAAAATAACGTCACGATTTCTATACTTAGTATGACGTCACTACCGCTTTGCACCATGCCAAGCGAAAAGAATTTTTATGATCCATTCTTTGTCGAATTTGTTTTGTTTTCCGGCTTCATTTCACGGTTTGTTCTTCGGTGACAAAAACGAACAGTTCTTCTCAACTGTAAATTTTTCACGAAACAAAAGAAAAATGATAACATAAAAAGAATTCGCTATGAGTTGTGAACTGTTGCAAACAAGCATCCAGGAATAAATATTATGAACTTTCCATTTTGCATGAGAATATGTGTGTGTAGACTCGTCTTACTTTCCAAAACATATTTCATACAAATAAAATTGTCACAATTACTTTGACTGGCAGTTCATTGTTCTTTTAAAAGGGTGATTTCGTGTTCAATAACATGCTAGATTATCAAACCATATGATTTCTTACATAACATTCCCAAAACAGAATAACATTTACGGTTCAATTCCTTACACATAGAAGAATGCTGCCGTTAAATAAATAAATAAATTATAAAATTAGTATATTACACTTGATAAAATTTAACTGCGTGCATCTCTTCTCTTCCACGTTATTCTTGAATTCTGATCGGCTATAATAGTCCAAGAGAAGACCGCGCCAAACCCTAAGACATCGAGCACAAAAAAAAAATTCCTTTATTTTATGAATAAGTAGTATTAGGGAATCTAATCATTCATTTCTGCCGGAAGCAAAGTGGTGCATAGGCCAAGAATTGCTACCACTCGTACTTTTAACATTGTGTTTACCGTACAATTAAAAATATGAAAACATGGAAAATTGGCTGCAAGAAAATATAATGCTAAGTCTACGAGTCAACCACTAATCGTATTCATTTTTGGCTCATGCACCACTTCGCTTCCGGCAGACATGGATGATTAGATTCCCCTATTACTACTCTTCCATAAAATAAAGGAATTTTTCTTGTGCTCGATGACATAGGTTTTTGCGCAGTCGGCTCTTGGACTAAAAATAAAATGTCGTGGGAAAAGTTTCGCATTTTTTGCAAATGAAAAACTGAATGTTCACTTTACAAAGGCAGAGCTGCCACAAGTAACTATTTTTATATTCTGTTTGCATCAGTATTTATTTAATATAATTTTTTAAGTCTCTTGCAAATTTTGTCGTTTGTGTCAAATATTTTTATCCAGAGAAAGTGGTGCCAGTTATAGTTTAAAAATAGTCGCTTGTGGCAGCTCTGCATAGATTTTGGATCAAAACATACAGAAATCCAGAAATCTTGGTTTTATATTGATATAAGGGACTTTCCGAGATAAAAATTAAATTTCAATATTTTTATATTTTTGATATTTTTATATCTTTCAATGTTTCTATTTTTATTGTTACGAAAATTCAAAGAGAAGAATCTATAGACAAATTAAAAGTCATTGATATAATTATGTCAAGCATTTATAATTATAGTATTAATTGATTTAAAAAATATATTTTATAAAATGTACTTAAAATTAATGTCTTTCATTCCAGCGCTATTGGAACAACAAAAATGGTTCAAGAAACACCTTTACCAAACTGTGTTATGAAGATTTATGTTGGTAGGCCCGACGAGCATATATTGGCAGAGCATGTGAAAATTGGAGATTACCTCACTCTTGTTATTACCATTGATCATCAAGGTAATTTTTAGATAATTTTGCTTTCTTTCTTTTTTAAAAAGAAAAATCGAAAATGAAAAGTAAAAGCAGGGCGCTCACCGTTCCTAAAATTTTCATACTTTTCTACCACAATTTTAAAATGATAACATTTAATGTATATTCTATTGTATGTAGATGTTATAAAAACCTTCCGCGAAGATTTTAGTTTTAAAATACTGGTAGCAAGGTGCGAAAATTTTAGGAACAGTGCGATCCCTGGTAAAAGTCTTCTTTGAGAGAAGGCCATGCCATAGCGCGAAACTTTACGCTGTTTCTGATACCACAAATACACAATGGCCTCCAAAAGTTAAAGTACAATATGCTTTTCAAAGACCACCGTAAAAAAAAAAGACAATAAGAATAAACTCCATAGTTTGTATGAATGATAGTAGCAAATTTAAAAAAAAAATTATTAAAAAAAATTATAACTACTACTTTTATTTTACAGAAAAGAACAGGTATATATGAAAGAGCGTGTTGTGTTCTGATATCAAGCTTTTGAAATTTCATATGTAAATTTTGTCAATTTTCACATGTAGTTGAAGTTTAGTTAACTATAATCAGTAATGTATAGCAATGTCTGGGAGAAATCATCTGCCCGATTTGTTAACACTAGAACGTCCGAAAGGAGTCGATTCGACTCCAACCATATAACTAAATTTCATTTCGAGCCAGAAATTTTTTCTTGAAATAAGTTAAAATTTCAAACACGCAGATTTACGATAAATCAATCAATTAAGTAATTCCGAATAGAATTTCTGGTGTGAAATATTATTATGAAACTTCAGTAAAATTTCCGGGCGTTCTAGTGTTAAGGTGGCGGGCGGATGGATATAGAATAGGTTGTGAAAGGCTGATACTGCTAGACATCTCAATGTGTTTCGTAGTGTGGTCCAGCGACTCTGGAATCAATATCAATGCGCAGATTCCAGGAAACATATTACAGGACGACTACGAGTTACGACATCTGCAGAAGACCGTCTAGCTTTTTTCGGCCCGAAGGAGAAGACGCACCATTGTGCCGCAGCTTGTTGCAAGCCACTTTGTAGCATCAGGAGAATCCCCGCTATTGCGGTGTGGAAGTGACTTCACAATGCAGGTCTCTATGCAAGGTGACGAGTTGTGTATGTCGCCCTCAACGAACGACAGGGCCCGCTCATGTTCGGTAAGAGAACACGTTTCCTGGATCAGGCAGCAATGGACTTCTGTACTCTTCACAGGCGAGTCCAAATTTCCACTGGAGAGCTATTCAGGGTGTTTGCTAATCTAGAGGAAATAACCTACCAAATACCATTAAACCAACACTGTTGAAGCACATAGGTACAGAAGGGGGGGGGGGTAGGAACATGGTTTAAGCAGGGATCTCATTCGGTGGTCTCACTGACCTGCATGTGCTCCAGAGAAGAATTCTGACTTGTATGAGATTATCGAGATGAGATCCCTGATCCATATGTCCCTCCCATATGCCGGTGCTATTTGTAACGATTTCATTCTGATGAATGATAATGCACGACCTCGCCTAACTGTGGTTGTTGAGGACTATCTTAAGGGTGACGGTTTGGAACAAATATAACAGCTATCTCACCCTCCAGACTTGAATCCGATAGAACATCTTTGGGACTATCTCGGAAGACAGGTTGTTGCTTTAAGTCCTCTTCCAATGTAGTTAGATGAGCTGGAACAAGGTTTATTACGTGTCTGGTCCTCGCTTCTCATTTCGGTGTCCGACAACTTAACTGACAGCATCAGGACCCGCTTAAGACTTAGAAATAAAGGAAGTCCGACGTCACACAGGGGCCCTACATTCTACTTTCTTTTTTTCTATCTACTGAATTTATTTTTCGTAATATGCTTAAATAATTTGAAATTTTACTATTAAAATTGGGACAAACATTATTTTTAATATCAAACTGAAACTAGCGATATATTATTAATATTAAAAAGTATTTTACTAAATACGTAATTGTACATAATCTATTAATTTTGTAAAAGACAAATATAAAACTACAGTTGATAATATTTGAACTTCAAAATATATAATTCACAAATTGCAGCATAGTAAGGGAAAAGAAAGTTTCATGAGAAAAAAAAAGGATGCGTTTTTTAATTTTAATTTAATTTTTTTCTTCCTAAAATTAAGTTTGAAAAGTAAATTTTGGGGCTCCTTTGTATTTTAGTGGGTAAGCACAGGCTTCATGGGCCTATTCGGTAAACAGGCCCTGGATAGCATGGAAAGTCGATTCCGCAATCCATTCAAGTCAGAGCTGTGTGCATTCTTTATGACAACCCATTTTCAGAATGTTTCTATAGCATTATACCATATAATACTGTGATGTTCTATTTTCTCAGAAAATAAACTACCAATTTTTTTTAAACATTTTTGCATTTAAATTAAGTAAATTTCTATATCGCATTTAATAAATAACTATTTTGTGCACATTTCCTTCGAATTTGTTGTTTCTACATTCATACATTTGCAAATTAGACACAAAAAAATGTTTGTACCTTAACATTTGGTACAAATGTATAATGAGGTTTTATTTACTTATTTAATCGCAGAAATTTACGATTCAATAAAGTAAATATTTGTATTAAAAATTACAAGTAATTATTAATCGCAGAAATTTACGATTCAATAAAGTAAATATTTGTATTAAAAATTATAAGTAATTATTAATTAATAAGTTACAGTTAATTAATAAGTTTTAATAAACAATTAATTACCAGCAAATATTCATTAATTACTTTCTATACATTTACCAATAAAATGTGAAAAAGTTTGAAGCTTAAAGAAGATTCAATTATTTTCCGTTCCTTTATACATAAATTAAAATAAAATGAGAAGGTTCAAGTTTTCTTTTTCTTTATATATAAATGCAATAAAATGAAATTAGTTTTATTAAATTCCTTTTAAAGCGTTGTCTATAGAAAAATTCGTTTTTTAATGATCTACATGCATAACACTACATGCATAACGTGCATATCTGCCAAGTTTCATGTATTCTGAATACCATCAATTTTTAATAAAAATATTCGTTATATTTAATGATTGGATTACTTTATTAAATAAAGCTAATATTTCTATTTGGAAATAGTAGATTAAAATTACGGATAACTCGAGAGGAAGCGTGCCCGGTAGGTAAATTTTTCAAATCCTACTATTTATAAAACTTTTTTCCAGAACGTTTTACGGTTTAAATGTTTCTTTTTACCTTTTAGTACAAAATATATATAATCTCATTTCAAAATTTGTTTCAAACATCATTCTTGATTTTCTTAAAATTTACATAGCTGCCAACCCTCCTGTTTTCGTAATATTATTATTTCAGAATTTAAAAAAAAAATTCTATTATTAATAACAGAAACGCTGTGATTAAATAAGATAAAGATTATTATTCGAAAATAATGATACTCAAAAAATGGGAGGTGTTATTAGCAATACATTATCAGGGAACTTGCGTAAACTAGCACCAGTAAAGAGAAATAGAAATTTTGTACAATATTTGTGAGAGAAATTTTTCACCAATAAGATTTTCTATTTAAGCTTACTGATGGAAATATTCACCGGCGGTAATCAGAAACTTTTGATCCAATTAAAAGAAACAGTCGTCATCTTGTGACAATCTCCCTAGTTACTTCACTCACAACTGCTAAACAATGCACTATATGTCTTCTCCTATTTATTTATAACTCCACTGGATCAAAAGGACCCAGAAAAATATTCTGTAGTTTTTATTATTATTTTTGTTGTTGTTATTGTTGTTAAGGTCCCTGTCCTCGCTCGAGGAAACGCTCGCGAGCTAATGCTATTCTATGGGGAATAATTTTTCTAATAACTCTATCGCATTTTGACATTTTTGAATAATTTTTTACTTTCTTCTATCTTTACGAGAAGAAAGTATTGGATTCATGAAAATTTTCGACTTCCGGTTTTCGACGGATTTATACGTTTTAGAAGGTCCTGAACACGTTTTGACTATTTTTAGAAAATGTCTGTCTGTGAGTCTGTCCGTCTGTTTGTGAGTCTGTCAGTCTGTCTGTGAGTCTGTCTGTATGTGACAAAAAATTTGTGGGCGCTCTATCTCAAGAACTAATGCTCGAAATTTAATAAAATTTTATATTCAGTTAGACCTTGATATGAATTAGTGCCTATTGGTTTTTGGAGAAAATTGGCCTGCAGGTGGAGCTGCTATACTACGTTTTTCATGATTTCCAAGATTGCTATATCTCAAGAACTAATGCACAGAATTTCACCAAATTTTAGATTCTGTGACCCCTTGATATACATAGACGCTGATTAAGTTTTGGTGTAAATTGGCCAACAGGTGGCGCTGCTATGCCACGTTTTTCATGATTTTCATGATAGCTATATCTCAGGAACTAATGCACAGAATTTCACCAAACTTCAGATTCCGCGATACCTTGAGATACATAGCCGCTGATAAGGTTTTGGTGTGAACTGCCTTATAGGTGGCGCTGCTATGCTACATTTTGCACGATTTTTGCTATAGCTGTACCTCAAGAACTAATGCAGAGAACTTCATCAAATTTTAGATTCTGTTACACTAGAATATATATCATAATTAGACGCTGATTGCATTTTGGTATTAACCTTGCAACAGGTGGTGCAGCCATGCTGCATTTTGCACGATTTTTCCGATAGCTATATCTCAACAACCAACGCACAGAATTTCATCAAACTTCAGATTCCGCGATACCTTGAGATACATAGCCGCTGATAAGGTTTTGGTGTGAACTGCCTTATAGGTGGCGCTGCTATGCTACATTTTGCACGATTTTTACGATAGCTGTATCTCAAGAACTAATGCAGAGAACTTCATCAAATTTTAGATTCTGTTACACTAGAATATATATCATAATTAGACGCTGATTGCATTTTGGTATTAACCTTGAAACAGGTGGTGCAGCCATGCTGCATTTTGCACGATTTTTCCGATAGCGATATCTCAACAACCAACGCACAGAATTTCATCAAACTTCAGATCTTGTTACAAAATGATATATAACATAATTACACGATGATTACGTTTTGTTATAAATCCTTCAACTGATGGTGCTGCTGTGTTATATTTTACACAGTTTTTTTTAAACTAGCTATATCTCAAGAACTAATGCACAGAATTTCATCAAACTTCAGATTCTTTTACACCATAACATAATTAGACGCTTTTTTACGTTTTGGCATAAATTGTCCAAGTTATGGTGTTGCTGTGCTACGTTTTGCAAATTTTTTGTTATAACTATATCTCAAGAACTAATGGAGGAAATTCCATCAAATTTCAGATTCTGTTAGGTCTTGACATAAATAGATGCTTATTAGGTTTTAGTATAAATTACCCAACATGAAACACTACTAAGCTCATTTTCTCAGAATATTAATTAAATTTTGCGTTTTAGGCTTTTCGGATACCAGAATCTCATTAGGCTAGGTCAAATGTTCGAGGAAATTCGATAGTGGGTAACTTTGGGGTCACCACTTTTTTTTTTTTTTCAAATATTAAAATGTACTTATGAGATAGAAGAAAGTTTCGGGATTGACACATCCAACTAGTTTTGCATTGGATAGCTGAGGTGCATGCCGACAGCGCACCTTTTTTATTTTTTCGATTTTGGTTGCAGATATTTTTTACAAAGTTAGTTTCACTTTCAAAACCGGTATCGAAACTGAAAGTGCTTTTTAAAAAAATATCTGCAACCAAAATCGAAAAAGTAAAAAAGGCGCGCTGTCGGCATGCACCTCAGCTATCCAAGGCAAAAAAAAAAAAAAAAAAAAAAAAAAAAAAAAAAAAAAAATTCAAAAATGTCAAAATGCGACAGAGTTGTTAGAAAAATACTTCCCCATAGGAATAGCATTAGCTCGCGAGCGTTTCCTCGAGCGAGGACAGGGGCCTTAAATAATGCTCATGGGGTTAGAAGAAATGAAATTTAAAGATGCTAACTTTTAAATTCTCGTGCAAAACATTTTTGTCATCTTATTATAGTCCAAGAGCCAAAAGCACAAACACCTATTTCATCGAGCACAAGAAAAAACCTTTATTTTATGTAATATTAATACTACTAGTGGTTCACGCGTAGGTTCATCATTGCGCTTGTCTTATAAACAAAGGTATGAAAACAGTTAAAACTGAAAGGGAGCAAGAAAACACAATGTTAAACCTACGAGATAACCACTAGTGATATTAATTTTTGGCTTATGCACTACTTCACTTCCGGGAGACATGGATCATTAGATTCCCTTATGACTACTCTTCCACAATATAAAGGATTTTTTCTTGTGTTTGATGACATAGGTTTATGTGCTGTCGGCTCTTGGACTATTATACCTTAATAAAAAATCATACGTTGTTTTTTCTTTCAGATGCATTGAATAAATCCAACTATATTCTACACAGTCTTTTTATATCAAAAGCATAATTTTGATTATTATTTTTTAATAAATTCATATTAAAACACAAAAGAAAAAATCATGCGTCAAGCATATATTATGAAGTAATTTCCAACACATTCAAAATAATGTAACAAAACTGCATCGTTTAAAAGAGTTAAAATATTACGTCGCATTTACCAATATGGAAATGTATAATGCATTTCAAAATGAATCCAAATTCTGCTAGAAAATTATCCAAATTTTTTAGCAGCCCTGTATATGATATAGAAATTCACGTCTATTAACAAAACGCATTCTAAAATTTAGTTCATTTAAACGATGCATGTACTTCAGTTAAAAATTCTCCTTCTGTAATTTCCTCTAATATGGAGAATGCGAATGAGGTATATGCGAATACTTTTGAGCAGCCTTGTCTATGAAGTATATATTTTATTTAGAAAGAGTAATATGCAAAAAACTAATTAAATTTAAAAGCGTATAACGAATTTCAAAACGTACTCTCCAGCAATTATTACTTAAAGACAGTACTGTAACCGATTTCTTTTGTGTTTTCCTGTAAAATAATTTTAAAATGTTATGAATACTCTGTTTTACCGTGATCGTAGTGAAATTCAATGATTTATGTTAGTTTCAATACATTTAATGTCATTAAAATATTCTACAAATGATTTTTCTCCATATACCATAATGTAATCGAATGCTTTTGAGTGTCCCTGTAAATGAACCATTAACTGTACATAATTCATATGCATACTTTGGAGATCCTATATAAGACTTATCAATTGCTTGAAAATCCGAGGGTGTCAAAACGTGATCAGTTGGGCAGACAAACCGAATGCATAAGCACTTTGCATAAGTAACTTTGCTGGAAACTGCTAAAAATAGTTAATTTTAACATAATTAAACTTTAAAGAAAGGCAATTGCAATTTTTTTTTTCAAATTTAAATCAATCGCCTTTACAATTTTACTGGTGTAAATCTTGAAAGATTGTTCTTTGAGATCATATAATATTACTTATCCATTTACCCCTAATCTCTTACTCATCTATAGTACCTATTTATCATACGTAGTACAGGATAAATCTTGCAATCGTTTTGAAAATCGCAGAAAAAAAAATTCGAATTTTCAGATACTAGAGATTTTGAAAAACATATTTTTAGAAAACAAATTTTGCAGTCCGTCTGTGTATCTATGTGTCTGTAAAAGCTGTATCTCCCGAACAAATTGAAATCGAAACTTGAAATTTAGTATGTACGTAGTATGTAGGAATGGGACGATGTCTATTTAATATCAGTAACCTCGATTATTTGGAACTATTTTTCCAGACACTCAAAATGTTCGTTCTGATGAAAGTTAGATAAAAATTTTCGAATGTTGTTTTATTTCAAGAAATAAATGTAAAAGACAATGAAAAATCATAAACTTTGCATAAAGAATGAAGGCGATCGGATAATTAGTTGTCGAGATATTTGTAATCATGTTTTCCACACTCTTCGATTTTTCATAACCCTGCATTTCATTCAAATCAAAAATATATTTTTATTAGAAATGGAACGTTAAATTTAACGCAATAAATTGTTAGTTAATATAATTATCATTTTTGGAGTTATAAGGATGCTTCTTTTACGCAATTCCCTGTTACTTGGTTTTATTTTCATATTTTATAGCGTGCATATCCATGATGGGTTATTATTACGGTGCCCCCCCCCCCAACGACTAGTTTTATTATTATTATTATTATTAGGGATGGGACGAATAGGGATTTGGCCGAATAGCCGAATACCGAATATTCGGTCAAATTTTAGGCCGAATACCAACTTTTTTTTTCCAATAAAGAAAATAAATTTTGATTGAATATAATTTAAAAAATAGGATCTCATTAATAATTATTACTCTTAATTGTGCTTTTAAATATATTTTTAAATTTGAAAAACTTATTTTAACCCCAAAAAAATTATGAAATTGCATCATATTCTTTCATTCTAATGTACATCAAATTGATTTTCAGTAAGTCAGGGTGGTAAGATATTTCCATTAAAATATGAAGAATGTACTTCACTTATTTTTACTATCAAATGGTACTTTTTCTCTTTCTTCCATCCAAAATTAACAATATTCTTAATTTTTCTATCTCAGAACACAACGAGGAGATATTTTCTGAAATAACCTTTAATGAATTAAATTTGATCGTTTAGAGTTTGTGTTTCTAATGATAAGCAAATTCGTAAGAATAAGACTGTTCTGAAATCAGTTGCCAAGCTTTAAATTAGAAATTAGTTAAAGCAAAAGGTTATGTTTAAAGTAGAATGCATATGTTAACAAAATCTTTGACATTTGAATCGGCGCATACAATGTTCAGCTTCAATATTCCACTTATTCAACAAACATTAAAAAGATAAACAAAAATTGATAACAACATGAATGAAGGAAGATGTAAATTAAAAATATATACATAATAATGTTGCATTTTTAAATCAGTAATTATGCGAATAATTATTTAAAAGTGGAAACTATAGAATAAGAAAATTATTTTGTTTAGTATTTGGAATTTATGTTTAAATATTTATAAAACCATCTTCATAAAGCAAGTTGTGTCATCAATATCAAATGCAGAGCCGTTCTTAGCAAAGGCGAGGCCGGGTGCGAGAATTTTTGCGAGGCCTTTTCCTTCATATCGAATCAGGGTCATAATTAGGGAGCTGCCAGGGGGAGGTAGCTCCTCTAAAACATTTTGAGCCTCCCTTGGAAAAGATTCCAAAGTTATTAAAGTAATTTCTGTTCCGAAAATACAAATAAAATTCTGTTCCCCCCTATTTGCACCTCTGGCTACATCCTTGTATCGAATCGGACCAAGTTGACATCAATTTTTATGGTTTCGTTCATCTGAGTAAATTCTATTAGCATCACTCCTCTGTTTGTTTCTCAGAATTCTTTCTCGGGAACTGTGTAAGTAAGAGACTTGACATTTTGCATACTTATAGCTGAATACCTCCAATCACATGCAAATCATAAAATTTTGAAAAACTCTTACATAATCTTAATTAAATGGATTAATTTAATCCCATCCAACCATTTCTGCAACATAGTTTTAAAAACAAAACCTTAGTTTTTTTTTTTCTTTTTTCTTTTTTACTAGCAGTTTAGGTGGCTCAGCGATAGCACATTTGCTTGCTATTCTAAAGGTTCCTAGTTCAAATCTGGGCATGGAAGTTTGAAAAATTCCCCCCAGAATAGATTTATTCTAATAGATTCTCTGTCCTTTTAAGCTCAAAATTTGATGAAAAATATTCTAGCAATTGGTAGTAGTAATTAATAGTAAAAAGCGTATTATCGGAATATTCCAATTATTCTAACAGCTTATTTTTCTCAAAAAAAAAAAAAAAAAAAAAAAAAAAAAAAAATGTTAACCGAATTTTTAGTGTTCTGAACAGCTTATTTCTCAGAAAATGAAATTTTAACCGAACTCCCAATTGTTTTTTGGCTTGGAATAAAAAAAAAAAACTGATAGTGATAATGAATTAGAAAATGAGGAATGTAAAACAATAACAGAAATGGGAAGAATGCTATGAAGAAAAGGAAAGTAACGAATGGTTAAATAATGAAGTACATGACCCTCGATATTAGATTTTAATTGATGATGAGATTGTGAATGAAAATTATGATGAAAAAGAATTTGAAGAAAAGGAAAACAAATGCTCTGAAATCAATCCATATCTATCGCATAACGAAGACTTCGAACGTTTGGAAACAGCTATGGAATGGCTCGAATGGTAGAAGATCGTTGTGATGCTATTCAGTTAACATATTTAAGAAGAATTAGAGATGTGGCAACATTGAAAAGAACAACTTCTTCGAAGCAAGCAGCGATCAAAAATTTCTTTATTATAATCACTGGAGTTTAAAAAATTATAAAAAGAGAGAGAAAAAAAATAATGATAAAAACTATTAAAAAGACAAAACAATTTTTAAGCACGCCAAAAGTAACTCGTGTTATCATTCCTAAGTTAGGATAACATATAAGTTTTTATTTTTTAATATAGCCAGGAACATGTTTTAAATTGCCTTTTTTTTTTTTTTTTTTCCCTCTCTGAACTTTTGTTTATCGGAACTGGGAGTCAGTCCCAACTTGTTCCGATAATTGGTACTATATTGTATTCTTTTTTATTCAAAAATTCTCTTTTTGAAAAATTGCGAAAATTTAAATTTCGATCAAACTTTTGCTAAATGTTAACCCCTAGGGGACGAGCGACCGGTGTATATGTCCCACATAAGCTGCTCAGATTCCTTCATTATTTCCACCAATTATTTTATTTTTAATTGCAAAGTTTATCTTATTTAATTAAAGCATTTTTGCAACTACAGAAAATTTTCTGTTAAAAAAAAGTTAAATTTTTGGAATTTTAAATTTTGGTTTAACGAATTGTTTTACTTTGAGAAAATTTGAAAAATTGCTTTAAAATCCACTATATTCTTGCGAATTTTCAGCAATTTAAATTTAATTTAAATATATTAATTTTATTTATTTATGCTAAACTTAGGCAATTAGTGTTTGAATTCTAAATGAATTCACTATTTTAAGCTTTATTTAAGAACGACGACTTTGTCGTAGTAGCTTCCAGTTCTCTTCGGTTGCAGTTTAAATTCAAGCATTTTTCTTCAGAAGGGATTTCTTAGGTTCTGGAGGACATCTCAATGCAGCGAGAAGAAATTGCTCCCCTCCCCCCCCCCCCTGTTCCTTCTCTAAATTCAACATTGATTTATATACTTTATCTGAATTCTTATGACGAAATACGGAATGATTAATTATTTAATGTGGCTGATAATTATAATTTTCATATTAATCATGTAAGATGTACCGCTCTAAATACGATTATTTATGCTAAAAGGGATCTAAGGAATACTCTCGCAATTTTCAGTAATAATTGAAGAATCTAGATAAATACCTGAGCTCGTGAAATAACAGCATCCAGAATATTGAATGCGTTTAATTCAAATGATACTAAAATAAAATTTATTACTCATCGTTGCATCAGCACTGACTACTCAATTGATGCTAAAATGTCTACAATGAGGAAAAGAGGGTGATGGTGGGAGGGGAAGCTCAGAACTGCTACCTAATCGAGGCTTGCTTTGTGTTTCTATTACAACACCACTTATTCCACATATTCTGCAACATGTTCACAAAACTAAAGATAAACTATGGAGACTAGACAACTACGGGGAATATTTTTTGCTGTCGAATATGCGCGCCTAACTTTTTATTGATAAAAGTTTTACATTTTATAAATGATTATTTTTTAAATATCTAAATTTAATCGTAAAATAACTAACTTGCAGCAATTAAAAAAATGCGTAGATGTTTTTAAAATTGATTTTTTTCTTTTTTTTACGCAAGCGCGAGGCCTTTCTAGGCGCGAGGCCCTGTGCGGCCGCACCTGTCGCACACCCCTAAGGACGGCTCTGATCAAATGTATATCTAGTTTGACACCAGACCTGTTTTCAGATGTACCGTTGTATTTAGTTGGTTGGTTGGTTGGTTGGTTGAATGGGGTTTTATGGCTGACACTTCCTTTAGGGACATGCTGCGCCAAGAGCAACCATTGTATTTGGAATAGCAATATTTGATATTTAATTTTGAAAATGAATCTTCGTTAATACACCTAGTGAATGAATTTTTTCATTTCTTACTTTATAGAAAATAAGTTATGAATTTTAAAAGAGCCTTTTTTAGATGTGCATGGAATTTGCAGATTAGATAAATATTAGAGTGTTTTAGAATAAGGCAGTGTTTTTTTTTTCTATAAGTGTTTTTATAACTTGAATTGTAATTAATCATACTCTATTGAAGACATTTCCCTTACAATTAAATCTCCAACTTGGGGAGCATTTTCTAAAGTATCACTAACTTTTATAGGAAACACAGAAAGGCTGTGTATTTTTTAGTATCTGAATAACTGTATATTTTGAAAGTAAGAGTGAGAATGACTTCATGAATGAAGTAGCCAATTTGGATAAGAGAAAAAAATTGCAAGAAATGAAATTCTTTAAATCCTAAATTTTTTGGCAAGATATTTTTCACTATTCGGCAAGATTTTAGCAATATTCGGCGAAATATCTCTAAATATTCGGTTACAGGTATTCGGCCGAAGTATTCGGTCAACAAGCCTACAATATTCGGCCAACCGAATATTCGGCAAAAGAGCCGAATAGGCCGAATACCGAATAGTGGCCGAATATTCGTCCCATCCCTAATTATTATTATTATTATTATTATTATTATTATTATTATTATTATTATTATCATTATTATTATTACGCGATACGTGGGTGCTGGAATCTGTAATTAATATATTTAATTCTCAATGATCGTTGTCATATTTTGTTAATCTTTTTTTACTGTCTATATTTTGTTAATCTCTTTTTGTTGTCTGTATTTTAGAAACGTACGGCCTAAAAGTAACAAACTGCCTGGTTCGAGATGGTCTGAGTTGGTCAGAGCAACCTCTGATCAACAACGATGGTTGCCAAGTTGACGAAGACATTATGGGTCCTTTCGAGTATTCCAAAAATCTTACGGAGGCCCACGTCACTTTTCCAGCTCATAAGTTTCCGTTCACTTCGTCCGTTTACTACCAGTGCAATGTAAAGCTGTGTCTTAAACATAATGGAGGCTGTGATGATGCAGTAAGTATCAATATTTTACTTTTATAATCATTCTTTCCACACATATTTCTAATCAATTCGGAAAAGACTAACAAGGGAATTCTTTTTAGTGATCCACGCACCTAGCATTGAGACTCTGTGCATTTTAAAGCCCTATAATAGGAAGTTTGAGAATCGAAAAAAAAAATTCTGTTAAATTCATATCTTTTTTTTTTTCTTTTGCAGCAGCAACAGCATAACTTTCTGAAAATGCTATTTTCGAGGCCAATTATAGAACTATTCAGTTTTTTTTTTTTTTTTTTTTTTTTTTTTTTTTTTAAGAAATGTATTTGAAAATATTAATTAATTAATAAATTGAAAAAATTGAAAAAGTTTACAAATTCCTTCAAAAACCTGCGAATTCGGTTTTGAAAAATTGCGACATTCATATTTTTTGTGGAGAAAAAGTTGGTGCATTTTCAAAAGTAGAGTTTTCCGGCAATCCTAGCCGAATGTCGCAGCCCTAAAATAAAGCAAACAAAGACTTCGTAGTGCCATACTTGGCGACTTAATTCACTTTTGACGTGAAATAAACAAATAAATGCAAGAAAATACTAAAATATGATTTTAACAGATAATTTTTATCGGTTCTCTAACTTTTATGTTTAGGGCTACAAAAATGCACCAAGTTTTGAAGTCATGATGCTAGGTGCGAGCTACACCAAAAGTGGTGCCTATGTTAGTTGAGCAGTTAAAGCTGTTTCTACATATTTCTTTTCCTTGCTGAAAAATGTGAAACTTTCTGGCAATTTATGGACTTATTTTTATAAATAATTTGCAGATACTACTACTGCAGCGACATAGAAGCGAAAAGCATTTTTTATGTTTTTATAAGTATATCTTGAGTTATAACCAATCACTGTTTCACAACCACCTTTCTCAGGCTATTGAGTTGAAAACAGGCTTAAAATATCATATATTATAGCATTATCTGGAAGAACTCTTGATTTGACTCTTGAAAATACAAAACCAATCTTTTCTTAACCCCTTCGCGACGAGAGCCGTTTGTTTAATTTTTAATCTTTAAGCACCAATTAAAAAAAAAAAAAAATCCGTTATTGAATTGCGAGAATGTTCTAATTAGATAGTTAAACTTCACACACACACAAAAAAAAAGGGGGAGAATAGTGAAAGATGCTGGGCACCTTAGATAATGCGTATACGTGTTGGTCAACCCCTAATAATAAGAACAAATTTTGTGAACACAAATTTTGTGCATTTTAGAATAAAAACAAAATGTATGAATGTGTTAAAAATTCGGCAGTTTGGATTTGAGAAATAAAAATAACTAGTTAATAACTAATTAATCTTTTAACGACGAGTGTCACTCATACATGATGCATAAAAACCTTAATCCTTGATTATTCTATTATTAATTTGTAATTAAAAATGTTACTATTTTTAAGCAAAACATTCCTGCGATTAAATTAGGCAAAAATTTCTGTTCTTAAAAACTTAGAATTTTAAATATAAAAGATTAAAAATTCTGCAAAGATTCTCATTACGAAGGAGTTAAATAAACGATATCTTAAGCTCATGAACTTTTTTAAGAATATGGCCCGTTTTCGAGTTACCTTAGTGAGAAACTGCTCAAAACTTCTACAAAAATAAACTGACTTACTTGCAGTTAAACACGAAAATAAATCTTTCTGCTTAACGCGCGGTAGCATGTGCCGCTGGCCATTTCAGCGAACTCATTTATGAATTAATCTTTTCCTATTAGTTTATACATCGATGAAAAATTATAATATGTGTTAAATATTAAATTGTAACCAACTGGTATTTTTTTTCTAACTGTATATTATATAAATTTTGCTTAAGAAATAAAAATGGAGCCAGATGGCCTTGTGATATCAATGTATAAGGATTCACCAAGAGTTTCAAATATCCTTTTTAAATTATTGTAAAACATGCACCCTATCTATTTATTATCTTCCTTAATGATGGAGAGGTGTAGTAAAATTATATGTAAAATCATTCATTTACTTAATAAAGCGCAAGTAAACGGAAAGATTTTGCACCACTTAAACTGTGTCTCTTGCAGTTTTGATCACGAAGTCAATTATAATTTAAATCGACAAACGTGACCATTATATAGTGAAAGACGCTTCCATTACAGTTATCGCAGATTGTGTGCTTCTTTGACGAAAACAGGTTTTATTTCATACAATTTACTGGAATGCCACATTATTAAAGAATGTTCTATGGTTACATTATATTCACGAAGCTCTACTAATGTGCAAATTATTTCAGAATCATCATCTAACTGTCCGAATATGTTTGCGTGGTAGAAATTACAGAATTTGTCTGCTTCAAAGACATTCACGGACCTTTTACTAGAATTTTCGTAACGTAATATTTTCCTTATTTATTGAAAAAAGTATTTATTGTCAGATATATCTAGCTACCAGTACTTCACGAGATTTATGGTACTAAAACACTTGAAATCCCCTTAATTCCCTGATGCATATGAACCCTGAACTTGTGATGGATAGAACGAATAAGTGCAGAAGCATAAATTGCAACATTTTTATTTTAAATGCAATTTCTACCAGAAATTTTATAAGAAATTTCTTCTTATTATTTTAATTACTATTTTTTATAATACCCATAAAAGATTAAAAATTACTTTTAGCTTATAAATTTCTATGGGTAAGTAATTAAAAATATTACAAAGGTTGGCAACTATGATTTTTTTTTTCATTATTTACTAAATGTCTGGTGGAATTTGATTAAACGTAAAGCAGAGCGCCGATTATTTGGACCGGTCGAAACCAAAATCGATCTGGTTAAGGAAAAATCCAAATAATTGGACAACTTTAGAAAACGGCTGTGATCATGTCTTTTGGGTAACGTCCCTTCACACTTTTTCCCGAACTATAACGGGCACGGACAGCTGAAGTAATGCACATTTTAGAATATTACAAATGAAATGTTTACAAAAAAATTGTTATGTTTTTTTTTTTTTTTCCAACTTTTATTTTTTACAAAATTGATACAAAGTTATACACAGAAGTATATATATACATAGTATGATTCAAAAGTTCGGGGATAAGTTGTAAAAACCATTATTCTAGATAGTTCACAGCACCGAAGCATATCCACCTTTAAAGTAGTCACCCTGGGCGGCGATACACTTCTGCCCGTGTTTGTATAACTTCTAGAAGCATTGCTGGAAGTCATTTTTCGCAACTTGCCTTAAGGCCTCCTGCAATGTTGTTTTCACATCATCTAATGACTAAAAATTGGTGTCCCTAATAACGGCGTAAATGTTTTTTTTCGTTGATGGGAACAGATAAAAGACAGACGGGGCTATGTCCAGTTGATAAGGGGGGAGGGGGATGTAGAAGCACACTAGTGCAAATTTAAACGTTTGTTTTATTAGTTGGTATCGATTTGCTGGTCCGTTTTCAAGCAGAAGGTATGAGTGTGTAGCCTCAGCGAAGGTTGTCCAACGGGTTTGCCGTCTTCGGTGGATTACTGGCCTTCTTTAAAACGTCGATGTCATTGATAAACCTGGAGTCTCACCATGGCAAATTCATCGTACACCTTTCTTAATATTTTCAAAGTCCCCATTGGTATTTTACCTAAGCATTGACAGAATTTAATGCTACTGCACTGTTCAAGAAAAGTCATATTTCTTACGTCGCGGTGCAAAGGTAACTTCAACATGAGCAAGAAGAAGAGGGTTAGGAGGATACATATCAAGCGGTTTTACTTTAAGAATTTGCTTTCTTTGTCAAGAAGGGCCGCAGTCTCCGAATTTTTGGATCATACTGCTACATCGAAATAATTACTTGTAGATATACATACACTGTACAGTACATATCAAGGGACAAAATAAGTATTTTTTGTTATCTCCCTTCAAAGAATTTGAAGATAAAGAGTGCTTCTCGTGGGGGGAAAATATGCATAGGACTCTTGTGATTTAGAAGTGAAACTTCTTGGGTTCAAGAAACAGTTGATTTTACGCATTACTCTCGTTGCGTTTGTTGGCGATTTTATTATTTCAGGATTAGAATATGGTTATTTAACTAATAAATTTCGTGATATAAAGCATAGGTGCAAATTCCAAAATTTTTAAAGAGCCATTGTCTCCTAAATCCGAATATTCCAGTCTCCACCATGGCTTAATTTATAAGAAAAAAAGAAAATAAGAATCAACGCGAAACAGCGGTGAAACAGCGGGAATTTCGTTTAAAGATGGCAGAAAAAAATCTAATTTTATCAAATGATCGCAATAAACGCCGAGACTTTCGTCAAAGAATCGCTGAAAAATGTGATTTTCGTCAAATGATGATCGCGCGAAAAACATGATTTTGGTTAGAGAATCGCTAAAAACATGCAATTTTCGTCAAAGCAATCCGAAAAAAAAAACCGTGTGATTCTTGTGCAGAAGATTGCGGAAACGTGGAAGAGGATTGCAGAAAAACTCATTTTTCGTCGAATGATCGCGAGAAAAAACGTAAAATTAGCTAAAGGATGGTGACTTAGAAGACAAAAATTAGTCTCCAAATCGAATGAAATTTTTGCGAAAATTGTAGCTTAATTTGGTGCCTTTCTATGGCTCTATCAAATAATTTTCAAGCATGGATTTTTTTTTTTTTTTAAATCTATCTTAACTGTGAACATTTTCCGTAAAATTACCACGTTTGACAATGCCCAGAGCAAATTGAGAAGCTTAAAAGATCATAATAATCATCACATAAATTAAAGGTACTGCCAGTGTTGATTTCAGGAGGTGGACATTCCCCCTGGAGCAATGAGATCCCCCTCCCCCACGCGGATGATTTAAGATTTTGTGTTTTCAATGTAAAAAGTGTACTTCCTCCTCCCGAACGCTACAATGTCCTCCTCGGAGCCATAGAAATCCCTCCTGGAGAAAAGTATCTGAATTCAACACTGAATACTACCCTTTGACGCTAAAAAGGCGAAGATAAAATTTTTATTTTATGTCAAATTGTTATCAAATTAAGTTAAACTGGTTTAAAATTTTTAATAAATCAATATATATTCGGAATGTATTTATATTATTATTTTTTATTATAAATTTTAAGGCGATAGTAAAATTACTTATTATTTTTCTTTTTCATATTGTTCAGAAATTTTTAACAGCGTTAGTGAAATAAATTTTGTTTTTGATTGAATTTTTCTGTAGCCTCCAATTTGCGATGCCACCGGCCACAATGTACGGCGCCGTCGACGAAAGAGGCAGAGTGGAGACGAAGTGGAAGACCAGGGTAGCCTGACAGATCTGAGGCTTCAGGATGAGGATGTTCGTGATCGCAGTGTCGATGTCTACTCCGGATTATATGTCAACGAACTGGGAGATCTTGAAGATGAAAGTGGTAAGTGTTTCTTTCGTGCAGGGCGCAGTACATAGTAAGCGTGGGAATTTCAAGGTTGCATAGCAAAGCACACGATTGTAGCCTTTATCCTCTTCAGACCTGAGCATAAAATAACTTTACAAATATATATTTATTGCTTTTGCATAATTGAAATGACACTATAGATGACAAAAAGAGTCATTTTTATGACATCAGTACTTTAGGGGACTGGTAATTCAGGTTTACAAATATGGATATATAGTACTAATCCCCTTAAAACATCAGTTTAACTATCAGTAATACAAATTTACACAATAACAAAATTAAGGTCTTTAAACAAGTAAATGATCAGCAACTCCTCACAATTTTTTATTGTAAAGCATTTAAGTTAAATAATCATGAATATTTCAAATTTTCTTGGCCACAATGTCTTGAAGGTATTTTCGAAACTCGGATGAAAATAATATTTATTTTATGAGGTAATATTCATCAGTGCTGACATTTATTTGTTTTGTTTTAAAGTAAAAAACATTCAGTTGTATAGAAGTAAAGTAAAAATGCAAAAAGTTCGTACAATATAGTTTTTATGGGGAAAAGAATGGAGTTACACATTTGTGTACCTCAGGTCTGAAGAGGTTAAAGCGGATGACGCGAGAAATATATATTAAATAATCTTAAAAAAAAAAAAAAAAAAAAAAAAAAAAAAAAAAAAAAAAAAAAGTCGACATTAGTAATTTAGGATTTGTACGGAAGACGGAACCCGTTATTTTCCAGGTGTAATATCATAGTCCAAGAACCGACCGCACAAAACCCTAAGTCATCGAGCACAAGAACAATTCCTTTATTTTAATAAAGAGTAGTAACAGGGGAATCTAATCATCCATGTCTGCCGGAAGCGAAGTGGTGCATGTGCCAAAAATGAATACCACTAGTGGTTGACTCGTAGACTTTGCATTATGTTTTCCTGCACCCAATTTTCCGTGTTTTCATACTTTTAATTGTACGGCAAACACAATGTTAAACGTACGAGTGAACCACTAGTGGTATCAATTTTTGGCTTATGCACCACTTCGCTTTCGGCAGACATGAATGATTAGATTCCCCTGTTACTACTCTTCTATAAAATAAAGGAACTGTTCTTGTGCTCGATGACTTAGGGTTTTGTGCGGTCGGTTCTTGGACTATCAGTACTTTTTATAAGAAAATAAATCTAGTTCAAAGCTCAAAATTCCTCGTTACTTAAGGCTAAATTTCCTACAAGAAAATACTGACACCGAAGAATTTCTTCGTCTGGAAATTCCAGGACCTGTACGAACCATGTAATTCTAAATGGTAATTTTTTCATCATTGATATTGATGTTTTATATAATTCTATTGTACAGTTGTGGAAAAAATAAAATAAACACCGCTTTCTAACTCATCAATAAATTATCGTAGAAGAAAGCTATTGGTACCGAACGATTGGAAATAGTCTATTTTTAAATGATGTATGTGATTATATAAAATTTGTTTAGGGGGCCATCTACATGTTAAAATGAACCCAAACATCAATTTTTTCAACGACAATACTTAGTTTTAACAAGGTATTTCAGAACTTCAGTTCAAACTATGCCTAGACACCAATTTCAAATCATTTCATTAATAAATTGTGAATTATAAACATTCAAAACTCAGTGCTTCTAATGTTAAATTACATTTTCATACTCACAACCCGAGATGGTACGAACTTCTCCATTTTCGACATGAACTAGCCCTTTTCGCCCATTCGCAGTTTTCTCCAGGTTTCTAACTAACGTGGTACATCAGTAGCTTGAAATTTTGTCAGAATGTAATCAGAAATATGTGTTATGCAATAAGATAAAGGTTTGAAAATCAAAATTTTTACGAAATTCCAATATTCATAGGGTGACAGATTCCCTTAAATACGACTATTTTTTACTGGAATCACATGTTGGCTGCATTTAAAGTAAAATATCTCAAGAATAATAGTTGAACCATGTAATATAAAAATGCTAACGTTGTGAATTGTATTTTGTTTTTATTTTATTTCATTTATGTATAAAATTTCTGTCCCCCCCCCCCCCTGTTTATAAAATATCTGTTAAATTACGTATACCATATACGAGTAATGTATAGCAGAACTTCCAAATCATTGTAGCGGCAAAAAACAAACTTTTAGATTTGTAAAACAAGATTAAACAATTTAGCATGCTAAAAAAACAAAAAAAAAAAAAAAAAAAAAAAAAAAAAAAAAACCGTCGTGAGATACTTTAAGAAGTGTGGAGTTAATGAAAAAAAAAAAAAAAAAAAAAAAAAAAAAAAAGCTTTTAACATATTTGGCAGATAAAACTTTTCATCGACTATTTTTAGACATCATATTCATAATCTAATTCACAAAAATTCTTCTTAAAATACATCTTTAAACGTTATCAGTAATCTTATTTTTTATCAACCAATTGAAATCTAAACGTTTTCGTTACGGTTGGAATCACAAGAGAGTTGAACAACTTAACCAGTTTTCGAGCAGCTAATACCTTTTTAATTTTTGTCTTTTTTTCAGCTTCTTTTTTAAATTGTACTTTAGCGTGAAGTTATGTTTATGCTTCTTCATTAATAGAATGGAACAATGTAATTCTCGTTGCTAACACTAAGCTGCAAAATTTGGGTCGTGTCATTCTTTTTACCACTTCATAATTAGATTTTCTCTTCTTATGTATTTTGTAACGATGACCTTAAACATTTAACTGATTCTTTTTTACGTACAATAAATTGAAATATGGGGTTAACATCACTTTTTTTAAGCTAAAATATTCTTAATATTTAGTCTTAACATTTCTGCCATTAAGTAATATAAAATTGCATTTTAAAAATTTAGTGATGTCTAAAAGCTTTAAGTGAGGGATCAAGCAAACTCTTCTTGTCCGTACGACGTATGGGCAAATTGGTTACGTACTTAATTGTGCACAATCACATAAGTTTTTTTGGAATTCATAAATTACAAAGTTAACCCTTTGCACTTCAGAGGTGATACTCAATAACAACTAGTCTCCCGCCTAAACGTGTGCTCCAAAAGCTCTGCACACCAGTATTTTAAACTAGTTTTCTTCGCCTTATCTAATGGCCGAACAATCTGCGATAAAACATGATAAAAAAACTGTAACATATTAGTGGTATCCAGTAGCGGCTCGTCAGGAGGTGCTGCATCAATTTATTCACACCACTAAAATTGTATGGTAATTTCACTTTTCTTTAATCAACAAAATTTGTCGAACAAATAATCGAAAATATTCTGTTAAATTTTGGTGGTAAGAAAAATATCATGCAGCATTCCCTGACGAGCCGCTACTGGTGGTGCCCAAAGCATTTGGCGTCCCGATTTACGAGGGACACCTGATAACATTAGTGATGAATGAGAATCACCTCTCGAGTGCAGAGGGTTAAAAAAAGAAAAAAAAACTATAAATTGACGATACTAATAGATGTGATTGTTGTTTTCTTGTACATCTTTAAGCGTTATCAGTAATCTTTTTTTTTTTAATTAACCAATTGAAATTCTAAACGTTTTCGTTACGGTTGGAATCGTAAGAGAGTTGAACAACTTAACCAGTTTTCGAGCAGCTAATACCTTTTAAATTTTTGTCTTTTTTCAGCTTCTTTTTTAAATAGTACTTTGGCGTGAAGTTATATTTATGCTTCTTCATCGATAGAATATAAAAATGCAATTGTCTTTGATAACACTAGCCTGCAAAATTTGGGTTGCGTCATGCTTTTATAACTTCATTATTAGCTTTTCTATTATGTATTTTGTAGCGATGACTTTAACTAATTCTTTTTTTTTTTTTTTTTTTTTTTTTTTAACAAAAAATTGAAGATATGGGGTAAACATCACTTTTTTTAAGCTAAAATATTCTTAGTATTTAATCTAAACATTTCTACACTAAGTAGAATGAAATTGTATTTAAAAAAAATAATGATGTTAAGAAGCTTTAAGTGATTTGTTTATCAAAAAAACTCTTCTTGTCCGTGCGACGTACGGGCAAATCAGTTAGGTGGTTAATTGTGTACAGCCACATAAGGTTTTTTATTTTGGAATTCATAAATTTCAAAGTTAACCCTGTGCACTGGAGAGGTGATTTTCAATGTCCCGCCTTAGGCCGCCTAAAGGCCTAAAGGTGACCAAATTGCTCTGAGCACCTATATTTTAAACTAATTTTCTTCATCTTATCTAATGGCCGAATAATCTGTGATAAAACATGGCGATAACGTGGGCGATAACTAACTTGGTACATCAGTAGCTTGAAAATTTGTGAGAATATAATCAGAAATATATGTTATGCAATAAGATAAAGGTTTGAAAATCAAAATTTTTGCAAAATTCCAATATTCATAGGGTGGCAGGTTCCCTTAAATACGACTCTGTAATTGAAACAATTAATTTTTTACTGGAATCACTTGTTGGCTGCATTTAAAGTAAAATATCTCAAGAATAATAGTTGAACCATGTAATATAAAAAATGTTAACGTTGTGAATTGAATTTGTTTTTATTTTATTTCATTTATTTATAAAATTTTTGTTTTTTTCCCTGTTTATAAAATATTTGTTAGATTACGTATACCATATACGAGTAATGTATAGCGGAACTTCCGAATCATTATTGTAGCTGCAAAAAACAAACTTTTAGATTTGTAAAACGAGATTGAACAGTTTAGCATGTAAAAAAAAAAAAAAAGAAAAGAAAAAAAAAAAAAAAGAAAGAAAAGAGTATTGAGATATTTTTAGAAGTGTGGAGTTGATGAAAAAAAAAAACTTTTAACATATCTGGCAGATAAAACTTTTCATCGGCTATTTTTATACATCATATTCATAATCTAATTCATAAAATAGTTGTTCTGAGTTGAACAACTTAAGGGGGTAGTAAGGTTAATTCGAGGAAAAAAAAGCATATTTTCTATCATTATTTGTAAGGATACAAATAATATTTATTTATTTGTATAGTTATAGTATAATTATATGTCATTTAAAGAGTATTCTGTGAAATTTTCATTAAGAAATATTAAAAAATAAGCCGATGACAGCGAATCTTCGAAGACGTCCCAAAAAAAAGTTGATTCGCGGTGAACCGCATAACTCATGACTGGATCAACTGAAATTAAAAAACCAAATTGATTTAATTAGTTGATAAGTTTCCTCGGGGAACGCTGTCCAGTTTTTTTTTTATTATTGATTTTTCAATTTTTTACAAGGCTCGGAAGTCAAAATACTGATTTTTCATCAAAAAAATCTGATATTTTGTTTTTTAAAAGTAAGTTAAAATTAAAAAAAAAAAAAAAAAAAAAAAAAAAAAAAAAAAAAAACTCGACAGCGTTACCTCGTAATTTATATAAAGAAAGAGTGTGTAAAATTTTAAAAAGATCGGTTCAGTAGATTTTGAGCTACGGAGTTCACCGGCTTCGAAAAAGCGAAGTGTTAGAAAAACACATTTAAAGTTTCACAGACGTTTTTGTCGAAATAGATATTTGTAAATTACTGCTTTGTTCATATACTCACACAGAATCATCAATGCACCGTGTACGTGTACCTTCGGAAAGGTCCATTTTTTTGGCAGTATGCCAGGACAGGCCTTTGAAACCTGGTCAAGCAGTAGCAGCTACTTGGTAGTTGATTGTTGCGGCCACATTCCTCAGTGTGAAATCGGAGGGCGGAGACTTACAAGTGTATATCTCCGTCAGTTTTACTTCAATTGCTTTCAAATTTTCACAGAATAATCTTAAGATGTTGTGCATTAATATAAAATAAAAATTAAAAAATGCAAAAAAAGAAAAAAAAATACCTTACTACCCCCTTAACCAGCTTTCGAGCTGCTAATACTTTTTAAATTTTTGTCTTTGTTTTCAGCTTCTTTTTAAATAGTACTTTAGCGTGAAATTATATTTATGCTTCTTCGATAAAATTGTTTTTATAACACTCGCCTGCAAAATTTGGGTTGCGTCATGCTTTTAGCATTTCATAATTAGCTTTTCTATAATGTATTTTGTAGCGTTGACTTTAACCATCCAACTGATTCCTTTTTATATATATACACAAAAATTTGAAGATATGGGGTAAACATAACTTTTTTCAAGCTAAAATATTCTTAATATTTAGTCTTAACACTTCTGCATTAAGTAGAATGTAATTGTATTTAAAAAAAATTAATGAAGTTAAGAAGCTTTAAATGAGAGATCAAACAAACTTTTCTTGCCGGTACGGGCAAATCAGTTACGTGCTTAATTGTGCACAATCACGTAAGGACTTTTTTGAACTCGTAAATTTCAAAGATAATCCACTGCATTCCAGAGGTGACTCTCAGTGTCCACTAGTCTTCCGCGTAAATAGGTGCTCCAAATGCTCTGCACACCAGTATTTTAAACTAATTTTCTTCTCCTTTTCTAATGGCCGAGTAATTTATGAAAAAAGATTATAAAAAAACTATAACATACTAGAAAACCCGACAGACGTTGTCCTGTCACCGACAGACGTTGTCCTCGTAGCACCGACTCCAGAAAATCAAATAAATGTACGTAAATATAGTAATACGCGCGATAAACACTGCGCTCTTGATTTAATTTCTTATTACAATTGTGTAAGGAAATTATTTTTCACTCTTATAAATTTTTTTAAGTCGGTTCAATTTTTGACAGAAAAGTTTATTTTTCGCTTTTTAGTTAAAAGTTAACGATTTTCTGAAGTCTGTTAATCAAAATTATAATACAGGAAATATTTTTGTAAAGCATACACGTTTGTCCGGAACGGGATTCGAACACGCGATTTCTTTCTTCAAGAAGCAGAGCTTAAATCTGCCGCCTTAGACCGCTCGGATATTCCGTCCGTACTCTAATCGTCGAACTTATTCAACACATTTAATTAGCGAAAAATAACTAACTATTAGTTTTTGCCTAATTACTAAAAAGCACTGAATCAATTTCGATGAAATGTGAATCTAAACCATTCTCGAGACCACTGAAACATATACACAAAATTTCATTAAAATCGGTCCAGTCGTTTAGGAAGAGTTCAGTGACATACACACGCACAGAAGATTTATATATATAAAGATTAGTGGTATCCAGTAGCGGCTCGTCAGGAAGTGCTACACCAATTTATTTACACCACTAAAATAGTATGGTACCATCAGTGTTCTCGCTGACATTTGATCAACGTTAGTAATTTGGCTAATTAAAAATAAAAAAAACATTCGCCAAATGAAGAAAGCATTAGCAAAATATATTCGCCGTGCAGCACTAAAAAAATAATCTTTAATCCTTTAATGTACCCCCTTTCTTTACAATATGTTTTAAAATAACAAAAGTTTTTATAACTGCGACAACGATTGTTATTAATCTAATTTCAATTATCCGCTGCAAATGTATTAAAAATATGTATATATGCATATGTATTAAAACGGAAAAGAAAAGAAAGAAAAAGCAATAATTGAGCACTAGCAATTTGGCAAATCTAATCGCTTGTTTACTCGCCAAATGAAAAATTTAGCCGTAATTTGGCGCAATGGTGAGCGACAGCGAGAACACTGGGTACCATTCATTTTTCTTTAATCAACAAAATTCGTCGAACAAATAATAGAAAAGATTCTGTTGAATTTTAGCGGTAAGGAAAATATGATGCAGCATTCCCTGACGAGCCGCTACTGGTGGTGTCCAAAGCATTTGGCGTCCCGATTTACGAGGGATACCTGATAACATTAGTGATGAATGAGAATCACCCCTTGAGTGCAAAGGGTGAAAAAAAGGGAAAAAAGTAAAAACTAGTACTAATAGATTTGACTATTTTATAGATGCCAACTTTTACGCATTTTGCTACCACTAAAATTGTACAGAGATTTTACATTTCTTTAATCGTAGAATTTCGACGATTAAGTAAGACAATATTTACTATAAAAAATTTTTTTTTGGTAGTAAAAATGCGTAAAAGTTGGCAGCTATGGATTGTTCTGTTTTTAGGTGCGTTCGTAATTATATAATACGTAGCACCTATAGTGATCGTTCAGTCCGTCCGTCTGTCCGTCCGTCCGTCTGTCCGTCCGTCCGTCTGTCCGCATATAACAACGCAAAAACTACCCAACCGAATCGTTTGAAATTTAAAATACATAATTATTACATAATTTTGTCGAGTCATTTCAAATTTTATGAGAATCGGATGGATAGATCAATTACAGGGACGATCAAAAGTATTCCATTACATTACGGTCAATGGGGAAAAAAGTTTCAAATGCATTTTAATCGTTTGAAATTTAAAATACGCAATTATTACATAATTCTGTCGTGTTATTTCAAATTTTTTGATAATCGTGTGCATAGATCAATTACAGGGACAATCAAAAGTATTCAATTACATTATGGTCAATGGGGAAAAAGTTTCAAATATATTCTATACGTTTGAAATTTAAAACACATAATTATTACATAATTTTTTCGAGTTATTTCAAATTTTATGAAAATCGGATGCATAGATCAATTACAGGGAAAATCAAAAGTATTCCATTACATTACGGTCAATGGGAAAAAATGTTTCAAATGCATTTTAATCGTGTTACACTCATAGAGGTCTGCACGGGCCGGAATTTCCAGGCCCGGCCCGGCCCGGCCCGGCCCGTAGAAAAGTTGTTTCGGCCCGGCCCGGCCCGTTGTATAACTCAAAAGCTAGGCCCGGGCCCGGCCCGGCCCGTTTAAATTTTTATATTTTAGGCCCGGCCCGGCCCGTACAAAAATCAGCGAAAACAGGCCCGGCCCGGCCCGGCCCGGCCCGGCCCGGCCCGTTTTGGCCCGTTACAATTTCTACGATTTCTGAAAAATTCCGATTTTTATCATATAACTAAGATTCCTTTAAAGAATACTGCGTACATATTTATGTAATGATTTTACAGTATATTTTACAGCAAATACACATTAACAACATTAAACAACATGATTACTTAGATTCTTAGGCTTTCAATATTCGAATAAAGATTCATTAAAAAATTAATATGGCTTAGAATAAAAGAAAAAAGAAAGAAAGCTAAAAACATCGTTAATTTTGAAGCTGTTTAATAAAAGAAGATTTATAAATATATTTCTATATCATTTTATTATAGATTTCAATTCCAAATTCATTCTTAAATTCAAAGAAGCTCCTTTCTGATACATTTCTAAATTCATTTTTTTTTTCTCAGAAACGCATAAGATTAGCAGATATCTTTATTCAGAAACTATATAATCGAATAGCGTTATCCATTTTTTGATACAAGCAATTTAAGAATACTGCAAACAAATAAAATACTGTCATAATTAGCGTTTTGAATAGAATTTCCGGAAGCAATAGCAAGGCAAGGGAGAAAAACATGCAATCATTTGAGAAACTATTATATCTCAACAAAGTTATGCAAGTATTTTATTTACCAAAAATGAAAAATGCTATTCGATTCCAAATCCCTTCAATAGTTAGGCTTATCACTTTTGTACTTTTACAATTTAAAATTAATCAGAAAATGTATCAAACTTTCGCATTATTGAGAAATTAATTTAAAAATCATCAAGAAGTATATATCCGAAGACTAAGCTAACATGAGTTCTTTATCACTGTTAATAATTTTACAAATCACGTTTTCTGCCAATAATTAAGTCTAGTACCGGTCCGGCCAGTCTATTATGTAGAAAAGTAATGCAAGCGTGATCTCGGACCGGCATGAGTCAGCTAAAAACATATTAAAACGGGTTATACATAATGTAATTCTCCGATGCCGATACACTGTGCATTTTTATATCGACGCTGTCAAACTAGTATAGCCACATTTATACTTATTCTCGTTAAAACCATTTTCGTTGAAAATAGCTCATATTTTATCGTTTCTGCTTAAATCTTCAGAACGGGCCGGCAGGCCCGAAAATTTTTTTTATCGGCCCGGCCCGGCCCGTCTGGCCCGTTCAATATTTTGCCGGCCCGGCCCGGCCCGTTTATGTTGCTTGTCGACCCGGCCCGGCCCGTTGAAAAAACTATTCTAAATCTGCCGGCCCGGCCCGGCCCGTTAGAAAATTCGAAACGATTCCGCCGGCCCGGCCCGGGCCCGTGCAGACCTCTATAACACTCATGCGAACTTAATAAAATTTATATGCAACTATAAAGTACATATTATACTATACATCTTACATAATTTGTGGTGCAAAGAACATTTGTTATTGATTTACAAGGCCACACAAAAGTATTCCATTACATAATGGTATAGGGAGAACATTGTTTGATGAGCGTTTTAATTGTAATTCACTATTTACAATGTTATGAGATTGATATATGAAAGTAATATTTTTAAAACTTCGTTATCGTTCGAACGCACCTAATTTGCTACGCTTCACGTGCAATTTCCAACTTGTTTAACTTTTGATAACTGATTTTGAGTTTAGCGACTAGAGCTTTGAGCTTGATTTAGAGCTGGTTTAACGCTAAATTCAAAAATGGCCTTCCTTTTCTCTCTCTCTCTCTCTCTCTTTTTTTTTTTTTTTTTTTTTTTTACTATTACCTAAGAATTTTTAGCAAATGGTAGATTTCAAATTTTTTAAAAATCGAAATTCTAATACTATTAATTAAATACTAGCAAAAGCCATGCTTTGTTTGGATTCGCGAAGCATTATTTTATAAAACAGATATTTGAAAGTAAAAATATTTTTTAATATTATTTTTGCATCTTTATTAAACAAAAACGTTATTTTATGTTTTGGCGCATTTTAATTTTTTATTTATGATGTAAGACTGGCATAATAAAATATTTTCGAAGCAAACTTTTACAAAATATTTTTAAATTTTCAACTAAAAGCTCTTTTAAAGATTTTTTACAATTTCCAGTAACCACTGGTGTTTTTTAAAGTTGCTTGAAATATGCATGTTTCCAATCTTTATAATTAACATCAAATAATCAATGATAGCTATTTTAGAATAAATATATTTGAAGAGAGCTTGAAGAAAGTTACTTCGTCAAAATCCTACTTTCTGGAAAAACATTTGAAATCTGCTCTCGTTGATACTATAAATTTTTAACTGTAATTTTTTTTTTTTTTTTTTTTTTTTTTTTCTAATTTCTTCGTTTTTATACATGTTAGCGTATCAGAATTTTTGATATTGTAGAATTTTTCGTAAGGAAAATTTCTATTGAATGCTTAATTTTGAAGGATTTTCACTCTCGACAACGTTACGTACGTTTTTAAGCCAACTTGTGTCTGTATATGCTTAATATCTACAACTGTTTCATCTAATGTTAAACCTTGGGATTTATGAATTGTAACAGCAAATTAACAGCAAATTGAATTGTAACAGCAAATGAATTGTAACTGCAGAAGAAATTCTTTCCTTGAGCAATTTATGCTTCCATTTTTCCAGAATTTAATTATTGGGGGGAATTGGTACGCATCAATTCTTATAAGTTAAATTATTGTAGTATTCAAATTTATCCATGATTATTCGCGATAACTGGTCTGGTGGCTTGTGATTTTCTTTATTACGTGCAACAAAGTCTAAAGTCCCGTTCACTAAACCTTTTTCGGTCCACAAATAAGAACATAACATTACTTTAGATCCAAATGATAAAATGTTTGTTTGTTTGTTTGTTTGGAGGGGGGTTTTTTGAGACTTATAGCGGCTGAGCTGTTGTCTCGAATGATCCAAAAAATGATAAAATGGTTTAAATATATAGATTTTGTTTGTTTACAATTTTTTTGTTGCCACTTTACAAAAAAAAATTAATAATAATAATAATAAAATTTTTTTTAAATGTTTAAGTGTCATCTGTGCAAACGATTTTGCTGAATAATGAAAACATTTTATTTATTAAATTAATCATGATTCTATCTGTAATTACTTACTCCATGATTTATATATTTTTTCTGAAAATATAGGCGTTTCATTTTTTATTTATTTGCTAAAATGCGTCCGTATTGGAAATGCATGTAAAATAAATTAATTAAAATAATAAATTTTTTAACGCTTTACTGTAAAAAAAAAAAAAAAAAAAAAAAATTATACTGTGCAAATCTACAGATTATAATTTATTTTTTGTGTTTAATTTGAAGTCAAAATATTGAATAGTTTTTTTGTAAAGTGTACGACAAAATGTAATTTGAGTGGCCTAGTAGAGGATTCGCTTCGCTCATCCTAATAATTTCTGTATTTTTTTTTTTTTTTTTTTTTTAACACAACGCTTTATTGATGGGAAAATTCTCTCATGAATATGATAAAAAATCTTTTCCTTTTACAGGTGTCAGTTTTCCTAGATATTATAATCTTTTCACTAACACTGACAGGCAGTTGTCTTGGTTGTTACAATGTGGCAGAAGAATTACCGCCGAAGTAAACTCTTGACAGTAAAAAAGAATATCAGTTTTCGGCCATTATTTTTGATTGAAATTTTTGTATTAATGAGCTGTTCAAATAAAGAGGAATTTTCTGTAAAAGAGTACAGGTTTGCTGTGGCGCAGCCAAGAGGGTGGTTTGGGATTAAAACCCCTCCCAGAGCTAAGAAGGATCTTTATAATTGCAGCTTATATGAATCAAAACCAAACTTAATATTTAAGGTTTTGGCGTATTTCGGAATCCGCCGCTTTATTGAATCAGATTTCATTTAATGAAGTGATTCAATTAAATGGCAAAGATTCTATTTAAAACTGTGAAAATGCATATTACATGGATTAGTTATATAAAAATTGGTTATTTGAACTAAATCATTTTTCTGAGACGCATTATGCTAAAAGAATGACGATTTTCTGCCACACAGATGCTCTTTGAGTTTAAGTATTATACAGTGAATATTCTAATTAATATTGATTCTATTAACCGATTCAAATAACCTGAAAAACACCTTTATCAGAAACTCACCCCCCCCCTCCCCCTAGAACCGAATTCTGGCTGCGCCACTGCAGGTTTGCCGCCGTGGTAATGAAACCCTGCGAGAACATCACTTACAGTTGAAGCTTCTCTATTTAACCGCTTCCCTGTTTTGCCCGTACGTCAGACGATTAACATGCTATTGCCAATCATGATTTGCCCGTAATCATAATTTACTATTCTCACCAGTAAATTTTTATTTCAAATTTTGTATTACTTAACCTCTTTGCGACGGGAGCTTTTTGCAAAAATTCTAATGTCCCGTCACCGGTTTTTAAAAACAGAAGTTTATGGCTTTTTAAATCGAGAAAGTTCTCCGATTAAATAAGACAAATTTTACAGTAAAACTTAATTGGTGGGGATAAACAAGGATTCTTAAGCCTTTTTGCGGCATGTGTACGTGTCGCTCGTCTCCAAGGGGTTAATCTTAGTATTTTTCTGATTCAGTTCAGTAAAAGTTTCTGTTTTAACACTAGAACGTCGGGAAGGTATCGACACCGATCACTGGACTAATTGTTGATTAGGGCCTGAAAAATCTTCAAGAAATAAGTTGTATATCAGTTGCAATGAAATGAACTAAGCGAATAAACTAACTAATTTCAAATTATCTTTCTGATTTTAAATATATTTTATAAAACTAGCGTAAAACTTCTCGGCGTTCTAGTGTAAAACCGATGATAGGATTAAAAATTCTGTAAAAGCCGAAAAAAAATCGGCATTATTTGAAAGTTTTTTTTTTTTTTTTTTTTTTTTTTTTTTTTTATTTATTTATTTTTTTTATTGAACCGTTAAGTGGTTAAAGATATGTCAGTTCTTCTTTCTGAATAATTTTATGGTTTAAAGTGAATCGGAAAAACCCCGTGATTTGTTAACGGATAAAAAATTAAACAAATTTTAAAAAAGCAGATTTAAAATACTGATTAAATCTCTCTTTCTCATAGATACACCCTCATCGCTACCAGCACGATCCGATGATGACATCTGCGTTTCTGTGAGGAAATCCGCCATTGCCGGGGTTCTCTCTTGCCAGTAAAAATGAATACCAGTTTTTGGCCATTATTTTTGATTGAAATTTTTCATTAATGAGTAGTTTAAATAAAGAGAAATCTTCTGCATAAGATTACAGTTAGGAGTTTAGCGCGGCAGTAATGAAACCCTGCGAAAACGGTTACAGTTGAAGCTTCACTGTTTTAAAGATATATCAGTTCCTCTTTCTTAGTTTTATGGTTTAACTACTTAACTGATTTGCCCGTAAGAATACTTAGCTTGTTCCATCACTTAAAGCTTTTTCACATCACTAAATTTTTTAAATACAATTTCATGCTATTTAAAGTGAGAAATGTTTAAACTAAATATTAGGATATTTTAGTTTAAAAAAAGTGGTGTCCATCCCGTATTTTCAATTTGTTATTCGTGGGAAAAAATAAAATAAAATAAAAAACAGTTAAGTGGAAAAGTACTGGGTGATCCAAAAGTCAGGACGAACTTTAAAAATGAATAATTCGAAAACGAATCAAGATAAAAAGATACGGTTTACACAGAACGGATGGAGAAGAAACCGGGTTTTGTGTAACAACGACAAAAAAAAAAAAAAAAAAAAAAAAAAAAAAAAAAAAAAAAAAAGTTTTGTTGTCGACCAACAAATGGCGCTATAGTGTTTTATTGCACCAAAAGATGACTTACAAATGAAAAAATTTTGACAACTTACAAGTCAGCTTAATTACAGTTAATTAGTACTACAGTAAATGTTCAATGTACTGTCCAGCATTCATAAGTGCAGCTGTGAGTGTAGGCACTACACCATTCACAGCATTTAGTAGCATTTCTTGCGTTATGGCAGACACAGCTTTGCGGATGGCACCTTTCAGTGCTGCTAGTGTTGCCGTTGGTCGCCAACAGGACTACATTTTTTCGTTGCCACACAAAATCCGGTGGTGCAAATCGTATCTTTGTATCTTGATTCGTTTTCGAATTATTAATTTTTAAAGTTCGTCCTGACTTCTGGATCACCCGGTATATCGAAAAGAACACATAAATTGTAAACGGATCAAAAATTAAACAAATAAAAAAAAATCCTATTTTAAATATCGATTTAACCTCTCTCTCTTATAGATGCACCCTCATCGCTCCCAGCACGATCCGATGACGACTTCTGTGTTTCTGTGAGGAAATTCGCCATCGGCATCGCTATTGCCGGGGTTCTGCTGATGTTGGCCGTCATACTGCTAGTCGCATGCATTGTCCACCGAAGACGAAGAAGAAAAGGTTCTTCCACAGCTGGTTCATCCATATATTCTGGTCCCTACTCAAACCATGCTTACAGCCGAGATTAATTACTGACGATGTCTGCAGGCCAGGCTTGTGATACATTTTTTTAACGGACTCGCAGTCAAAGATTCAATTCTCAACAACATTTATTCTTGTGGAATGGAAGAATCGAAAAAATTGTTGCTACTTAATCTACATTAACAGTTTATCGCTAAACATTTGTTAAGTTGAGATGTGAAATATCAATATAAAAGTAACTGACTTGTTTTATTGAAGGATTCCTGCAAAATTTATCAGGCAAAAATGTTTGTGAAATTTGCCGTATAAAGATGCCTATGAAATTTGTCATACAAACATAAATTTATTGTATCATAAATTAATCATATTTTATTATCATGATATTGTATTTCGAATTGCGGATTCAAAAAATAATTGACTATTAACAAGAACATTGACATCTTTGAAATTTTTGTTATTTTTGCTACATATCTATATTAACAATTTATCGCTGAAAACTGGATATGTTTGAAAACTTTGAAATATCAATACAAAAGTGATTCATTTCATCCTGAGATGCAAGTGAAATTTATCTTGTAAAAATGCCTTTGATAGTTGTCGTGCAAAAATGCATGTGAAATTTACCGTTCATACATTAAATTAATGTGGCATGTCATCATGATGTTATATTTTGAATTGTGAATTCAAAAATCATTTGACTTAATTTTTTCCAAGTATAAAGAAGCTTATGAAAATTTTAAGACAAATATAAATTTGTCATTCTTTTTATTTATGAAAAATAACATTATTTTTTGGTTTTAAAAAACATGACTAATTTATTAAAAATACATTTATATTCATAAAATTTATCTTACATGCATAAATGTAATTTCTTATGTGTTAATTAAAAATCCAATTAAATTACTAATGGTGAATTATCTCCACTGACATATTCACAAACAGATTTCGAAAATGTAAACAAAAATCTTTTGTACAATATCGATCATTTCGATAAAAAAAAGAGGGGATTTTTTTTTCTAAAAATATTTTTAAACTATATCTTGATTAATGTTTTGACTAAAAATATTAGTTAAAAACTGCATTATCGATAATTATTTTTTGATGATTATTATGAAAAATATTCACTAAACATTTTCTTCAGCTAAATCAATCACAAAGTAAATTCCATGCATGTTTTCAGAATGAAATAATATTTAATTGTTTCATAGGCATTAAATATTTTTGGTATTTTTGTACTATAGTATTTTGAGGGCAGCGTGAGTGCCAAACTCAAATTTTACAAAGTAATATAATAACATTTTTGGTGTAAAGACAGACTTCACTTACCTGCTGGTCAGAAGGAGCTTTATGGTGCTAAGTTCATTGAAAATGTTGATATTTTTGTAAATTAAACTAAATTAAATATTTTAAAAATACTTATATAAACTGAAATCTTTATTAAGTACGTGTAAAAAAATTTATGTTATTTTATCACCAAAAATATTTTCACAAAAGGAAGTTATATATGCATTTTAAATTATAATAATCGCTTTTGTTTAATAATATCAATTAATACGGAAAGCACTGTGTTATTTCACGATAATTGAAAACTAATTTTAAAATTTCAGTTTCAATTTGATATCATTATGAAATGTAATTTCAATTTTTTTTTTTTTATTAATTTAAAATGTATTACGAAAGGAAAAGAAAATTTTAACCCTTTCAGGGGCAAGGCATTTCTGTTCCAAAAATGTTCAAATAATTGATTCACACCACAATTTAAGAACAAATTTATTTGAAAATAATCAGAAGCTGGTTTCCCCCCCCCCCCACCCACGCATATTATGACATCGAAATTGTACTGAAATATTACTGGTGCCAGTTTGCAATTGGAACAGTAAAATTAACCGTTTGCAGCCTGCAAACGGCGCCCTTGAAAGAGTTAAAAAGTAGGGATGAGATTTCCGCATTTGTGCACATGATCATTTTGTTGGAAAAAATGTTGATCGCTTAAATCTGAAAAATGTTCCGATTAAATGGAATAATATTTTCTCTAATAAAATGTGCAAAAAAGCGGAAATCTCATCCCTAAAAAAGGAATAATCTGCCTGTTAATATTTTGGATTTTAACTGAAGTGGTTTTGGCAACATTAGTTTAACTAGTTTTAATTCAACTAAACAATTAGTTCATTGATATAAAATACTTTAAATTCTGAAGGTTAAGAGTCGACTAAAGAGAAAAAAATAGTTGATTGAAACAAATTGAGTTGAAGCCAATGCGCATCATGTACCGTAATTTAAAACTCATATCAAACAATCACATATTTTTAGGGGGTTTTTTTTCCATCTTTCAATATCATAGGTGATTTTTTGTGGCTATTTTTCAATGCTTTTCTCTATATGGGTGATTCTACGACAAGAGGTAATTTGCACGGCAATCCGTTTTAAAACAGATTTTTTATTCTATATGTTGCTATTTTTTGCAATAAATCGCATCATCTTAATATACTTTATTAAATAACATCACGATTGAATGCCTAATTAAAACACATTTTTCTGAAATTTCTTACAAAATCTAAAAAAGTCTCTCCCCTGGCATGTCCCCTTGCCGGTTTCAATTTAACTTTCAAACAATACATATATTTTTTCCGTCAGATGCTT